>SMMW01000506.1:350000-950000 GCA_004794655.1 Marisa cornuarietis | reverse complement strand
GTGGCAACCTCACCCTAAGAAAAACAAGTAAAGAACAACAGTTTATTAACATTTTCATATAAATATATATGTACGTCTATAAATATACAGGTATACATGCACACAAATATATGTTATGTACAAGTAAAAAAATATAGTACGGTTTTTAAAAACTAATTCTATTAATCTCTTAAATTTATAATTGCACGTGCAAACATAAAGATAGCTGGGTTTTTTTAACTAAAAAGCAAGAAAGTTATCAAACGTTTCCGGACATTTTTACCTGGCCATTGTCAGATTGCCAGTCGGGAAGACTCAGGTGGTACACATACTGACACTGCAGCTGTCCACCCGAGGTGCACACCACTTTACCCATCTGAGCACACCCGTGTGTCATGAGGTATGTCAGCAGTTCTTTTTGTATCGAGTTCCCCCCATATTTTAACACACTCCGCGACATGACACCTTTGTGCATGTTTAGACCTGGGGGAACGGTGCTAACGATGACATCTACCTGCAACAGGAGTTCATATGGTCTGCACAGTTCGGATCCCGTCTTCTCGAATGTTCTTTAACTTTCCTTCCTCTAAATCCGCCTCTGTGTCTTGTATTTGGTATAATTTGCAAGTAAAATAAATGTCGGAATATTGAGGGTTCGTTGTTTCAACATTTATCAGTTGTGTGGAGATCGTTGACCACATACGTGGTCGTACAGTTGACTACCTTATCAAATATATATATACAATATTTTCGTTTGTCGGAGTATTTAGAGCTTATGATTATTTGTCATTTTCGTGAAGCTAATTACAAGAAAAGCTAGGGGTTCTTGGATGCATAATAATGTTGAAATCACTGATTGAAGATCTCTTACAGATGCTTTCGCGATTTCTCCAGAGATGATTCTGACAGTCGAGCGTGATTTGTTTTTGAGCGGGCTGCCCTGTGGTGCAGATGAACCTGTGATAAAACGAGTTGCACGGCGTTTTAGTAAGTTTGTTATTTACAAAAAACGTTTTATATCAACCATAAATACAGTTTTTAAAAAAATAAATTTAACAAGGGAGTGGCTTGTAAAATAGCTTTTCTAGACTGGCAAGCGATGATGCTTTTTGAGACTTTATAAAGTGACTGAGTGAACACCAGGAGGGGTGGGTCGCTGGAAAATCAGAAGAGTATTCACTTGCTGACTGTCCTGCTGGTTGGTGACCTGTTCCTGCTGCTCCAACTGTCGCCGGGTTTGGAACTGGAATCACAGGCTGAGCTTGAAACTGGAGTGGAGGATGTGCTAGAAATGCGCCTGAACACACACAGAGAGACTATTCAATGAAACATGGAGTATACGTATCAACAAGCCACTTTTTTAACCTGATTCTTAATACAGACTTTGGTGTGCACGCTGATACAACCGACACACTTATTACCTGCCCTGCCTAGTCCGAATCCCGCCAGGTTTTGAACCGGATTTACACGCTGAGCTTGGAACTGGCCTGCGGGTGCTGGGACTCCAAGTCTTATACAACCAAGTGCTCCACCTGAACACACAAAGCTGCACACTGCACAATCCTCCTCCACTGAGACATAACACATAGGTATAAACAAGCCAGTCTGCTTTGTTTTTCTTACCATATGCTTTAGTGTGCACGCCGATTTTATTGACAAACTGTTGTCTTGTTTACTTGTTTACAGTTTCCTTGGCTTTAAGATGCGAAACCTTCTGGTCTGTCCTTCATGGCCGTGTCCACAGTACATACACTACGAGCGGCTTTGAGTTTCTTTTTCGCAATGGAAAGAGTATGTTTGGGGCTGCATCTTTGCTTTCTCATATACAGACTTTACATCATTGGGTCTAATTAGATTGGCTATTATTATCCGCGATAACACATGAGGTAAAAGTTCTAATTCACAAAAAAGGTGGCAGTTTAGCTTATGCTCAAAGAATTCTTACAAAAATAAATTTAATTATGCAGTGAACAATTAATTTTAAATTATTACTCCTCATATATTATATATGACTATAGTGTTAAATGGAAACCATCATGTAACGACACCGACAAGGATGATAAAAATGAAGCAGAACATTTCCAACCTTGTTGCTGTTGGATAAATCTCGTCGCCTCAGAGTTAAAGATCTGTTGAAACACATAGAGTACCTTCTTTATTTTTTGGTTACACAAATGCACTCAATTTGTTAATGATTTTCGGTCTTTAACTGTAAGTTGTATTCCCTTAGTAAATTATATTAAGTGTGTCACACGTACGAGAAACAGAACCAGAAATTTCTGAAATACTAGCAGTTGGCGAGGACACTTGTTAAAGCATGATATAAGCTTTTTGTCATGCCCTCGCCAGTAAAAACTGTTCTACAGTCTTACTTTCAGTGATTCGGTGTCTGGTGAAAATACAACAAGCAGCACATCTTTCAGACAGGTGCCGTTGTTGTTTAGGCTCCAGGTGTTAATCGTTGTAAATAAAATGGAGGCAGAAACATCAGGAGGGTATCCCAGGAAACCGACCCCAAGAGTAGGGAAGGCGATGCTGCTCGCGCTGTGGTTCGCTGCCAGATCCAGACATTTCTCTATCGCATGCGCCAAGACCTGTTGAGAAGACAATTTTGAAAGAATTGTGAGGGCACCACTTAATATCCTCGTTAAGGGCTACCTCAGCTACTGCTGCACTTGGGTACATGTCATTGTTTACACCGTTTCGACATCTAAGTCGTGTTGTTCTATCCTATCTCCCCCGTTAAAAGTCACTCATTTGAGAGAATGCTAGGAAGTCACTCCACTGATGACATCAACAAGGTACCACTGCGAGAATAAAGTTCACATCCAGTTCGCAGTTAAGCCAAGAGTCTTACCTGACCCTTATCATCTTGCCACATGGGAAGGCTCAGGTGGTAGAGATGCCGACAGGACAGATTCCCCCCCGAAGTGTACACCACCTGTCCCAGCTGAGGAGGGCCGTATGCCACCAGGTATGTCTGCAGTTCCTTCTGTATCGAATCACCTGCATGCTGCAGCACGCTGCGGGATATAATTCCTCTCCTCAGGTCTAGACATGGGTGAGTTGTGCTCACGATCACATCTGCCTGCAACATCAGTCCCCTTCATTCACAAAAGAAAAACACCGGGCCACTAACATCTTCTAGAGGGACTCAAATAAAGGTATAATGTACACTACAATTTCACTTCTGATTTGATCTGTAGGACACTTGCAGCCCTTAGTATATTAAAGACCTACTCGAGTGCAATATTTTACAAAAGTGTGGTTTACTGAAGCCGAAAATCTTATCGAGTACTTTTTCCTCACCATTTGTTTAGCCCTCAACAATCGAAGTGTGCACTGGAAAAGGTCTACTCTTTGACATATATTAAAACATCTCTTGAGCAGCATACAGTTGATATTTCAGCTTGGGTTGTTTTCGAAGGTTAGAAAATATGAAAATAATTTCTGATGTCAATGTGTCTCACCTTTGTCAAAGCGATATTTCCGGAGACAATACTAATGTCAGGCCCACACATTCTTGAACATCACACACAGGCTTCTGTGAATTAAGAACAAAATAATCCAGAGTTAATATTCGTCAGAGTAGAGCACATCAGACGTAAAACCTGTACAGGAATCCTCAGTGCTCAACAAAACATGATGGATGCGTTTTATTGCTCTACGGCAGGGGTGGGGAACATCCGGCCCGCCAAGGCAACAGCAGATTTCAGTAAATCTTTAAGCTTTTTTCATAGCAATGTAGATTTATTTTAAGTGAATCCTATTATTAACGTAAATTTTGAGAGACAAGCAAGGAACTTTTCCTACGGGATAGACAAGACATCTGCGTGTACATGACGGGACAGACACGTATGCTTCTCGTCGGCTGTCGGCGGCCTTACATGGAAAATGTTGGAGAATTATGTATACAGGTGATCTTCACCCCAAGCCAAAGGCAAACCACCTCCAACTTGATGTCAGATGCTGATGCGTGTAGTGGTCTTCGACCAAGTCGGCTCCTACAATAAAAATACATGTAATTTGTAGAGCTGCCCCATCAAGCACATGCTGCGACAAGGGCAGGTAACTCTACATGATGCGCTATAAAAATCTTCATTATTATTATATTATACAATAAAAAGAATGATCGTCGATATTAACTGCGTATCTAGGTAAACAGTTCAGGCTTCAAATCTCCAACATTATCCTTTCATGGATTTCCCAAGAATGAAATAAATAAAAAAAAGCTTTAGCTGATAAAACTTCGTTTGGGTTTATGAGTTTATTGGTGCGTGTTGTAGCAAGTGTGTAGACACTTTGTAAATCCCATGAACTCCTCCGTCAGGAGGATCGAGGTGTGTGTATACTGAATAGTCATTATTATTATTATTGTTGTTGTTGTTGTTGTTGTTGTTCTTTCACTGCACAACCACAAACAGAAAATTCTGCATTAGGGAAAAGGGTTTTGTTACTATATTCTCTGTCTCCTCTATGTGTTACGAATTAAATAGTGTAGCGGTGTGCGCGAGGTGTAAGCCGGCGCCGCCATTGCTTTGTTGTGGTATTTGACCCCGGCTGACCTGTCCAGCAGCGGCCAGCGCGGCGAGGACAAAGCGTATCTAGACTGTTGCAGTGTGTGTGAGAGCGAGTGAGACTGATGCAAGACTTAGTATCTGGATTGTTCGGTGTGGGAGCGCGCATGCGTGACGGGCAGGTGCTGGATAATTCTAGAGAACTGTGTACATGTATATATAAGCGGTGTGAGTGAGCGTCAAAAAAAAGGAGGAGAAAGAAGAGAAGAAGACGAGGTTGCAGCCGACAGAAAGGTTGAAGCGAGCGACAGCAGTAGAGAGACTGTGTTGCCGTTAGAGTGTTGGTTGTCGTGGTCAGGCGAGCGTGACGTGTGTAGCTAGCGTACGTGTCGCTGAGAGGTCCGAGGTTGTGGAGAGCTGTTGTAACTGTGTTAGTAGGACTGTGTGTCACCGGTTGCCAGCGTGTAATGCCAGAGAGGAGACATTTGCTGTAAATAAAGTGTTTTGCTAAGCGGCTCGGCTGTGAGGGCTGTTTCTTGAGAGAGATTGGCACCGCGGATCGTGGACCCATAACGAGCCATTGACGACGGCATAGGCATCCGGGTCCTATGTTACGCCGTTAATTCAAATACGGAGACAACACCACCATTTCCATCCGTAACACTATGAACTTTCTTATTATTAACATATAGTTTACAGACTCCGAATGGTTGTTTCTCTATGCTTTTCATAGAAGCAGAGAATATTTTCCCGCACCTAATTACAAAAAGGCGGATTGTGGTGACTCAGAGGCCAGTAGTGCCAGGCAGGCTGGGATTGTACACGTGGTAAAATGTTTAACATTCTGTGGCTAATTTTTAAGTAGATAACTTTGTATGGCTCGCGAATGATGTTTATAGATATCAAAATGGCCCTTTGGAGGAAATGCATTTTCCCACCCATGCTCTATATACGGGCTTAAATTTCACATTATTATTTTGTATAAATTGCCAACAGCCAAGGTATATATATAACCGGATATGATGCCAACAAAAATCGGTTGGCGCGTATATTTTGAGTCATTTCTGAGTCACGATCGAGTCAGGAATTTACTGGTGAACACCCGAGCAACTGTGACATCTTCCTTGTAGACTGATTAGTCCACCCCGCCACCCACCCCTTCCCCCCATCCCGCAACAGAGAGCAGACTGATGTACAGACTGATCGATTAGTCACGAAAACTTGGATTAGAGCGAATGAATTACAGTAAATAGCACTGGAAACAGCTGTCTCAATACTGCATCCATATTGACACGCATGACCTATATAAATAAGCAAATCTATTCAAACGTCGCATAACGTTTTTCCGCCTAAAAATAGCTGACTGTCTGCTTAGTCGAATATGTCACGTGATACCCGCATAGATGATTTCTTGAAGAGAACATGACTATATCGAAAAGAAACGGCATTGAAATCAGGAATACATAGTAGTCTAAATCGAGACATTGTTTTGGGTTGCCATCCATTTTATTCTTTACGATCCACGCCAAGTCTACGTGTAACTAATGCATTAAAAATAATACAGCAATAAATGAATGAATGTAAACAAAGGCAAAGAAAAACAGACAGCGCAGAACCAATAAAGTGCAGTTTATAAATAGCTGAGAACGAACAAAGCTGTTCAAAACACATTCAGGACAACAGTGTTTTATCCCAGTGCACCTGCTGCAATCATGTATTTATAAAATAGCCACAAACCAGTTGCCTACTTTACAAAATACTCAGTCACCCTGAAACAGCAACTCTGTGAACTATTTGTGTCTGACAGAACCGTATACAAATCGCAGGACCATCGTTCGAATCAAGAAACAGTCTAGAAATATAAGTGGTTTACCTGATAAAGCGATAAAGGACAAGATAAGTCAGGTATCACTGTTCAGATAACACTTACCTGAGCTGTACCTGCTTGGAAAACCCACGTCCCCAGTAACACACAACAAGAGGCGACTAGAGCCAGTTTCATGAAACACAGGAATACCTGATCCCCCCTAAATACTTTCGGTTTCTCTTTCCTGGAACAGTCTGTAACTTAAACTTGTTGTTTTCGTAGCTACAGCAGTCAGAACCAGTGCTTCTTGCATTTATTGTGTAACAATGCATTCTTTACATCAATTAATTGATAGTGATGTACACACCCATTATGTATACTGAGTAGAGTACAATCTTCATTTCTACGCCGAGGGCAAAGGCAGAGCTGCCTGTTAATTAAAGGGACGCAATCGTGTAAGTCTTCATATTTGTCTTATAATTGGGTTATATCCCTTACCCATAGTGCTCTGCCTTCTGCTGCTACTAAGAAGAAGTCATAAGTTTATGTCTTTCCGCAGCATCTCGATC
The DNA here is from genome assembly GCA_004794655.1 of Marisa cornuarietis. Lineage (NCBI taxonomy): Eukaryota > Metazoa > Mollusca > Gastropoda > Architaenioglossa > Ampullariidae > Marisa > Marisa cornuarietis. The sequence goes on along the minus strand of SMMW01000506.1, from coordinate 943,128 downwards.
CGTTTATATGCATTTCGGTAGTAAATCAATCTGTTTAGTTGACTTCCCATATTATATCTCATAGTTTATGAAGTCGACCGTGTTCAATTGTCTCCCTTATTTCATCACATTCTTATGGAAGACCCTCCACTGACAACTGTCATATTCAGACGTTCACAATCTGCAGTCACTAATTTACTCTGATCATCGAGACATAAATAATTCAAATTGTTGATGCAAAACACAGACATCACAAAGGAAAACTTGTAGGCAGCAACTGTGATTTTTGTTTATTTGTACCGGCTGCTTAGAAATGTTATTTTGCACCAGTATTAAATACTGTAACTAAAAGACAGTAGTAATGAATTTTACATTTTTCAGTTTATACTAGGTTTAAGTGCTATTGTGGAGTAGTTATTATGATTCCATGGTTTTATTCACATTTGGTTTTTTGTTAAATACACTTTGGTTTAGCAAGGAGTCAACTTGTATGATTCTGATTGTGTTTGTGTATATATATATATACACACACACACACAGAGATACACATGCCACACATGTATCACAATTATATCCAAATACACAATCAAGAACACTATATTCCCACACCTACTGTAACCACGGCGACACATTTCAAATGAAAAATACATTTATAGAAACAAAAGTTCTGCACTTATGAAGAAGTTGGCTGGCACGAACTGGGGCGCGGATGACAAAATCCTCAAGAAGCTGTACACCGGAAGGGTTAGACCAGTCCTAGAGTATGGCATGACAGCATGGGGCACGGCAGCAAAATCCAACTTTGAAAAGATCAGCAAGGTTCAGAACCAAGCAACCAGACTCATCACTGGAGCCATGAAATCTACGCCCATACAGGAACTGGAAACAATCACAGGGTTGGAACCACTCGAGGACCGACGTGATACAAAGATACTCGTCCAAGCCGCCAAGTTCAAGAGACTTCCAAATCACCCCATGAGAATCAGGCTGGCTCAGCCGACGAAGGGAAGGCTGAAAAGGGGAAGTTTCATCCATCAGACGAGGATCCTTGAACGAAAACACCAAGATATCTTGGAACAAGACCCCAGAGAGATCCCCCTATACCGGACAAACCCAGCATGGAATGAATCTGCTTTCCCCCTGATCCACTGCAACATCCATGGTGTCGGCAAGAAAGATTCCCAAGACGACACTGCGAAAAAGTCCTGTACTCTGGAGTATATCCACAGCAACTTCCCACAAGACCAGTGGACTCATGTGTACACTGATGGATCAGCGGAACAAGCTGTGAAGAAGGGTGGTGCCGGAATCTTCATTCGGTATCCAGGAGGAAGAGAAGACCGCCTCTCCCTCACAACCGGCCTCTATTCCACCAACTTCAAAGCGGAAGTAATGGCCATTCAGACCGGTGCCACCCACATTGAGAACAGCCCAGACACCTCCAACAACATCGTCTTCTTTACAGATGCACTATCTGTTCTACAGGCCTTACAGACTGCCAGCGACAAGGAATTGAACGCCCTGACCACTGCTCTCTCCTCCTTATGCAGAAACCACACAGTCGTCTTACAGTGGATTCCCTCCCACTGCGGTGTATTTGGCAACGAAGCCGCAGACACTCTTGCCAAGGAAGGATCCACAAAAGAGCAGCAAGACAAGTCCACCACCTTCAATGAAGTCAAAACCATCATCAAGGCCAAACAGCATAACAAATGGCTACAGCAGCACCCACGTTTCAACCAGAACGACCCATACTACCTGCTCACAAGGGCCGAACAGGTCATTATTTTCAGACTGAGGACAGGCCACAACCGTCTCAATCACCACCTATACACCAAACTCCGGATCGGCCAGACGGACAGATGCCTGTGCCAGACAGACAGCCAGACAACAAAACATCTACTGCAAGAATGCCCCATGCACGAAGACCTCAGACACCGCATCTGGGCTGATGAGACGCCGATATCAAGGAAGCTACACGGCAGTCTGGGGGACCTGCGGCGCACAGCATCATTTGTACAAGAGGCAGGCGTATCCATTTGAGTGACCGACAACAACAACAACAAACAAAAGTTCTGAAAGAACAGATTTGTCTGACATTAGCCTGGTGTGTTTTCTTCAATGTCAGCCAGCTTCCCATTAAACATGCCATAAAGCTTTAATGACATATATTGAGTAAAGCAATAACCGGCATTATTTAAAAACAAAGATTGCAAGAATAATTATGTTAAATATAAAATCAACCAGCAACCTTTGTAACACTACAGAACTATTGATCATAAGTTAACATTGTACACACACGATGGCAAAGAATTTGAAGCGTCAATAGCTTACAGCTACTTCCATCATACAATATCTAGCTTGCTCGATTTGGCTGACCTGAGCTCTCATCCGGAATAAGTTCATCAAAGGCTGAGCATGTTACTGAGACTGTTTTTTCACAGAGTCAGCAGATATTCTGGATAGGCTTGAGAGTCATGGAACAGAACAAACATGCCTGGTCCACTCAAAGAGTCATAAGGTCGGTTTGTGCTAGGTTTGAGGGGTGGCATTTTTAAGCCAGCTTGGCCAGGTGATGACTGCCCAACTAGGACTCGTGCTTGGAACATTTTTCCATCACTGGCAAACCCTCGAGAGTAATTTGCATCTGTGGCAAAGTAAACTCCATCACCATATGCTGTACCTGCAGAAAGGAATTGGATCCATGTTTACAAAAACTATTACATACAAAGCTATTCACAACATTAAATATTTCATTATTAACTCAATCATTACATCGTACCTATTTACTTTTTAATTATCAGTGAGTGGTCTATATATATATATATATATATTAGCATTTTTCTATATATATTCTACAGCGATCTTCATCAATGAGTATGACAGTAGACTTTAAATTGTTTTTTCTTGTTCCACACACAAACCATCCCTACACACCCATCTCTGTCTTTCATTCAGACACATGAACACGGAATATAAAGGTATATTAATGTTCAATTATTATGCACCATTTTTGCCACAGTAGCTCCGATTAAAGCCATTAGTAATGATGCTGTCCACACTTCTGGAGTCAGTGCCATGCCAGAGCCTCTTCTCGTTTTCAGTGCCAGGTGGGTTGTGCATCTCCAGCTCCTTCTTCTTCACCTTGTACTGCTGGAAGAGGGTTGGGTTCTGCACACGTTCAATCTGAAAGAAATCTTTTTTGTAATTATTTGAGTAATTGCAGACCACATACAAAACTCCTCCAAACTGCTGGAAACATTAAAGATACAATTTCATTGCTTAAGCAAACACAATGTGAGGTTATACCCTAGGATTCCTAGCATTTACTCCAAAATCAGATGACTCGCAAATATTACTTTGCCACCTCTCTCAAAGGCAGTCCAAACAACCTGGAAGCAAAGTTTTTTGGGTTTCTTGTTACTTTAATGGTATGTACAAGTTCTTTAAAAGGAATATGCACTGATTCGTCAGTATCTGAAAGTAAATTTTGGATCCTTCTGTTTTAACATCAAAGGTCAATATGGTGTAATAATAATAGTGAAGATTTTTATAGCGCATATTCACACTCATAGAGAGCATGCTCTTAGCGCTTAAAACGAGGAAGAGACGTGGACTAAGTAGACACAGAACAAAGGGGACGAAAGAAAACGACAGTACTGACGAAACAGAAAACAAAAGGCATCAAGTAACAGGAACAGAAAAATATAGTGATTCTGCGAGAAAGATGGGTAAAGTAGCAAGAGGGAAGGGGGCGGGGTTAAGACGGACGAGCATTGTGCGGACTGTGTTAGGAGAAATGCTCAAGGAAGAGGTGCGTTTTCAGTGCAGATTTGAAAGATTCAAATGGTGTATGACCATTTTGTATGGAAAGCAGATTCATTCCATGCTGGGTTTGTCCGGTATAGGGGGATCTCTCTGGGGTCTTGTTCCAAGATATTCAGTTTGTATGGTGTAGACCATAAACTGACTCCAGCTCAGACTTCAAAACTCACCTTCTGGACAGGCTGGCCCCCAAAGTGCTGCAGCACTCGTTTATATTCTCCAGAAGAGGGTTTCAAGGTCACCAGCTTCACTTTGTTCCCCTTCATAGGATCCCAGTGGTGAGGGAGAGGGATCTCTTGAGCTTTTTCTTTTTGCATGTGTGTCCATACAAGCACATACAGAGAGGAAAAAGAAAGATTCTATGAATATATTAGTGACAACATCTTGAATATGAAGAAATGATGAGCATGAGCACATGAGACATGAACATTTTTCCTGTACATTGCAACGTTAACTAAATGCTTTATACTGTCCACATCTTACTTTTCATTTTCTACCATATGTTCTGCTTCTCTCAGTGAAGACATTTGTGATCTACTGCTATTTTTACAACACTTGTCTGTTTAAATTCATATTATCCTGCTGCTAAGTGTACATGGTGTATGCATATAGGCTTGTGTACATATGTGCATACATGCATGTGTGTGTGTGTGTGTGTGAGAGGGAGAGAGAGAGAAATAGCACCCAGAATTTTATTCATTACCTTCCAAAATGTCCCTACGACGAACTGAAATTGGGGGAGCACTCTTGTCATCTAAGGAATACTCCTTCTTGTCTTTGAAAACAATTTTGTAACCCCTTCCTTGCTTGTCAGTCAGAACAACAGCAGACTCCTTTTTCTTGTAGGCAGCCTCAATTTCCAGAACATGCTCTGAGTCAAAGTCTTTGTACTTGTCCTTACTCACCTCATACTGCCAGCGGACTGCCAGCATTTCAACTGCAACAGGGCGATGTTTGCTGGCATCAAATTTGATGTCTTTGACAGCAGACAATGCTTCCAGCACATTACGCTCAAAGCCTGTAATTTTGACAACCCCAAGGTGTGTGTCAAGATCAATGGCAACTTCATGTTTTTTCTGAAGACCCATTACTGCTGATTGCTGCAAAACATATATGAATACCCTGCAATGCATATTCATGGATGTCCATGCCTGTGGCACATGCACACACACACACACAGATTCATGTCTCTCTCCACTCATTCTACTTTAATTAATTTTCACCTTTAAAAAAGATCTCTAAGCTGGGAGAATCAACAAGATAAGCACTGGCACCTGCTGAGCTGAGAAGCTGCAGATAATCTTGTCTTTTTCTTTCTTTGTAGTCTGACTCTCCTCAATATGGCGGTCTAATCTCTCCATCATCTTGTCAACAGCTTCTTGTGTCTTAGACCAGATTGTCACATCCACTGACGTCCACCTTGTGTTGTCACCATATGAAGAGTGAGACTGGCTGTGGCCTATAACACATTGTGTCAGTGAGTCATCCATCATTAAACATTCCTATCTCTTTATGGTATACAGGGGTACCAAAAGTATTTATACAAGCAGGTGAAGTCTGTTTAAACTTGTACTCGTTTTCTACTATAATCTACTATATGTAATATAATATATCTAATATAATATATGTAATATAATATATGTAATATGCTATATCTAAAATACTATATTTTGGCCCACAATGTCTGACTTACTTCTGTGGCTACCACCACGATCCCGATCTTCTTGGCCTGAGACTGTTTGGTGTAAGGTACTCCCTTTATCTACTTTTCTAAAAGCCTTCAGAATCCAAACAGTAATAATATAGTTAAACATAACAAAGTAAATAAAAATTACTTTGACCTGTGTTAAGATTTACAATGTTGAATCAAACTTTTTAAAGTTTAGTTCCTGTAAGTAAAAGATGTATTAATAGGTTAAGTAAGGCAGCAAAACCAGCCTAACTGGATATACAAATAAATGAATACGTAACCACACAAATAAACATATACACACATATATACATACACACATATCAACATGTATGTATAACATCTGTACATATATATATATATAAAACATCAGCACATATACCATGCACATTCCCCACCCTCTCTCTTTCGTTCTCTCTCTCAGACTTAGGTTTTTACCAATCAGCTCAAATGAGTGAAGTATTGACTCACTTCAATACTCTGTCTGTCCTTGGAGAAGACAATGATTTGAACATCCTTCAAACAGCTGTCACTGTTGCTGTGGAACCATTTACTTATTGCATCGTACATAATATCTGCTACCGCAGGACTTGGGTACCCCAACTTGCCTGTACCCAGGGTAGGGAAAGATATGCTCTTAGCTTTCTTCTTATGTGCTCTGTCGAGACACTCCAAAACTGCAGACTTCAGTACCTGTAGAAAACAGATACAGAGAGAACAATCTGAACACTGTACGAGGTAACGTAAAGTGTTTTTGTTCAGTCTCATCGTGTTTGATTGTGTATGCCTGATTGCTGTTTTTCATGGCTGAATGGTGGGGGTCTTTGTCATGCTGTTTGAATTGAGTACATGACTGAATGAGTGCAATTAGTAGCTGTTGAATAAAATAGATGCAGATTATTACTAATGATCCAGATGGTAAATATGTGTTTAATCTGATAAACTGACAACATTAGCTGCACTTGGAATACCTGCTTGATCAGAAAATCTTTGTCTCTATAACTAAATGATTACCTCCTATAAAATTTGCAACTCAAGTTACAATTCAGTGCCAGATCTTCTTACACATGTTTACTAAGTGTATCACTTCAACAAATTGGTAAAATATAATTAAATAAACCTTAAAAATATAGCTGGTGCAGCAAAAAACAAAAGTGTGTACAGTTTTGATTGTTCTGTGATTAGATAAGCAGTAATAAGTTTTTCATAAATACAACAGAAAAATGCAACTTCAAGAATACATGAATATACCTGTCCCCTGTCTTTCTGCCACACAGGAAGACTTAGGTGAAATATTCGTCTGCAGTGCAGGTTCCCACTTGAAGACTCGACCACTTTTCCCAGCTGTGCCGAGCCATATTTTTGAAAATAGTCTTGCAGTTCCTGCTGAATGGCATCACCACCATGCTCCAGGATGCTCCGTGACAGCACACCTTTTTGCAAGTCCAGGCTGGGGTGTGCTGTGCTGACAATTACATCTGCCTGCAACAGCAGTATTCCTCAGTTAACACAAAAGTAAAACAGCCAAAAATATTGTATACTGTCTATTAACGTGAACCATAAATTCTTAACATAAAATAGAATTCTAATTTTTTTTTAATTCTGTACTGCCAGTCACTTGCAATTACAGATTACAGATCCATATAGTGATCACTGTACATATCACAGTAGATATCTCTTACTTTTGACTTGGCAAGATCTCCAGTGATGATTCGCATTGGAGTATCTGATGTGTCTCCTGACCTTGCATCATGTGTAGCAAATGAATCTGTATGACATGACAATATTGCATCATGATTTGTGAATTTGTAGCATTGTGGGGGATAACATCTTGAACTGAATATCTTTCATGAATATTTTCCTTGTACCACAACTCTCTTCTATCTGAATTGCTCTCAAATTGTATTTCTTGATTTGCTTGGTTTTTTAATGTGCATTTTCCTATCAGAAAAACAATTGTGCCATGCATCACAAAGCTATCATTGACAAAGTCTGCATTGTTGAACTGACTATTGGCATTCTCTGGAAATGGTCTCAGGCAAACTTATTGTCAGATTTTGGACTAGAATTACCATTGTCTCCTAAGGGTCTGTGCCTGCTCCTGCCAGATCCACTTCTGCCATGGTCAGCTTTTGTCTGATCAAAGGATGTTGTTACTAAGCAGCCCATAATATTTCCCGTGTTCATTAAAAAATCCTGTCCTTGCTGGCTGCTGAAGTACCTGGCCATTCCAGGACCTTTGAATGTCTTCTGTTCACTTTTAATAGACTGCAGGAGTTGAGAAATTTCTTTACCGATGATTGATAGATTGTCATGGAGACCCTTGACAACCACACAACCATCTTTGTCTAAATTTAAAGTCACATCTTGCTTGCAAAGCTCTTTCAGCTCTTCTTTGCAGAACTGTGTAAGGAATTTATGTTTGTTCACATCAGTTTTTATTTTGATCTCCCCCAGTCTGTTGCTGTTGAAGAAAGACTTCACATTATGATAGGTTGTGGTAAAGTCTTCTGCAACATCTACAACTGTAATAGACTTTTGAGACAAATTCAAAATGAGCTTAGGAGATGGTAATGTTCCTCTTTCTGGATGCTCCACTTTCTTTACAAATGCCTGCCATGCTAAACTCTTCACAACTGCCATCTTATCATCATCAAGGGAGATAGTCTCCTCCCTGAATGCAGACTCAAGGGTTTCCTGCATCTCTCTAACTTCATGCATGTGACCACACATAGAGATGGAGTCAAAGTGGTCCACTGCCCAGCAACAAGCCAGTCCCCGTTTTTCAAGCTTAGCCTGGATAAAGTCTCGGGCATGAGTGCTGGAGAACATGTTTGCCTTTGCTGGTGTCAGTGACATCTGTCTCTCACACACAGCTGTGACAAATGACAGGACATCTCCCTTGATCGTCATCATTATACTTTCTGGAGCTTTCAGCCTCATCTGGAGGTTTTTGTAGTCCACCTCAAATGTAAGATTTTTCCACTTTGCCTTGAAGTTTTGACCAACCTGCGGCAATGAAAGAATCTTGATCTGGGCTGGCTTTAAGTTGGAGATAACTTCGTCTTTAAAGGTAATCATCTGACCTTCGTCCTTTTCTGTCTTATCTGCTTGCTGAAGTTTGGGTCCTTTTGTCATGTCAGTGGAGAGTTGGAGATTTGTGATCCTAGACACAAGATCTTCTACATCTTCATCTTTATTTAGGGATCTGTGGTCAAAACGTTGTTCTGATGCATTCATCTTATCATATGGGGCTTGTGAGGATCTCTCTTGCACAGGACATGCTTGCCTGTCAAGTCCCTTCTCTTGAAATTTGGCTCCTTCATACTTCATGCCCATTTTTGTGTCCCAGCTGTACACTGGTTGGTTATATTCCCTGTCATTATCATCTACCTCCATACATGTTTTTTTATCGCCTCTGTTAGAAATCAGTGTATTGTGGCTGGTGGTGAACTGACTTGAAGCACACATTTCCTTACCTCTGTCTGCAGGCATATGTTGCTCATAGTCTGCACTCTCATATCTTCGACTTCTATCATATTGGGTCTCATATCTTTGACCCCTATCATATTGTGTCTCATCTCTTTGATCCCTATCATATTTTGTACCCGCTGAAAAGCTACATCTTTCTTCATTTGTCAGCCTGGTGTCCACATCAACCTGTGAAGAAGGTCTGATGGAAGATGAAACACAAGTCTGTTCAAAGGAGACTTCAAGACGAAAATCATCCAGGACATGAAATCCTTTATCAACTACTCGTTGAGCATCTGCAAGGGGAAAGACCACCAAGGTAATAAATGTCACTTATAAATATTTGAGCAAACAGAAATGGAACTCAATAAGCATGGTAAATAAAAGGACTACAGAACACCACATGTAGTATAAGAAGGGAGATACAACATGTCAAGACCAGTTTATGCCTGATCATTGGACAATGGGCATTGATATGGGTCAGTAAATGAATAGAAAGCCTACCCAGCCCAATAGCTCAGCCACTGGGCAGTCATGAGTCAAAAAACAAAGCTTGAAATGCAAGCATAAAACCATTGTGCCTTACTTGCATGTAAAGATTTCTTCTTATCAACCTCTTAGTTATACATGTGGAACAGCTTCATATATGTAGTGTTTTTTAAGATTTTGGTCAGAACAAAAAAAGAAGAAAATTTATAAAATAAATAATAATTATTCAATGATGCATAAAGTATTAAAAAAATCATCTACACATGTGCCACCTGGCAGTCATATTTCAGGTGATTGAACCTATGAACTTGAAAATTCAAAATATTTGCAATCACTGTCTTGGATACTTTTTAATTTGCAGCTACACTTCTAGTGAGCCATCTACATATATGCTTCATGAGGTAGCTAATTCCCTGATGAGCTAAATACATACCCAGCGGGCTGAAGAAATGAACATGAGCATAGGACTTGTTTAATCTGTCCACTTGTACAACCGGACCACCATTGCTGCGTCGTTTGTTGCTAAAGAATAACTCAATGGCATTGTCTCTGGTGTTAGGATTTATATTTTTTACCACAACAACTGATGCCTGCCAAGTATAGCAAACTCTTCGTGAAACTTTACATTTACTAAGACTCAAAGAGCATGACATACAAACATAAATACATACAACACTATTAAAGGAGCAATGCAATAACCAGTCACACGTACAAAACATCAATCAAATTGTTTAGGATTCCTACTGAGGTGCTGAGCTGCTCCTCTTTCATTCCTTGGGTAATGAAAAGACAACACTATGTTTTCTACTGACACTTTTCTGTCTTTTGTCTGCCCCATCCCTTACTTTTGTAGTTAATATTATTTCTTCTCTATATGGTGGAAGAAAACAAACTTTCCTCATTAATAAAGAATTGTCACTGCATTATTCTCTGATTTGGAGAGGGTATTTAATAGTGTACGTGAGATTCTATGATTGGGAGAGGGGATTTAATTGTGTGTGTGTGTGAGAGAGAGAGAGAGCCTGTGTGTGTGAGAGAGAGTCTGAGAGAGAGAGTATGTGTGCATACACATGCATGTGTTTGAACATGGCTCTATGTCTTTGTCATTCAGGTTTTTCTTATTTTACTTTTCCCTTTTTTTCCTGTTCATGTCTGTCTCTCAGTATTCCCCTCCCTCAGTTCTGTTTGCTTTTCTTTCCTACTCCACTTTCTTTCTCCCTCTCTCTTCCCCCCCCCCCCCACACACACAAATATTCTTCTTCTTTCCATCACTCTGTCTTACTTACCATCTGGTTCATCCTGCAAAAGAATTTAAATGCAGTACAATTTATGCATAGCTTTCAACAGATGTGTAGTCCTGTTATGGAGACAACAATCAAACGAAAGAATACAAATCCAGTCACTCTGTGACAACGCTGTATGTTTGCTGATAAGTCGGGGAGGGTGGGGGAGGCGTGACAGGAAAAAAAGGACGCAGAGAGAACGCAAAGGTGTGTGTGTGTGAGAGAGTATTTTGACAGATAATTTTTGCATCTTTAACCTTTAATAAAAAGTTGTGCCGTGATAAAAAAAAAAAAACAAATGTTTCATATATTTTATTACTCATGCACAATTTTCGACGACGATCGCGATATCTGTGTAAGTTTGCCAATATATATCCTACAAAATTCTTATCTTTGACGATCCAACAGTGTAGAAAACAGCAGTCCTTCCTGCACTTAATCAAACTGACTTAAATTAGTTCCTCATCTTTTTAACAATATATTTCCTAATTGAGATAGCCTTAGTTGCTGACTTGGCATAAAACAACAACTAACTAACTCAAACCATACAGTTTTCTTGAAAATAACATCAGAAGTTTTACGGTTTATTCTACTGTTTTCCTTACCTAGAATGAGCGATCGATGAAAAAGAGAGACACGTTCCGACGACTGTTGCTTTCGACAGCTACAACTACTGAACCACGAAAGCCAGATAAGAAAACTAGTTATTTTATTCGACTGCATGACTAGAAAGCATATTTAGGTACAGTACGGATCGATGTCTGCAGATGTTACTTTCGGTTTTAAATGGATCGAACTGATTGAGGATAAGATATTTTAGGAATAAAAATCAATCGCTGTCATTCTCTTGAAATATAAACTTTCCTCTTCTCCTTTCAAATGTATTTGACAGTCACAATATTAAAACTTATTAAAATATTAAAGATACATATGAAAACTGAAAAGCTGCAGATTAGCAGTCGTATTTAAAATCGAAAGTCTGTATGTCCTCTGTCAGTAAACAACATAGCAAACGAAAGTTCACATTGAACAGGTCGGTAAGTACTACTGACTTTGTAAAACGTTAATTAAAGTCTTTCCTGTTGCAGCTATAGAAGTTTCCTATTGAATGTCACTTCTGTTAATAAAACTTGGAGATGGTATATATTTCGATTCTTCCTCTAACAAATTCCGCTTGCTTTAGTTTGGTCAACATCGTACGTACGTTTTATGCATCAATTGTGAACGAATTCCAATTGTTCGTGCAGATCGACTTTTTCAGTGGATTTTGCTACGTACAAGCATACGACTTTAAGAGTACCTTTACTACACGTGCAGTATTTGTTTGTGTTTGCGTATGGGTGGGTGGATCGAGTGTAACTGGAAAACATGAACTATATTGATTAGGCCTATCTCTATATATATATATATGCCCATTTCAAGGGGGAAAGTGAGCAACAACAACAACAAACATCCTGATTATAAACTAACATGTTAAGTTAATACAATTCAGTAAAATATGCCACAACAACATTACATAAGCAACACCAGTTGAGATCTTATTGTAATTGGTGGTGATTCAGAGGGCTTCCATCTATCAAAGTTTGTGAGACTGAGGGTTGGAAAAAAAAAGAATAAGACATGTCCAGTCAGCTAGGGGTGAGAGGCTCAGTTACTTATCAGCTCTTAGTCAGAACATTTGTTTCTAGTATAAATCACATAAAGAAAACATGCTGTTGTATTTGCATATGTGCTTTTAAAGGCTTTGCTTCTGACATCAATTTAGTGCTTCACATTCATATAGTATATGATTAAATTTACATCTTTAGTGCTATACTAGATACAACAATATCAACATCAATATTAATAATAATTAATAGTAATTATCCTTGTGGTTTTACTTTAGTTGTTTAAAGTGCAATGATAAATGTAGTTTAGAACTAATTAATGTGGTATTATAGCATAGTTGTGTAAGGATACTAATACATGATTCATACATTCCAATAAGTGGAAAAAGTAGAGTCATGGAAATATACAATGTCCCTATTAAAACAAGTTCCCATAATGGGTGAAGGCCAGGGTTATGTTCCAGCTAGGGTTTGAGATAGGCTTCGAGCCTGTGCTAGGGTAGTGGCAGCATGTGTGTTTGTGTCTTCTTACATAATTGTTGCATGCTTAGTCACGCCTGATGAGAGGGAGGGGCAGAGGGGTGTACCAGGCCCATGGCCATGGAGAGGGCCCCGCCTTGGTCAGTAATTTTTTTTCATTTTCCGAAAGGAAAAGCATGAAGAAAAAAAAATCTAGACTACAAAGAATGCTATCAAGTGTAGGCCTTACCACTATTAGGGGTAGCAATAGGATTAGAGAGAGTCAGTGGTTTGACTAGAAACCCCCTACCACCTGTCCACCCAGCAGCTTCTTAGCAGAAAAGGTATCTGATTTATTAGGGGAGGTAATGGCAGCAGAAACAGCGAGTTGAGCTCCATTTTCTCCAATGTCTTAGACAAGATAGACCACTGACATGCTCTGATTCTTATGACCGTTTTGTAATGAAGTACTATTAAATTAGTTTTTCACTTGGAGTATCCTTTATAATTTCCACTAATAAAAAATTGGCTCATTAAGTTTTATTGTAAACTGTGTCCTTTAAGTTGCTTTCTGTTTACAGGGCTGGCTGCCTTGCCGTGATATAGCCTTAGTTGCTGACTTGGCTTAAAACACCAATTCTCTGCCCCTTTCAAGTTGCCTGAAAAGCTGCAAGAACAATGCTGCATCCCACTTCACCAGACATTGTGAAGGACCATCAGAGATGCTGCACTGTCATGGTTCAGGGATTTGACCCCTCCAAGCTAGAACTCTGTGAGCTTTACTTTGAGAATCCAAAGAAAACTGGAGGGACTTCCACTGACTTTTGCGTCAATGAAAATGAGGATGTTATTTATGTCACGTTCCAGACACCTGAAGGTGCATTCCTAAGCTCTTGACTTGTCTATATCATATGTCTAATGACAGACATAGCACTTAAACCACTATTATGTTAGTAAGCTAGTAGTGATCATGTTCTAAAACATTACTATAAAACATTGATGTCAATGTATAATTATTAGATAACATTTGAAAGTTACCATAAATCACTAAATAATTTCTGATTTTATTAATAGTTATCAAATCTTTTCTGGTTGAATTTTAACATCAATAACCATATGAATTGTATGGCTCATGTTTTTATACGTTTATGTTCTTACATAACCAGATCTTTCCTGTACATTCAAAACATACATTATGATCATCATCATCATGTCTGTTGCAGAAGCTGAAAAGGTTACTAAGTTAACACATACTGTTGGAGGTAAACAGCTGCAGGTGACTCTTGCTCCCATAGACGACCCTGTGACCTCTCCTCCCTTTACAATAAAAATCACAGGATGTGACCCAGAAAAGGAAGAATTGTACAGACTCTATTTTGAGAATCCCCGGCGGGGTGGAGGGACCATTGAGGATCTGGTTGTGGATAAAGAGAAGCAAGTAATCTATATAACATTTGAGGAACCGGAGAGTGAGTGGGTTATTTTTATTTAAATTCTTTTAAGACAAGAATAACAAAGCAGAGAATGGCGTGATTTTCATGATCTTATCTCACTCTCTTAAAAAAAAAAATGGTATGCATACCCTTGAGAAGCGATGGTGCCCTGGGTGTAATATTTGTGATGCTGTTTTGTTTCTAATTTCTTTGGCTGTTGATTTTTATTTATTTTGTAAAGGGTGTGCTGTCTCTATTTTTACTGGCTATAAATTTAAACCCCTATAAACAAATAATGAAATAATTTGATTACCATATAGACTGTACTCCCATCACATTAAAGAGCAAGTCTGCTTTTGTAGAATTTTCCTATGCATCATACATCTAGTTTTATTTGTGTTAAAATTATTTTTTTTCTCTTACAGCTGCTATAAATGTCTGCAATAAAACTCATAAGGTTGGAGGTCTTGACCTTGAAGTCAGCCTTCATGTTCCCACAAAAGATGAAAAAAGTATGAATCAAACAGAGGAAGCAGATAATCAGGAGCCTCTGAAAACAGTACAGCTTCAGGTTGGGAAAAAAATACAAAGTGAAGATAACTACTTCTACTACTTTGAGTCAAAACGCAGTGGAGGAGGTGAAGTAGAAAGAATAAGCATTGATCAAGAGAAGGGCATGGTTTATGTTACATTCGTGCAGCCAGAAGGTTGGTGTCATTTCCATCTTCAAGAAATATTCAGTATCTTCAGGTTTTTTAATATCTTTGAGGCAAAATGTGCTTTTTTTAATTGACTGTTTGCTGTCACAGCATCTTGAAAGATAATCTTTTTACAGTTATAATGGTTGAGAGTCAAAGCCTTCTAGTTGTGTTGCATCCTCTTTACTATTTTGGTAAAGTTGATAATAATTCATCACTAACACCTATTTATAAAGCCAGTAGCCTCAACACACTCTGTTTATGAGCATTGTGGAAATGAGTTTCCTAATAAACCATTTGCATGATTCATTAACATCTTCATTTGGAAAAAAAAAACAACCAATAGTATACCTATGACAAAAGACCACCCATTCAGTCTTGAGCAATGGTCATTATTCTTTTGTTGATAGCGGCAGCTCGTGTGACAGACAGACAGCATGTGATTGGTGGCGAGTCTATCAAAGTAAGCCTCTTTGTTCCCCCTGCACCCAAGCCAACATATCCAAACAAGCTGCTTTTCAGTAATGTGTCCAAAAGCACAACACATGACTGTCTGTCATTGTTCCTGGAATTTCTCACTGAACTGGAACCCACTGACCTGATATATGCTGACAGTTTGGAGGACGTTTTGGCAGTTTTTAACGAGGAACTAGGTCTGGCATTTTAACTTACCCTTTTAGAAAAAAATGAGTTTGAATAATGAAAAACAAATTGCACCCCATAAAAGAAATGCTTTTAGATGTATATCACTACTGGAATGACACATATATCTAAAGTGATAAAGATATATTTATTTTCAATATTTTTCATAAAATTCTAATGGCAGGAGTAGTATATGAATATTTAAAGAGTACTATAAAATTATGCATTACTTTATAAATTTCTTTACATAACATGAAAAGCTTTTCAGCAGAAAAGCCTCCTAACAACCATGTTTTTCATAATGCTGCATCATTGATCAAGACAAAATACATAATACTTCAGCAACAGCTGTTTTCTTGAGGCTTTGTACAAAGTGTAGCTTGTATACACCACAAGCTAATTAGAGCTAAAGAGTTATATACATGTATTTATATACACACATGGGAAAAAGTACTTCTGAAGACAAGCTGCAAATATGATATTGGCAGTACATGCAGTTAATATC
This sequence comes from Marisa cornuarietis, assembly GCA_004794655.1. Classification (NCBI taxonomy): domain Eukaryota; kingdom Metazoa; phylum Mollusca; class Gastropoda; order Architaenioglossa; family Ampullariidae; genus Marisa; species Marisa cornuarietis. The sequence goes on along the minus strand of SMMW01000506.1, from coordinate 927,047 downwards.
GCACACTCTTAACATGAAGCTTGAAGCCCAAGCATTGTGAGAAATACATGTTTAAATTCTGTTATTACCATCATGTTGCTGTTCATCATCTAGGAGAACATCATGCATGAAATGCTCCATGACCATCACACTTCCATTTATTTCCATCAGTGGAAGGCCGAAGACCTGTGTTTTGCAGAGTACATATATAGTAGTATGGGGTATGGTACGCACAGATACAGGTACACACCCGCATCGCACATACACACAGGGATAGAGATTTACACCGGCCGGTCGGCAACCTTGTGACCGAAAGAGAGTGGGAGGGGGTTTCGGGGAAAACCACTGGCCGAACGGCGACCCGGCCGGAGGAGAGCGGGAGGGGGGCTGGTAACAAGGACAGGGCTTCTGGAAAAGTCGGGTGTGAGGGGGATAAGAGGGTGAGAGAGGGAGAAGAGAGACGTACAGTCGAACGGAGAGAAGAGAGGTGGGAGGACCAAGGAGTTGTTAAAGCTTGATGTATATGCTTTCGCCTAGTCAGACCTATCCTCTGACGCGCTAGTAAATCTGAACCCACGACGGTGTTGTGTTATCATTGTGGTGAGACTGAGAGCGAACCTCATCCCACCCTGCTACACATACAGACTGTTTAGCAGGCACTAACAAAGATCTTACCAACAAACCAATAAACCGACAGTCAGTTCAAACGCATGAGGAGACAGCAGATAAGAGCAAACTCATGGTAACTGGCAATGGCAAAGCAGAGATCTACTTGAACGGCAAACAACTTGAAGCGGTAAACAGCTTTAAGTACTTGGAAGTCACTCTCTAAGGATGGCAGCTCTGTGACTGATATATGCATTAGAATACCAACAGCAACAGTGGCAATGGCTAGGCTGGACAGGGTCTGGCACAGCCATAACATCAGGTTTACTACAAAGTACAACCTGTACAAGTCCCTAGGAGTACCGATCCTGCTTTATGGATATGAAATGTGGACTCTGCTTGCTGATGCAGAGAGAAGCCAGGCATTCGAGAACAAGTCCCTGAAAAGGCTGCTCTGGACATCGCATGGAGAACATAAAACCAATGACCCAATGAATTTATATGAAGCATGGCTACCACACTTGTAGGACACCAGGGACCTCTACTTGCAACAATCAAGCGACATAAGCTGGTTTTGTCTGGCCATGTGACCCGACCTGACACCTTGTTGAAGACTGCCCTACAAGGTACAAGGTACCGTGGAGTGTGATCGATGCTGTGGTGGCCAGAGGAAGAACTAGGTTATGAACATCAGAGTGGACTGGTTGCCTTGTGCAGGACCTGCTTACTATCACGGAAAACAGATATGAGTGGCAGACCTTGTCAGCTGCCATGGGCTCCCCTTGTGACAGGTACCAGTCAATGGGTAATTGACTGATTGCTATCATTACTAGTCAAGGGAAGATTGGGCAACAAATATTTGCTTCCTTTTTATTTTCACTTTCAGATTTTGAAAAGGTGCAGAAATCATGTCAGAAAAAGCGTCTTGAAGGAAGGCAAATTTCAGTATCCAGAGTGCCTATTTCAAACTGCATTCTTGTTCAGAACTTGAATAAGACCACAACAGAAGATACAATCATGTACTACTTTGAGAGCAAGAGAAGAAGCCTTGGAGGCCCTGTGGAGAAGGTGAATTTTGACAGTGGTAACAACAGATGTCTGGTTTTCTTCGAAGACCATGAGGGTAAGAAGTGCATTAATCCCAAGTTACTTTCTGGCCAGGAAGCCATCATATGTCATAAATGTTTAAAAGCTTAGTGGGTTGCAATATATTTCCTATTGACTTGGTAAATCTCAAAGCAAGATACTATTTCCTAAAATCTGAGTGAGTATCCCCTTCTCTATTTTCAAGATAAACAACTACTGACATCATCACACATTAGGAGGTTAACAACATGGACATCTGACCCCATATGCAGGAAGCCGCGATTGGATTATCGTCATGATAACAGGTGAAAATTCGAATGCAGGGGCCCCTGACCGCCAGCTATCATATGATACTGTGCTGCAACTGGGGCCCCTGCATAAGTATTTCCACGTGCTGTCGTGACGATAATCCAGTGGGCCATCCTGCATGCGAGGTCTGGACATGTTTTCATTGCCAAGGCTGTAACCAATGTAAAAGCTAAGAATGAGTTAAATTAGGCATATTTTTAGACAAAATGCCATGAGGCTGACCTCTTTCTATGTTTGGTGATCTTTGCAGGCATATATTTCACACACAAAAATTGAGTATTCATTCAGATGTTGGGAAACAATACCTTGCACGGAGATTTATCCATTCATCAGACAAAACAACTGCACTCCACTAAACCTTTAGTAGTTATGGCCACTTTACCTATCATGTATATTATCTTTGGGCTCTTCCAACATTGAAGAAAAGGAAATTGACTATGTTCCATGTTTGTGAATATGAGATTCAGTTTCTCTTTCTGTGCAGTGGTTGATGCAGTTTTGACTAAAAGCCACGTACTTGATGGACAAGAGTTAAGAGTAAAGCGGTACCTGGAGTGTCTTGGGCCTTCAGGTGGAAGCAAGGATTTAAAATAAGAGGGTTTAAGAATATGAACAGGTGAAAAGATAACAATCTGTGATCCATTTTATGTGAACTTGTAAGTATTTCATAACTTGTAAGTTCACATCACAGATACCATCACAGAATTTGTGGAATGCACCTAGATATAAGCCATAAAAGGCAACCTGATATATGACAAAAAAAACTTTGTTTTTCAACAACAGAATGGCATAGTAAGTGACTAATAAGCATGTTTTTTTTGTTGTGCAGTATGGAATCTATGCAAAAAGCCCATTGCACGTAGATCTCACTGTTCAGTTGCTTTTTGTTGATCATTGCACAATGCTGATGTTTAAAAGAGATCTGACAAAAATCATTTAAGAAAAATCACAATAGATTTTGATGACTTGACAAAAACTGATGTACATTTTCAAAAGATATTCTTTTAGGAAAGTATTTTTTATGGAAATTGCAGACCGAAAAATATTTATGTGAGATGTGCTGTACTCTAGTGCAGTGGTTCTCAAAGTGTGGTCCGCAGGCACAAGTCAGGTGGTCCGCGGCTGACAGTCGTCATGTCAGCAAAGTGATGATAGGCTGGTAGAAAACTTCAGATAAGTTTGTGTGGGACCCCTAACCGTTCGCTGGTCAAGTTACCACCGCAGCCGATAATGGCCTGAAAGGATGGTCAAGGCGGGCGGCTATGAATCTTGACCAGTGACGCGTGACATGCCTACCTGAACAGGACGGCTCTGTTGAAGATTTTTAGTACTGTAATGTGCCAGCTTCCCTGACTCGGTCAAACATGAAAGGGGACCAGGCAGGCAAAGACAACTCTGTCTCAGTAAGAAAGGCTGACCACTTTCCGAATCTCCGTGCTGGCGAGAAGACGCGTTTCCAAGTTTTCTTTTTCAGTATTTTCAAGGGTTATTATGGATCGCTGGCTGAAATCAGGGACCTTAAAACGTAGATCCCGTGATGCTGATGACTGTGAAAGTGCAAACAAGATGCAGAAGGGAGGAAAAGATGCAACTGTGGTCATTTGTGATCCAAATCAACCTGCTGTTCTTCTGATACGCTTACCAGCTGCAAAGCAGAAGCAGTTTGCCAGGAAGTGGAAGACACACCTGACGAGATATTTTCATCTTCTGCTCAAAATAATAGCAACAAAGAAAACTTCAAACAAGCTGTGAAGAACAATAGTGGTACACACAATATGTGGCGTCATTCCAGCCTAGAAAACAACCAAAACAAGCTAAAAGAGCACTGATTGTTTGAGCATGGGATCTTTTGGGAGGGGGATAAAGAAGTCCCTAGCCCGCAATGTGTTCTATGCTGTGAAATTTTGGCTGTGAAGCATCTGCTGCCATTTCCAACAATTTACTGTTGCGAGATTGGATTTTCAACACTTAATTGTGGGACTAAAAAACGAATAAATCTGACATGAAATTGAAACTCTCCAATATTGATCCAGATATTATCACCTTAATAGCTCATCAAAAACAACTGCATTCATCACACTTACATTTTAAATTATAATGAACGACATATGTAATTTTATGTCACTTATTACTATAGCACTGTCACAAAAGGACATTTAGTTTTGAATTGTAATGAAACAAATGCGCCAATTTAAAGTTTAAATTCACGGTACAGAGTGGTTTTATGCCTTGGTGGTCTGCCATATTTTTTACTTGAGTAATATGGTCCGCAGTCCAAAATACTTTGAGAACCACTGCTCTAGTGAATTAATCACTCAAGGCTCACTCACCATAGATATAGAGACTAATGCAGTGTCCAGCAACCTAAGTGCAAGTCTTGGGTCTTTTTGCACTCATTGCACATCTGATATGATGGAGTCACACACATTAACTCTTTCTATACAGTTTGCACCTACAAATGCAAACATCTTCAGAGCTACAGTTCAGTGGCATCGATACATCCATATTGAATGAGTTAATAACAAGGACCAGGCTTGACAACAAAGCATCCATCACTAGTCGATCTGTGTTCACTAAGGCCACCATCATTTATGTAGATGTTTGTGATAATAATAGAGTAATTTGTGAATAAAATGACTAATGATAAACCAACCAAGCGATATTTTCCTAAATTTTCATTGTTACTGTTATGTGATAGATTTGTACTAGACAGCTGTTCAAACAAATTTTTTTTTTGGTGTGGGGGGGGGGGGAGTGGGGAATGTTATAAACTAGCTAGTATTAGTTCAACCTTGTTAATACACTCATGACAAGCACATACATGGCACCTGTTCCTATTTGCACATAAGGCCTCAACCAGAGCCCGCCACTGATGTTGATCGGCTGAAACCACTCCAGGCGACCCCATGTCCAGCCCTTTCCTTTCATCTCCCTTTCCACTGTTCTTCTCCAGGTTTCCTTTGGGCGGCCTCATTTTCTTCGGCCGTCTGGAGTCCATCGTATGGCGATTCTGGAGAGGTCTGCTGTCTGCTGGCGAAGCACATGTCCAATCCATCGCCAACGCCTTCGTTGAACCTGCGTGGTGATGGATTCGGTTTCAGTTCTTTGGTGGAGCTCTTCATTGGTGATGGTGTTTGGCCAAAAGATGTTAAGTATGCGCCTGAGGCATCTGTTTTGGAAGACGTCAAGCCTGTTACCGATGTTTTTGGTCATTTCCATTATTCTGATCCATAAAGGAGGTTGCTGATCACATTTGACTTGAAGATTCTCAGCTTGGTCTTTGGGATGATAATTTTTGCCTTCCATGTGCTCCTGAGTGAGGCGAATCTCCACCTCCGCATCCTGGTGTTTGAAGTCTTGGACCCAAGATAGGTAAAACTGTCAACTTCCTCAATCTCTTCTCCATTTAGTTTGATGTTTTCTTGGACTTTGGCGTTCACTCTCATACTTTTTGTTGTTGTTTTTTTTTTTGCGCTGACCTTCAAGCCAAGGCTTCCAGCTGTTTCTGAGAAGGCATTTGTTTTCTCCTGTATATCTTGGCGGCAGTGTGACAACAGGGCAATGTCATCAGCAAAGTCCAAGTCTTCCACCGTTGTTGTTGCTGTCATAGTCATGGTCCATTTGATCCCTCTCCCCTCTCTGTCGGTGAAATTCTTCATGATCCAGTCCATGGCCAGGATGAAGAGGAACGGCAATAGAATGCAGCCCTGCTTCACCCCAGTGCTGACGTTGAAGGGGGCTGTGAGCTCCGTGTCACAGATCACCTGAGATTTGAAGTCGCTGTACAGCATTCCAATGACCTGGACAAGTTTCGCAGGGACTCCATAATGCCTCAGGATCTTCCATAAAGACTCACGGTGGATGCTGTCAAAAGCCTTCTCCAGGTCGATGAAGGTGATGTACAGCGGTGTGTTCCACTCGTTGCTCTGCTCCAGAATCTGACGCAGAATGAAAATGAGTTCAGAGCAAGATCACCCAGGTCTTTCTCAACAGTTGCCATCAGTCTTGACAAAACAATCTTGCTGAAGACCTTGCTGGTGAGGGAAAGAAGTGTTATACCCCTCCAGTTATTGCAGTCTCCAAGATCTCCTTTCTTGAGTAACTTGAAGATGAGCCCTGTCTTTCACACATCGGGGATCTGTCCTGATTCCCAAACTTGCCTGAAGATTTCAGTCAACATGGGAGCTGTCACATTCACATCTGCTTTCAACATCTCTGCTGTTATTCCATCTGCCCCTGGTGCTTTGCTGCTTTTCATTGCCTTGATTGCTGCTGTCACTTCTTCCAGGCTTGGCGGGTCTGTGCAGATGTCAAGGTCTGTGTCTGCTGGCTGGATGTCTGCGAGCTGAGAGGGGTCTGGTCTGTTCAGAACGGACTCAAAATGTTCCCTTCAGCGCTGTAGTTTTTCTGCCTCTCCCTGGACAACATTTCCATTCATGTCTTTCACTGGTACTTCACTGTTTTTGAACCTGTTGTTCAGCTGTTTATTGATTTTATACAGTGCTACTCCTTCAGAGTGTTCCTGTTCCAGAGCAGCAAGCCATATTTAGTATTTTCATGTTTGAAATGTACAAAGATGTTTTTAGTTGCAAAAGGTGCATTACTCTGTTAGAAATAAATGATTTTCTCTAAAATGACATTCACCATCATTTAGTTACTCATGGTTTCCTTTTTTTAAATGCAAATGTTGAAGCAATATCGTCTGTAAGTAAAATGATAAGGAAGGGACTAGGTCAGTGCTGTGGAGAAAGCATAAGATTTTGTACTTCTTGGTTCTGACTCAAAGCTTTTTCAGTTAGTCTTTGTTTTAGTGACTTAAATTTGTTCTCAAAGAACTTTTTCTGAAAATCTTTCTCAGAGAAGTTTCCTTAGAGTCCCTCCTCTCATTAATTTCTAGACAATCTTTGTTAGCCCTTACAAATAAGCTTCATGTTTTTTACTCATTATTAACATTTTCACCCGTTCTTCCCAATCTTCAGGGACATCAGTCTTAGTGGCAGTAATTACTATAGAGTTAGGCAGTTGCCACGTAAATCTGCCACAAACATCTCTCAAATCTGTTACTAGACGTCGAAGTTTTTGCTTGTCTTTAGTGATTTTGTTGACAACATCCACACCTAAGTGAATTGTGATCTGTCGGATCATCTCTTTCTGAGCACATAATTTCCCAGCTAGCTGTCTTGGATTAGCTGAATGCATTCTTTCTTTGCATGCTATGGGTGGCTCAGTAAAGGACTGTGTTTGGGAGTAACTAGATGATTGGAAATTTGAAGGTTTCATTAGTGGCACACCAGAAGGCTTTGGACTGGACATCAGTTTACTGTGAACTTTTTCAACTGGTCCTTCTGGACCATCCCAGTGGCCTTGCTTATGCTGAAGAGTAACAGATGTAGAAGAAGCTGTAGATGCAGACATGGAATAGACCTTAGATCCTACTTCTCCTGCTTCCAAAGAAAGAGGTCTTCCATCCGGTGAGACAAAAGCCAGTTGGACTGTGACCTTCAGCAGAAAGTTATCTGTGGCAGAAGTTTTGTTACCTCCCACTGGATGGGCATCTGCAACATAACCACACACAACAAAAGCACGCTTAGTGGAATCTTTAGCTACCACTGGCTTCATTGTCATTGATACAGCTGTGTTGCTGCTACTGTCATTGCTATTATCAATTATATTGCTATTTTTACCATTTTCATAATTCCTATCATCATTACCAATTGTTACTGTCTTTGTTGCCACCACCACCACTCCCATCAGCGAATATACAGTGATCACTTCAGCTCACTGTTTAGTCATGAACAGGAAATGCTCTTTCATGTCAGTTTGCTGAAATCTTACATGCAAGCATTAACATGTGCACAACAAACATTTACAATCGCACTGACCAGTAAAGTTGAATACATTCCCTTATGCATGCTCTGAATTGTGATACTCACTGAGCAATCTATCACCAAAGATGCTGAGGGCTTTGGCAGTAGTCTCGTTTATTGCTGGCGTGTCCAGCATGATATCAGCCACCTTCTCTAAGAACTTCTGCTTCCTGTCTATTAAGGGTCCATCATTAATGGTGTCCTTGTAAGCAGAAGATGGAATATGACCCTCCACTTGAATTACTTTTGTTTTCACAACGACTGATTCTAGTGAACAAATAAACACATTGTACGTGTCATTTCATTCAAAATAAAAAGAAGAAAAAATTTATAGATGAGTCTTGATGCTACAACCTGACATCAAAAGCAACAAACCCAGACAAGACTGAATCTCAAAATGAGATGCATAAGCACTTACAAAAAAATAAAAAGTCAATTCTGCATGCACAAACTAGTCACCCTATTTCTGTTGGAAATGGCAGATCATCCTTACTTTATTCATGCATCAACATTTCACCTCCTATCAAAGTTTCCTGTCATTTAATTGCTTAAATGTAAAAGATGATGCATATAATAATAACACATGCAGAATATATATAGCGCATACTCACACTCCTAAGGAGCATGCTCTTAGCGCTGAAGAATAAGAACAAGACATAGGCAACATACGAGGGACAGAAGAACAAGCAAGCAACATATCAACGATGGATAAACAACAGTACTGATGACGAATAAAGGACAAATCTTAACACGTAAAGAGAATTCAAATAACAAGGAACGAAGGTATCATGATTTAGCAAAAGAAAGACAAGCATGGAAGTAACTAAGTAGAAAAAGCGGGAAGGATGTGAAAAAGGACTAGCACTGTGGGACTGTTGTTAGGAGTAATGCTTCAGGAAGAGGTGCGTTTTCAGTGCACATTTAAAGGATTCAATTGTAGGTAGGTGGTGGATATGGAAAGGGAGAGAGTTCCATTGCACAGTAACTACAAATCCTGTGACCATAATTATGTTGTTGTTCTGGTGACAGGAATAGTTAGGAGAGGGTTGTCAGACGAGGAGCGGAGTTGTCTGGCTGGGATGTAAGGGAAGTTCAGAGAAATAGTCAGGGCAGGAGCCTGCAAAGAAATTAAAACACAGCACAGACACTTTGTACTGAATGTGTGAACAGATGGGTAGCGGTGAAAAAAACAAAGGAGAGGAGTGACATGGTCCCGTTTCCTAGCTCTAAGCACCAGACTTGGAGCAGAGTTCTGTACTTTCTGGAGTTTGTGAAGAAGGTAGGCAGGGAACAAACAAGAGTGTTGGTAGCCCACATAGAGAGAATGTGTTGGATGGCGCTGAATACTTAGCTCATAAGTCTAGGTCTCAATGAAATAACATCACAGCTAACATAACTCAAAATTCTACCTTCACTCAAATCTGCCTGAAAAAATGTGTATGTTAAGGCACATCAGTAGCTCCTCTTCTTTTGTATATTAGGTGGCCGCCTCTGTCTTATAGTACAGAAAAGAAAGTATAAAATCAAAGGTGATTCTCCATAAAGTTTGTGTTACCATGTCATTTTATCCAATTTCTGTAAGCTACATCAACAAACTGGGCAATTTCTGCGCTTTAAATTTATAAAGTACCTCTGTTAGCAGATGAAAAACCCTTCTGGAACATAGAGACTTCCAAATTATATTCATCTAAAACGTGGGACCCTTTGTCCACTACTGCCTGGGCATCTGAAACAGTTGAAGTATGTAAGGATATTATTTGCACTTCTCAGAGTTTTGCAATTTTATCATTCTTTTTATAATAATAATAATTTGTACAGTGCAGTATCTCAGCCAAAAGGCAAGCTCACTGCACTGAACAGGATCCACAAAATAGTCATAAAGATGTAGAACAAAGCAAAGACTTGCTGCGTTCTTCAGTTGGTTTCCTTTACATCATGTAAGAAAACATAACAGGCATCCTCTATTAAAGGATCAAAATTTTGCATCATCCTATCTCTCATCCCACCTTCATGCAATCATATTATTTTTCTTGATTTTTTTTTAACCTCATAACTTTACATTTTCTAGTTTAAAAAGCTGCGCTCGTAAATGCAGTCATGTCTAATAAATCAAGTCTCAAATGTCGAGGCTTGAAAAATCCTATCAGCAAATGTTCTAGTGACTAAGAAGTGCATTGTAACAATTCATTTTGAAGATTACAAATTTCCTCAAACCTCAGCTGATTTTGTTGATAATATGCATAGCAGAAAGATGCTTAAAAGTAAGTGATAGCTATGAAAATGATCATCAGAAGTGTACTGGTTTATTACATCAGTAATATTTATGTGCCTGAGTGATTCCAAATAAAAAGATAAAGCATCCCATAAGGGCAATCAACATAAGGGTTTTACTGTATCTAGTGGGCAGTATATAAAAGATGGTATGCAAACCTGCTTCTGCCACGTTTAACTCCCCTTGTAACTCAGGTATTAAATTCTGCTGAATGGGCAAAAGATGTTTTATAGCCCCAGGCCTGCAATCTTCTACCTAAAATTGAGCTCATTAACCGTAATGCTACAGAGCTTCCCTAACCCTAAATATCATCATCCAGTACCTGCTGACTATAAATAAACAATACATCATTATAGTAGAAGCTATAATATATGGAGGGATTTACAGAGAACATTAACCCACCCTGTTCTTTTTCAAAGTGCACAAGTGCACAAGTGTCGTCCAGTCGCGTGACTTCAGACACAGGACCACCACTGTTCCTGGTTTTGTTGCTAAAGAAGAAAAAAATTGTGCTGTCTTGTGTCACAGGGTTCAGGTTTTTCACCACGACTGTGTGAGACAGTGGAACACTTTCCACTGACAGTACATTGTCCTCATCCAAAGGATTTATCTTGCAAGCATACTGAAGTTGTTTCAAATCTGAAATAAAAGGGGGAAAATCTTTACTTTTTCAAGAACTGGTTATGAATAAACGAACATATGGCTTTTAAAGTTGTCAAATCTGACAAGTTTTATGAGAACAGGCAATAGTTCTAATGTCTTGATCATTTCCTTTCTTGCCAAACAAATAGAAAATACATCTCCTTCATACATTCAGTAACAGTAAGTCAAACACAATCTCTTTCCTTCCCAAACAAAAAGAAAATACATCTCTATCATACTTTATCACAACTAAGTCGAACATATACTCAGTGTAAACATCACCTCAACGCATTACACACACACACACATGTAAAACTCACCAACTGGGGAATCTCTCAGAATGACAAGGGCTTTGTTCTCAGTTTCTTTCAGCTCTATGCTGTCCACTGCCACATCTTTAACATTCTTCAGAAAGACTGCAAGATCATTAGGTGATGTTCCTGCTGGGATGCCAGTGATCATGACTGCATCAGTGTAACAAGGGGCTGAGAGCCATGCCTTGACCTCTACTCTTTTGCCCCCTACTGTGTGTTGTCTTTTTGATAGCACCCTCTCTGCAGCTGAAAAAAACCACTGACATCAGATGAAGAATCTGATGAACAAATACATTTTGCTGGTTTTTCCACTTGAAGTTGACTACAGTTCAAGATGACTATAAGTGACAGGTTTGAAAGGGGACCTGAGATTACCAAATCCCTGATATTAAAGCACACAGAAAAAAAATCATACAGACAAACTGAATTTCATTTATTTGGGACCAAAGGTGGTGTTCATCCTAGTCCAAATAGAATACTAACCATACTGGTGCATGTGTGTACAAATATCCATATGTAAACATGCATGTGTGTACAAATATCCATATGTAAACATGCAAGTGTGATACACTTCTGCAACCAATAGTGCAGTGTACCAAGTGCATTTTCATACATTGGTATCTTATCACTGGGTAGGATCACATAGAAGCCTAGGATATTTATGTGTGTGTGTGTGTGTGTGTGTGCACATGTATGTATGCATGTCTGTGTGTTGTAAGATATTACTACTTCATAATATACTGATGCTTTGACAGATACATCTGCGTAGGTGTCATAAAACATAATGGAGACCAGGACAGCAGTCCTGAAATATATAGATACCATATCTCTCTTTGCAATGAATACTGACCATATCTTTCAACAAAGGTGATTAAGAAGTGTTCTGCCTCTTGATCCCACGCGACCCCATTTTCCTCCACCTCTCCCCCATCACTTTGTCTTTCGTTATCAAAGTACAGCCTGCAGAGCTCAGCATCCTGTTCTTGTAGTCCAGAGACACACACCGTTCTCTCATCTACACTGTATGTGATGGGTTCATTTGAGATTATGTCTTTCCTCATCTTTTCTTGATGTTTAGCAACTGTCTGACGTCTGTTCATTACCTTCTCAAGAAATGTCTGTGTAATGAGAGAAAGCAAGTTATCGGTTTTGAATATTATTACTCGTGCTTCTGCTATATTTTCATTTTAAAATGTTCATTATGTAGTTCTCGATGATTATAATAGCATCCAATAGGCCGCAGCGAAGCGACTTGGGATTATTCATAGTTAGTCAGCTGTACTATTTCTTATTGAATAATATGATAACTATAAAAAAAACATAAATGGAAATATTTCTTCTGCACTATAGCTGTCTCATTATGCTCTTATTCGATCAGTGTCATAAAAATATAACATCATGCCTACTCAGCGGGTTTAAGAAATTAAAATTAAATATTGTCTCCCCGACAACATGCCTGACTCTCTGGATTACAGGAAACAGTGATGTTATTGTCAGTCAGGAGGGTCAGTCAGGAAGTGAATCTCTTGTCCAACGTATCGTACACGCGTCGTCTGCTTTATCTTACTGAACAAATAAAAATCACAAGGAAATAACAAAGCTAGGCTTTCCACTGACACATTTTTTTAACATTTGAGGCTACACTACGCACGCTGCTTTATTTTATTTATTTTTTTTAATCAGATTTCCGAATAATGGTCGAAACAGCCACTTTCGGTTCCCAGCCACTTTTTTGTTGTGCACGCAAATTGATGTTGGAGGATAAACTACAAGTGATTTCTTGAAATTACTGAAAATTTAACAACATATAAACTACTTTAATATATCATCACGTTGCTTACTTTGTAAATGTTTGTTAAAAAATGTTAATTGACTTGCATAAGGCTTAGTTACTTTCGATTCTCATTTGGATTAAACTTGTTGAACCATTTGAGAATCGAAAGTAAAACTTCAGAGAAGTCAGAGGTCAGACCTTACGATCAGAGGGGCACAAAAATTGCATTTTTTTTTTTTTTTTTAAGATGAACAATGTTAGGCTAGAATGACATTTGCAGGACACCTTTTCTCTGCTTGAAGGTTCACTTCATGCGTGTTTCTTAGTCCCTCTATTACAGAAAAGCCCCATCATTCGAGGGCACAGTTGTGACCAGCTAACCAGCGGGGAACAAGAGGGTGGAAAGTTAGAAGGGGCGGGGGGAGGGGCGGCGTTGGTGGATGGGGAAAGGGAATGGTCGGAGCGGACCCTTATGATGGATGGCACCAGGTGCCACTGATGCCAGCCTCACTTTTCTCTCTTCTATCCCAAGTTGGAAGAAGTTTCGCACTTATCATCTCGTCTCGATACACTCTCTTTATGGTCTGGGCGTCGGGGGTTTTCTCCGGGTACTCCGGTTTCCGGTACAGAGTGCGAAAGGGTAAGGTAAAGGTAAAGGTCATCCCATAACCTTTTCAGGTCGTAGGGGAGTGAGGTGTTAGAGACCCCACTTTTCTCGGGGCCAGCATTTACATGAGGGTGGTGCCAATCTCCTCTCCCTCGCTGCCTTACCTTCCCTAACCCACTATGGAGTCAGGTACCCATTCCCGTCAGCTGGGTCGACTGGGGGAAGTTTGCTGCGCTTATTGGGAATTGAACCAGCGCGCTCTCGGTTCGGAAGCCAGCGCTCTAACCACTCGGCCATCCGCTTCCCCAAGTGTGCGAAATCACCGCAAGGTGGAAGCACTTTCCTACTAAAAAACAAACAAACAAACAAACAAATAAACAAACAAACAAACAAACAAACAACCGTTCTTGCGCCTGTTACCGAAAACTAGCGACTGGTCCTGCTTGGAAAAGCAGCAAAACCACCCTGAATATTATTTTGCAGCTATAGGTGCTATGGTGTGGTGGAAAGCGGCTCTCGTTACTCAGCAATTCCTTCTAAGCAAAGCCACCCCGAGTACGGGAGAAGTACCATTTTGCTAAAAGGGGATTTTTCAACATTATGTCTCGAGACAGAGAGACCAAAAATTAAAAAAAGGCTTCGAGTTCCTAAAAAATTGTAATCGGTGCGTAACTGACCACTCGTCGCAGAGGCAGCACTCTTGCCTTTACACAACTTTCGAGGAAGGTGTTGATTGATTAAAGGATCTCGAGTATATACGAATCAAGAGTTTTTGATTGACTGTCTCTTCACGATGCTACCTATAGAACTACTCAAAGACGACGAGGAAAGAAAAACTCGTCGAGACGCGTGGGAACCACCCCCAAATTTCTACGTACGCGTCTCCTCAGACGACGACGACGACGAACCAAAACCCTCCACGTCAACAACGACAGCAGCAGCGGAAGTGCACTCAGACCTGTTAGCCCTCGTTAATTTATAGCTCTGACGAGAAAGACACAACAAAATCAAACAAGATCTTCTGACGACGACGACAACGACAACAACAACAACGTCGCAAAAAAAGAAAAAGAAAAGCGAACACTTGGTCGACGGGTTGGTTCAAGAAGAGTTAACAGCTACTTTTGACGAACCCTTCAACTTTTAGCTGTCAGCCGCCACATTTTTTTTCTTTTATTGCTGATTTCTTTTTTCTTTTTTTCAGCAGTTGATTATTTTAGCCTCACCTCCACAGGTGACTGCTGGACAAAGGTTTGCTGCAAAAACAATATGTATGTCAAAAGCTTACTGTTTCGTAACGCTTAAGATTTATATTTTTTAGTAAGCTTTTGACAAACAGGGCTAACTTCCATGTAGCACCCTAGCAGTGCACTTTGTTATCTCGTTATTTTCGTAGAGGGAAGTAGGTCGAACTGTCCCCTTTCCCACGCCAGCTGCATACGTAACAGCCGACCCTGAACTGTCCAGCTAGTACTTACCGACCGATTGTTACACTCGAAGTCGTCTGACCAGACAATGCGGGATGGAGGTTGTATGCGCACCCTTTGGACTATCGCGCGCGTACACGCACACACTCGCATATATGCACACGGTCATTACACACTTACACACATGCGCGCCTACATGCACGCGTACCCACCTTCACGCACGATTGTCGCACGCGTACGCGCCTGCATGCACACACACACACACACACATAAACTTCACACGCTCTCAAACACAGCGACACCTCACACGTGGACACACGCAGCAAGGCGAGGAGGTCCGGCCTTGAACTCCGAGGGTAGTGTGGCCGCTGGGGGGGGGGGACTGGGGGAGGGTAAGATCAGGGTTACGTATATCAGGCCGTGGGGGAAATGGAGGGAGTGGGGACTGCGTTGTAGAATTTTGCACAAAGATGGACTAAGTAGAGAGGCTATTTTTGGAAGTGAGAGTAGTGATAAGGCAGGCCATGAGTGAAGCTCAAAAAATTCCATCTTTGTTGTATTCTTGTGTGACTAGCCCTCCCCTACATATAACCACCAGAGACAAAACGTGTCGGTTACATTAATATGAGGGGGAAAACGTTTGCATAATCTACCCTAATAACACACAATCTGATAATTATTCCCTCTTAACATAAGCTGCATTTAATCCATACTTTTAAATCTACTAGCAGTTGTCTCTTTATTTGCGTTAAAATAAATGCAAAACTATAGTTTTACCATTTATTGTGTGTGCGTGCGTGCGCGCGGAAGTACATGCAAGCTCAAAAGTTGTTTCAAAACGTGTGCCTCACGATGACCAAAAGGTCGAGAGCTCAGGTAGATGTGTCATAACAAAGGTGATTGTTCTCGAGGACCTCTATAATGGTCGAGTGGTTAGACAGGTGTGTCAGAACAGAGGCGATTATTGACTAAAGATCCATGATAAAAGTTTTCTGGCCAATCGAAAGCAAGACCATGACGTAGACCCCAGCGACCAGCGTCACGTGACCCTCCCCTCCGCAAACCTTGAGTCGGTTATTCTAGCGACTGGCCCTCAACCGCTCACACGCTCAGCTTCGCTTCTCGCTCAGTGAAAGACAACCGCTCAGGATTCTTCTTTCCTTTGTGCGACATGGCTCAAGTAAGTTTTACACCTAGACAACAAATTTAAATTAAAAATATTTTTTTCTTGGTTAGGTGACACAAATGAGCTCTTCTGTCTTGTTATGTTTGTTTCAGAAGTACAGCTGTCCGATGTGTGGCTCGGTCTTCACAGCAGCCAGGACCCTGACTCGCCACGTCGACACGGTTCACTTACTTACTTACTTACTTACTGCCCGTTATGCCTGTCGGCACGTAGGGCAGCGACAAAGGTCCTCCACTTTTGTCTGTCCTGGGCCAGCTTCCCCACAGTGCCCCAGCTGTGATTTAGGGTCTTCATTTCTGCCTCCACGGTTCGCGCCAGGTGTTCTTGGGCCGGCCTCGCTTGCGCTTTCCCTCTGGGGTCCAGTGTAAAGCAGTTTTTGTGATGGAGTTGCCTCTGATGACATGGCCAATCCAGCGCCATCGTTTCTTCATCAGGATGGTGTTCATACTCTCTTGCCCACACTGGGCAAGTAGCTCTTCGTTGGAGATTGTTCTTGGCCAGAAGATGCCCAGGATTCTTCTCAGGCTTTTGGTGTGGAAGACTGACAGTTTGTTGAGGTCGCTGTCAATCATTCGCCAGCACTCCGAGCCGTACAGGAGAGTGGACAGGACAAGGCTCTGGTAGAGTCTCAGTTTGGTATGGGTGCTGTACTGGGCTGACTTCCAGATGTTGCTTAGGCTACAGAAGATGCCCCTGGCCTTGCTCGCCCCCGTGGGCCCGGCTTCTCGTGCCGGGGGTGAACACCCAGCCTCTCTCTGGCTGGGTGACCAAGCTGGCCCACCCCTTTCCCTTAGGCTTTTCTCCTTTCTCCCTCACTGGCCCTTTCACCTTCATTCCTTTCTAAACAAACATCTCTCTATCACACTCCAGTTTTGCCTTCTCTATCTTCTGCCTACACTGGCCTTTCCCTATCATCTTCTCCAATCATGCCTTTCTTTCAATGCAGCTCTTTTCTCTGTGGCCTCCTTTAGGCCCCCTGTGTTTGCCGTGCAGGGCAACCCGTGACGGGGGAGGATGGGATCCTGGAGGTTGAGGTCCCTGGTGGGCTGCGGCCTACTATACCAACACACCTCTTTGGCCCGGACTTCTCCTAGACGGGAGGTTGGTGTGGCCCACACCAATCAATCGGCTGGTCGTGCATTGCCCTAGCTTCGCTAGAAGGCTGCGGCCGGGGTCAATCTGGTCTACACACTCTGTAGGCCAGAGTATATTCCTTATGTATCCCTGGTGCGACCCTGCTGGAAATGCCCTAAGTGGTACCGCTCGGTCGCATCCCCTTGTTGGACTCCATGGTGGGTGGGGAGCATAAGGAATGAAACAAATGAAATTCATTATGGCAAAAAAAAAATCAAATCTGGGGAAACGCATACGTGAGAATGAGTCTTCGGACAGTGAGGAAGAGGTTCGAGTGAATGTAAGAGTGAATGTTGAGGGGGCCTGGCCCCGCTTTCTTCTGGTTGAGGGTACAGAGCCGGCCCAGCCGCTCTCATCCCTTTCACCATTTGCAATTTCAAAGGGCTTCAAAAATATATCAACAGATTTCTCATCCATCAAACGTTTGCGCTCTGGACAGTATCTTGTACAGTGCGCAGACCAGAAGGCAAGTGAGGCCCTGCGCCGATGGGACGGAAAACGGTTCATTGACCGTCCTATTAAAGTAACTGCACATCGATCCCTCAACTCTTCCAAAGGGGTCATTCGTTGTCCTGACCTGGCTGGGATGTCGGAACCTGACATCAGGTCCGAACTGGCATACCAAGGGGTCACAGCAGTACAGAGGCTCACCCTAAAGAAGGATGGAAAATCTGTACCAACCAACACTCTTTTTCTCACTTTCTGCCTTCCTAAAATACCCGACACCATTGATGTTGGGTATTTGAAGGTAAAAGTCTCTCTTTTCATACCTTCTCCGTTGCGCTGCTTCAACTGCCAGCGTTATGGTCATGGGGCAAGCTTTTGCAAGTCCCAAGCCCGCTGCTTTCGTTGCGGTGGGACTGGCCATGCTGCAGCTGATTGCACTTCAAGCGCCAAATGCTGCAACTGTGATGGTGCCCACACGGCTTCTTCCAAAGACTGCCCAAAGTGGAAGGAAGAGGCAGCCATTCAGCGCGTACGCGCGGAATCTGGCGTTTCATACGCCGATGCTCGCCGTCGCGTTGTGGGTGGCCCATCTCCCACTGTAGGCTCCATTTCCTACTCTGCAGTCGTGGGAAAAGACCATCGAACTCTATTGCTATCCAGACGGACATGACATGGGTCTCTTCTGAGGGCCCTGTCCCAGTCAGACATGTTATGCCTCCTCCTCCTCCTCCTGCATGCAGTGGTGGCACCCAGTCATCACAAACAACACAAACACCTCAGACCACTCAGACCACACAAGCACAAACACCACAGGCCAAACAACCTTCACCAGTCAGACAAACTACACGCCCACAAGCACGTAACACAAAATCACCAAAAGGAAAAAACACTACACAACAGACAGACAAGAAAAACGCACAATCAAAACCTAAATCACCTGAAAAACCCACTACACACCACAGCACATCTGGGGCCACTACAGCAGCAACAGTAGTCCCTGTTTCAAATCGTTTTGCCACTCTTGGCGAGCAGGGGATGGATATAGATGAGCGGCGTTTTGCGTCGCCTTCTCCATCCCGCCGTCCCCTGCCTTCTTCACCTTTCCCCTCTTCTACCTCTGCTACTGTGAGGCGTTCAGCCTCTTTCCCTCACAGATAGCATGTCTACAATCCTTCAATGGAACTGTCGAGGGATCCGAGCAAACTTTGAAGAACTTCGATGCCTAGCATCTAGCTTCTCTCTTGATGTAATAGCTCTTCAGGAGACTCTTCTCCTACCTTCTACCACCTTTTCTTTTAAAGGCTTTCAGGTTTTGCGTCAGGACTCACAGACTGACGTCCCTTCAGGTGGGACTGCTCTTCTTCTCCGTTCCCACCTCTTGTTTAGCCAGATACCACTTTCCACTCCTCTTCAAGCAGTTGCTGCCCGGGTTACCTTGGGCAAAACTATCACTATCTGCAGTATATATCTTCCTCCTTCTGCTCGGGTCTCCCGACAAGACCTTGAGGGTCTTCTGACCCAACTTCCTTCTCCCGTCCTTCTTTTGGGGGACTTTAATGGGCACCACCCCCTTTGGGGTGGAACTTCGAGTGACCCTAGGGGAGAGTTGTTGGGATCACTTTTTATGGAAAGTGATCTCTGCCTTTTGAACGATGGCTCCAACACCTTTTGCCGTCCATACTGTAGCACAGTGTCAGCAGTAGATCTATCAGTGGTCAGCCCAGCACTGTTACTAGATTTTAACTGGGCTGTACACGACGACCTGTGCGGCAGCGATCACTTTCCTATAATTTTAAAATTTTTAAGTACTCTGGAACGGGACAAAAATTTTTCTAATGGCGGGTGGAACCTGACTAAGGCAGACTGGCCTGCTTTCCAAGCCCTCTGCTCCACCCGCCTTTCTTCTACTTTAGATATCAACTTAGAAAAGTTCAGTAATGATAAAGAGCATCCTGTTAGAATTTTTACAAATATATTAACCGAGGTTGCTTCGAAAACAATACCGAAAAAGGGACACGGAATCAACATCTACGTGTCCCTTGGTTTACAGAGGAGTGTCGGATGGCTCAACACGACCGAAAGAAGGCTCAGCGCCTTGCCTTTCGCCATCCCACTCCAGAAAATGTGCTAAATTTTAAACGCAGCCGAGCACGAGCTCGATACATTTTTAAACAGAGTAGAAAGCTTGCGTGGCAGAGGTTTGTGTCCTCGTTATCATCCCGCACCACCTCCCAGGCAGTGTGGGCGGCCATAAGAAAGATTAAGGGAAAGTTTCAGGCGGGCTCAGTAGGCCACCTGCAGGTTGGAGACTCCATCCTCACAGAGGCACAGGATGTTGCAAACTCATTGGCATCCACCATTGCACAAAACTCTTCTTCTTCCCACTACTCTCCAGAATTTCAGCACCTGAAGTCTGTTCAGGAATCTTCTAGCTGTGACTTCTCTTCTAACAACTCTGAACAGTACAACCTACCCTTCTCTCTTGAAGAATTGCAGCAGGCCCTCCAGAAGTGCAATGACTCTGCACCTGGCCCAGACAACATTTCATATCAGCTGCTGACTCATCTTCCACAGGTCTCTCTCCGCCTCCTCCTAGATATCTTTAACTTTATCTGGGTGTCTGGCTGTTTCCCTCCCTCGTGGAGTGAGGCAGTCGTGGTGCCCATCCCAAAACCTGGTAAGGATCCCTCTGATCCCAACTCTTACCGTCCTATCGCCCTTACTAGTTGTCTGTGCAAAACTTTAGAACGCATGGTGAATGCCCGGCTCACGTGGCATCTTGAGTCTCATGGCCTCCTCTCCAACCTGCAGTGTGGCTTCAGAAAACACCACAGTACCACGGACCATCTGGTCCGTTTTGAAACTTTCCTTAGAGATGCATTTGTTAGCAAAGAACATGTGTTAGGGGTCTTTTTTGATTTGGAAAAGGCGTATGACACAACCTGGAAGCAAGGTATTCTGTTGGACCTTCATGCCCTTGGCTTCCGGGGTCGTATGCCTATCTTCATTGAAAACTTTCTATCTCACCGACTTTTTCAAGTTCGTGTAGGGTCTATTCTGTCTGCTCCTTAGGAACAGGAAATGGGCGTCCCACAGGGCAGCATCCTTTCACCAACTCTCTTCAACATTAAAATAGATGCTATCCTAAAATCTGTCTCTCCAGGTTTGGAGGCCTCGTTGTATGTAGATGACTTTGCTCTCTGCATCCGAGGCCGTTTGCTGCCATGCCTCGAACGCCGGCTTCAGCTGTGCGTAAACGGTGTGCAGAAGTGGGTGACAGAAAATGGCTTCAAATTTTCTCCCACAAAGTCAGTATGCATCCACTTTTGTAAACTACGAGGCATGTTTCCAGACCCTTGTATTTCTGTCAACGGCACGGTACTCAAAGTAGTTCAGGAAGTAAAATTTCTTGGGGTCATCTTTGACCGTAAACTATCCTTTCTTCCTCATATCAGATCTCTACGCCTTTCATGTCAGAAAGCCTTGGATGTTCTTCGAGTAGTTGGCCATGTCAGCTGGGGGGCGGACCGCACGGTCCTGCTTCGCCTGTATCGTGCCCTGGTCCGCTCCAAGCTAGACTATGGATCCATCATCTATGGCTCTGCTCGAGAGTCCTATCTCAAAATTCTTGATCCTATTCACCATCAAGGGCTCCGCATCTGTTTGGGTGCCTTTCGCACCACTCCTGTACATAGTTTGTACGCAGAAGCTGGTGAGCCTCCACTGTCCCTTCGCCGTCTGAAACTCATGCTCTCCTATGTCTGTCGCTTGAAGTCTCATCCTGAAAACCCTGCTTACCGTGCCGTCTTTGGACCACAGCGTGCTGCCCTGTATGCTATTCGTACCAAGGAACAAAAACCATTATCACTCCGTGTGGCACCTCATCTGCAAGCTGCCGGAGTAGATATCCAGCAGGTAGAGCCTCTCCCTCTACTGCCAACTCCTCCTTGGACTCTTCCTGTTCCAGAGATCCGTCTTGATCTTACAGCCTTTAAAAAGGGGGACACTAGTGACCTCATCTTTCTTCAACACTTTCAGGAACTTCTTTCTGACTATCCTGGATTCTGCTGTATCTTTACAGATGGTTCCAAAGTTCCAAACGGTGGCCCTGTTGCTGCGGCAGCAGTTCCATCCTGCCAGCCGCAACGGGCCGCTTCAGCCCGACTTGCAGATGGCTGCTCTATCTTCACAGCGGAACTTCATGCCATCTTGCTAGCCTTGCAGCATGTTCACCGCTCTTCGGAGCACAACTTTTTGGTCATCTCTGACTCCCTTTCTGCCCTCCAAGCTCTTCTTTCCAGTTGTTTTGACCACCCTCTCTTGGTACAAATCCACAAAATCCATGGAATACTCATTCGCCGAAACAAAGATATTGTTTTCGTTTGGGCACCTGGCCACGCTGGTATTGCTGGCAACGTCCAAGCAGACCAGGCTGCCAGGGCCGCTTGCAAATTGTCTAGTCAGTTGAAATCGCTTGTATCATCTGACTGCAAATCTCTCTTCACGGCCTATGTTCAGTCACTGTGGCAATGCCACTGGGACACTCTGGGCCAAAACAAGCTACACGCCACCCTTCCCAATCTTTCTGACCGCCTACCTCCGTGCCGCCCTGTGCGACGGGAGGAGGTAGTCTTAACTAGACTGAGGTTAGGACACACCTATGTCACGCAATCGTATCTCTTACGAGGTGAACCACCACCTGTTTGCCCGTGGTGTACAGAAGTTTTAAAGGTTAAACATGTATTAATTACTTGCCCTGAGCTCCAGAGTACCCGTCAGCGATTTTTCACAGCAGTTTCTGTGTCTGCTTTGTTTAGGTCCGTCCCATCGGCAGCAATTTTTGCATTTTTAAGAGGGATTGGACTCTTTCATAAAATTTAAGTTTTAAATTCCTGTTAGTTTTGGCTTATGGTTTTGGTTTGTTGACGGCCTTTTGGCCACAACAACCACTTTTATACTAGAATCACTCTTTTAAAAATTCTCTTGGTTGTGTTGTTTTTATTGGAATGGCACTGTTATATCTTTTTGAAGATCTCTGATGGAATTTTTGTCATAAATTTGTCTTTCATTGCCGTGATATAGCCTTAGTTGCTGGCACGGCGTTAAACCCTAACAAACAAACAAACTGGCCTTGCTCAGTCTGCTCTGGATGTCACGGTCTGCTCCTCCATCCTGCTTGACCACGCTGCCCAAGTATGTGAAGTTTTCAACCATCGGCAGGTCTTTTCCCTCTATGTTGATCTTGATCGGTGTTGAATTGGTGGTGTTGAGGGTCATCACTTCTGTCTTTGTCCGGCTGATGTGCAGTCCGACCTGCTTCGCAAAGGTGTTCAGGCGAGTCGTCTTCTCCTGCATATGTCGATGGGTGTGTGACAGCAAGGCCAGGTCGTCGGCAAAGTCTAGGTCTTCTAAGTTCTTGGAGAGTGTCCATCTTATACCCCTTGGTTCATCCTCCGTTGTGTGGCGCATTACCCAGTCAATGACAAGGTTAAAGAGTAGGGAAGACATCACGCAGCCTTGTCTCACTCCAGTCCCGACCTCAAAGCAGATGTTACTGTCACCAACGCAGCATGAAAAGTTCGTATAGAAGCTTTTGATCAGCAGCACAATTTCCATTGGTATTCCGTACGCTCTCAGGATGCGCCAAAGGCTTTCTCTGTGGATGCTGTCAAATGCCTTCTGGAAATCCACGAAGTTAATGTAGAGCTGTCTCTGCCACTCTGTACACTGTTCAATGATGTTGCGTAGTGCAAATATCTGATCGGTGCATCCTCTTCCTCTACGAAAACCAGCCTGTTCTTCTCTAAGTTGTGCGTCCGTTGCCTCTGAGATTCGTCGAATGATGATCTTTGTCATGATCTTGCTCGGGACGGACAGGAGAGTTATTCCTCGCCAGTTGTTGCAGTCGCTAAGGGGTCCTTTCTTTGGAATTTTGACGATCACTCCTCTGGTCCAGTCACTTGGGACTTGTTTCCCTTCCCATATTGCGGTAAATAGGGGTTGCAGGATATTGGCTGCCAGTTCTGGGTCTGTTTTGAATAATTCAGCGTTCAGATTGTCTTGGCCTGGTGCCTTTCTGTTCTTCAAGGACTTGATTGCTGTGATGATTTCCTGCTTCTCTGGTGGGGCGATGTTGACGTCTAGGTCCTCAGTGGCTTCTTGTATGTCGGCTTCTTCGGAAGGTGGTGGTCTGTTCAGAACCTCTTTGAAGTGTTCGGCCCAGCGTGCTTCTTGTTCTCTCTCTGTCGTTAGTAGCTTCCCTTCCTTGTCCTTGACTGGGGCATCGTTGGTGCTGTGGAACTTGCCGCTAATCACTTTGGTGATCTTGTACAGTTTTCCTTGTTCTTTTTTTGCTGCTTCTTCGGCCTCACTTGCCAGATTGTTCAAGTAGGCACGCTTGTCTGTTCTCGCCGAGCGCTTCACTTTCTGGTTCATTTCTCTGTACTGTAGTTTGAACTTCTCTTGCAGTCTTTCAGATCTGGTGCTAGCCACCTTTTCTTGATGTCTCTTCTTTCCTGTATTGCTTTCCACGTCTCTGGTGTTATCCACTCTTTCTTCTTAGTTTCTTTTAGGCCAAGACTAGTCTCGCTGCTTTTTTTGTACACTGTTCTTACAAGGTCCCATCTCTGGTTTATTCTATCTGTATCTACCTCGCAGGTGTCTGTCATGTCTGCAAGTGCCTGAAATCTGTTTTTCACTTGAAGGATGAAGGCATTTTTTAGTTTGGGGTCCTGCAATCTTTCCACATCAAAGCGTCTGTGTGCTGGTGACTTGCGTCCTGTACTTCGCAGTTTCATTTTAATGTTTGCTACAACAAGGTGATGGTCACTCCCAGCATCTCCTCCTCTTCTCACCCTGACGTCGAGTAGGGAACGTCTCCAGATGCCGTTGATCATTAGGTGGTCGATCTGGTTGCTATCCCTACCATTGGGTGAGCACCATGTTAGCTTGTGGACGTTACGGTGAGGGAATAATGTTCCTCCAATCACCAGGTTGTACATAGTGCATAGTTCCACTAGTCTCTCTCCGTTGTTATTCATGCAGCCACAACCATGTCTGCCCATGACTCTCTCTACGTGGGTGTTGTCGTTCCCAACTTTAGCATTCATGTCGCCCATCATAATTAACAGGTCATGGCAGGGTGCTGCACTTACTTCTGCTTGTAATTGGTCGTAAAAGGTGTCCTTCGCCTCATCATCGCTATCGTTGGTTGGTGCGTAGCACTGGATCAAGGTCATGTTGCCATGTCTCCCTTTCACTCTGGCTGTAATCAGTCTGCTGTTGATCGGTTTCCACTCTATCAGGCATTTCTCTGTTCCTTTCCTCAGGATGATGGCTACTCCCTCATGGTGTTGGTTGTCTTCTCTGCCAGAGTACAGCACTGTCTCTCCGGTCTGGGTCTTTATTCTTCCGGAACCTGTCCATCTGCTTTCGCTTACTCCGAGGATGTGTAGGTTGTAACGTCTCATCTCGGCCGTAATTTGTGCCAATTTACCAGTTTCGTACATGGTACGCACATTCCAGAAACCTATTCTGGTCTTGCATTTGGCGCTTAAGACTTCCATCTTCGTGCTAGTAGCTTCCTTTCGGTTTTCACTACTAGCAGTCATACAAGGATCTTGCGATACCTCTGGGAGCCCATCGCACACAATAGTGGTGTCTTTCTTTGTCGCTGTTTCGGTAACGGTATTGCTTTTTACGGGACAGGGTTGTTAGCCCTGTGCCCAACCCCCAACCTGGAGGACCAGGGATCATGTTTTGTCTGGCATCTACCCTTTGACCTGCCCGGCTTGGGTGGCCCTGCCCGGTATAGCTCTTAGGGTCATCGATACACACAAGCCCCCCGACCGCGACAAGGTAATGATCCTCCGGGGGGGACACGGTTCACCAAAAGGTTAAAATGTTTTCTTGCTCGTTGTGTTTAGAGCGGTTTTCCAGCGAAGAACACCTTGTCGGCCACGAACAAACAATACACGCTGCGAGACCACCATCATCGCCAGCACAACCAACTGGGTCTACATCGGCGCCATCTCCACCGTCGATCCCGTCTGTTTCGCCATCACCCTCACCTCCACCACTACCATTGGCGTCCTCGTCACACTCGGTGACAGATCGGCCCGCTAAAAAAAGTAAAACCCAGGCACAGGGTCACATAGAAGAGGACGAGCTTTTAATGCAGTTACCTGCCGAGGTCCAAGAAGTGTATCGCAGAAACTGGAGTGAAATCAAAACCCATAACCGCTGCGGGAAGCAACAATCTGTTTTCACGTATTTCTGGGCGCCTAACACGACCCCTCTGTGGAGGCAACGCCTCGTTGACCTTTTTGAATCGCAAAATTACTGTTTTAAAATTAATTTTTCCCACTCCTTTTTGTTAAGACACCGCAAGTCGAACGCGTTGACATTTTTTCACGCCTCTGTTAGCGACCACAGAGCGCTCGAAACACCCCGCCTCATTTCTAATAAACAGGATTTTTTAGATTTTGTACGAGACATTCAAGACCACGACGCGCTGGAGCACGCCCACCATGAACGGCCCAACAGCAAAGTTGTAGTGGAAGCTATCATGGCCACCTCGTTTTACGTCTACCCTATCGTCAACGTTCCTATCGGTTGATGTACTCATGGACTCTGAAAACATTCATCTTCAACACAAATTTAACTGTCGGGCAAAGCAACTAGGTAAAAGAAAAATTCGCGTCGATGGTTGGCATTCTGATACGCAAACGGTCTTTCAATTTCACGGCTGTCTTTTCCACGGCCACAAAATACTGCCCTCTCAGGCACGGCTGCGTCATCAACCCGTTTGACCAAAAACCATTCGTCGAGTTAAGAGAAAAATCGCGCGAGATAACTGAGTATTTACGAAACGACGTTGGGTTCGCGTTGTGGAAAAGTGGGAATGTCTGTGGGAAACGGAGAAAAAAACAAACCCTTAAATCTCCGTTTTTTTAAGATCGCGATTTTCGGCTCGTGTACTGTCTTCCTCCTCCTCATCCTCCACCTGCGGTAAACGAAAACTCCACCCCACCGAAAACGAAATTTTAGCCTCTGTAAAAGACGGAACACTCTTTGGCTTGGTGCAATGCGATCTTCAGGTCATCGAGATTTACGCGATCGGTTGAGCGAGATGAAACACATTTTCAAAAACACTCACGTGTCGCGCGAAGACATCGGACCTTTCATGCGCGCGTGCGCACAAATGTTCAAACTGTTGACCGGCTCGACAAAAACTCTCATCGGGAGCTATGTCGGCAACAAAGTGGGCTCCAAGTCACCACCGTTTACCTCGTGGTTGAATATCAACCTAAAGCATGTTTTAATACTTTCGGTGAGATGGTCACCAGCGCGCGACTACAAGTGGACGTCGATGCGGCCAAAAACATTGAGCGAAATGTTCAAATTGTCACTGAACAGTGCTTATGGCAAGCCGCTCACCATCATTGCCAGGCACTGCGACATTTACTACGTCGGTGACTGACTGTGAAAAACGACGGCCGTTTACAAAATGTGACTGAATTGACGGATGACTTGTACGAGGTAGAAATGGCCAAAAAGAAAATCGACTGGGGTCTTCCCTTGCAAATTGGCTGTTTCGTCTACCAGTACGCAAAACTTAGAATGCTTCAGTTTTATTACGACTGCGTTGACAAATACATAGATCGCAGCAATTTTCAGCTCCGGGAAATGGATACGGATTCGCTCTTTGGCTGCGCCTCGCTTCGCAGACGCCGTCCGTCCGGAGTTAATGAATTTTTCGCAAAGTACACTCTGTGGTTCCCAGGCCAAGCATGCAACAAGCACCAACAACACTTTGTTCACAGCAAAACACGTGACCAGCCCTGGGACCCCCCTCCCTGTCCCAACTGTCTCCAACGCATTCCCGAGTCTCTGCAGCAAAACTTACATTTCACGCAAATACTCAGCACCAAGGGGCTCAACAAACAACAAAATCACCTCGATCACAACAATTTCAAACACGTTTAACAGACACAGCAAGCCAGCGGTGGATGCGACACCGGTTTTAGAACTAACGGTAAATCTATGTTTACCTCTCAGCAACATTAGAAACTCATTGTCGTACTTGTACATCAAGCGAAAGGTGCTCGACGATGGGGTGACAACAGTTCCATTAGACATTTAAAAAAAAATGTTTTTGCCCTAGGCTGTTTACTTCAGGTTAGACTGCGATACATTTTTTTTCGGTCCGTTTTTTCCTCTTCGCAAAAAAATGCATTAAAAGTTTCGTTTTTCTTTCTATACGTGCCAACCATATTTTTGCCAGTCAAACAGAGCCCTGCCTCCTCGCGGCGACTGGTGGACAAAGTTTATTAAAGTACGACAGACTTTGTTTTTCTCTTTCACGAGCCTTGGTCTTGTTAGTACTTTTCTAAGCTTTGACGAAACGGGCTGTGTTTTGTTTGTTTGTTTGTCCGCTTATTTTGTTGTTGCAGGTGATCCAAGACGGGCGACACGTAGAAGTGGTTAACTAATAATAAAAACAGTGTTCCCATACCAGTCCCTTACCAGCAACCATCACTCTGCCTTTTCAACACGCTAGGCGCATACATGAACAAAAGGGCTGTATACAATAGAAAAAGATTTATCAGTAAATATATATCAGTCAATCCTTACTACTATGTAAGATCTCTGATTCTAAACACAGTCCTGAAAGAAAGTTCTTTTTGTTGGGTTGATTATCAAACATAGGAATAAAGGTTGTGAAGTCCGGCACGTGGCCACTGTTTACCGTTAAATCTCAATAATGTCACGAGGGTCTGATGGTGCACTGATCCACGAAATATTTATGTAGATATTCCACAAATTATCTAAAAACAAACAAACAAAACACCACTGACGCCTCCACTTGGAGACGGACATTAAAACATCGGAGCTGCCTCTTGGGGACCAGCAACCACAACACTCCTGCATGTTTAAGTTTTGAGTATATGGAGTATCAATGCATCAGCACATAACATTTTACTCAATTAACAAAATAATTCTTTGAAATGAGTCACATGAAACATAAAGCAAAGCAATCTTATTAACTGTAAGGATATGACAGTTTGGATAAATGGTATGAGAGTGTTTTCTAATATCTTCGGGTTGTATTGAAGCAGTCTATTTTCTGCTTTAACACAATTTTTTTTTAAATATTGAAGTGACTAAATGTTATTTGCAGAGTTATCCAAAAGAGAATATCTTGGTCTATTGGAAACATATAAAAGCTAGTACTTATAGTGAACTGGCATTGGAGAAGAGCATCATGCAACAATCTATGGCACTTCCAACGGTTTGGTCATATCAAATTTTAAAACTCAACTATTGGTTACAAAGTATTACCTGAACATTTAGTTAATGAAAATTATTTCGATTCACAAAGTTGTGCTCACTGTTTCTGGGCACCTGAATGTAGACATGGGACACTTGGAAACCCACCGCTCGCCTACAATTTTCCTTTTTTTGCCCGTCTGCCTTTCGCTGGTCGGGAAAGACGATCCATCGACGAGCATGTCGGAGTAGCACCGTGGTCACTCTCCTCACGATGCAACTTACAGTCGCTTGGGAAATTCCGACCAAATCGCCGCACACACTTACAAATGAGCCTGTCGCATAAAAGTGAAGTGCGACGCATACTTGTATTCCTGAGGATTTGTTGTTCCCTCGACTGGACATTTCTAACTCCTCTCCTATCTCATCAACGATAGACATTAAATCAGCTCGACGAAATCAAAATTTCTGGTATAATTCCACATCGTCATATATACCTAACGGGTTGCTACGGTCCCTAAATATTCTGTGTCCACGAAGATTGCGCCTATTTTGTTAGAGTGTAGCTACTACAGCCGCCATGTTTCTAATAGGCGTTTATCGGCGGCTGGCCCCTGCCCGTTGTTTACCGGGAAATGGGGCCGACTTAAGGGCTAACAACTTCGATGTGAAACCCGAAATAACCTGCTTAATGGCTGGTTAGTGAGTTATTGGCCCGTTAGTGGGATAAAGGCGCAACATGATATCCAGCCCAGGACCAGATACTCCAGGATACAAATAAACTGTGTCTATAACAATTGCACAAGAGAACAACAAGAGCAAATTAGTTCTCAAGCATCGGAGCTTTCTCGGAAGAAGCAGCCTTTACTCCCCTACAAGCAGTGTCTCTCCACTTGCCTGTCTCTTTGGGAAGTGAAGTGCTGGTCGGCGACAGTTAATAAATAAATACTCTTTCCTCTTTGTTTTTCCGCTATCGAAAAAAAAGTCTATTAGTCATGCGAAAGGTGCGACTCGGCCCCCCTCTCCCTGTCCCGACCGTGTCCAACCCATTCACGATAAGCACAGGCCGGGGTTGGGGTTGTTTCTAACAGAACACAGGCGATGGCGACGGGGCTCTCTACAGTAGGCCCTACCTCTGTTTCCGTGACTCGCACAAATTTACCACCAAAGGTCTGAACAAATATCAAAACCAACTCGATCAACTCCATTTCAAAAACATTTTGCGCACGCAACAAGTCAGCGATGGTTACAGCAGAAAATCCATGTTCACCTATACGTAGCATCCAAATTCTTTATCGTACTACATGTAGTACATCAAGTGAAAGGTCCTCCACGATGGGATGACAACATCTCCAACAGACATTGAAAATCTGTGATCGACTACTTTTCCAGGTTAGACTACGATACCCTCTTCTTTTGGTCCATTTTCCGCTTCGCAAAAAACAAACAATTAAAAACGGTATTAAAAGTTTCGTTTATCTTTCTATACGTGCCAACCCATATTTTTGCCAAACAGCCCTGCCTCCTCGCGGCGACTGGTGTACAAAGTTTATTAAAGTACGACAGACTATGAACATTCTGCTCTTTTACGAGCCTTAGTCATGTTAGTACTTTTCTAAGCTTTGGCGAAACGGGCTGTTTTGTTTTTAAAACCGAGTTTTGACGATGTTGTTGTTGTTGCCAGTGATGAAAGACGGCGACGCACAAGGTGGTGCTTAAATAATAAAATAAAACATTGTCCCCCAGCACCACACCATGCAGTCCCTACAAACAACGATCACTCTGTTTTGTTTTGTTTTTTAAAAAAATAAAGAAATAAAGGGGCGGACTGCGCTTGTCAGAGGGGAAAGTAGGTAAGTTACCCCTCCCCCGTTGTTATCAAATGAAAAATGGCGCTGTTGGAAGTAATCTGGCGCATGGATATCTGTGTAAGAGCAAGTGGGAAAATACATTTCTTGCTTAGTTTAATTTACTCAATAACAAAGCAAGCTCAATGGTACACCCGTACGACTCATGGCACAAAGCGGGCGGGTTTAGTACAACTTCAAATGGTTTGAAAAACTGCACAATCTAACTTATTATCAGATTAGCCACATCGTGGACCTTGTGGAGACTTACTTCGATGGATTAGAGG
This sequence comes from Marisa cornuarietis, assembly GCA_004794655.1. Lineage (NCBI taxonomy): Eukaryota > Metazoa > Mollusca > Gastropoda > Architaenioglossa > Ampullariidae > Marisa > Marisa cornuarietis. The sequence goes on along the minus strand of SMMW01000506.1, from coordinate 895,992 downwards.
CTTTTAAAAAGGTAGGACACCACATATTAGGAGTGGAAAGGAACTATCGCTGCTGATCAGATTATCCAATGTTAACGAGGAGATGACTTCATATAGTTAAATGGCAAAGCAACGTAATGGTGGTTTAAAGTTCGCTTACGTGGTCGAGGTTGAGCTTGAGAAGGTCTTCGGTGCTGATGTTCGGAAGTGCTAACACCATTGTGACGTCATGGTCGCAGTCTGTTTGAAGCAGCTCCAATAAAATTTGAAAGACTGTTGCTCAGCTGTCGGCTGATGCAGTCTTCAATATTCAGCTTGATGATAGCCCTTGACGTGTCTTGGCGTCCAATAGATTTGATCTAAGTGTATAGACATGTCATGAATGTTAGGATGTATTCACATTAAGAGTACTTTGTGTGGGGCATTTCACCCTTGCACAGACTTGACCAGGATAATATAGCGGAGACATTCAACACACGCACTCACCGTCACGTAGTTTAATATAAGCACACGCAAACAAACACACCATCGCATATTATTTTTACAATGTTATATATCCGCCATGACAGAAGTACTGTATAGAGCAGAAGTGTAGGCCATTGTAACCTATCCTGTGGCAGTTAACAATTCTTTTCATCTTCGTCAACATCCTACATTCTTATTCTTACCTGTAACGCAAGACCAGGAAAACAATCTGACGACACACTTTTTTTTACATTTCAACAACATCAAATCATTCTAGCATTTAATTACCTGGCATTGCGCAGTTACTCAAAATCATGAGACCAGTTTTGTGTCTCTGGACTCCAGCATTTTCTGGAACACTGAAACATCTGAAAACGAAAACCAAAGCCCGTCAATATAGATCTGAGCATCCCCTCCTGCCGAGCAAACTCACCTGTCTACGATATGATCATTTTTTTTGGTGGGGGTTGGGGCTCTTACTGATGAGTTCACCGATTTCATTATTTAGAACACCGCTAGAGGAACAGTAGAAGAACTGAAAGTCTTAGTTGTTGTCGGCAGAGTGTTTGTAGAGAGATTGTTTTGTAGGACTTGGGGTATTTTATTGGCTAACGCTTGATGAAAGCTGAGTTGGAGGGGAAAAAAATGTTCTGGTTGACTAATTTGTTTGCAGAGTGAGTGTTCAGTCTCTTCTTAGGTCTTAACCCATCTGTACTCACCATCCGATTATATACATAGATTAACGGACAGACTGATTTATATTTCTCGCATGCAGTCTGTCATTCAGGCAGGTAGACATGCAGACAGACAGACAGACAGACAGACAGACAAAAAGAAAGAGTGCTACCTCAAAAGCTCTCGCGACCATTCGATGGCTGCTATCTCCCCTAACATCACTTTCCGTCACTCGTGTTTTGAAGACGGGGCCCCCGGCTTTGAGGGAACATTCCTTGTCCTCCCTCTTTCCGTAAGAGTTGACGAAGACAGGAGGGACACACTGGGTCTTCCGACACATGTCAGGAAACATCTTATCGGCGTGTCGGGCGCTCAATCGGGAGACAACTTCTCCCTTTCCACGTGCCTCTCCTTTTTTCAGTCGTCGATTAAGTCCCTTTGTGCAGAAATAACGCGGCGCTCAAGTAAATTTCTGTCATTGTTAATTTGTTCAAGAATTTTATACAGCTGCACAGCTGCACGGACCGTCACTCACTCACTCACTCACTCACTCACTCACTCACTCACTCACTCACTCACTCACTCACTCACTCACTCACTCACTCACTCACTCACTCACTCACTCTTATTTGTGAATGCGGCGGCATGAGTACAAGTGTGAACGTGATAGCATGAGTTAGTCAGTGTCACGTGCACTCTACAGTGACTTTCAGACGAGATCACAACAAACAAATAGTTAAATGTAAAGATAAATATAATTGAAAAGAAGAAATAATAATTAACTAAAAACTAACAAATCTTAATTCAAATTAATCACCTAAACACAGTCAAGAATTCAATGTTCACCCATAGTTCCTTCAAACCCAATATTCCCTACACTCTTGAAAATGCAGTCCTCCACTCCTGAAGGCGCAGCCCTCTCAAAAAAAAAAAAAAAATCTTAAGAAAAAAAAAAAAAACCACACACACACACAAGTCACACACCACAGTCTCTGGTCCTGGTGCTGTCCCCTTCAGAATTCAGGCACCTCCCAATCCCGACCGCCGACGGATACACAGTTGATTGTCCAGATGAACGAAAAAAAAAAAAAAAAACTAGACAGAAAATAACCATATTTAACCTACAATAATCAATGTCTAAACATTCCCCCACAACAATAACATACATTCATCTATTTATCTCATAAAAAATTATATAATCACTCTCTCAAACCACCATTTAAAGACAGTAATTAACATATAGACATACACTCACCTCAACAGGTTGAAATGACAAATTTTACTCAAGTCTGTCAGCCATCCCAGGACTCGCACGCCGACACACACACCGATCGCTAACCTTTCGCACCTTCCACCTCCTTCCCCATTTCCCATCCCTTTGTCAGTTAAAAAAAAAAAAACAACAGGTTTGTGACAGTCAGTCAGTCGTCTCTTGCCTGGCGTTAAGGGCAGCACATGGATAGACGCGGCAGCTGACAGGGGCCGCCACTCTTGTCTATTGTGGGTGATAGTCAGCAGGTCCTGTACAGGACGACCAGTCCAGTCTTTGACATTCGTAAGTCAGTTCTTCCTCTGGCCACCGCGGTGTCGGCCACCCTACGAGGTGCCTTGAAGGACAGTCTTCGACAAGGTGATAGGGGACGTACCTTGACGTACCCCTACTGTGGTGCGAAAGAAAGCTCCTGGTTGTTTAGCAGTACTATCCACATTGAGCTTTTATACAGCAATTCAACGACTTGAACGAGGCCTTCTTCGATGTTGAATTTTCGCATCACATGCCAGACTCTGTCAAATGCCTTTTTAAGGTCAATGAAGTTGTGGTAAAAGTCCCGCTGATGCTGAAGATGCTTTTCTATAAGGAGACGACAGTTGAAGATCTGCTCAACTGTGCTTCTACGTGGTCTGAAACCAGCCTGTTCTTCTGCTAGCAGCTCTTCTGCGGTGGTTCTGATGCGGTTCTGTATGACTTTCAACATGACTTTGCTTGGGTGGCTGATAAGGCTATAGTTCTGTAGTTCTGGCACTGTTTGCTATTCCCTTTCTTTGGGAGGGGTATGATTAGTGACTGCCTCCATTCTTTGGACCATTCCTTTCGCTCCCAGACTCTTTGGCACAGGACAGTGAGGGCCTTTGTAGTTTCTTCCCCGCCCTGCTTGAGCATCTCAGCTGGTACATTATCAACGCCTGGCGACTTTCCTCTCTTCACACTATGTACAGCTCTTTCGACCTCTTCCCGTAGGACTGGTAGGTCTACGGGTTCGCTGTCTCTAGCCTGGTTGTTTTGGATGATATTAGTGTCGGTCTTCAGCTGGAAGTTGTACAGGTCCTTGCATGAACTGCTAAGTAAAAGATTTTAACCAAGATGTCTCCATGAATAAAGCTGGGTATTACTGCAGGCAAAAGAGGTTGTCCGATACACTGATACACTGTGGAAAGATAACTATAGTCATTTTAATCGTTCAGTGAAAGACAGCAAAACATTACTTAGACTTTTTGTTCGTCGGAGAATGTGAGCGGACTCAGGAGTTAATGCACTTCCGGACAGGCAAACAAGTTGGAGAACTGTCTGAGGTCGTTAATACAGGGATTTTCAAAGTAGACCCACTGTTAGGAATGGTGTAGAATAAGTTTTGTTAACAAAAAGGGGGGATTTTTCACAGATCTGATAATATAGCAGTGTTTTTAGGAAGACAACAGACTAGTGAGGACACATAATCTCAGTCACTCATTAACGTTTGTGAGAGCCCGGTGCTCGCTTATTAGACAGTGTTCCTGTGAGCAGACGACAGTTCCAATAGCTCTTGATCGAACCTTGTCAAAGCATGTGCCATAATTCCATGCTTCCTGTTTCCTGCTTTTTGTTGATAGGTTTTATGCAAAATGACCAAATGCAATTTTTTTTCAAAGTTGAATCCCCCCACCTCCCCGTATATCCTTTTGCAAATAATTATTAGTTTTTCGGTCACTTGAGTAGAAAGTCAGTGTTGGTAACTCCTCATACAAAGTCAGTGGGGACATCTACGATTTGTTCACAACACTACATATGAGCTTCAAACATGGTCCTAAGCTGTGACGCAAATCAGGAACTTCAAACAGTGGTGTCTCCCAAACTAATTAAGATAGAGATTTAGTTCTTGTTTTGTTTTCCTTATATTGTACTGTGCTTTCATGCAAACATAAAAACACATTTAAGAAAACCTTAGTGTGATGGTACGTACTTATAGAAAACAGCAAAGTCATTGCCCTCCAGATATAAAAAATGAAAATTGGAGATTTGGTTCTGAGTTTTAAATCTTTTGCAAACCTATTTTTCTCTTACTGAAACACCATGGGAATCAAACTGTATTATTACTTTCTACTAGTATTTACAGGACATTACAATGCACCTCCCAAAAAATAAATAAATAAATAAATCCCTAGGGCCGTATCTTATCGCGCGGGCATCGTATGCCTCGCTTTACCTCTACAACAAGCCTCCACCAAGTGTAAACATCAGGACAGAATTAATACAAAGCACTCTTGACAATGACAATGACAATGACCAACTTTATTTGTCCCATTGGGCAATTTGAATATGGGGCTGTGCTCGAGTTCAACACTGAATGAAAAAATAGAAAACATGAGAAGGAAAAGGAAGTGGGCAAGTAACATGTATCATATAAATATATAGAAAAAATACTTAGAAGAAAAATCAGGTATGCACCTACAACATCACGCATGCACGCACGCACACCATTGACAGGTCATCTAAGATTGAGCAGCTGGACTGCGGATGGCACAAATGATTTAAGGTGTCTGTTACTCTTACATATCGGCATGGCATAGCGTTTACCTGAGCTTAATAATACAAATTCTTTTTTTTTAGTACATGTTCAGGTAATGATAAAATACATGAAGCTTTCCGTACTATTTGCTGGTCACAAAAAGAAGCTAAATCCCTCTGTCTGATACCAATTATCTTAGAACAGATGTTCACAACACTGTTCAGACTATTCCTATCATGGACAGAGAGACTGCGAAACCAGCAGGCACAAGAGAAAGATAGAAAACTCTCAATGAATGACGACGCCAGGCACGAGCGAGGCAGGGCCCAGCCCCGCTAACGACGCCACGCACGCACAAAAAAAGCAACAACACAAAACCAAAAACCGAACAAGACTTAGAAGTAGTCATAGTCACGAGACATACGAGAGTGTCTGAGGTTTGTAGATACGCTCATTGTCTTTGTTTTCAGCAAAACACTCTTTAGTTGAATATGTTGACCGGAGGTACAGATGCCTCAAGGAAGCAACAACAGTTTAGTCTGCGGCTACAAACCCACAAGCGTTTACTGTCTTGTTCTTTAACTCTGTGTGTGTGCGCGCGTGCGCGCGTGTAGCAAGTCTGCTGTAAAACTGAAGACGAGACGAGGGTCCGAAGACTTCTCCTGGAGGAAACGCTGAAGGGAGTGAGGCTGCCATGTGGGTTGTGTGGCCACCCGAAATCTGACGTCATTCTTTACCCGTGTCAGGACAAGTGTGTGTGTGACGGGTGCGGTGTAGCAGTCACGTGCTGCCATCTTTGTGACGAGCCTGTGAAAGAAAAAAAACAACACAGGACCAGGTAATTTTTCTGACATAAAACATCTTATCATCAATGTAGTTGCTTGGTGAGTACTGTATCTACGTATGTACTAATTACATTTACGCGAGAAAGACATGAAATGGCGGGAGGAATATAATTATCAGCATTCAGTCTTTTGCATACTTGTCATAAAAAGGTCAAAGAATTAAAACGTAATTACAACATTAATTGATGACCTGAAATATCTGTTACCTAACTCAAGCAGGCAGTGTCAAAGAAATATGAACATAAAAACCAAACAATTGAAACTGTTTGCGTGAATGTACTTTAATATTGGATTGGGTTTTATTGCTTTCTTTTAATGGAAAGACACAATCACAAGAAAACACTTTTGGGGAAACTGTGCTGCCAACACGTCTTGCTACTTGTTACCGCTTAATCTGTTTATAAAGAAAGTTAAAGTTCACCACGATGGACGTGGCCCTGCGTCAGAGGTCCCCCGGATGTAACGGTGCGGTGCACAATGGACGTGGCTATCTTTGCCTCGCTGCCCCGGGAATACCGCGACGGCCCTCCCCACAGTCGGCAAGTTGACGTCATTGACACTGGTGTTGGTGGAGCACAGTAGCTGGACACTCTGGAACGATGATGTGACTCGTGCCGCCTTTCTCGCCAGCTCCGGTTGTCTTGACTGGTTCTGGCAACCTTCCGTCACCTTGGCGCTTGTTCCCCGCTCACAGCAGCTGAATGGCGTAGAGTCTTCAGCTCACTTCGTAACAACCCGTACGGCGACACCAACAGTAGCCTCATCTCTTCAGTAGCAAAGGTGCGACACTGAAGAACCAGCTGCAATGACAGCAGCGACCCACTGGCCGCTTGCGGTCGGGATTAAATACCCACCTGTGTCCACCTGGACAGCAGGTGAGCTCACCCCAGACCGCACGAGAAATACAAGTTTTACAAAAACTTCTTATTTCCCCGGATCTCTATGCGGCAGCGACTAGAAAACCACCCTGTTTACCTGGACAGAGGGTGAGCTCCGCATGGGGAAGAAAGAAAATACGAAGACTTGAATTTCTCCAAATTAGTGCGTGTCAGTGACAACCCTGTGTGTTCAACTACGACTTGTCTATAATACTGTTCAACCCCCCCACTCTACACCCTATCCGCTACAGCTCTGTGAGAGAGAGAGAGAGTGGAGGGGGAGAGAGAAGGTGTAAGTGTAGTGTAAATGTGCAGACCTGAGGTAACATCCTTTTTGTAACGTTTTTAGTAACAAGCCCGTTGTCTCACATTTCCATTTGACATTCGTTTCAACTTATAAGGAAAGAATACTCAAAACAGAAGGGTTAACAGACAGTTCTATATCCTTTCTGTCAAATATAATTTTCTAAAACATAAGTGTAATATCAGTTGTGGAGGAATATATCAACCCTACGAAAACTTTAAAGCGTATAACAGTGAGTAGTAACTGCTTCTGTTAAGTTGCACGATGAAAATAACTACAATGAGTGCGACAGGCACTTGTAGGGAGTAAGAACTGATCAATGGCTGGAATGGTGCATGAAGCTGTCCAGTGAATCGCTTGGGAAACAATAGTGGGAGAGCTGAGTCATTGCATTTTCAGGTAGAAACGAATGTCGAGTGGATATCTGAGAAAAAATTTTCTAATTGAAAACAGCGTAGAAAAGGTGCTACCTCAGCTGTGTGCGTATGTGAGAGAGAGAGAGAGAGAGAGAATGTGTAGACACTCTGTAGACACATCTATAGCCACACGTATGCACTATTCCCTATTAACATACGGACAGCAAACCATTTCAAGCCAAGTAGCTCAGTCTTCATGCAGACAGCTTGAGAAACAATAGCAGGACATGTCCACGTGGCTTACAAGGAAGAAAGTAACGTGGGAACGAAAGCTGAGAAGACTTCGGGTTCAATGAAAACACGACAGAAACACTACAATCATGGCCCTGGAGAGAGAGAGAGAGAAGGAAAGAGAAAGAGAGGAAAGTCCTACATTTGAACTACAGACATCCAAAGTACTGCAGAGGATTGAATTTCCCCGTCCTGCCATCATTAGGTTTGTCAGACCATCTGTTTATGGAAATGGTTAGTTAAGTTTTCCGCGTGTGCTTCTCACTGTGCGTGTGACACCATATTTTGCACTGAAATAACAGAAATAACTATACAATACTAGTGAGTAAAACAGCATCCACGACTAACATACGGACTACTCAACTCAAGTGAGAGGAAGAGTACAGTACCCTCACAGTGCCAATCAATCAAAACACTGAGAAAATAAGTGACTTACCGAGTGAGAACTTGAGTGATTGAGTAAGTATTAATGTATGTTGACAATGGGAAGAACTATTAGAGACATCGGAGATTTGTTCAATCACTCTCACCTGTACATTGCTTTCATCACTACTCTCTCTTTCTCTTGCATGCACTCTTAAACGAACAAACCTCGCCCAATTATTTCAAGACATGCAATTTAATTTCTCTTTATCACTCCTTAAGATAACAATAACTATTTTAATAGTGTAAAATGACAATTAATTCGTCTCCTCATATATAGAGACACAACTTGAGTACTGATTGATTAAACACAGTGGTCAGAATTTTAAAAGTTACAACTAAGCTGGTCTGGTTCACCCAGCACGACTCTCCAACATCGTCCTTCAGGGGTCTAAGTATAGGTGTCGATACAGAGATGAACGAAGAACATTTTGGTTAACAAACATAAAAGAATAGACTAGCTTTAACCGTGAAAGACCGGACAAGACAAGTCGTCTACTCTAATTAGCAAACCTCGTCACCCACAGTACATCTATCGAGTTTGATACCCCAGAAATTCTTACTAAGTGCACCTGTTCGCGTGTCTATCAAAGTAAACAGCATGAGATTTGTGAGTGAAAGAACTCTCTTCTCTCAGAATTAATTTTGCAGCAGCACGTCTTCAAAAAAATAGTCTGTTACTGCAGAGACCATGACAGCGACAACCTCCAGGCTCGTGCTTCATTAATTAAAGGTCACTCACACATTCTGCTCATGTAACAAGTCCGTTGAAAGCTCAGATGTGTCTTATATCTACAGCACTCATCGTCAAAGAAAAATCACGTCTATTTGCCATTGTAAGACACGTGCACTGCGAGCGTATTGACTAGCTACCATCTTTGTTTAGTAAAATGGTGGCGTAACTTATTCGCACGGCTCTGCTTAAAATAGGCAGCTGAGATTGCGTATTTAATTATAACTCTTTTTTAATATTTGACGTTAATATCTACTTGTTTTATCGCTTTTTTTTTTTTTTTTTTTAGCTCGGGACGAATTGACTTTTCTGTCTTGGGACGAATTGGGCCATGCGTGGGACGAATTGGACCTACGTGGGACGAATTGACTTTCGGTGTGGGGCGAATTGGTAGGGACGAATTGGTCTTGGGGCGAATCGACCGGTGACCGTAGCAACTAACCCTGACAAAATCTCGGAAGTCACAAGGAAAGCAACTTTTACAGCGCATATCACAGGTTGATGGTTCAATGAAGCAGCCAAGCAGGAAATTTTCAGGCACTAAAAGACTTTGTGCGTGACGTACATTTAAAAAAAATTACAAGCTATGAAAACGAAGCAAACGAGTTTACACAAAAGCAGGCAAAGAGAGATAACCCAAACAAATTAGACTTCTTTGAAGAGTTGTTCCCCATTCTATGTTCCTAGTAAGATGGCTCCAAAGAAGTTTGTGGATGGCGCTCTGCAGAGATCTGGCGCTGGTAGCAGGGTTAGGGTTAGGGTTTTCTAAACCTTAAAATTATTCTCAAGAAGCAAAATCTCTTCTCTGCCATTAAGATGTATTGGAAAAAACAACAACAAATTGTATTGACAAGACGGAAAGTCAGACTTATTAAACAACTTTATCTTACTTAAGCAGTTTTATTTTTAAAAATTCTAAAATTGTGGTGTGCACTTCTACATAGATTTAAGGCCTAACAGTTTTTAAAATTCTAAATGTGTTGTGCAACTGGTCCCTCTACTCTCTGAAAATGAACTACAAGTACTGGGAAATATATGACCAGATGACAGCAACCTCAGTTTTATCAAACTGTAAGTCTACGCGATCTGCAGATTAATTATTTTAGCATCTCGCATATAATGAGTTACTTTCAGTAATTTTTAATCACTCATTAATTTTTTAAAAATAAAAAGTGTTCAAATAGAAATTAAAATAAATATTCTTTTGATTATTTGATCAAACTTTAAACATCAACAATATGAACGCAATCTTTGCGTAAGCTTACTTGAATAACGGCGTTGGTAGCCTCATTTTCAAACACAAATCGCCATCTTGGCGGCCATATTTGACGAAGACAATGATAGTCTTCTAACAATTAGAATGAGCTAATTTTACAACGATTATTAGCTATATTGTACATTTTCAAGATTAATTATTTAGAACTAAGGTACAACTGCATAATTTTTATACTGACGAAGCTAAACTCATCAAGGTAAGAAGAATTTATTGTCTCGATATAGTTTCGGCTTCCTCTCGGGGACAGGTTCATTGTCTACTAGGTGGTCTCGATTTAAGAAAATAAAAACCCATGTCCTCGTAAATACATTCAAAGGTGTAAGGTACAGATCTTTTGATTCGTACTTATGTTATTAGTGAGGAGATAATAACTCGGTTTTTCTCTTGGTTTTATTAATATACTTAGTACAGAATTACATCTGATGCACACTGGCAAATGATTATTGCAACCCTCGAGGGAGCTTAAATCTTCGTGAATTACTTGCAGACTTTTACATGCACTAACATCAGAAGTCTTCTGGAGTGCTACTTTAAGAAAATAATGCTTTAGAGAGGTGAAAGCAGATATGTTGAGTAATGTTGGTGTTCGAAGATTTGAACGCACCAAAGTTCATGCTTTGTTTGATTGCGGCATGTACAAGAGTGGAAAGCGGAGAAGGGATGGGACTCCGCAAGTACCGTTCAACAAAATTGTTCTTGGGTAAATATTGAAAGCCGATTGGGAATGCATTCTTAATGAGAATAATCACATTGACGTGATAGCCAGAAACATCCTTTGGCGTTGTGCAGGATTGTATTTGGCACGGGCGTCCTTGTCGCTCATTATCTGTACTGATAATGCTGCACCAATACTCAAACTCAGATAAACGCGGACTGGATGTATTACAAGTGTAAGCTTTGTTCATCCATAATACATTCAGCATCTTATAAGTTGAAAATGGTACTTGGTTTAGTTTACACTATTTACATCATTTAAAAGCGATTTATCAATATTGGAATGTGCCATCCTACACTTTATATTGAGCATTTGCCATATTTTAAATGCTAACTAGCTTTATCTTTGTTTTTATTATTTATTATAAGAGCGTTTAAAATCTTTTAATCTGTTGTCTTTAACAATAGCCAGTGGGCATGACACGATCACCAGTTTCCCCACAGCTATGTCATTTCATCCCAAAACTGAACAGTCAAATTGTCCTAAGCCCAAAGGATGAATCGATCACCAATGAAAAAAATAGCTAGATGATAATCCAGGCTTATTCAAATATTTCATATGTAGTCAAATTTTTCTGTAAGGATCAGTAAAAACAAGGAAATTCTTGAATCAAAAAGAAAAATTGCAAAGTACAGGCTACATTTTATTGCTTTGGTCTCAGACCAAATCACACACCAAATTAATTAAATATTGACTAACATAGATAATAACAGAGGCATGATTTGGGCTTTTTAAAATAATTTTACTGCTTTAATGGTCATAACCACTCATCCTATTCCCCAAGTGGGTTGTTAAATGACAGTCTGCTGGTCTTTTATACACTTTATTTAATAGAATAAGTAAAGATAATTCCCTAACCCTTTTAAGGTCATTAGGAGGTGAGGTGTTTGAGAGCAGTTTTCTTGGACGTGTTGTATGTGCCAGCGCTGCCCATAGTTTTTTTGACATGTAAAGCCTGCTTTGACTATAATATTTAAGATGCAGACTTTATTTTTTTTTTAACATGTTGCAGATTGAATTGGACTGACACACAGTTTTTCCACCAGAATGGATAGTGATACAGCATCACGTTTTGTGAGCTCATTGGTAAAGTCAATCCAGGCATTGTGCAATGGTTACATTGATTTCTCTACCAGCATTGAAGTGGTTGGCCATATCCATTTGCGTATAGACCACAATCACAAATTTAACTATGTGCTTAGTGAGGAAGTGAGTAAATCTGTTAAGGAGGGCTCAACTATATTTTCCAGCCATAGTTATCATTCATTGCCCCCTCCAAGTGCACCACCTGCAAAACCAGCACCCACTTCCACAGGAGGACCCTCTTCACGGCGTAAATCTAGTCATCCTTTGCCAAGACAAGAAGAGACTGATCCTATGCCAATGTCTTTGCCACCAGAAGTACCAACAAGGTCCAAAGAACTTGTGTCAGATCGTTTAAGTGAGAGCGGTGACTCATCACATTCTTTAAGCATGGTTGTGTTTCCTGAAATAGATGAGCTGACTGGTTCAGGGAAGCAGCATTCAAGCACTAGTGGTGGGAGAACGCGGACAATATCTCACACACAGGACACCCTTGACAGACGACGAAAGTCAGAAACTCATGCACCTAGAAGTGTAGATTCTCCAGCAAAAAGAAGTAGAGATGAGGAGAGTGGTTCAGTGCAAAAGACAGATTTTGAAGTGATAGAAATAAAAGAGGAGCCAGGACTTGATGAACCCAGTTGTGCCTTTAGTGAAAGTAACCAGCTATCATCACATCAAGGTGATTTTTTTAAAGTTTTATTATTTTTTTGTACAGTTCTCATAAGTGTTTTTGTGGCTAGACTAACTAGACATACATAGGCAGTAGAAGTCGGTAGAATTCCAGGCTACCAACCACCATTATCAGAGGTAAAATAATGGACATTCTTCATAAGCCTGTGTTTACTTTTTAAATAGTAAGAGAATTATCCAAAAATATTTTGAGTTGTAATGAAAGCTTTGTATAACTATATGTGCTCATATTTTTTTCAAAGTGTAACCTGCTTTTGCAGTAACAAAACTTTGTAATTAAAAGAATGCTCATAGGGGTGCATTGGTCATATTTTAGTAGTATTCAAAATTGTAATCTCAGGTGTTAGCTTCAGCTGATTAAGTCCATAAAATGAGAGTCTGTTGTCAAAGAAGTGTTGCAGTAGCTTTCCAAGTTAGTTGCATCTTTCATAGTAAAAGCTTAAGAGCCATAGCAATTTAAAATAATGTGCCATCATCTGTTTTTATTATATTCATATGATTAGTATTGTTTGTCTTGCAGCAGGGATGGGTCATACTCCTGATTTCTCAAACTGTGTAATGGAAAGTCTTGACCGGGTAGGACAGATTGAGGGTACCTCACTTCTCAGTGCACCAGATGGACAACAGCTTCATTTAGCATCACATCAAGGACAGTCAGACCAGCCCTTCCCGGTCATGCTTCATGCGAACCCTTCTGTTCAAGCTCCTGGAGGAGTCCTCACTCTTCCAGGGCCTTCAAATTCACAAGCAACAGCGTCTACAACTCCTGGAGGTAGGAGTTAACTTTTTTTTTTTTTGTATGTGTATATTAGGTAACTGCTGTGCATCAGAAACTATGCATGTAGCTGTTATCTTCTCTGTCGAGTCATGGTGATCACGCAGCTGTATTTTGGCAAAGTCTGTATTGAAGGGTAAATACAAGCACAGAAGCTTGCAGATGAACCTGGATGACCATAAAACCTTGCTATGTTTTTTTTTTAATTTACCATGACTTAATGTTCCCATGCAGGATGTTAAGCAATTAGGAGTAGTATTTCAGGCAGAAAAATTGGTTTGAAATATATATTAATTTCTTGTGAATGCGTTATTTCATCACATATCGTTGTGACCTCAGGACAGAAGGTTTAAAATTTGTTGTGATCTGTTTAAATGAATGTGAAGAGATCTGGGGGCCAGTTGCACAACACTTCTCTAAACCTTAAAACTGTTCTAAAGAAGCAAAATCTCTTCTTAGCCATTTTGATGCATTGCAGAAGAACATACAAAAAATTGTACGGAAACTCAGACTTTAACAACTTTATCTTACTTAAAGCAGTTTTAGTTTTAAAAACTCTGAAATTGTGGTGTGCACTTTAAACTATTTATCTAAATAGAGTTAAGGCTTAAAAGTGTTTAAAATTAGAAATGTGTTGTGCAACTGGCCCCTGAAATCTGCAGTCAGAAAATTTGGGATTGGAAGTTTGGTAGCAGTGGAGGAATCTTCAAGCTGGAAACTTAAACAAAATGTTTTCTTTCCATTATACGCAAATGAAAAATGCAAAATAATTCAGTAGTAGCAACATACACTTAAAGTAACATATATCTCCATGTTGTAATTTAAGCTTTGTAATAGTGGACATCAGGGTTATAGTCAGATGGTGATAAGCAGCCTTTTATATGTCATTCAGCAACTAATTTCGTACTGCTTCCAGGAAAAAAAGTGGCAGATTAATCTTTAAAGGATACTGGGTTTTTTGTTCAACTTTCTCTTGTGGTAGTTGTATTTTAGTAGCCTGACAGTTCAGAAATTGAAGAAATGGCTCTCAAAGGAGAATCATCAGAATTTTTTTTTAAACTCTATAAACAAATGGAATATTTGATAACAATTTAGTATGAAACTTTTGTGTTGTCATCTCTTTTTTTGGTGTCCAACAGATTAAATTTTTCTGTATTTGCAAATATAAAAAAAATATCTGATAGATTTCTGTATATAGCTGTTTAAAAAGAATAGTTTACAGGAAAATAATTTTCTACCCTTATTCTGTTATCCATTCATGCATAGTTTGCTGTATTCTAGCGTCTGACCAAATACAAATACAGGAAATAAGCTTTAAGATTGATTCAGTATTTCAAGCACACATGCGGATACAAATTGTCCTTTGTTTTAATTTTGGAGTGTCCACAACACTATGTTTACATCTTGTTGTGTCCATCCAGAATGCAATAACAGCACTAAGAAATAAAGGAAGGATCCACTTGCAGGACTTCGATAGGCATAGACCTTCTCCCTTTGACCAGTTCAAAGGGCTTTATTTAGAATGGAAAAGGCCAGTCTAACTAACACACTAAATCAGTTCTTTTACTTTTGTATTTTTGCAGAACTCCTGTTTTCTAATACTGTTAACATAAACTATGCTGCTTTACAAGTTTAAAACATTTTAAGAGGTTGAAAGAAGTTGTCATTAAAATCAGAATTCATTCTTCATTTGTTTTTTTAAATTTTATTTGAAAGACTTATTGCTCCTGGGAAAGGAGAGGTTGATAAGTTGAAAGGCTAGCCCTTTAGAATGTAGAATAAGAGCTGTACTATTTCTATGGATGTCTAGCAGTTTACAATGCAGTAATAGGTTTTAATATATTTTGTGCCTTTTTGCTTTTTTCGTTTTGTTAGTTACCATTTGTAGTTAGTTTATGCGGATAGGGATGTTAAAAGTATATAAAAAATATATAATGTAAAACAAAAAAGCCTAGAAAATTTTTTTAAAGTGCCTTATTTTTAGCTACCATTAATCGTGCTGTATTGTATGGTTAGTGTATAGGCACTTTTTTGTCTTGACCGTATGCCGTTTTGGATCTGTAGGGGCGATAGGGGCTGATGTTAAAGGACTACTGTATCTGCAGCTTTGCCATTTATGCATATGTGGTGGTCCCATGAAATTGAAAGGCTTTGCTTTCGTCCATGGTCTTGTAGTGTTCAAATATTTGCTTCATGAACTGATGAACTGTTGCACTCCATTTTTCAAATCACATGCTGCTCACCCAAGTGTAGTGAAATCTTTCAGTACTTTATTACTTCGCTGTTTGTGCAAGTGACAGTAAAGAACAAGAAAAAAAATACATGGATAATTCCCTGTCCCTATGTTTATGTCTTCTGTAATGTTTAGGTTTCCTTGACAGCTTCTTACTTAACATCTGCATGTAATCAGTTGTTTCTTGGGTAGTGGATGAGTGGGAGGAGGAAAGATAAAGACTGATAAAGGTTCTTAATAGAACCTTCTGCATTTGGTCACAGGGTGAATTTTCACGTTTTAAGAGTAATTTTGCTTTATTTTAATTAAGTAGGTTAAAAAAAAATAGAGCAGATATTTCTTCCGTATGCACTCTGTTGTAAAATGTAAACCTTGAAGATGGTAATTTGAAACAGTAAAGTAACTTTTCTTGAAATCAGTAATAATTCATTTTCTATAATTTCTTTAGGTAAGTAAAACTGTTCCATGCTGCAGTTTTCGTATAGAGTGGTAGATCGTACATTTCTTTAGCGTTGAACATGTCTGACTTCAGTAGTACTATTAATAATAATAAAGTTATTTAACTCCATAACCCAGCCAGATGGGCAAGCTCATGACGTTTACAAAAAAACAAAACTGATCAAGGCGGCAAATGTTCCTATACATGATGCTGTTCAAGTCATAAAATGAATCACACAGGTGCAGCTACTTTTTATTGCTCTGCAGATTACCTCTTTCAAAAAAACAAAACCATTATGAGTTCATAAATAATAGGGAGGGAAAGAATGAAAATCCACTGATAAATACTTTTGACACAACTTCAGTTTGTCATAATCCTTAAAGTGTTGCGGATACCTTTGCTTACATATTACTTTGAACTGGTGTTTTATGAATTGAAACACTGCTGGATGTTCTGTAGAAAATAATATAACGGAAGACAGATTTCTATTTTTTCTGGCAAGTGTACCAAATGAATTCACCTTATCACAATAATCCAGAATGGTAACTGCAGTGGTGTAGCATTTTTTTCACACACCAAGATGTTTAGAAGTTACAGTTCTAGAGCTTATAGTTCATATCTAAAAAGTAATTATTAGACAATGATAAAAGCAGATCAATTGATACTCAGAATAGTCGTCATGTCCTTCATCAGATCATGTGTAGATTGCAAGGATCTCCATGATGGCAAACAAAACAGGATAGACCACACTGAATCAACTGTGTGATCTTCTCACCAGTGAATTTGCACAAAGAAACCATTGTGGCAGTAGATCTAGGAAGCAGGCAGTTGATAGGACAATAGAAAAAAGAAAACTGAAAGGTTGTAGACAAGCAGAAAGTCAGTACAATCGTGAAGTGCATGTCAAATGATATGCATGAAACACAACAGATCAATGTGGAAATCCCCATTTACAGAAAACTACTCCTTTTAATACGGTAAATCAATGAGATATTATTATCATTGATGTTCAGCTTTATTACTGTCAACTTGTTACAAAATATTCAAGATAAGAAGATTAAAATGACCCTGCAGTAAAATCATATTGCTTCCCAGATTCTGAGTTTAGCATGAAGGGATTTGGAGGTCTTAAGTTAGGACAACATGCGCATCAGATATTTTTTATCATATTATACATAAAATGTTTTGCTGTTTAGAGAGGGACTATGCCTCAGGATTTTACTGTTCATGCTATTTTTATTCTCAATGCGCCTTTTAGGTGGCAAAATGAATAAAGAGTCTTGAATCTAAAAATTTGTCCGTCATCACTTGGTTTTTGTTTATTCTTCATGTATGTGCATGTTTGCTCTCTTTCTCTGTACTGATATGATCAACATCCATGTGTCATTTGCAAATGTGAATTCTTTGCAGACATTTTTTTAAATGGGAGCCTGTGTACCAAGATTATCAGAAATTAGTTACTAAATAGTTACTCATTTTATTTAGGTGGCATTAAATACTGAAATGCGAATTGCTTGGGTTTATGCACATGTATCATTAGGCTACAGCATTGATTTACACAGAGATATGTTAATGATCG
Source organism: Marisa cornuarietis (assembly GCA_004794655.1). Lineage (NCBI taxonomy): Eukaryota > Metazoa > Mollusca > Gastropoda > Architaenioglossa > Ampullariidae > Marisa > Marisa cornuarietis. Next base: position 878,486 of record SMMW01000506.1, on the reverse strand, counting down.
TTCATACATTTCTTTTTGCATCTCTATTGGGATCATTTCACATAGTGATTAGTCATGTTGGGTATAAAAATAACTGCCATTTAAAATTTCTTGCTTGGTTTCTTCTTATGGATTTTTTTTCAGGGCCGTAAGCAGTTTTCTAGTTGCAGTGAAAAAAGGGGGCATTCTTTGTGACTAATAAACAAGGATTCAATAAAATACTGCTGGTGTTGTTGGCAGGACCATTTGTCACAGAAAGTTAAATATTTGTCAAGAAAATTTGCATTTTCCCCCCAAAATAAAAGGGTAAAGGACAGCATTCAAACACAAATACACATTGCTAGTATTCTTTAGTCGGTGGAGAAGTAGATTGTGATGTGAACAGTTAGATGTTTTAAACACAAAAATTTGTGTGGGACTGATTCACCACAGTCATAGTGAACAATAAATAAATACAAGCTTTTTCAGTACTTAGCAGTAAATGATAAGATTTAGAGGTATGATTGGCAACTTTGTTTTGTGAGACACAAGAAGACTTTCCAGTTTTTTGTGGAAATACTCATTTTTTTGGGAGGGGGGGAGGGTCCCCCAAGGCTTCAAATTTGAGGCTAACATTTTGTACTAATATGGGTACTGTTTGATGAACATTGAGATCTTTAAGCACACTTGTGCCACTCATTTGTCAGGAAAGTGGACTTCAAGAGCTTAGAAATGATATCCATACAAATTACAAAGATTACCATTGGCTCTGAATCTTGCCAGGTACCTAGAAACCCTTCTTTAATTCCTACAGATAATTTAAGATTTAGTCAATCTCTTTGCGTTTGAAGTTTCGGCTTATGTGGCTAGAAGGCTTGCTGGCTCAAGAAGAACTGTCGAATTTCTAAAGATAAGCCTACCTTGTCACATTTTGTAGCTGTGAGAATTAGAGCTTTATAGGTGCCTGCTCCCATTTAAGAAAATGTTTTTGATCTGATGCACAGCAGTATTTAGAATGATTATCTTACATAGTTGCATATGTTGGTTGGTGGTTGGTTTGATTTGTAAAACTTGATGCTATATTTTGCTTATGTAATAAATACTGTAGTTTGCCATATCTTTGAATGATACATGCAAAAGCATGCAATCATGGCAGCATTATGTGCATATACATCAGTATGCTGCTGCTACTGGCATGATTCATTATAAGTAACTTTCTAGAAAATATAAATGCTAATGAACATCTAGATTTATGATAATGGGGTTTGGACCACACCAGCAGTTTACATACATGCACTTTTCTGTTTTCTTTGCTGGTATGTTTGCATGGATGTTAATTTAAGACCCACAGATGAAGATAACATCTGGGCCCTGGTGTAGTTTTAAATGCTTGGGATGATGGAGTCTGGTGTTTTGTGAATTCTAGACATTGTGGTGGTGTTGAGTTTATACCGAAAGAGAAGAATTTTATCAACACATTCATTTGCCACGTGCTTTATTTAAAGTCCAGTGATTGGAGGTCAACTGATGATTGGTGTGTGCTGAAATGAGCTGTAATGTTCAAGAAAAATGGCTTTTTTAAAAATTACAAACGATAAATGAAGATATTATCTTTAGGCTTTAGTCACAGTTTTGAAGATTTAGTTACCAAACTAAGCTAATTCTGTAGTAGTAGATGGACTCTGGTTTTGCACATGTTCAACAACAATAGTGATTCATTACCTTAGGCAAGTGTTATCTGTGTATTTCTAGTAGCCTTTGAAATTTTTAAGAAAATGAGAATATGACGAGCATTATTGTCTTTTATAGGATTTGTGATCATTGTCAGTTTTTACTGTTTTTCCTTTCAATCTTTTACACTCTAAATACATGGGTACATAAAGGCACAAGCCTATGCATGCATATGCAAATCCGTGCATGTGTGCGAGTGCATGCACACATTCTTTTACACACACACACACGTGTGCACACTTGTGTGCCACCTCTGATTGGTCTTTATAAACTGCTTTCTTAGATTAGTGCTGTCAATCCTGGAGATTATTATATGATTTTATGGTTTGTAGTGCTATTGCTGTGTGTTTTGTTGTTCGTCATCTTGTTGACAAGGTTAAGAATACTATTTCCATCCACATTTTTCCTTCTTCTCTTCTGAAACTAACTTTAATCAGATGTTCCCATCACATTATCGTGACCGTTTGCTATTGGTGCCAGATAGCACTTGGATATGTGGGTTATGAACTGAATACGTCTTGATGGCTTACTTAAAATGACTGCACATTTGTTTTGCATGGACATTACCAGTTTTGGATACTGCATACATTACAAACATCTTCAGGGGAAAACGCAGCAGTGGATTTTCTGTTTGCATTGCGGGTGGCAGGTTGAAAGTCAAAGGCTAGCAATGTCATTCTTTCTAGTTATTTAAGGTGTAGAAAAATGACCGTGGGTTATTTACTGCACTCATAAACTCCACTGAATTCTGGTTTAATGTGGACCTGATGTAAGCCTTTCTCCGATGGCACAGGCAGTCGACTGACCAGTGGCCAAGGTGACAGCTCGCCAGAAAAGGAGATTCCAAAGCTGGTGAGGCACTTCCTGATGCGTATTCCAGTCAGGGGCAAGAAACTTCATCCACAGAAGCGGTGTCGGTCATGCAGCAAGGAGCTTGGCTTGCGAAGAGACAGTAGCTACTTTTGCCCTGTGTGCCCTGGACAACCAGGCCTCTGTAGAACAAGGCATTGCTTCATGCTGTACCACTCAGACCACAGTCTGACGGTTGATGTTGAGGCTGTTCCTGAACTGGATATGGAACCTGGAAAATAAAAAATTAAGCAGCACTTTTGATTTTTCCTGGGATATTGTCCGATTTCCTTGGCCACAACATTCAGAGACATTTTTGTACCTTTTCTTTTTGAGTTATTTTTTTGGTTTGTTTTAGATTAAAAATTAAATTTTTCACGTCAGACTGGGCATTAGGAAATAGTGCGTACGTGTGCATGCAGGCACATGCATACTTACACATGGTAGAGATACATGCATGGAAGTTGGGGATATATGTCAGTAAATTTTGAATCTCTTCATGTGTACGATATCATCCTAAACAGCATGCATTATTGTTCTGGTGTTGATGAAGGCACTGTTAAACATGCCAGTTGTAATTACTGAGCATTTTGTTTCACTGTTGGTGTTTTGTTTGTTTTATTCTTATAAGCTTTGGGTTTTATTTTTCACAGAAGAAAACCTTGCCACTGTTTGATTATAGTTACAACTTATGTATAGCCACTCTGTTGAGGATAGATCATGGATTTCTTGGCTGCTGGATTTCTTTGAGATTATATCATTTCTTATTCAGCTAAACTTGGATTTATAATATTCATTTCTTACTGAAAGCTATGTACTTGCACAAGAATGCACACAAATACAATCCAGTACAGCATGGTAGCACACATATACAATTTTAAGTGCTACATCTGTGATGTTTTTAGTCTATTGGTTTTTCTTAATTGGTCAGTCATTTTAAAAACTTTGTTGGGCCATTTTTAAAAGTTGTAGATTCTGGCTTTCATGCATTCAAGTGCAGTTAAACAATATAGGTTGGAAATGGGGAGCTAGAAGGGAAAATTTACCATTTGTCTCATCAGCATAACAAGACTGTGTCATGACGTCAGGAATTCTTCTGGCATTCATGTTTTGTGGCTTGTGACCTGTTGGCAGACAGCAGTTGAGTACTCCTTATAATATCACTGGCACAGAATAATGTGGGAGGACTTACTTTCGACAGTAGCTACAGGAGCAGTTGAAATTCAGGTCAAGTAATAAAGATCAGAATGTTACATCAAGCTGATTGACAACATAGGTCTGGTCAAGGATGAATGCCTTGTTGCTGTATCCACGCATCATCTTTTGATGCTACCGCTCCCCCACATGCCATAATATGGCTTTCCTCATAGCATTAGACATCCATGGGCCTTTCCTCTGTACTATGTAGACAAAATCTTGCTCCTTTTAGAATTATGACACACTTGTTTGTGTCTGTTTCAGAGTTTCTTGGTCATGAGGTAGTGGCAGCCTGTGCAACAAATATCTCGGAGATAGGTCTTCGGCATGTAGGTCTGCGGACTTGTGCTGGCGATAAAAGTTATTCCATATTCAGTGTGGGGCAGTGTAGGCCTTTCCACAGACAAGGCCCAAAAAGTGCTTACTGGCGGAACATGAGTGAAGAAAAGCGTTCACTGGAACGAGAAAAATCTAGGATGCGTATGCGGCTGTCTAGAGCCCGCAGGAAGGAGCGGGAACGTCAGCTGATTTTGAGAGAGTGTACTGGAACACAAAGATATTGAGCTTGCAACTGATTATTATCATAGCTAAATATTAGTGTGATAAAGTATTACTGATCTGTAATGACTTGGAGCTCAGTTTGTGTACTGTGTGTGATGGGTATGCTTGGCACGTCTTGAGATGGTGCCTTTGCTCTGCATGATATGTGTCACACTATCTGTGAACGAAAGTTTGGCACTATGCAGACTACTGCATGCTCAGAAAACTTTTCTATCATAACTGCTTGAGAGGACTAGCAAAAGACATTTTTCAGGAGCAGGCTGCAGAAGTTTGAATATGATTTACATTTAGTCTTTTCTGAATGCTTTTGACTGTAAGACGTTGGGGAAATAAGAGCATTGCTCATGCTGTTGTGACAAGTAGGACTTTTTCTTGTCTTTTTCAGTTTTGTTTGAGGGGACTTATGGGACCCATCCTTTCACGCGCCATCCAGCATCCACACGTTTTGAACAAAGTTCCATGGGTTCTGACATGGTCGGCACGTTTCTGTCTCAGATGTGTACAAGAATATCTCAGGATGTTATTGGAACTGGGTTTCCATCGCTCAGTAAAACATCTTCCTTATCACCTGGCAGTGGTATATTGGATAAAACTGCTGTCCTTCGAGAGAAACGCAGACTTTATAAACAGAAGTATCGTGCACAGTTGTCAGCAGAACAAAGAATGAAAATCAACGCACGAGAGCGTGAAAAATACAGAAGGAGAATGGACAGCTACAGGCGGAATGTGCTATAGAGCCTAGCTTTTCAGGCAGAACAGTAACACGTGGAAGCATTGAAGAGAGTGAGCAGAATCCTGTGCTGTGTACCATTGGTACTTGAGAGATTGAAGAGGCAGGCGGAGGGGAAAGCATTTTGAGAAAGGGACAGGAATGGGGGAATGTGTAAATGTATGGCAGATTATTATAGCTAATAAAGTGAATAATTAGAAAGGGACTAGAAGTTGTGTCCTCTGAGGAGAGTTTTATCACTGCAGTGTTCATTGAATACAAGATTCTATTTGTTGCTGTTGAATTGGGGGAACTATTTTACTTGGAACTCAACTAAGAAAACTCAATAATGTGGACATTAACTGCTACCATCTTCTTTCCCAAAGTTCTGTTTCCTTTAGAATTGGACATGATAAGAAACTTGTATTTCCTGTTCCATGCTAGAGTAGAAAAGGTGCTCAGTGCATCATTTTTGTCTTTTCATTATTATGATAATGGACTGAAAAAGCAGTATTGTGACTAAACATAGAGGAGATGGGTTTGTCTTTGGATTGATTGGTTGCCAGAGCATTATGTTTAAAAAATGAGTGCCATATATCCTGATGGCTCAGAAAGAAAAAGGGAACTTGTTCATTCGTAAGGTTATATAAAGCTCAGATATTGAAGGGATGATGGTAGTTGTCTTTCCTCTATAAAAATGATGGATTTTTCCTTTCGTTTACTGTGACCACTTTGTGGTCTGGCATTGGAATGACAGCAAGCACACATTTGTGGTAAGACATTTGATTGGCTAGGTTAGGATCACTGATCACAGGGAACTATGCACAAATTTCCTCTTACAATATATTAAGCATTTTGTATAATTTCTGAAGAACTTCAGCAAAGGCAGAGTAACAGGAGATGCAGACCATTTTGATGAGAAGAAAAAAGTAGACTCTAGAATACAATTGGGAGATACTGTTGTAGCTGGTGCTGCAGAAGAATTTTTTGGTTGTCTTTTGCAGTACTGCAAGTAACAAGGAGAAAGCAGCAGAAGCGTGCCCTTGGGCCATGTGAAGATAGATCTGTAATGCGTCTTCCTGTCCATGGCTTAGGGGACTTTGTCAGGGGATGCAAACCATCACAGAGCCAAAAGACCTCTGAGCAGAAACGCTGGGAGGCAGCCAGACGTGCCAGAGAATATCGAAAGCGCATGAGTGCAGAAGAGCGTTTAAAGTATAGAGAAGCTACTCGCCGCCGAATGCAGATTCACAGAGCACGCAAACGTGCTGATCATCAAACGCAGCAATTGCTGGCAGAATTAGCCAGACATGAGCAGTGGTAGATAGTGTGCTGGTAGCTTCATTAGGTCAAGATGATGTTGCTTCTTGTTCTGTTATTCTTTGTTGTTGCTGTCTGGAATATTTTCCAAGGATCGGAAATGAAACTTTTCCTATAGCTTGAACAGTTGAACACGACATTGGTTGTTACCCAGGATGATTTCTGGCTTTCTTTTGGCATTTAAGGTGTTGTGTGATTTGACTGGATATAACATGAGAGTTCCAGTTTTATTACAGTAGAACAGTATCTCTCTTTTCTTTGCTATTATGATGTCATGAAAAAAATTGGTTCATTAAGAATGGTCACCTGCCATGAATACTAGTTTGATATTCTGATCAAACCAGTAGGTGCTGCTGTCAATAATTTTGATCATGTTTTGTCTTGCAGCAAGCATTTGTATACACATTTTCTGGTTTTTGGCCCTTCTCTTGATGTGTCTTTTCTCTTTATGTCTTGAATGGGAATAGCAGCCGTTGAATTTACTGTTCCACATTTGGGGCTATTTCTGTGCTATGTTTTCATTTTGCATTCATTGTGCAGCCTATTGCTGGTGCACAGTTCTGCCGTTAGGTAAGGTTTTCTGTTTTGCTGTCTTTTGCAGTGATGAGGGGTGTTCTCCCGATGCCATGGGGTTTCCCTCCGGGGAGAAGACAAGACACCCTTATGGTCTTGAATAGAGACCACAGAGTTGCACAGAATCCTAGAAGCGCTTATGTTCGTAGAGATTCACATGTCCACCAAGGGAACATTCACATGAAGTCCTATCACGGTGGCAGGGACATTCAAAGAGTACCACAAGGTGGAATGAGTGAAGAAGAACGCATCCAGTGGAGAAGGGAAAGAAACCGCCTACGTGTTCGTGCTCATCGCGCCCGCAAGCGAGCAGCTCGAGAGCAAGAGGAAAGAGAAAGTTTGGTGGCCATGCAGCAAGTGGCAGAAACAACAGGGATTGTGCTGGAGAAAAGAGAGAAATGAAACTCTCACAGGAGTGCCTGTTACAATTCGAAGAATGTAAAAGCAAATCTGTTAGATGTCTTATTAGTAGACTTGAGAAAATATTGGAAAGCATTGTTTGTCTTAGTAGGAGTGATAGATGGTTAGTCATCTAAGGTGACCAGTCAGGGAAATTAGATAAAAATGCTAGAGGGAGGGACACACACCTGGCAACAAGGTTGTTGCTAGCTGTGATCAGCATGATCAGCAATCCCTGTATAGGTGAATACAAAATCGTTTCAGTGTCAGTTGGGGTCTTTTACTATCTACACTTCTGCATCAGTTTTTAAAAAAATTATTTGGTGGCTGCATGCATCAAAGGATTTGATTATCCTTCATTTCGACTTAAAGCTTACTTTATTTTCAGTGAAGGAGTTCTTATAACAAGCTTGAGCAGGTTGTTAGTGTTTCTTTGTCTTTTTTCTCTGCAGTTATGTCTGAACAAGAGTACAGAAGACTGTTGTGGAGACGGCAGCGGAATGCTCAATATAGTAGGGCATATAGAAAAAGGGTGAAAGAATCTGATGAGAAATACATGCTGCACAGAGAAGCCGCAAGACGTCGACGTAAACGATACCAGGAAAAGAAGGAGTTGGAAAAAGAAGTCTTTTTACAGGGTGTTTTACAGCCATTGCCCTTAAAAGGCAATTTCAAGACTCAAAAGGGATGTAGATAATGCACTAACCTGCACACAAACCCACATATGGATACATGACATGCATGCATGCACATACATTCTTTTGTGTATGGAAACTTGGAATGTGAACATGGTGAATCTTAGGTTCGGTTTCAGCTATGTTGGTTGCTGGTTAAGTTGCAAACTCGTGGGTCCCTTTCCCCCCTGCATTTTTTGGTTAAATATCTCTTAAGGAGTTTTGCAAGAAAACATATATAATGTCACATTTATAAACAGTCTAAAGCAAATGCAGTGCCAGGAAGAAAATGTTTTTAATGTTAAGGTGTGACTTGAGAATATTTTTTGTTGATAATGTTAGAATATGAACATTTGACATTCAGCTTTAGACAATAAAAGTCTTTGATCAGGTGATCACTGCATCTGTTAAATTGTGTGCATGTGAGAGAACAGGTCTGAGTGGGATGTGATTTATGCTAACACATTCACTTAGTTGTATGTAGTGATTATAGAGGGACAATAAAGACTTTTTTCACAAAAAAAATTTAAGCTTATTTCCACTATATGTACCTCAGATGCAAGTCACTGGAAGATGTAAAAATCCCCCCTCACAAACAAAAAAAATTGATGACACGTGCATGTGAGTGCACATTCACAATGCATAGCAATCACTTTGCACACTTTTTTTAAACTGCACATGGCAGATTAGTGTATCTTTCAGTGAAAGAGTCATGCAACTAGATTGTGTAAACGCAATATGTACCTAAAGAGTTGGATTCATTTGTGGGTTAAAAATTTGCTGGGATATTTCTTTGTATTTAGGTGCATTGGGTGTTGAATATCATTTACTTCACAAGCAAAAACCATCATTTTGTCTGCTATACTTCAGTACTGGTGCTTCATTTTTTCCCAGAACATCCAGAGAGGTGCCTTAACAGCAGTGCATTTGATCTCGTGACATTTTTTCTTTCTGTATTCTTTACTTCTGTGATACATATATATGTGATCCCAAACCTTTCTTGGGCTTTATTTTATATTGAGCAAAAGTATTTTAAAGGGAACATGTCTGAATATCCTAACCTTTCTGATATTCCCAGCATTGGCAAAAATTTATGACTAAAATACTAAAGAGTCCATTAATAATCACTTCTGCTGAAGGTTTAGTGAGAAAATATTCTAGTTGTAGCATGATGTATTGTTTAAGGAATTATGTTCATTGTAGATTACAGAGGAAGTGACAGCACTAAATTACATTTCATCATCTGCCTGTTTCATTAACATTTTATTGTTAGTTGATATTTACTGTTTAGTTAATAACAGAATTTAGAAAGACCTGCAGAGGTGGGGGAAAGATCAAACCAGAGAATTTCTGGTGATTTCTGCCTGAAATGTATTTCAAGTGCAGGAAATCTGGTGTAACTATGTGATGTATTATCACACCAGGAAACATGCTGATATATTTTCTGTAAGTCCTTGCAGGTTTTAAGCGGGTTTTCCTAAGTTCTGCTTGTATCACCTCTTGAGGAAAGCTTGTGACAGGATAACTGAATGTATGAAAAGTGAAATGTGCCCAATACTTTGTGTATTATTATTATTATTTTTTGCAACTGCTTTTGTGATTCTTGCTATCTTAACTAATTTAAAGTATTATCCTTTGTTCCTTCTATGGCTGGCTGGCTGGCTGGCTGGCTTTGTCTACTAATCTGTTACTTAGTTTTTGAATGTAAAAAATAAAAGTCTGGGATTTAGGAAATTTGAGAGGTGGATCTTGGTTGTCTTTTGAAAAATGTCCATATATCTGGGAATCTGGGCATGGCTTACCAAACAATGGGTCTAGATCATGACAATAGTCATTGTTTGACCTTTGGTCACTCCATGTTAATAGTTGTCATAAGTAGACAGTAAAGAGCCAAGGTCCAGTGAGTTAAACCATGAGTGATGTATAAGTGGTCAAAGCAAGAGGATTTGCACGGAAGACTATGTCTTTAAAACTGCCTGAAAACAGCAGCCTTTAGTAAGTACATTTGTTGTCTCAGTGCAGCTTTGATGAAAGGATGACCTGTCACCGTACTAATGGGTCATCACAATAAATGCACACACCATTCCCATACCAAGGGATGATGCACCTCAAATGAATTAACTCAGCTTATGTCATTGAGTCTAATTTATTTTTAGAGAATTCCAAAATGGGTTGGCACAGAAATTAACTTAAATGTAGTTGCTTCTTAGGATAACCTTTGCATGAGTTTGGTATCATGATTTGTTTAAGAGAAAAACAGTTTTACTCAGAGATTTCTGTCCACTTTAGTAAGTATTAAAGTGTCTTAAATTACTGGAGCTGTTAACGAGCATAAAGTGTTAATTTCTGTGACCTAGGTTTACTGTGTGTCCGTGGCATTTTGCACCAAGAGCACTGCTAAGAGAGTGGCTGTGTGCACTTTTGTTAAAAAGACAGTATCTGAGAGCTAGCTTGTTGCACCATCTAGCATACAGAGGACTGTGGTGGTTGATTTCATTTTATTGATAGTCATCAGCAAATCTGAGGCTATATGGAATATTGCTCTTGCAGTTTAGGCTAAGTTGGGTTTGATTTAAATAAATCTAAAACTGCATCATAAAAATTGAGGAGACCCTTTTTTCTCTCTTATCTGTTCCAGGGGAAATTAAGGTGGCTTTCAAGCAGGATTATGGCTCAAAAGGACGGGGTCCCTTTGGTAATACTAGCGAGAAATACACGGGGGACGACATTAAGGAGGCCATAGAACTAGTGCATTGTGGTGTGCCGGTCATAGATGCAGCAGCCAGATATGGCATCCCACGTGCTACTCTCTTTGTCTACTCACGTCGGGGATGTAGAACCCACAGCGGCCGATGCTCCACTGTTTTTGCTAGAACCCATGGGCTTAAGCCACAGAAATCACGAAGAAAGTCAGAGTACACCCCAGAAGATCTTGAAACAGCCATAGAACATGTGCACAAAGGAATGTCTGTAATAGATACAGCAAATCTGTTTGGCATTCCAAGGGCAACCCTGTTTGCAAGATCAGGGAAGGGTTGCCCCACACACAGAGGGCGTTGCTCCACAGTTTCATTGCAGAACAAGATAAAACTTGAGTTAAATGAACCAAATTGAAAGGAAATGTATCATTTACTTTGAAATGACTGTAAGGTGAATGAATGCATAGAGAGCTTAAAGTGACATCATGTTCCTTTATTCTCTTTGACCAAGGAGCATGCAGATTCCTTTGAGCCTCGTTGGCTTAAGTGCATATGCACATTGAAATGTACTTTGTTTTCCCTCATTTTGTTCACTTGGTATGTGACTATATGCCATATGTTTTCATGCACATTTGCACAAAACAGGAGTAAAAAAAAACTTTAGTGGAGAAATAAATAGAAGTTTTTTTCTTTTAAGAAACATTGGGCAGTGCATGTAGTAGAAAAAATCTAACATAAAAACATTCTTTCAACATCATTTCCACAACTACCTACTGTGTGAGAAATCTTAAAATGGATATGAGATGATCTTTATGTGAGGTGACTTTTTAAAAACTTTTTTAAGATTTTCAGTGATGCAATAGAGCTGGAGCTAATAATGATTTTTCACATTATATGTTGTTTCCCATTTTTATTGCAGAAGTGCAGTTTGGGGGTTTTTGTGCTTTATTTGATTGTGGTCACTCTGGGTGTATAGATAGCTGCTTCCTTTATAGACCTCACTGATGAAGAGGTATATTTCACGTGAAGGGAAAAAGTAAAAGTCTTTTGTAAAAACTAGTGTTAGGACTCATTTTGTTATGTTTGACATGTTTTGAATTTCTACTCTTGGATGCTGTGCAACCCTAGTTTGTACATAGAAAATCAAATTTGGATGTAAACTTTGTACTGTGATTATACGTTTAGTATGTAGGAAGAATGTCCCTTCAGACTGCCTTGCTGCCATACCCTGGATGGAGTGGCAACACTGTATTTTTTTCCCTGCTGTTTTGTTCCAGACCATGCCCATGAGCTAAAAGGCAGGCAGATGGCTTGAAGGATTTTGAAGTATAAATGTTACTCACGATCTGCTCTGGCTACTGCTGTTGAGTGTGTTCACCAGGGTTGGTCTGTGAACAAAGCAGCAAGACATTATGGTGTCCCACGGTCAACTGTAGTAGATAATGCCAAGCTACCTGGAAGCAGAAGAACAGTTCTGAAGCCAGGAGATGGCCGATAAAAGCTATTATTGTTTCAGATTACTTAGTATAGATGGGTCAAATTAGTGGTTGGTAAAGATGGCAGTGATTGCTGTCTACATTTGCAGTAGGAAGTGTTGTGCTTTGTTTAGCATCAAGGGTTTCATTGTCAAGTTGAGTGGCAATTTACTCTTGTTTATTTTTGTGTCTTCTGCTCCTTGCTTCTCTCAGTTTGGGGATTTTTGGTTCTTCGAAGAGTAAGGTAGGCAGGTCAATGCCCTGAGCATGGTCAGCAGTCCCTTGCGGCAAGTGCAGAAAGTTTTACTCATCTACCATATAATAATAATAATATTAAATGAAGATTTTTATAACGCATATTTACACTCATAAAGAGCATGCTCTTAGCGCTTAAAACGGGGAAGAGACATGGACTAAATGGATAGAACATGAGGGACGGAAGAATAAATGACAGTACTGACGACAAACAGAAAACACAAAAAGACATCAAGTGACAGGAACAGAGAATATAGTGATTCTGCAGAGAAAGATGGGGAGAAAAGTAGCAAGAGTGGAAGGGGGGAGGGTAGGAAGGACGAGCATTGTGTGGACTGTGTTAGGTTAGGAGTAATACTCAAGGAAGAGGTGCGTTTTCAGTGCAGATTTCTGTGCAAAAATTTGTGATGAAAGAACTTCCTGAAAACCAGGACAGTAGTAATAATGAGGATTTATATTGCGCCTTTCCAAAGATTTTCTCAGAGCGCTTTACATAAATGGCTTTACTATGCCATAGTACATGGTCTGTAACTAACAACACAATGATATTAACCTAACTTGACTGAACCACGTGGAGTTTTTTATTGCAATATGTGGTACAGATAATGTGTATCTTTTTTGGGGTCATACTGCAAGACATAGTAACTTCGTTTTTGTTTTAAACACTAAAGCACACCTTGTTGAAAGGTAATAGGCGGTCTTTTCTTGAAGGTCAGTGCTAAGAGATGAAAGAATTGTGATGTGGGTGTGAACTTGTCACTTGCTTGGTGAGCAGGAGTTGCAAGGAGAATGAGTGGTAGGATATTTGTAAGCTGACTGTTATTAGGAGACTTTTTCCTCTTCTGTTCCAGTGTTGCACCGTGCACATCCACTGGAGGAAGATACATGGGAAAAACTTGCTGTATTGCCATATAAAAAAGGGGGATACAAACGCTATCCTTCTAGTGCTCTTGATGCTGCACTAAAGATGGTGCACAAGGGGGTTTCTGTGAGACAAGCTGCAATTTCTTGTGGCATTCCTCTGTCCACGCTGAAAAGGACACACTTAAAAATCCGAAGGGCACACCAGAATGCTCAGTGAGTGAGAAAAGGGTGCAGGATGTGTGTCATTCCAACTGGTTATTTTTTTCTGATTCCTTCAGTGTTATGCACTGCCTTGGTGCATATGAGAAACTTGTGTCATTGTAGGCACTCCACTTGTCCTATTTGTTTGGTGCAGACATAATACATTTCTAAGGCTGGAAATCTGTTTTAATGATATTCAGGTTTCCATTCTTAACAGTTATTTGCAACATCACTGGTTTTTGTTAAAGGGAGATAAGACCAGAGAGAGTCAGTCAGACTTGTTTCTGAGGATCTTAATTGTGCCCCTGACCTTTTGCAGACGATTATCATATCATTTATGTTGTAAGGTGACGTAAGTTGATACCTATACACAAGTCTAGTAGATATTTGGATTTACACTATATGATATCAAATAGAGAACATTTCAGTATTGTTAGCAAGGAAGCATTTAGATAGCACTTGTAATCAGATTTAAGTTTGTAGGAATTGTACATACTCATAGTTATGTAAGCATCTTGATGATGGTTATTTTGTAGTAGTGGTGGATTAGGAGCATTTCCCAAATGATTATGTGAGATGTTTTATATACCACATGATGTGGCATATTTCGTTTGTTGGATGTAGCTAACTTTTCAGCAACATTTCATTGACAGTGGATTGTATGACAAAGTGGGTTATTTTGGTTTTATTTTTGGGAGGCCTTGATATTAGTCTGTAGTGTTTAAAGATTTTGAAAATAAGTGGTACTTTACAGAAAGTGTAAATAATTGTTCCTTCTCTGCAAGGGTGGGGCGGGAGTACATAATGAGAGAAGTTTACTGGAAGTAGTAGACTAACGCACAATTTTTTAATGTATTTTTACATTTTTGTCTGGGAAAAATGAAAGATCATAATGGTATAGAAGCATAAAGTTAAATTATCTTGTTCGGTCATAATGGAAACTTATTGATTCCATTACAGCTGTACAAAATCAAATTAGTAAAAGGTTTAATTCGTACCTCATAGTTAAAAGGTTAGTTTTGTATCATCACTGTTAGCAGCCAATTATGACATCTGCATAACTTGGATCGTATTTGATAATACAGTAATTATGGGAGATGATACATCAGAGAGTGTGTGTGTGGTTTGGACATCCTCATATTGGTGCATGTGTTGCATACATGTGGGTAGAGACAAGCATGGTGTTGAAAAATAATGGACTACAAATTCATGTTGTATGATAATTTTCTTGTCAGAGATCAATGACAGCAGTTTTTGTTAGCAAGCACCCGTCCGGATTTTCAGACAAGCGAAAGACAATCAGCCACATAAAACATCAGAAGCAAGCTGCAAGACTAAAATAAATGTGGTCTGACTGTGCAAGGTTTTAGCTGAGGGGGTTCTTTCTTGTGTGTTCCAGGCGCATTGGTGATGGTGCTGCCACGGGGCATTACCTATAAGAAATACTCAAACCAGGCTCCCATCAAAGCTGTAGAGCTGGTTCATAGAGGCTTCTCACTGCACAAAGCATCTGCCGAAACAGGGGTGCCACACAGCACCATAAACCGACATGTCAAAAAGTGCACATTGCATGCAGGCAAATGCAGAGGTGCTTTTCTTCCTAAAAAATCAGCATAAAGTTACTGCACTAGACTTTCAGATGAGCATGCACATAGAGAAGCAAGAGAAAGCGAACTGTATAAAGGTCTGACAGCAGCATTTCAGAGTCATCATTATGGCTGTATGATACCTGCTTTGATAAAATTCCTATGCTAGAGGTTTATCAGACTCTGCTTTCAGAGGGATGTGTCCTGCTGTTTTGTTATTGGCAAGAATTTGCATTGATGAAGCTGTATCAAAGTAGGTTCAAGGATCTTGCCTGGCATTTTGCCTTCAAAAACTCTTTCTGGTGAGGGAGATGAGGTGGAGAGGGGTGTGCATGTGTGTGTGTGTGGACACACGTGCATGGATACAGATTGTGTACGTTGAAGGGCATCACAGTATAAGATGCACAAGAACAATAGCATGATCATGAAGAGGACAGTTAGAGGATAAACAGTAAATTAAAAAAAAAGATTATGGCAAAAGATGTGGCTCATTGATTTGTATGTGAGAGGGTATGATTGTCATGCTGATGTAGATTGATAACAAGTGTGTAGAACTGCCTCCTACCCCTTTCTTCCCTTACAAAACTATTGCTCTACTACTTGGGTAATTGTATCTTAGACTTAATGACTTGTCTTGACACCTTTTCCCCTTTACATTGAGACATGTAGCATTTTCATGCATTTAATATAAACAAATCAAAAGAACTTTTGGCTTGACGTTTATTTGTTCAAAATCTGACTGAAGTATGGGGAATTATTGTGAAAAAGTTGTAAACCAGTTGATAAACATAGTCCATTGGATGTAATCATAAACCATTCATTTGAAGCCTTGATTATCATGTAATGTGAGGTTTGGGGGTACATTCCTTTGAGATGTCTACCTTATGCTGTCATTCCCTGCTGATATGATATTAAAGATCAAAACTTCTGTCTTATGGGTTTGTTTCATAACTTTGTGACTAAAATAAGTCAATAAAATATTACCAGTACGGAAGAAGAAAATACATTTATTCAAAATGCAGTCACAGCCCACCAGATAGTGTTATGGGCTTCTCACAGTCGGAAGTACTTCATCACTGACAGGACAATACTGAGCAACATATGTGTTTGTTCTCATAATTGAGGAACAGTGTCATAGAGACCAGATTGCACTAGAAGGGAGCAGGTTTTCTTCTTTCAACAACTTATTCAAAACATATCTCACACAGTGGACGTAGGTCACAAAGACCTGCAAGGCAGAAGAAAAGCTGAACACATGAATACAAATATGCAAGAACAAGAGAGAGAGTTCTGCAGTTTTCTATGCACAGAAGGTATTCCATGCATGACTTAAGTGGTGGCAGGATTGACACATTGTGAGAGGAATGGGGCAGGGAGTTCTTTATACAGCTGACCCTCGAACAGCATAGTTTGAAGTATGCTTGTCCACTTACACAAACATTTAATACTTGATAATTTGAAGAAAAGGTAATGCAAGCTTCCCATTAAAATGATGATGATGCAAGTCTTCTCCGCATGAAGAATCTCTCCAGTAAAAAGTGCAATATTAATACAGTACTGTTTTGTCTTCCTTATGACTTAATAATTTTTTCTCTAGCTTACTTTATTGTAAGAAGCCAGTATATAACACGTATAAAAAAGTTTCACTAATGCCATAAACAGTCCTTAATACAGTTCATGTTATAGGTAAGGCTTCCAGTCAACAATAGGCTGTTATTAAGTTTTAGGGGAGTCAAAATTAAATGTCTATTTTTGATTCTGCTGGGAGGCAGGGTTGGCACCCCAAACCCCCATATTGTACTGCAAAGAGATAAGAAGAAAGCAAATAGCAGCAATGTTTTGTAAACTTTAAGTGTAGTAACCCACAGAAGCAGAGAAAGAAACTTCTATTTTTCAAGCATACAGTTTCGGTTGTCTTTCTTTTCCATTCATGTGTCTCTGTTAGTTATATTTGGTTTTCATTTTGTCTATAATTTGCCAGATCATGCACACTTAAGTGCAGCAAGATGTACAAAAAAAATCACCATTGTTATAACTGTGAATATCAGCTTTGTGTGAAAACAGGAAGTAGTCAGATCTCAAGCCTTCAGGAATCATGCTCTGTTTGTCTTATTACTTGACATGTAAACAATAATGCATGCTTGCACACAGAAATTACATACATATGCTGTAATAGCAGAGAGAAAGATTGAAGATCGGCTTTGGCACATCCATTTTTCTCTTTTTCAGAGCAATGTCACTCAGGCTCACATCTGCCAATGCCAGCTGCACTTGCTCCTCAAAGTGCTGGTACCTTGAGACCACGCATAATCCCCAGCAGTGGCCCTGAAAGATTTGGGTGGGCTAGTTCATGCCCTACCCAGCTAAGATTGCACAGGCCAAAGCGACTTTGGCTATACTCACCCAGGGATATGCAGTTGGCAATGAATGAGGTTGATGGAGGTGTGTCAGTGAAGTTGGCAGCTGAAAAACATGGCATCCCTTTACGTTCACTCTACCATCGTCTGAAATGTCGGTCTGAGCAATTATTAGCAAGTAACTGTGAACAGAGGATGTCCTTGCCACAGGAGACAGAACCCATGGCTGAGGCTTTAGATGTCAAACATTCAACATTGTGAAGAAATTTTTCAGATGGTTCACCTATTCATACCATATATGTGGACAGTGTCATTATTTTTTTTGGTAACTTTGGTCCATATTGTCACAATTTTCATCTTTGTATTGACTGATGGCTGTTAATGCCTGAATATAGTGGTGCCATATTTGTATATTTAAATCAAAGTAATTTTTAGGGCAAGAGAGTTAGGAGAAAAGGCTAGTCTGCATTGTTTTGCAATATGTTGATTCAAAACTGGTGGATTTTAAAGGCAAGTGTAAGAACGTGACCATTGTGGAGCAGGCTGTGGTTTTTTTCCATTAACATGGTTTGGTCTGGAATTCTCTTTCGTAGGCACGTGTTTGCATGCATTATGCACCATTTGATTTGTCAGTTTGTGCACCATGAGCACATCAGACTGCTGAGCAGCAATGTTTGTGGATTCTGGTATGTCCCACCCCAAGATGAGAATTATTCTCACTTGTGTACTGCTGCTAAATCACAGAAATGTCTTTATAAGATAAATTGTAATGACATTATGTAAGGGCGAGTTGCTTATGCAGCAAGCAGTATATCATGGTTCAGTATGCTGTTTGGTACAACCTGCGATAGGCAATTGAGAACAAGTTTTTGCCAAATTTCCTGTTGTTGCAAGGCTTGTAAATCGTACATAAGCAAAGATGGAACAGCAATAACTGCTTGCAAAACACAAGGTCTGGAAGAGAAGGATTATGTCAGTGGTCTTGCAGAAGATGTGGCTAATTGCCTTCCCTGATTCATCAGGGCACGTTCAGGAGATTTCTTAAGGCCATTGTTTTGCTTGTGTGCACATTGTTTCCTTACATTAACAATGCTTCTTCTCTATCAGATAGGTAGGGCATAGATGTACCTATTGATACTTCTGTTAAATAAAACAAATGGTGTTAAGCAAAATCTCTAGATATAGGCATTTTAAGCTGTGCAGTGTTTACCTGGGTTTCAGAAATTGGTCAAGACCCTATTTTCTGCTCTGCCACAAAATATAACAGTGTTTTATTAACATTTGCTTGAAGCTTTTGGATTGGCTGTAGCTTTCAGTGAAGTTGGTTGTGAAAGTTTAGTCGGTCCATGTGTGCATTTCTAAATAAAAATATTAATTAAATTTCACAACTTATTTTGGTAACAAATTAATGACATTTTTATGTTTAGCTTTCGAGTAACTTCAAGCTTCATTTTATGGTCCATTCAGGTCAGGCTTTAAAAGAATAACATAGTAATGATACTCTTAACACTTTTGGCACCGATCATTGGAAACAGCCTGCATTGTGATGTTTATGCAGATTCATATGCTTTAGTGGTGTTTGTCAGGTTTGAGTGGCTCATCTTTCACTGTGTTAAACAGATGTAAATAAATACACTGTTAGAAGCTTATATATTTGAACAACATCCTGTTGCAAGACTGTATATACTTTTCTGTCACTTTTTGTCTATACTTTTTAGAAATACTACTTCTGTACAATCTTGAACATCTCATGCAACAACCCAATTTTTCTGGCTTAGATGGGTCCTGCTGTTTCTGTTTCCAGATGAGCGTGCCCCATGGAGTTCTGGCTTTGCTGGCTCTGGAGTTTGTGTAATGGGTTCTTATCAGAAGCAGTATAGTGAAAATGACATGAAGGCAGCTATATATGATGTACACATGGGTATGTCTGTGTACTTGGCATCCTGTCGACATCGTGTACCTCGGAGGACCTTGAGTTACCGAGTTAAGCACTGCAAAGAGGGACATGTTGGCAAATGCCAAGGTGCTTACAAACGGACTGAAACAGAAACATTGGCAATGATAGCACAGCACCATCCTTCCCAACCCCAGAGATGAATCCCCTTGTGCCACAACCCATACAACTTAAATATATAGTTTTTTTTTTGTGCAAGCAAATGGATGATCTGTTATTGGTCGGGACGTCCAAGTGTCTTTGGCTCAGACGCGGCTTGCTGATTTTCTGTTTCCAGATGAACAGACTAGATGGAGCCATGTGGTGAGAGAAGGCAGGAGGGTTAGTATGATGGTTTACAAGTGCTATGGTGCAGACAGACTCAAGGCGGCCATCCACGATGTGCACATGGGCAGCTGCGTGTCAGTGGCTGCCCAAAGACATGGTGTGCCCCGCAGAACTCTAGGCTACCACATCTCGCACTGTAAAGAAAGCCACGAAGGGAAGTGTTGTGGGGCATATCTTCTGCTGCCACAGTCCGATCCCCTTTCAAAGAAACTTAACTAGCCAGTTTGTTTGGTCCTTGCTTAGCGTCCTTAAAGCGAGAGCAAGAATGTTGAAACATATGAGTTCCGGCATAGGTTGTATGCCACTGACAAACTAAATCCAAGTGATGAAGACAGCCACTTGAAAAAAAATGGAACTTTATTCTTTGATAATTGGCTTTTGCTTTTCATTTTACTTTTTTTAAACTTGGGAAAGTAGTGATGGATCTTAAGTTATTTTATACAGCTTGAAAAAAAAACTTAGGGTATTTTTAGATTTTAAAAGGAAGGGAGATTTATTTCATATTCTCTTTTCCTCCAGGTCTCTCTCTCATTCTTTTTTATGTGTTTGTGCGTATGTGCCAACATCCATACATACATACAGGCATGTATGTGTGTGTATGTTGGGAAGGGATGTGTGTGTTTGCATGTGACCATGAACATAAGAGAGTACATCCATGCGTAAATGTGTTTATGCGTATGTTTGGACAAGAAAGATTTTGCTATGGTTATGAGAAATGGATGAAGACTGTTATTTGACTGAATAGTAATGGTTGAGATATTTGACGTGTGGTGTTCTGGTTAAAAAAAAATATACTTGCAATAAATAGTATTTGGGGAATTAGACACCACTACTTATGCAGGTGTGAGGATGTAGAAGCACATTCACTGGATGCAGTTTTGCTGCTGGATTGGTTTTAGTTGTCACTAAATAATGTTAAAAAATGTTAAAAACCATGCTTTTTTTCAAAAAAAGTATTTTTTGTTCATTGTCAAATAAATCATGGAATATTTAGTCAAAATTGCTTGTGTGTCTAATTTAGTATGTCTGTGTTTGGTTGTAGGGGAGAGAACGTGCGTTCGTGTACAGGCAGGATTGTGGATCACTTCACAAAAATTTGTTTCATGCAAAAAGAAAAGGAAAAGAAAAGAGAGAAAACTTGCACTCCTGCACACAGTTACAGAAGATACTTTGTTGATGGACATGTAAATGTAGACACCACATTTGGCTTTTGATTTTTGAGGTATATTTTCAGTGGCTAATACTATCTTTAAATAGTGGGCTTGGTGCTGCACACAGTGTTTCAGCCTTTTTTTCAAACGCCTACTTTGCAAACTTTTGGAGTCGGAGATTTTATCTGAGTATTTCAGTATTTGGGTTAATCTTCTTCCAGCCCTACCTACTTTTGGTTTTTGTGAAGATTTTATAAGTTTACTTATACAAACAAAGACTGTTGTATTAAATGTATTACTGCAAAGACTTTTAGCCAAAGACTATCTTGTTTTGGTCTTTGGGCTTATTGGTGCAATTTTTGTAAAGTTTCTCTTATGAAGACTTATACTGTGGGATATATAAACCTTTGTTGTATGGCAGCCAGAAAAATACACAAGTTCGTCTGAATCAATGCAGCATAAAAACTGCAGTCACTAGTAGTTGCTGGCCAGAGTCTTAACATTACAAAAGATTATAGTGTGTGAGCACACATCTGACATTAGGGCTTCTGTTTTTCAAGTAATCCATAATCTTTCTTAACAGTGAACTGTGCATTCTATTAGTGTTTTCATGTTGACTTTTTGTGCTGTATTGAAAGATGAGTGATTGCAGCATAGAAAAGCATGAAAGGCAACATAACATAAAATTCCTATGAAGAGGCTAGGAGTGCTTCTCAGAGAGTTTTTCTCTCTCTTCCAGACTTTGCCAAGGTGTTGGCAGGCCCCAGGAAAGTGATTGGTCTAAGAACTTGCGTTCGACACCATTGGGCAACCATGTCTGCAGCTATAGAGTCAGTTTTGTCTGGAAAGCGGTCAATACTCAACGCTGCCAGATATTTTGACATTCCCTATACCACGCTTTACAGGCATGTTCAAGTTGCCAGGCAGACAGCAGGGATGTCCTAATTGTCAATACTGGTTGAAACTTTCTTCTTGAGGTTTGTCTGAAGAACGTGTTACATTTCTTACATATATAACTTCTTGTCATCACAACTGGAGTAGAGAACCAAAGTGTAGATTATTTTGTCAGACAAGTGGTTAAACATTAACTTCAGTTTAATTGAATCTTACACAAAATAGAAATTGATGGAGTATTGTTTTAATTTTCAGTGATGACTTGAGTAGTAAACTGAAGTCGTCAGTTTTGAAATTACACAGTATTATTTTTTATGTTCAAAGTTCCGCTTGATTATAAAGCATTGCTGGTATCTTCTATTTTCAGATAGGAAAAATTGCCACATGCAGTTAGATGATCATGCCATTACATTTGTTTTATGGACAGTCAACAGTGTTTATCTGTATTTAATATTATTTTCTACTTCTGAATAAAAAGCTACTTTGACTTGGAAAATTGTTTCATTAATTTAGTATTCTTTACGTGCAATAGTCAAACTTCAAATATAGCTGAATTACAAACAGAATTTGTTGAAAGTAATTGGAGTGAGAGAAAATCTAATTAAGACTGTGGTCCTGTAGTTAGGTGTATACACAATCTGATTAGGGTTGCACATATTAGAATGTGGAGTGCATTTCATACCATTTTTAATTTGGTACCAAATCTGTGGTGTAAAGCAGAGACCATTATTTTCTTTTATGCCTTTTCTGAGAATGGAAAACTGCATATTAAAGTGAATATTTATGGTATCTCTCACAAAGGGCTGTCACTGAATCTACAAACCACCATTACTTGCTAATTGGAGTCTTAATCTGTTGGCATTCAAGTCAGAACTGCACAACATAGAGCACGTATTTTTGAGACAGGTCTAGACTTGTTGATAATTCTGGCAAAGTGCTATTTTGTTCCAAGAAGACAGAATCATATTGAGCCTGGTGTGACCAGCATGTGTATGCACATTTAGCTGTAATACATTTTTCTTTTATAAATGTTTCATTTTTCTTGTGAATGGGGAAGTCTACTTCAGCTATAAAATTTCTTGTAGAGAAGCTGGTATGTCTGATTTGTTAGATTTGCTACTGACTTTTCCCTACTCGTGACTTGTTAAGGGCGCTGGTGGGTGGGGAGGGAGCAAAGTGGCATAGCTACACCTGTGATTGGATGCTTAATATAGTTTTTAAAGGGGAGTAATTCATGACAAACTAATCCTGGAACAGACCACAAGATTCTTATTACATCTGGCACAGAGTGATGTATTTTGCAACATGATTGTCAATAGGACACGAGTTAATAAACTAGATTTAATGCTTATATTGCATTACTGTGCATTTGCTATCTTGTGATCATCAACTATTACTTCCTCAACTGGCTGTGGTGGATATTTTAGACTGCTCAGACTCTTTGCTAACAAGAAGTCTGATGTTGCATTTTCAGAACACCTGATTTTTTTTTTTTTTGGCAATCCTTCATCTCTAGGAAATACAAAATAAATAAAAATAAACATGGAAGAGATCTCAGAGAGTTTCTGTGTCTGGTCCAGACTTTGTCCAGAATGTGGCAGACACATGGAATGTGCATGACTTAAGAACATAGAAGCTACCCTCAAAAGGCACTGGCCTCCGCAGTTGAGGCTGTTTTGAGCGGCGAGTGGACAGTTAACAGCGCTGCAATAAATTTTAGCGTTCAGTACACGTCCCTTCATAGGCAGGTTGGCATTGCCAGACAGGCATCTGGATCTTGTGATGCTTGATTTTTTTCTACATTCTTCTCAGACTCTCAAGTCCAATAGATACAGATAAAATCAGATTCCAGATGTGTAGATCGCAGCAGTGTGCATAGTTAGGGTTTGTGTGATTGGTTTGGTTTTTTTGGAAGATCTGATGCTTTGGTAATTCAGTGGGACAAGCCATTAATTATGGGGACAGCAGTTGAAAAGCCCATAACATTATTGATTAAGAGGCTTGTGTTGTTGCCGCTTTACCATTGCTAAACTGAGGGCAAAAAAGAAGATTCTTGTTGCCAGAGTATGCGTTGGAAATAAGAATTACTAACAAGTAACTTCAAAGTAAAAGCATTTCTTGGTGTGATGCCATGAACATGATTGTGCCAGAGAAATCTTGGGACCTTGCTTCTGTTTCGCATGTTGAGATGCTGAGGAGTGAATTTGATCTTGTTTGTATGACTAATCAGGCACAGAAAAGTGATATTGGTGATTTTTTTTATATTGCAGATGCAAACTTTATATTTAATTTAAAATTAACCCAATTATGCAAAAACACACTCATAGTATGATTAAAGTTGCATTCACTAATTTGTCATGGGGAAAAAGTTAACTGTGTAAAGAGTAGTTTACATGCATTAATCTTACTGTAATGACAGTTTAGAAGCATCATTATTAAGATATGAATTATTATAAGTAAATCCAACTGCATTCCATTGTTTGGGTTTTTTTCAAGTAAATCCAGTAGAAAGATAAATGTCTCCTGTTTGGGGTGGTTTACCTCTGTAACTTTCTTTTCTTATTGTTTTCTTTAATAACTTCAAAGGTTTATCTTCGTTGTGTATTCTCTGCAGACCCTTTACAAAACCTACTCCTTCTGAAACCTGATTTTATGCACTAGCACTCACATACACAATCATGAACTTGTATGCATGAAAGATCACAAAAATATTTGTAGTTATTTTAATTTTTATTTTTTATTATCACATTTTCGTTTTACTTAATTGATCCTTTGTCTCACCAAATACAAGATTACAAACCTTTCATCTAGATGTAGATGAAACTGCACTGAATATTCATTAAGAGGAGGATCTGTTTTAAATTGACTTGTGCAGGTTAATAGCAGCTTAATTACATTGCTTTGGCCCAGGTAACTGTGCACAGTGCCTTCACGGAGAACAGGTCAAAGGATTTGGGTTTGAGAGACCCCTGCTGTTTGTAATGAAGGGGAGAAAATAGTTTTATGGTGCCAGCAGCCAAGTGAGTGGCTGCCTCCCTTCTCCGCTTCTCTCTCAAATAGAATATTCTCAAATGATGAAGTTCAGTTTTTTTTCTGTGTAGTAGATGCGTTGCAATTTTTGAATGGTAGATTTTCATTTGGAGCCACCAGCAATATCTTAGAGAAGTAAATATGCTCCACAGCACCATACTCCAACCAGAATAGCTTCCGACTGAACCATATAAGAATATTCCTGCCAGATTTAGTGTGGCTTGGCCAAACTATTTGGATTTAAACATTGAAACAAGTTTCAACCATCACTTGTTTCTCCCCCCCCCCTCCAAACTTTCCCCAACACACACACACACACACTACCACATTCTGTAATTCTTGCAAACAGTCTACGACCTTCTCTTAGACAAAAGGAGTACTTCAGAAGATGGTTAGGACAGGACAGAGGATGGTTTTGTATGTAAAATGCAGGTGCACACACACCACCCTGCTGGCCATGCTTTGAATTATTTTAAGATTTGATTTAAAACTTAGTTATAATTTGGCATCTTGTTTATCTTAATAGGCTAGTCAAGAGAATGGAAAGAAATTAAGAGATACCTTCTTGTCTACAGTTTAGGGTCACACCAGGATGTTTTTAGATTGCTGGTACAAAAACTGCTCTGCTTAATGTCTCAGCAGATTCTTCTTTTTAAGTACTAGTGTTTCAAGCATTGGAACGGGTCTGAGCAAGTCAGAAAGTTGGTGTTCATTAAATGTTTTTAAAAGTTTACCTGATAAGTGCAATAATATTTTTTTGATATATGAAACTGATGAGTTTTTCTCCATTATTCAGGACAGTAGATAGGACTGTGGGAAAATGGTGGTGGGGAAATTCAGAAAGGGGAAAAATTAAGCACACTTTGTGAGTGGATTTGTCTAAAGGTGACTGCATAAGACTCTGAGAATGGAATTTGCTCCTAATCAGGTTTTCAACCTTCATTCTTCGTAAGAAGTCATAGAAGAGGGATGGGATTTTAAAAAAAGAGAACTTGAATTTAAAAAAATTCTAAATGTGGTAAGTTGGCAACTGATGTGCAAAAAGCATGACTAAACAGCTTTTTGCTTCAGCCAGTGTCTTTTCCTTTTGTTCCAGACGAGGACAGTGAGAAGGCAGTTTTGGTAGATCCAGGGAATACATTTAGCAGCCAAGCAGTCACTTCACACTTTGGGAACTGGAAATACCACTATTCTCAGTCCACCATGTCCATGGCAGTAGACATGGTTCTTCAAGGGGTGCCACTGCGTAGAGTGGCTAAATATTTTCACGTTCCTCGCACCTCTTTACAGAGAAGCGTGCGGAGAGCTCAACTGCAAAATGAAACTCTTGAACCAGTAATGATAACTAAAGAGAGTCAAATACAGCATTCTAGGCAAAAGCTGTCAAGACCCATTCATGCCCCAAAGAAGTTTCCAATGACTGGTGTACCAGAACCTGGATGGGCCATGTCTTCAACTTTTGAGACAGAATCAGCAGATGAAGTGGAATTTGTACCTGAACCAACCACTTCACATTCCTCAGTAGTGTCCTTTGGTTCAAAAGTTTCTCACAAAGGTTCTTCAGAAGCAGATGTACTCTTTAAGTCTGACAACTCTTGCTGAAGAGAGTAACAGTGCAAAGAATGAGCATAATCTTGCAGAGGGAACAAAGGATGGGTGACCTATACTGTGCAGTGATCTGCTGTCGTTTGCAATGTGGCATTTGAGTGCAGACAGTTTAACCATCACTTCTGTTCTTTGATAAGTTTCTGTTTGTTTGAAGGGAAAATTAAGGAAATTTACTCCTTAATGATAAAAGAATAGATCTTGTTTCATGATAAATGTCTATTTGTAACAGGTGTCAGGAGAAACCTAAATGTCTTTCGATTATAAAATTTGGTTAGCATCATGCTTCACTTCTGTTTAAAAAATGACTTTTTTGTGCTTTAGTTAGCTGCGTAGACTGTCCGCACTGTCACATACGATGCGAGTGTGGAGTGTATGAGTGAGTGAGAAAGAAAAGTGCATCTCGAATGAATAAACTAGTACATACATTATTTGTATTGCTTGAACAACATTAGCAAGGTTCTTGTAGAACCCTGTGAGCCAGAGAAATAGCATTGCTGGTGTTTCTGATCAGAATCTGTTGAGCAAACTTTGGGCTTCTATGCAGTGACTTAAAAGTTTAGAAGTTTCAAGCTGTTTCATGTGCCGGTTGTTTTTTCTTCGAGGAATAGTACTTCTTACACTTTATACTTGAGTGGGTATATACAACACAAAGAACTGGCAGTTGTACACTTCATTGTAGCTGTGATTGTAGCATAGATGCTTCATGTGGATGCAGGCAATATTGCCAGCTGTATGCAGCAGATACTGGTTACACAATGGAAATAGATATGGATCTTAATTCTGTTGAAACTTTAAAAAGAAATTCACAATCACAAACTTTTACACTCGGGTCTGACTGTGACTGTTATCATGTTTCCTGTGAATATAATATCTTTTACCTGTTAAGAAGGGAAGGGCAAGCGGTTGCTATTGTACTTAAGAAAGTCCTGAATCCAAACTATTTATGTGCTGAAAGTGAGAGTTTGGAGATGATAAGAAAAGTTTTGTCCATGAAGATGCAGAAGATCTGGTTTGCTACATAACATGCTTTTCTAAATACAAGCACATCATGTAAATACCACTCTGTACAGGAATGAGGGTTGCAAAGCTCAGTAAATATAAAGGTTCATCAGCTAAAACATTATAGTCTTATGGATGGTACTTGATGTTACTTTTCTGATATCTGGCAAGTTTTCCACTTGAATAAACTCTTTTGTTGGTCATACTTGATTTTATATGGCGACATACATGCTTGGCAGAGATGCATGTTTCACTGATTCTAATAATTAGAGAGGATAAAATATGGAGAAGAGCTTGTTCTGCAATCCCTTTCAGCAATGATCTACCTATAAAATGTATGTAAAAGTTTACAAACATCTCTTACTCTTAGGCTGTGCGACATTGTTATAGCTCGGACAGAAAACCTCCAAGAAAATCACCTCTCTACTATCATTCTTCCAAATTTATCTTATAAGTACAGGTGGACATGGCAGATTATTTGGTCACTGCCACATCTGTAATTTCTGTTCTTTTCACCACAAGAGCAAAGCTAGCCCTGTTCTCTACCTTTTAAGTGGCCTTCTTGACTCTGCGCATGACAACATTCATGCCTCATCTTTCATGTAGTCTGTTTACTGCTGATATAAACCCGTGGCTGATTCCTCAGCAGGAGTCCATATACAGACACACCTCTTTTCTCCTCTGTTCCAGACGGAGCTGTTGGCTGGGGAAGGTACACACACGCCTATAGCGTCGGCATAGTCCCCTCTCCTTATAGGCAGTACTCTTCAACCGCCCTGGCCAGTGCCATAGACATGGTCAAGAAAGGCTTTTCCACCCGCAAGGTGGCTGCCATTACTGGAGTTCCCAGGACCACAATACGCAGGCAATATTTGATGTTGCTTAAAAGAACTGAGACATTACCCACCTCCCAGGGTCGAGGTAAAGGTTCCCAAGACCACGACACTCAGAGCACCCAGAACTAGTTGCAGGCGTTGTCTACTGTGGATTATCACAGAAGACAGATATTTTGAAACTCCTTGGTCCTCTGTGTTGACATTCATTCAAGTTAAAGTTGGCTTGTTTGGCATTCGTTTATGTTTCTTCACATATGTATTCTATACTTTGTTGGTTCCAGCATTTTGTGATTGTTTCTGGTTGATCTTGTGTGAATGTATAAATATGGCACCATGCAAAGCCTTAGACAGTTCAAGTTTAATTTACCGTCATAGGACTGGAGACATTTTCAAAAGTTGACATCTTCAAATAAAGAAAAACGATGATGACATTGTAAGAGTGTTGGCATAGATTGGGTAGCTCTGGTGCATGGAGGACTTCAGTTCAGATCACAGCGCTGTGTCATAACTTTTTTGAACCATGGTCATGTTTGGCTCTGTTGAACATTTGTGAAAGAATCTTGGCATTGTTTTGTGAGATCTTTCAAATCTCTCACTTTATGGCTGTTCATGTTCATCATTTTGTGTCATTTTGCATATTATGTGCCTTGACTGGATTTGGAAGATCACAGGAAAATGTGAATTGTGACTTGTTAAGACAACAACTGTTTGGAATCTTTGCATTTGGTTTTGTAATGCGTGTCTTCAAGGTGATTCACTGATATGTACACCCAAAAAGGTGTACATTACAGAAGGTCCATCTTGCGGAAGAGAAAGGTACTTTAGTAGGATTCCAGTTTAACACCCATCCCCCCTCCCGACACTCTTCAGTCTTGTTCTGTGTGTGTTCCAGACATGTTGGGCACAAGGACAGGAATGCTTCCACCCCATTTCATGTCTACCCGACAATACTACAGTAAGCAAAGGAAATATACTACCTCATCATTGTTGATGGCCATGGAAATGGTGCGCAAAGGTGTATCTCTGCGAATGGCTTCAAACATGTGCAGGGTTCCCTTCTCCACACTCAGACACAGGGTCATCAATGCCAAAGCATATGAAGTGTTGCCACATCAGCAGCAAGATGTGGAGGAGGCCCTTGAGGGGAGGCTCACTGATAATTTGGAGGAAAAAAGCCAGGAGTTGGGAGACAGCTAGAGGTCGTTGTTGAGTTGTCGAAGTCATTGTCAGTTCCACCTGAATATGATTACCTTGCTCATGGTGACATATGGCTGTGTGTGCCTTTGGACTGTGGTATGTGTCTGTGTGTGATAATATGCATTCTCCCATACTTATTTTTTTTACCAGCATACTGTTCTAATTTTTCTTTTAAGTTGGGTATTATGTAGCCCACTTGTTATTTAATTTTACATAATACAGTAATACCTCTACATACGAGTTTAATCTGTTCCACAACCGAGCTTGCATGTAAAAAAAACCTCATATATTAAATCTATTTTTCCCATATAAAATAAAGAAAATAGGATTAATATGTTCCAATCCTCCCACAACAACACAATTTATATGTAATTATGGTATAATATACAGTACTGTATAGTAAATATTAATGGAACAATAATATAAATAATATAGATAATAAAAGAATATGTTATATTTATCAGTCTTTCCTTGGAGGAGATGAAGACTGTTGGTAATGGAGGTCGGCAGATGGGGGAGGAGGGAGGGAGCCAGAGAGCAGACGGGTGCTGAATGAATCAGCTGATGAGACAACACTATTTACACTGTTGTTAACTTGAAACATTGAGATTTTCACTAAGACTGCATTCTTTTTTATGTCTTTACACTACGACATATAAATGACTCGAGCTTGTATATTGAATTTCCACTCATAATTAAGAAAATTTCCACGAATGTTTGGCTTGTATCTTGATTTACTCCTATATTGGCTCGCTCGTATGTAGAATTCTTACTGTATTTTTCAACAAATATTAAATAAAATCAAACTTGATGGGGAAAGAGAGAAAAAAATAATAAAGAATCATTTCTACTTTAAGGGATTTTTAAAGCCATTTATTATGGAGTTGTTTACTTTTTTCACTTGAAGAATACTCCTGAATGTCTACAATTTTATTAAGCAAATGCTTATATATATATATATATATAGTTTATTTCAGGGATAAAATTTTTGTATAATAAAAATTGAGGAGACGAAATTTTGTGATTGGTCCTCGTGAAAATGTGAACTTCTGTTGAAGCTGGCAGAATGGTTCTTATTACTATCACGTTAAAAGGAAGTAATGGCCTTCTTTTTGTCTTACAAATGTGTGCATGTAAACTGTAGGATACTGTTTTATCTTAACAGTAAATAAAGTGCACTTTAGTAAAATCTGCCTGTTTATTTTATAACTTAGTGAAGCACGTCCTTTTTTTATTACCGGTCCTTCTGTGGTCAAATATGATGTGTGATTAGTACTGGATTGTAAAATTATATGATCATGTAATAAATGCACATTTGTATGGAACTGTGCCACAACATGAGGATTATGATCTGAGTTCTAATCAAGTACATGAATGGTATGAACAGTAGAAAATAGTACAACATATGAAAGAAAAGCTACAGATGATACAGAACAAAAGGCAGACTAAAAGTTGTGGCCTAAAACTCCAGATGTTTGGTGAACAATTGTAAGGGCATGTTGGAAAAATGTATTCATCTTCTGGTGGCATATGAAGGAGGGAATTCCAAGAAGTTAATGCTGAGTGGGCAAACATGCTTTCACCTAAAGTTTTATGTCCTGATTCTGCAAAGGGAAAAGAGGCAGGATATGCATAAGTAAAAGATGCTTGAAGCTTAGTGAGTTAGCTCGGACAAGAAAGAAGAACCAGGGGCTGCAAAGAATCTGAAGCAAAGTGTAGCTAGTTAATGTTCTGTAGGTTCCTGGACATGGAGAAAAGGTATTATATGATTTGGTTTGCACACTTGTGCTGCAAAATCTATTCCAAGTGGATTTCTGTTCTCTAACTAGAAACCAAATGACAGTTTTTGGTGGTTAAATCTTTTTATATTTCTGTTGTACAAAGGTTTTGCACATACATGCATTAACACACACCTTGTCTTCTAATTCTAGTATGAGTGGATGGAACTAGATATTGCCTATGATGAAGTGCAGAGGTAGTATTTGTTTTTCGTAATTGTTCTACATTGTGGGCTACTTGTGCATGTGATGCATAACAGAGCCTCCAACTTTTGAAACATGAATCTGGGTATATCTTATTTTTGAGTATACATCATTGTCATTTTCCTCTGCATAATTTGACCTTCAGCTTTGTCAATCTTTGTGGTTATAGTCATGTGCATTTCATTGGGCTTAATTCAGCAATCTTCAGAGAAACTGCATGTAAGAGGAAGTGTTATAACTATGCCCCCATGTTGTTTTTTAATCCTACATGCACAGGTTTGCATGCGTGCACACACTCTCTCTTTCTCTTACACACAAATCTATATATTCTTTACTGCTCTGAATATGAGTCTTTGTCATAGTGTTCACTGTGGCATGCACAACTCACATGCTTGACACAAAGATCGGTTTTACTTTGAGCTCCTCACGTTTGCTGAATGGATTTCTATTTCAGATGGTAAGCACAGTTCGGAATTCAGTACTAGACCAACAGAACAGTTCCAGTCCCCTTCAGGCAGCAGACTAAAGGATGAAGACAGAGTCCGTCTAACGGAAAATCACAGCATGATGCGAATCCCACCCACTGAACGCAAGAAGTATCCCAGCAAGCGATGTAAGGTCTGCCTAAGTCGGTCTGGCTACGGCCCTACTGTCAAACGCAAGAATCCAAAAGAGACAACCTTTTACTGTCCCTCCTGCCCCTCCAAGCCCAGCCTGTGCATCAGCCCATGTTTTGGCATTTACCATTCTAAGCTTTGTTACTGGGAAGTCGACATCTCTGACAGTTAACAGGGCTATGGACCTTGAGTCAAGACCGTGCAAACAACCATGTTGCTGACTGGCCAGAGGGCATATGCAGTCTTAGATATTTGGTTTTAATTCTGGAATAGTTCTGGTCATGTTTACTGCATCTATTTTGCATGAAGTTGTTAACTGTAAATCCTACTGAAAGCATAACAGTTGAAGACTGTCCTGTAATTATTTACCATTGTCACAGATCTTGCCATTTTGTGCGAAAATTGTTCACTCATTATCCATCTCGCTCAGCAGATATCTTAAATTGGTAACCTGGTCGTGCCACACCAATGGGGCTTACATTGGACCAGTAACTCGTGTCAGCATTTTGTTTTTGCTCTGACATGACATGTTGTTTAAATGATAGATATTGGTGTTCAGAATCAGCTCTGCTCAAAATTTCAGTTTTGAATGAACTGCTCACTTAGAGTTGTGTCTAAAACACAGCTTTGCCAGTTCTTGAAGGCCACCAGTTTTGTACTTATTAAATACAGGAAACAGACTCTAATTTGTGACATAGAGGGTGGCATTTGACAAGAAGGACATTCACTGCCATGCCAGTCTTTAGTCAGCTAATCTTTACTCAGGTTCAGAATTGTGTGGCATGATTCTTAGATCCCTGATGTCAACATTTTGATGACTACACTGAGAAGAATGAAAGTGAATGATTGTGCTGGATGAGGTTGATGCTGTCATTGGATAACAAACCATACCATCCAAGAGCTGTGTTTTAGACGTGACTGTAAGTGATTATTTTGCGTCCTAAAAGTTTGAGCGGAAACTGTGCAGAACATCAGTGCCATTCAAGTCCAGCTTGCTGTTTCACATAACCTTTTTCCTTTAAGAATATGCATTTTTGATTAGACGTTGTGATTCCTTTGCTCGAGTCTGTTCTGGAGGAGACTTTGACACTTGATTGTTCATGTAGCTTGTTTTGGCATACTGATTCACATATTAATCTTAGATTTATGTCACAAATGAATTTAAGTCTCGTTTTTATTACAAAAACTAATTTATTACATTAAAATATTTGGATCCACCCTGAGTGTTCATATGGGGATCTAGATAAATGAAGAGATAAGACCAGTCATATGGTAACTTATTTGTGTGTGCAGAAATAATAAAAATGAGTAAGAAATAACTATTTTTGTCTTTAAAAGATAGTAAATAATTATGAGGTTTATTGCCTTTGACCTTTAATGAATGAATGGATTTTGTATAATGGAAGATAAAAGAAGTTTCCTTGTCTTTTAATTTAATTATCCTGTCAAAATTTAATGCATTAAATATACATTTTTATGGCACTGTGCCACAACATGACGGTTGGACTCTGAATGCTAAATCATTACATGAATAGTAGGAACAGTAGAAATTAGTACCAAAAAAATGAAAGAAATAAAAGCTATAGATGAACAATTGTTGTAAAGGCATCTTGGAAAAGACACATTCATCCTCGGGTGGCATACATAAGATAAGGGAGGGATTTCCAAGAAGTTGATGTTGAGTGGGTAATGCTTTTACGCAATACCTATCTCCCAGCGAAAGAAAACAAAAATTGTAGCATTCACTTCCCACCATTTGAATAACAAATGTACATCCTATCACTTTCATTTCTTTCTTTCTGTCACTTAGACTTTTCACCTTGTGAATGACTACATTTTATCAGTAATTCAACTTTTTTTTTATTTGAGCAAATCTCATCCTTTTGCTGTCTCCCTCTCTGTATCAACCGAGTAATGAAACTTACAGTACAGCAATTTTAGTCTTTGTGCACACATACATGATATCTCCTGAAGCAGGCATGCACACACAAACATTAGCTCAAAAGAATATGGTCACAATTTATTTAATTGTAAGAAGAATTATTTAACAGATACTTATAACTTACAGGCTTAAACAAAGGTCTCATTGCAGCTGATTGAATGGTTACTGGATGGTCACCATCCATCACCATATACACACACTAGTTGGAAATAGACTGATGATATTGCAAGGCACACTTCTTCACTCTGAATCCATCAGCACACAAAAGGTCACACACTAATGTGTATGCAATATAGGCTTTTATGAAGGTGAGTACAACACACAAATATGTACATTTGTTTCAGCATATCCTTACACACTCAACCTGTTTACCAGTCATTAGACGTGCTTGAACATGCAACTAATAGGTTAGGTAATGAAGAAGTGGTTTTATTTCATTCACTCACATTTTTCTCAGAAAGGTCTTGCACAAAAGCATCAAAAGTCAAGAATATTTGAATTAAAAGTTAAAAAAAATAAATTTCTAGGAGCATCTGTAAATCTTTAATAATAATAATAATAGTGAAGATTTTTATAGCGCATATTCACACTCATAGAGAGCATGCTCTTAGCGCTTAAAACGAGGAAGAGACGTGGACTAAGTAGACACAGAACAAAGGGACGAAAGAAAACGACAGTACTGACGAAACAGAAAACAAAAGGCATCAAGTAACAGGAACAGAAAAATATAGTGATTCTGCGAGAAAGATGGGTAAAGTAGGAAGAGGGAAGGGGGCGGGGTTAAGAAGGACGAGCTTTCTGTGGACTGTGTTAGGAGAAATGCTCAAGGAAGAGGTGCGTTTTCAGTGCAGATTTGAAAGATTCAGTTGTAGGAAGGTGGCGGATATGGAAAGGAAGAGAGTTCCATTGTTTTGCAGCACAGTAGCCAAAATCTTTAAGCTGTTGATTGTACAAGCTGCCAAATTTTTTCTGCAAACTTTTTAGCATCAGTCACTCCTTCACAAGAATCCTGCCATGACTCTGGTATTAAGTCAAGTCCATAGAAAGCTCCTGCAACAGCACCAGCCATAGTTGCTATGGTGTCTGTGTCTCCTCCAAGAGAAATGGCATATAGGATAGCTTGCTCCACAGGCGTCTTTTCCTAAAGTTACAGATGTTACCAAAAAATAAGATAACAGTCGCATGGCCGCATACCTTCAAGATCTAATAAGAGTTACAGTTTTTGCTACTGCTAGCATGATAACTTACATGGTAACTTGGGACTATGTAATGAAGTGGGTGTTATTCCAACCTGTGTTTGAACTTGGTCACCAGTTCTCACTGTATTAGAAGATAAACTGAATAATCTTAGTTTTTAAACTTTCTGCACTTTCCCTCCTTAATAACAGTGATACCCATTTTTGTGCTCATGCACTTTGTTTATGCACACAAGAATTACCCAGCTTAGCCTGAAATCAACCACAAACTTATTGACAGGTTGAAGGGTAACATAAGTGCAACACTATTTTGAAATGAATAGGTTTAGTTCATCATAAGATACTACAACAGCATCTAAGCAAATTCTTCTGTTTCACTTGCAATATAGGTGCACAAACATTTAAGTACTTGGATGCTCACCTACATTTTGCAAAAAATTCAAGACCTTACTTTCTGCAACACCAAGAAACTAGGCTTGCTGTTAGGACAGCACCTTAAAACTCATTTGGAAAAAGCTTTCACATTAAGTGCAGCTTTTTACATCAGAAGTTATAAGCTAAGTAAATTCAGACCTGCCTGCTGCTACAGATTTAGATATCTGACTATGGAACTGTAGACTTGGGTGAACAGTGATGTTTCTTCAAGCTTGTAACAGCAAATGTTTGATAACAGACTAAGAACAATCCACACATATAAAATAATGTTGCAATTTGTGTTGCTGCTGCTGCTAATGGGCTACCAGGCATTTTGAATGGGAATGCTACCGATTATGAATTTCCAGGAGGTAGGTCTGTAAACCCACATGCAGTTCCTCAAAAGTATTACACAAATATCACTAATTTACTACGAAAATTTCTAGTATACTATTTAAAAAAAAACAAAATGCATGTTTGGGACAAACTAGTGTAATTATTATGTACCATACAACAGTTGTTGCTTAATTTTATGCAACACCCAGTTTAATCTTAAAACAAATGTGAGACATTATTTTATTGGGATTTTCAATGGGACTGATGAGTAGTCTGAATCGTATGTTAATTACATAAATTGAAAAATGCAACAAAAGTCACATCAAAGATGTAGTTTGTAAAGCCTGCAGGCAGTGTGAAATGTGTAAAAATGTATAATCATGAGATGCTGCCAAGGTGGCTAGCATCCTCAAGTAACATTTCACATATTTTGATTGAGATCATGCCCCTCCCCCCAAAACAAACAAACAAACAAAAAACTTTGTATTGTGCAACTACAGTGGATTTGTTTGGTTTACATTTTGGTTTACACTGATATTACAATGAACTAGGTTTTGTCATTTAAAAATAACTTTATGATTAGAATTTAAGAATGTTCTCATAAATGACTTAAAAATGGTCAAGTATTCGGCAGCTAAGAAGTGCAAACTACAATGCATTTACCAACAGCTCTAGATTTGGCAGTTAAAAAGTAGATGCATAAAGATCAAGAAGTTATTAGGACATAAACGAAAAATCATCACGTATTTTACACGACTCAATGTCAGTTGTATTGTTTTGTGCATACAGAGATAGTTGAAATTAATGGGTCTACATTAATTGCACATCTCTCAAGACTGTAATTAGCATCAGTGTGTGTGTGTGTGGGAGAGAGAACATTGTGTGTTTGTGAGCGAGCAAAGATGCAAAAACCATTACTTCAATTCCAGGAACAGACTTCTGAGATCCTTTGAGAAAGCAGTAGACAGCAGTTGGTACGGAACCTAATGCTGATATGTCTCTACCTGGAAGTAAACAGAGATGGAATATTAACTTTCAGAGTCCAATGTTTGAGAAAAAAAAGAAACCCAAACCCCACCAAAAAACAATATGTCTGTTAGCGGTGGCCCTGCACCACAGGCAAGACAATCATTGATGAACTTTTTTACTTTGCGTTTCAGGACCCAGACCAAGAAAATCACGGTTTCCCCTTCCTGGTACAAGTCAGCAAGACCACACATCTTTTCCGCTGGTTATGGGGTCATTTCTGCAGGGTGCAGGCTCTTTTGCACAAGACTCAAGTGCTTATGCTCGGAGTGCAGTGGGAAGCTCTTCAACCCAAGGAAGAAAGGAGAATGTGAGTGAAACAGTTTTAACTGTCACTGCTTTGTGTTTTTGTTCATTTCCATTCATGAGTCACTCTTCCATAACCATTTGTGGTTTTGAGGCTTTGAAAAACACTACTGATTTTGTTTTAAGCATTCTTATTGCTAAGGCTAAGTATTTTACCACCAGGGTTCTCAAAAACTACATTTCTACATATGCTTATTTTTACCCTCATGGGAGTTACATGCATTCAAACTCCCATCCCCATAGAGCAAAGGCTTTTGGTAAATTGCACATTTAGAGAAGCTTTAAATCTCTCAATCAAAAAAAAAAAAAATAATGACGATTTAATAGGTTTGTTAAACTGCATTATAATTTTTTGAAAATTAATTATTTAATGTCATTGATTTGCATGATTAATGCAACCTTTTATAATAATTTTTATTTTCAAGCTCCAACTCATATGATGTACACAGCAATATGATCAAGACCGTTTATCCATTTTGAGTTTTGACACAAAATCACATCCATACCCATCCACCCACACAGTCCTTCAAAAGATTAACATTCAGATCTGTCTTGTTCTTCCCTTCCTCACTTTTAGATTTGTGTTTGGTGAACAACCTGATGGTGCAGCAGTTAGCACCTGTCCCCAATACAGCGAAGATTGGCTGTCCTGGGCTCAGATCTTGTCTTGGGCACGCTGTTCTTTCTTTTGCCTGTGGGATCTGTTTACAGGGCTGGCTGCTTTGTTGTGATATAGCCTTAGTTACTGGTTTGGCATAAAACACCAATTTCTCTCGTTCTCTTTAGGTTTGTATTTAATGTTTTTGGACCTTGTGGATTTCCAATCCTC
The DNA here is from genome assembly GCA_004794655.1 of Marisa cornuarietis. NCBI lineage: Eukaryota > Metazoa > Mollusca > Gastropoda > Architaenioglossa > Ampullariidae > Marisa > Marisa cornuarietis. Next base: position 840,434 of record SMMW01000506.1, on the reverse strand, counting down.
ATGATAGGCACAGCTTTCCGGCTGTCTACTCTTTTTTTCTATTGAAGTTTTAACATTTGACAGTCACCACTTCACAACATTGTTGGTCTGTACATGAGATAATCTCTAGACTGTCGGTGGTCTGGCGAGTTTCACAAAGTTGTAGGCTGTATTAGATCTCAGTGAGCCATTTGACAGCTAATATCCAGAATTGCTGCAAAATTATTAATGTCAGCAGTATACTTGCAATAAGTTTATTACATCAGATTGAAGTACTTTTTTCTTTCTTTTTGTAAAAATTCATAGTTGACCTCTTCCTACAAGTTAGAGCCAAAAAGCTGTAAACACAATAGACCACAAACCCTGAGTTTGCATCTTCTGCTTTTCTTTTTCATGTTTATTGTTAAACTGGAAGCAAATTCGACTAGAGACCTCATTCTAGAAGTTAACGTGGAAAAATTGTCTGCAAAATAGTCCAGAGATATAGGTCTGTGGTTTCTATAGTGGTTTTGTATAAAGACAAAAGACTTCTTAGGTACTGTTATTTATTCATTTATCCCTTGATTAATGCCAGTTGATAACCAGTTTTGGTGGTCTGCTAATGGTTGTCATGGGTATCTGTATAGACACAGTGGATGACAAGGCTGACCCAAGACAGATGTGAAATTATCCTTTCTTCTGGAGACAATTAATAGAACACGGCAATATCATTTTTTTTGCAGAAATGCAGTTTCACTTGTAATGATTTTTTGAATGGTGTTTAAGTGAAAGTATCCAAGGATTGACATAAAATTTAACGTTTGACATCTGACATAACTAAAGGTGACAAGCATACTTTTATGATGTTAGAGGAATGAGTTCTTTACCTTTTCCCAGGTGAGAATTATAACTTTCAAAGGCTTGTGTTGGGTACACTTAACAGAAGTATTGGCTCAGATTTGGGGAATGATACATTGCAATGAACTAAATGTAGTCATTAAATCTCAAAACAAGTAATGCACTCAGGTTATCTTTTACTCTTTACATTTCAGATATTTATAGTTAAAAAAACACATTTACACTGTGATTGAGAAGGAAATTCTAAACCGTGAAGAGTAAAGGAGTGATGTGAAGGTAGACACTGGTTAAAGTCCTACTAATTGTGTGTACAGATGGTGCAGCTTGCTCCAGGACATGATGTGTACATTGACAAGAGGCAACTGGACAAGGCCATCGAAGCCTCCAAGATCAATGAAACCAGTCTGGATGGCTGTAGGTTGGCACGGCGCCTTCTGAGCATCATGTTTCTCCCACAGCAGAGGATGTTTGGCTCTCTGTCAGAACATCCTGCTCCTGGCCTGACGCAGCTTGACCCCACTATCACCAATGCCATCATAGGTACGAGTATTTCCACAATATGCTTGATTGAACAGTTACCTGTTTGTCTCTGGCCTATTGCTAGCCATCTCATACAAGCATTAAAGAAAGAGAATCTCATTTTCTAATAAAGGGAGAGAAATAAAAATGATTGATAATTGGTACAAGATAATACTGTTCAAAAAATGACATGGCACTCAATAGGTCAGCAGAAACCAACCTTTTCTTGTTACAGATTTGGAGATATTGTCTTAGTTATACACACAGAAAGTGAATGATGCTTGGTTGGAAGGTACAGCAGTATGGTAGCATTCAGGGACAGAGCCATACCCAATGCTGTCACCTGAGAGCCAGTTAAACACACTTGTCTATGGACTGTTGTTACAACCAGCTGTCAAAATGTGTGATCATTGTGATGGAATGCGAACTCCTCCATTCCAGACCTTTCAAAGCAAGAGGTCACTTACAATTTCCATGTGAAAGATCAACTTACAAAAAGTAGTTTGTCAAAACTAAACATATCCTAAAGACAGCAGCTTAAGTTGAGAAGATGTGAGTAAAGAAAAAGAAAGACTCAAAACTCTACTACAGCGAGAGCACATGTTTCTTAAGAGTATTTCTATGATTAACAATGTCTTGGATTAGAAACAAATCTGTGCTTTGACAGTTATTAAGAATGGGAACAAAATCAGTTGTGCTTTAGGAAGTCGTGTGACATTTTCAACAGTAGCATACTTAAGCCTAAAGACAGATGCTAGAGCTGCAGCGAGGTAAGAAAATAGTCTTTCACAGGTCTGATGAAGAGTTTCCAGTTTGGGAAGACATTGTTTTCTGTCCAGGATCCCCAAGAGTGCTCTTCAGATAAAGCAAGTTGGGTTGCCATCTCTTGTAATTATCTGATGTAAAAGTCTATTGAAACTGCACAAAACAATTGCAAAGGAAGACGTAAAACATGAGGCCACAAGGTACGATGTACCAAAAAGGAGATCACCTAAGAACTGTGGCAGCAATGGTGACAGGAAGTCACGTAGAAATGGCTGACAGAGACAGCAGAGATTACAAGGACAGTAATGGCAATCACAAAACAATCAGTCATCATCGTGAGAAGTAACTAATGTAAAACACATCCTAGAAACAAAAGCTCAGTTATGATGAAGGAAAAATACACTACCAGTGTCACCAAAGGAAGATGGCAGAGATTTAAATGTTAAGAGATTCTGCAAGAAGATAATGGAGAAGATTTTTTGCAAATGTACTAATTTTCAGGATGAATTTTGCAATTTCACTTATGACTTCACATTTAACTGGTTTCCTCACAATTTTTTGTAAAGACAAATAAACTGTTGGAAGGTTATGAATGGCTATTCATGCAGATGAAATCCATCCAGTAAACTTCTGGCCTCAGTCATATAGAATTAGTTGACAATGTTTTGCAGCAAAGCAACAAAAAATGTGTAGATGAGCTGACCCTAAGAGTGATTCAGCTGTATTAAAAGTTACAGCAAATGAGTCTTTAAAAGAACTAAAGCCAGCTTAGGCTCTTTACCTGTGCTGGTTGTGGGGTCAGGGGGTAAAGTGGTGACCCGACAGATGCAGCAGCTGACAAGGTCACATACTATTATTAGTATTCTGTTTTGTTACACATATTCCCACAACAGATCAAAAGATGTATATTACAAAACTGCAGGGGACTACAGTATCCTGAGTGCTGCTTCCATCACATCAGAGAGTGGTGTGCTCTGAATGTGCTGAACACCTGTTACAGATTCTACCAGTTCTGATGCTTGAAATTTTGCCTCTGATTTCTGACTTTTGCAATCAGGGCTCACTGATCCCCTACATTTTCCCTGGCCAGCAAAATATAAATTGATCAAGCAAACCTCCAGGAATGATGACCAAGCCAGAAGAAAGGGATGCTTGTAGCTCAATGGTGCCCACCCTTTTCTCGCCCGAGGGCCACACTCGACATGGCGGTTTTGCCAGAATCATACCGATGTTAAAAATGAAATTACGCAGCAACATGCCAATGTTTTATACCACGAATGAACACTAATAACTGCACAGTGTCCCTTTGTTCGTAGACTCATCTGCAGCAATCGAGAACATTTCAAACTGATCTGCTTTTACTTCAGTTGCAATATATGATCACTTCCCAAATCTTCCACTAGTCTTGTGACTTTCTTTCGCGACAAGCTAACGGCTTCAATTGGACTCTTTTTTTTTTGTCCAGGTATATTTTTTACACTACAGCCAGAATGCACTTTTTTACACATTCACATTCAGAAAATGGTTTGGCTTCCTTACTAAATATATGAGCCACCCGAAGACTTAATCGAACGGCCACTTCGTTGTCATTTCTTCTGTTGAACAGTTTTGTTAACCCACCAATTTCTTCACACAATTTGTTAATTTTCTGTTTGCTGCACAAAACAAACATATTGATCATATGTAAGCTTGTGTTTGGTTTCGTAATGTTGCTTAATATTGTGCTCCTTAAACACAGCAACAGCCTCCTTATAAATAAGGCACAAGGACTTCTCCTCTTGTTGCACTAAAAGTACAAATTCGTCCACTTCTCAACCCTGTGTTTCTTACCTCCTGCCGCCATCTTTTTCTTCCCTTGAACACTTTTGCATGAATAATTTTGACAAGTTCGACATAATTTTTCTGTCCAAAGAAGAAATGAGTCTTTGGCTAACATAAAGTAATGAACTAACATGGTCTGGTACACCATGCAGGGACCAGATAGCCTAGCGTTAAGCAATGGCATTAGATCCTGTAGGCATGTACACTAGCCAGTTTGATGCTTGTCTGACAAAGTGTACTCCTCATAACTTGGCCAAGCCCTCGAGTAAGAGTGGGTACCTGATTCCTTAGGGTTGTGGAATGTAAGGCAGTGAAGGAGAGGAGATAGCCAATTGCATCTATTCAATCCCCTGATGATCGATATGGGCAGACTATTATAGGTCAGCCAGTACCAGTCAAGGAAATGAATGAATTAATGACAATAAAATCATCCTATCTGTATATGATCAGTATCGGTGGTGCCCTTTCTCAGGGTTTATGGCATGTGATGTTATGAAGGTTTCATCCTATGAAGGTTGCATCTGAATTCTTACAATAAATAATGTGTGTTCCCTCATGGCTGGTGATTATTTCTTCTTTCTACACACCTCTGGGAAGTTTTTCCCCCACTTCAATACTTTTACATTACACACATAATTTTGACTAAATAAGTTTTGCATCAGTTTTCTGTTATATCTAAAGAATAAAGGGTCTCTGGTGGGCCATGTTTATTTTCTTATTGTGAAGCAGTGGAGCTATTTGTACTTTGTGCCATAACCATCCTAGCTTCCAATTATAGTTTGTAATCCATAATCATGCATGATGATGAATAATATCTTGCTTTTCCACCTCAACCCACTCTGTTATGAAGATATTTGACCATTCTGATGTTATGTCTTGACTCCAGCATATTAAGGGCACAGCTTTCGAAAAAGAAAACAAGATTGCCAATCTGGGCATGTGAACACTATTTGGAAGAGGCTTATGAAACACCAACACCCTAGTCTCAGAGTGCACTGATGTAGTAAGCCAAATGTATTAAGCACAGACATTTGAGACTTACAAGACCAGAAGATTTAAAAGGTCAATCCAGCTTTTCCAGCATGAGATTATGGTCTTTAGATTTCTGTCATGGTAATGCTCTATTTGGAAATGGAAAGCCAGCTATGTTACCATGTGAGATGTGATGTCAGATGTTTATTATCAGGCAACTTAGTCTCCTTAAGATCATAGAAGGGAAAACAGAAACCCAAAATTTAAAATTGGAATCTTAGTTGCTGGATTTTGTGCTCCCTCAAAAGACATCAAAACATCCTGTATCATACAACAAAAGCATCATCGTTTATCAATTTGTTATCAAAATATGTTCATGAGTGACATTAAATTTAGAGAAGTGCCATAAACTTTGTTTTGGATGCTTAGATAATCAGATCATCATCATCAGGTTGTCAGATTTCCCCCTCTACAGTCGTGATCCAGTGTGGGTTGCCTATTGAAATGAAAATGTTTAAAGCATGACAGACTTGATGGCATGGATAGAGAACAAGTGAAGTACATACTCATTGTTCTTTTACAGATCGCTGTCAGGCCATGGATACAAATAACACTAGGAGTTGCCTCAAGTGGGTCATGAGCTCCTCACTGTCGGCCAGGAGGGCCCAAAAATTTAAACACATGTCCACATGAATAGCGCGAATGGCACTGTACAGCCACTGGGCTACTCATAGCTGAGGGAAGAAATGAGAATTACAAAAGCTCCCCAAAAACAGAAGAATCGTTTCATGTTTTGATGACAAACTTATGAACAACCATAGAGAGAGGTGACAGGTGAATTTAGTGTGGTAAACTCCATAGAATAGTAACAGTGGTAAAGCTGGACTTTGTGGTTGCTGAAACAGCACTGCCAGCCATGTTAGGATGACACTTTTGAGAGCATGAGCCTAGGTATTAGTCACGACAGCAAGTCCAACAACAAACGAACTATTGATATCCTATTTTCCATTTGTCATCATTTTAGGAAGCTGTGTTTCTGGTTTCTTTTACAGGAATCTGTATGAAACTGGACAGAAAAACATCAAAGAGGAAAATCAGAAACTCAATGACTTCTTCCTTCTCCTCTCAGAGAGCCAAGAGATTCCAGAAATGTCATGCTAATCAGTCTGACTAGAAACACACGAGGAGCCGTGCATCTTTAGCATAAAATGCAGTAGTTACTGACAGCCACATCATAAACACCACATGAAAAAAAGAACAATAGTGTCTTCTTCTTCTGCTTGCAGATCACTGCCTTGCAATGGACAAAACGGTTTCAAAGACAGAGTTGAAGAGAGTAATGTACTCAAACATGTCTGCCAATCGTGCTATGAAGTTTGGTGGCAGAGGTGCATGGAAAAGGGTTAGCCATATCTAACAGTGAGCCGTCTTCAGCCTAGCGTACAGCTGATATGGAAATCAGACAAGCCATGTTCAGCTTCATTTCTGGCTGTGTTTATTCTGATATCTCAGTCTTGTGTGCAATGTAAAGTCATTGTTGAACCGCAGGGCTCAGAGCATGTGCTCTTTGCTGAATTGTCTACAGACAGATAAAGGGCGATTTGTATGAAACAGTTTCTGTTTGGTCCATTTTATGTTTCAGGAGATTTAAATTGTTAGAAAGATTATTTTATGTAGCTTTGCGAAGCACCCAGTTTCATTGTTTCCACACACTTCATGCTGGATGTAGAGTATGAATAAAGTGTGCAAGAGAGAAAGTGGACTCATTTTGTGCAAAGGATATTTTCTGTTGTACAATGCACTTCATATACCATTCTGGGTATTCCTGCTATATAGACCACAACATTACTGCAGAAGTGATTTTAAGTGCTAATATTGAGATCAGGTTTTGGAGCTGATGCTGTTCTTGTAATGATAGATGAATCAAAGAATCACAGCAAAAAGCATCCCTCCAGTGTTACACTTCTAAAAAAACTTGTTCATATGTGGTTTGGATTTGTTTTACACCTCTAAGGCATCTGACACCTGCTATTACACAAAATATCCATGGCTGCATTTTACATACTTAACTAATCTTTACTGCTGGACTGTGTGAAAGTGTGAAACTAGCTGAAAATATTGGATTAAAATCAAAACTATGTTTTGCTGATCCAAAAATATTGTGTTACAAGCTTTAAACTCACCCCAGTGCACACTGCTTTTCTTTTAAAATTGGGTTTATTTCATTTAAAGGTACTATAAAATAAGCCTAAAATGCACCCCATTTTTTCCCCAAATGACTGTAAACTAAAAAAATTGTCTTAGGATTTTTTCAATTTCGTATAGGAAAAATTTTCTACCCATCATAGTGAACACCTACAATTACAGGCATGGAAGGTTAAGATGCAAAGTTTTGGAGGGTCTAATGAAATTCTGACTTTTTTTTCTCAAGAATTAAATTATTAATGGTAAACTCTGTAAAGATCAAATGTAAAGATTCTTCTTTTATTCTTCTTGCAAGATCACCAAATAGAAGAAAAGCTGTAATAACTATTACTGTGGAACTTTTAAAATTATTTCTCTCAAATTTTGCAGCAGCGATAAGATTAAACAGCAAAATTAAAATTTATACCTTATTTACACAGCATCTTCATACACTTTTCCACATGTGTGCCTGGGACAATAAAACATCCAGGCTGACAGCAGTGGTGAAGTGATGATTAAAAAAGCAAAAAAAACAAAGCCCCTGAAGAATATTTTATATTCTTTTATGATACTAGCTTACAGATATTTATGTAACCTGATTTAGACTGTGGTGAATACTGCAGACCTGTCATAATTTAAAAGGGGATATATTCCAGGGTTTGTGCTTATCAAAAGCACACTAAACTGGCTGTCGTACCAGTTTCCAACTGTGTGAACACGTCCCATTATTCAGGCCACAATTTCCAAACACAAAGAAAAAATCTTTTGACCATCCTCAATGAAACTGGGCCAAAAAAAAAAAAAAACCCACCAAAGAAGAAAATAAGAAACTCAAGTGACCTTCTCCAAGAGCCAAGAGATACCAGAGGTGCCTTATGAATCAGAAACACAAGTGGACATGCACCTTCAGTATATACTCATTACAGTAGCTTTGACATTGAAGGTCTTAACTGTAAACAACCGAACAACTGAGACAAACATGTCTCCAGTGACACTCCTTCTTCTTCTGCTTGCAGATTGCTGCCTATTGATGGACAGTACAGTTTCAAAGACAAAACTCAAGACAGCAATGTACTCTAACATGGGCGCCACTCGTGTAATGAAGTTTGGCTCTAGAGGTGCCTGGAAGAATGTTAGTTTTATGTAGGAATACACCAGCTTTGGGGAGATTTTCTACAGTTATGTACCTATGCAGACTTTTAACATGAATATTCACAGAAAACCTTCACCAAAGTTGAGACTGTAAAAGTCCACCTGTGTAAGCAGTGTTGTGAATCTAATATTTCTGGATGTATCCAGAACTATCCAGACATATCTGGAGTAGCTTGCCATGATACAGTCATGGATGCAGACATAAATCATAAAGAACCTGGAAACAAATTTTATTGCTTTTTGGAAATGAAAAGCCCATGACAGAGACACAAAGAACAAGATAAAGTGTTAAAACTGCTGATAAATGTTGATGCACAATAGATGTGTGGGTAGACACGTGCCCTAAGAGATGTGTCTGGATCAGACCTAGGCTCATCATCTGATGGTGGCATCTTTCTCTGACTGACGACAGGTGTTTTGAGCAAACAACAGAATCAGAGCTAATGCAATCACAGTTAACAACTAACCATTCTGCAAAATTGTGATAATGCAAGCAATATTTATTCTTTCAATAATTCTGGAAGCTTGAAGGAACTGAAAAATCCACTCTCTTGTCTCAGCTTCTAACCCTCAAGCCTGCCCCTTTGAGGTTTATTTCTCTCTTTAGTTTTCATACCTTCCCCCTTTCACCTGGAAAGTGATTGAATGTTGTAACAAGAAACTAAGTTATAAGACCCTTAGGGTTGTGTACTGTGCCTACGTACGGAAGCAAGCATATAGTAAGTGTTTGTTAAAATTGTGATGTTGTCATTAGCAAATAGTAGTTCATAAAATATCAGAAGGACACTTCAAGTCTGTGCTTTTTCTTTCAATATAAATTTGTGTGTGATGAGTTGTGATTGAAGAAGTCCCTTGACAACAGAGAATATGGATGGTGATTTCTGATTAATGTTTTGTTTTGATATGCACATGGAGAAAGTGATGAAGGCTAGAAACATGCAGTCCAGTGAAATACAGCATGTCTTCTTTTGCCTTCATACATTCAGTTGTGATTCAGCTGTGTTTACAAATCCACAAAAGACTCAAAGTAATAAATCATTTGTTGAAAGAAAGTGCAGATAACTGCACACAAACAGATCCATGAAGGATGATGGCATATGATAACAAGTCTTGCTTTTTTCTTTCACCAATTTAATCACTCATTGCAAATAATGAGTCAAAAATGAGAAATCGTTCTGCTCATAATTGGTCAACTTGCTAACCAAAAACAGGGTTTGATCAGCTAATGACCAATTAAAGGTGTGCAAGATACCAAGAGATATGAAATCAAAGAGCCAGAAATGCCATGGATAATTTTTGCATTTCTGCATCTGCTTCCTGTGTTATGTCACCTTATGGTGATGTTTAAAACTGACAGCTTGGTCTAAAAAATGAGGAGAAAAAAAATGAAGCAGCTAACAGTGGTATTTTCCGTAACCTCCCCATTGAAAGCAAAAAAACAAAACTATGTATATATGTGTCTATAAAATGGCCTGATCTGTCTGAATTTCGACCAATCAGGTTAACGGCAATACAAAACTGCGTCACTTTGTTGTTTCACTACCCACCAAAAACAGCTGGCAAAATCTCTAGTGAACTGTTTCTTTTCCTTGCAGATTGCTGCCTATCCATGGATAAAAGAGTTTCAAAGACAGTTCTCAAGACAGCAATGACTGGCCATATGTGTGCAACGCGATCTATGAAAACAAAACGCTTACACTTGGGAAAACGTATTCACTCCACTGACTATCTATAAAGTGGTAGTCATTAAAATCTGACAAACACTTCAGTACCATGTTCTATAAACTATTATGAGAGACATACAAATAGCTGGAGGATAGCACCGTTATGTATTATGATTATGTTGTGATTTTCATTATCTTCAAAGCATGTGGCAGATGTCATGCCATTAACATGCATAGACAATACCAGTTTTTCTTTCCGGTTATTGAGAACAACTAATTGAAACAAAAACTCAGCAATACATTTTCTTGGTACTAGGAACAGCTGTAACAGTTATGTTCACTCGAGTTCCAGCTATGTGGCAATGCTATTGTGACAGGTGGCAGCAGTAGCACCTCAGGATGAGATGCAAGACAGCACACTAACCTCTTCACTGAGCTGTCAGTTCTGATTCTCACCTGTTTGTTTGTGTTTAAAAGTGTGGGTTCTTACCTGTTCTTTCAGGCAACATTCCAGTTTAATATGCCTGTTATGTGATCCACTGAATTGTGACAGCTTTAGAGAGCTCATTCCCAGTGGATCATGAGATAGGTTGTGTTGCAGAGAATCAACAACTGAATAACTTGATATAGATCTGCACCATGTAAAGCTGTTTGGCCTGGCTTTTGGTGCATTCAGTAATGAAATCTCGTTCTTCTCGGTCGTTACTTTACCTATCAGTTTCTTTTATGCTAGATGCAGACTATTTTCTAAAGTCTGGCATCAATCCACATGTCACATTTGTTGTCAGCTCTTACTACGATGACCAAAATATTGTTCATGTATTGCACATACATATTCATGTGTGATAAATCCTTATTTTTAGGGAAGTAAACTGCTGAATGTTTGGCCATATCACTGAAGCACTCTGCAGATTTCAACATAGAGGAAGGAATCTGCCAAAACAGGATTAAACCCCAGAATATGTATGCAGGAGGAATTTGGCTAGTATGCACAGTATACTCAAACCACATTTATTGCCTCCTTAGTGGCATTTGGGTCAGACTAAAAAGCTGTATATGTCTTAGCCATATAAGACAAAATAAATATTATAATACAAAGGAGTTGGACAAGCATCCGTCAAACAACAGCAGAAACTTGGCCAATCTTGATAAATGAATTGAGGTGTAAGCTGGAATAATAATTAAAAAAATTAATCCGGTCACTCTTGTACTGTATCTGGTTCAAATTTTTTTAAATGATTTAATTTCTTTTAATTCTACATCTGAAGAAATTAAGTGATAATAACTCTAAGCATGGCATAACTCGAAGGTTTGAGAGGGCCATTTAAGAAAAACACCGCATTCTGAGTCACTGACATGAAAACAAAAGTCAGATGGAGAATCTCGTCACCATGGTAACGGAAGCATCTCTAAAGGATCAGAAGGGTCATTTACTCTCAAGATTTTTCATGTGGTTATTTCTCATAGCTTCAAACAGAGAAACTGTCACAACTTACAGGAACAAGGCCATGTCGCAAGCCTATATATCTTCATCTGAGAGGCATAGATGCAGATGATGTCAATCATTTCTTCTTCTGCTTGCAGATTGCTGCCATTCAATGGATCAAACATCACCAAAGGCAAAGCTCAAGAGGGTTATGAGTTCTCAGCTGTGCGCTGCACGCGCTGTGAAAATGAGACGACAGCTAAACATGCATGAAGCCTTGCTAGGCCAGCTAGACATAAATGCTGACGAGCTTGTAGGCTCAGCTTTGAATATGCAGCAGGGTACTCAGTGAGCAAATATTCTCATTAAGGGAAAAGATGACGTGATTGCTGAAACTGAGATGTTTGAAGACTGGAGCTGTTTCTTTCTTGCATACAGCTGTCTAGCAGTATCCATTTAAACTAGACATTACATTCTACTGACTAAAATATGTTTGAAAAACTGCCGTCTTGCATCATAAATAAGCCTGTATAACAAAAGCCATCATGATTCCCTCAGAAAAAGGAAATCTTGACAATATAGAATTTCCAATATTCATTGATGTGACTAAGATCATGTCACAATGGAATGATCTACAGCTTTGAAACAAAAGAACCAGTGCTGATTCACCTACTGTTCTCTTCAGCAGTAAATATATATATATATATATATCATATGAAACAACAAATTTGTGTGAAATGTCAAGAAATTTACTCAATGCCAGGCCAGAGGGGGAAAAAGCAGACAATATAAAGAAGACATGCTATCAAGAAATATTCAAAAGCAAGTTGCGGTTTCATTTTGGCATACCATTTTAGATAAAGAGATGACATTCACTTAAAAGCTCAGAGTTTCAGGACTCAGTAGAGGTTTTGTGTGGTCTTATTCCTTTCCTGGCATATCAATCTGTAGAAGATGCATTACCTATTCTCTCTGGGTATTTGGATTTTTGTCATCTACGTTTGCTTACTTCAGTAGATATGTATTATGGTTAAGAGTGTGAATCCATCTCATGCTAACTTTTAGAAGATACTGCTTAGTACGACACACTGAGTTGTCTTGTATTACAAAGACTGTGGTAGCGAACTGGGAGTTGTGTTGTTTTGATGGACCCCATATTGTAAACCATTTTTGCACTTGAGAAGAGGTAAAAAAAATGGAACATCATTCATTTTTATGAAGAAGCAAATAGAACAAAGTGAAATGCAGTAAATAAGTGGCATAAATGACCGAAAATTATCACAAATCTGGATAATCATGATGGTGATGATATGTCAGACTGCTAGTCGACAACTAGCAAGTCAAATCGTTTTGAGGAATGGCAAAAGCAGACTGCAACTTTTAAAACAACAGTAAAACAATCCCCACACAAGTAAATCAAGGCATCAGGAATCTTCAGTGTTTACCTTCCCTGAACATTTTTATTTCTGTTAGATGCACTGTTTGCCAAGAGGAAAAATGCAAACCAAAACAAAAGAAACCAAAAAGGGCATCTTCCCATGATGCAAATAGACTAAGGGAAGCACCATGTGAAGCACTTTTCTGGTTTCTTTTCCAGGTTTTTCTTTGAAAATGGACAGAAGCGCATCTACAACCAGGATCAAACGAGCAATGGCTTCCTACATTTCAGTTCAAAGATCCAACAATGCACAGAAACTTCGCAATCAGCAGTGTGATGAAAAATGAGACAAAAGCACCAGTATCTTGGGTTTGTTGGGCTTGACCCGACACCATGTCTTGTGCTACAGGGGTTGCTCACCACTTTTTCATCAATAAACTCTCCAAAGGTCCAGAAGAACAGCACCTTGTAAACTGTTTTCTTCTTCTGCTTGCAGATCTCTGCCTTTCGATGGACACAAAACTTGCAAAGCCACACCTACGGACAGTGATGAGTTCCCATCTCTCCGCCCACAGAGCCATGAGCATTAAGTATATTGCAAAATCTGCCCACAGAAGGGACAGCACTGCTCAGTAAAATGTCTAAAACCAAGTGAGTGTCAGATGTGCATCAAGAAACTTTGGCAACATCATATGAGCACTATCACTCCTCAAGGAAGCTGCAGATCCAGCGAGCTTAAGCCAATAAAACGATGCCAGTATTATACTTCAGTACTTCAGACTGTTTCAAAGTGGCATGTTGTGCAACACCTTTTTACACCAGTGCACAAAAGATTATCAAAAATATGGATCATGCAGACATTTCATGCTGGGATCAGTAAATGAAGATGTTGAGATTACACTGTATACAACTGATCACAAATTACCAGAATTTTACTATAATAGTTCTACTTAGACAACGTGCTGTCTTCCACTCAGCTTTCAACCCTTCACATAAAAGAGGAAATGGAGTGGAGGAACAGGAGGGGGTATATAAAGTATGGAAACAGAAATATACATATCTGTGCATGCAAATATGCACATATCCAGAATGACTAACTGCTGAAGCAGTTTGTGTCTTATTTCTCATTGCACTTAATAATTTCTACCATGTTTTAACCACATGCTACTGAAGTAATATCTATATTTTGTATTTTAAGAAGCAAACGATCTGTAACATAGTATCAGAGTTCCAAATGCTCCTCCAGACTTCATCAGAAAACAGGGGGAACAGACAGGTGTCAGGTCATAAGCTGTTCGACAAGATTTCAAACCAACATCTAACCCAAAACAAGAGATAAAAAACTACACCACTGGAAAGAAGCTGTCGGCAAATGTGCAAGAAAATGCACCCAACATTGTGACTGTTACCCTGTACAGCTTTAAGAACAAAAGCGAACTAAACAAGAACCCATTGTGAACCTATTTTCTGGTCTTCTGCTTGCAGATTGCTGTCTCTTGATGGACCAAACGGTTTCAAAGACAAACCTCAAGACAGCTATGGGAACTAACCTCACTGCAAGACGTGCAATGAGTTCAAAGTACATTTCCAGAACAGCCCGGAAAAGTGGAGACTTTACATAAAAATGAAGCCCACATAATACAGCCTTTGCAAAGAGATGTTCAGTGTGAAAGATAGTAAATATTTCCTATCAAAATGGCATGGAAAGATGGACCGTAATAACCTGAAAGAGAGATATGCAGCAGATATGAATAACTAAAGGTGTTACAAAGTCTTGACCAAAAACTGATGAATATGGCTGAGGGATATTCTGTGCCCTTCATTATTTAGTCAGCAGACAATGGATCATCTCTGCAAGATTTAGCCAAATATGGTCAGCTAATCAATTTTCAAAGTAGCCTGGAGCACAAAGGTTGTCCTCCGTCATATTGCAATTTTTGTTAACTATTGACTTTTAGTAGAATGATAAGTCACCACCAGACCCTGACTCTTCGATGGAAAAGTAACAGTGTGAAAAGAGGACAGAGAAACGGTGCACACTGTACTTTAATATGTTGTATAAAAAGAGAGAGAAGGTGCATGAAAACTTGAAATTCTGAAATATTTGGAATTGCACAAATGTGTGTTTTAGTTTAAAAATAAATTTCTCTAATTTTTCAGCATCATGTTCAATTTGGAAACATGTTGCAACCTTAGAAATGCTGGAGCAAATAATAGAAGCAACTTTTGCTTAAAACAAGGTTACTGGTTTTTCCCTGCAGTCAGTTCACTTCTGCAACGCTAATGATGCAGGAAGTCTGCCTCATGCACAGAAGCTAGTTGAAAACAGACAAGGAGTGGCAGGATGCCGACAAAGGGAGACACATACTGATTAATCATACATTCATTTACTCTTCCTATATTTACTTTCAGCCTGTCAAATTAAAAGACTGAGTTGATAAAGTGACAGTCCTTTGCATTTCAGCATGTGACATTGATGACTGTGAAAAATGGTGAAACCGTTTCGTGAAAGACAAAACGTGTGTAATTACAAAGTGTGGCAGTCTTACAAGCTAGTCCAAAGACTTCCTTACTTTCAGTGAGAGGAATGGCAGTGTTCTAAAGTATTTTGTAATAATCTCACAATGTGTTTAAGGCACATTCTTGTAAGTGGAAAAAAAACACTTTTACACCAAATTCATCTTATAACAGCAGGGAATCCTGATGTTTATAGAAGATTTTTAAGACCTGAGAATCTAAACTCAAACTTCTGTGCAAGATGATGTCTGCTGATGTTGGCGTCCAATACACTGGATTTTGCTTTTATTTTCTGATGTCTTGAATGTGTTGCTGGAGATGCATAAATAAAGTATAACTGCAATCCCTTTGCCTCGTCTATATCTTGACTTGTCAAGTTCCTTTCTGATTTCTTTTACAGACTTGTGTTTATCGCTGGACAGAAATGCATCAAAGACCGACATCAGAAACACAATGACCTCCTCCTTTTCTTCTCAAAGGGCCAAGAGATTCTACAAACGACGCACTAATCCTTTTTGATTAGGAACTGGATCGGAGAGTCGCTCCACCATGCTAGCACCACAGAAGCAGTCCAAGATGATCTCAACTTTAATCTTGAAAACCAGCAGAAAACATTTCACTGTGTGAAATGTGTTTTTTTTTCTTCGTTTGCTTGCAGATTGCTGCCTCTCCATGGATGGAACAGTTTCAAAGTCAAAACTGAGGGCTGTGATGAACTCTAACATCGGAGCCACTCGTGCTATGTGCGCAAAAGTAATAACTAGACGTGGTCAGAACACCTGCTCTTGGCTTTGCCCTAACTAACAACTGGAAGGAAGTTCAAAGATTATGTCCATATCTTTTGACTACAGCTGAAAGCCAGCTATTGAATGTTGCTGTGTCATGCAGGTTCGCAGACTCAGATTCTGCCAAGACACAGAGAATCTTGTGTCTACAGCTAAAACTTCAGCATGCTGTGCATGCAGTTATCAACACAAACCCGCTTGCTCATACTTGATGTAGAATGTCAGCTTTTAGTCTTGATCCTAACATCTAGCACTGAGCATATGAAACTGGAAAGCATCTGAGACAGCGTGACATGGATGTCACTGGATTTGTGCAAAACAGCAGCGATTTAGCATCAGCACTTTGTCCAGGCCTATTCTGGATTTTGAGTGGAATCACCAACTTGCAAACTGCGTGTGAGCACTCAGACTCTGGCAGCACAGTTCAGGTGAGAACAAGCACAGTTTAGCTGAGACCAAACACAGTTCTATGACAGAGCTATGACAACTGCATTATCATCAATGAGAGCCAAGAAAAGTTTACAGAACAAATTCTGCTAGAAAATATTCCCTCACAATATCCCAGCACGAGGCCAAGATCAAGGGTTCAGAAGCAACATTTCTGTCCACTGGCAGAATAAGAATCTTCAAAAGCTAGTCTCTTTTCAGTTTTGTAACTACTACATGTGAAAGTGAAATGAAGTATGTACAGATTGTCCACTCCATCTTATGTATTATGTGTGACCCTAACATATCATTCAGTATGCTGTTGTTTTTTTTTAACTCCTTTTTAAGCATGTTTTTGATTTCCATAAAAAAATAATCAATAAAAGCATATTAGTATAAAAACAACAGCAAATTAATTGACTTTTCCTTCCAAATAGTTAGAAAAGTAGAGTAAAGAATGCAAAAAGTGTGCAGAATCTACAAATAAAGTTTGAAAAAAAAAAGTTTTCAATATCTTCTGAGATTGAATGGCTGACAAGTTTCTTTTATACTTAAAAAAAATTCCAGTGTGTTTTTGTCTGTCACAAAGCTTGAGCATTCATAATATCAGAAATACAGTTCAAAACAGAAGAATGTCATTGTGAGGTGCGTTTGCTGCATACTGAAGCCTACATCTTTTCTATGTAGCATTCACGATCATTGCATCTACTTGTGCTACTGTTGCTGACCCTAAAAATGAAAGTGATTCTACTCGGGAGAGTCTGACAGCTGATGAAGCCTAATATATGATCCCAGCATCTACCACATAAGCCATTCTGCCTGTTGTAACCTAAATTAAGCCTAAAAGATGTCCTCTAAAAAAACACTGTGACCTGCATTGAAAACCTCTGTTTTTTCCACTTCTGCTCATGGCAAGTGTATACCCACGATACTTGTCTCCAAAATGTTGCATGACAGCATATTCATTTGATAATTGTCAAGAGTCCACTGGTAAATATAAATAAATTTTCTGACCCAGGAGCACACTGAAAACATTGTTTAATAAAGAATAAAGCACTGCATCGTAAAACACAATGCCAATGCACCAGATAACTGACAAACCTTGCCACCTCACCATCCAGCACTTCAAGGAGAGAAATAAGTATGTAAAACAACCTTTGAAGGTTTAATTTAATGTATTTTGTCTGTTCATTTTGTGTCGCTTTGTTTTCTGTAAATGGAGTCATAAAAAAGAAAAAGAAAAGCCTTTTTGTGTGTTCATTTAATTTCACTAGTGAGTGAAATTGTTATCATTATTCAAAATTCTTAAATACATTTACTATCAGATATTTGCATGTACAAGTTTACAAAACATAAATACATACACACACTCCCTCCCCAACCTGCCTACCCAGCTTTGTCATTTCCACAACCACTTACCTAACTTCTCATCTACTTCATCAGTGCTGACATCTCGGAGAAGGAAATCTCTGATGATTTCTAGTTTTGTGCAGTATGGAAGTTTCCTGTCATCAGAGAAGTAAATCTAAACTCTTTCATAACTGGGATCTTCTAAATCAAGAAAAGCATTTTATTCCAAATGTGTGTACATCTGAAAAATCTTACAAACATGACATGTTCTGGCTTTTAAAGTTCTGATAAAAGAAGAGAGAAGTTCAACACGGACAACACAGCATGAGGCAGCTAATAGTAACTGATAAGCTTTATTAAAGTGTGAAGACAGGTGTGCACACAAACATACAGAATACCAGATCATTGAAAATGTGTCCAAAACAAAAAACAAGTATCTTTGCAAGTTCTGTTAGTGTGAATTATATGCATGCTAACATGCAGAATGCTTGCATTTTTTTAAAAACTAATTACAACAGTCAGATGAGAAATGTTTTAAAACAAACTACACTTTTACTAAGCTGGAAAGTCTCAAGCTAAAAATAACTTCTAGGAAGTCACACAGACAATGATCAGTCTGTTTTGGGGATAGAAAGGTACAATGTCTAAAAGGTTTCAAAGGGAGAAAATTACATAAACTATGATCATGAAGTGTTTTGACAGCAGTATTTGCCTTTGATTTATTATTGATTTATGTTTAATAAAGAAAACATTATTGAGTGATAAAAAACCCCAAACCTTTCTGCCTCGGTTTCCTTTTCATCTGCATTCTTTTCAGAGTGTTGGAAGAATTCATTCTCTATAGGATTTAGGCTTTCATGCAATGTATTCAGAAAGTGATCAGTATCAAGAGGCTTCGTGTTGTCCAGGGAAAGGGCCAGTTGAACACTACGTGACTGCAAGATGGCACCAATCACTGCTTCAGGATGGGTATGTGTCAGCTGAGTGGCTCTCATGGTTAAATCCTATGTGGCACAAAGAGAAAAAAAAAAAACAACTCATTTACACTGGCAGTCATCCGAATGATTTCATTGTCAAAAGCAACTCATGAGAAGCCACTGACTTTTCATACATTTACTGCCAATTCAAGCAATTATGTGATGTTTCTTGTATGATCAAACTCTACCCTTTAGTTCTATGGAGAATTTAAATCAATGATACATAGGATGGGATCTGTAAATTCACACTGGCTTGTGATAGGGACACAGATCAACATGCATGTTTCATATTGAAACTTCTCCAAAATTTATGGTGTCCTTCAATAATATTACCCTCATACAAAGTTTGCAGAAGTTTTCATTACAATGATTTTTCTTTACTCGTAAAATGCTTCCAGAATTACTGACCAGAAATCTCTAAACACACTACAACACATTCTAAAGTATATACTTTATGCACCTTCAGCACCGAAAAATCCTTATTAAGACAGAACAGACCAAGTGGGGCAATTCTCATTGCACCTCCATTGCCATAAGACCCAGAGCCATGAAACTGTTGTCTTGCTGGTTGAAAGATATCCTTAAGATTTGGATCTTTCAATGCTTTCAGGACACTGATGACACTGCCACCATACCCTCGGTGTGGTTGCTGGGCATACTCTTCTGAAAAACTACAAACATTGCAACTAAATATTAATAAACATCAGCATAAACAATTGCTATGATCTCCCACCTCCCTTGCTGTCTGCCTATCTCTGTTTCACCTCTGTTTCTCCATTCATTATATACGTGTCAGTCCAAATTAAAAAAACCCTTCATTTGAAAGCCACATTTTATATGATGTATGATGTACTATTTACCAAAAGCATGACATATTTTAATTTTACCGTCTTGCTAAATCTTTATCGTCCAGCCCATTATGATGGCTTATTGAAGCAGCTATACAGCGAGCCATGGCAGTGTCATCAGTGTAGGTCAGCATTTGAACTTCAGATTTAAGTGGCTTTTTTCCCTCAGATTTATTATCAGATTTCTTCTTCTTTTTCCATGCTGAAAATAATAAAACAGTACAACTATGTCAATTATGCAAAAAAGCATATACGAAATTATTCTGGAAGGAGATAAAAAAAAAAAATAAAAGTTTATCACTATTTTGACAACAGTGTGAAGATGGTGAAGGCTGGAATTCTCTCCCCTTTCCCCAAGATAATACACTCAACAGCAGAAGCTGTTTTTGTTAGATGCCCTAAAAGAGTAGAGTGTTGCAGACAATACATAACCATACAATCTGTATTAGTAATAGATGTAAGCACATACTCTAATTATCTGCTAGGACCTAAGCAAATCTTTTACTGAAAATGATTTAATAGCAGACTACTTTAATATTTGCAACTTTGTGGAAGAATGAATAAAAAGAACTAGTTCCTTTAAATCCAAAAATAAAACAACACACACAAAACATAATAGTACAATACTTTGTTAGAGATATTGTGATGGTTGACCCATACCTTTTTTACAACACAACTTCTCATACTATTAATAGTAGCATTGTAGAAAAAAAAGAATCTATGCAGTCCTGTGTTACTGGGACTAACTTCAGAGCAGAAGGTTAATAATTCAAAGAATACTTAGGTACGTCATTAGTGGAAAACTCTCTGTCCATCAAGCAAATAGGTGTATGATTTATCAGTAGAAAGAGGACAGGGCTACAACATTTCACACTATTCCACAATGAATCAACACCCTTAAGGCCAGTAGCCTTATTTTCATAACTAAAAATGTATGAATAAATAAAATAGGAGAGTTTGTGTTAAGTAATAGATGGGGAAAAAGGAAGGGGGTTGAGTCAGGGTGAAAATGATAATTGCCAGAAATACATAAGAAGAGTTGAAAGATTGTAATGATGTGCCTTGTAGGTAAGTATTGTAAATTTCTGAGAACAGACTACACCAGGAATCAAGAGATTTGATCACCATTAAGAGGATTCTGCTTTAAATGCACAGGGGGCAGAAATATCAATTCTATGAAAATCGGATACATTAAAACTGGCAGGTACTTCAGAAATCAACGAAGCTATGAACTGAGAAAGAGGTACAGCAAGGTATGACTGCGCGGCTGGTGCACCTCTGGAAAGGTGATGCAGCAAGAACCGGTTATAATCAAGGGAAACAAAACTCGAAGGATTTGGTACCTGCTGAACAATTTTACGACCATTTCGGTATCACTAGTATCAACGAGTTGCAATTAGAGGGTTTGAAAAATAGTTGAAATAACGAACTAATTATAAAACTGAGGCAATCTTTTCCACGATACAATTTAAACTTAAGTATCAGAGTCGGAACCTGTTTCAAATTTCTCAACTTCACCAAGCACGCTTGCAAGTTCAACACACGACGATCCTTCAAAAAGAGCTCCGATGCAGTCGCCGACGACAGCTGCAACCAGACTCCCGCTGATTCGTGAAAGAGACATCGTGATGAAGTGTTGATAATTACAAATTAAATTAATTTCTTGTGCCACGGAATGGTTGATGCGGTGACTGGGTGACTTTCGCTTTCTTCACACACGACACTCAAATAGTCTCCCTTTAGGAAACCTTGTTCAGTTGCGTTTCTGTCAACACGTGAAATGCTTAAGAATTAAATAGGTCTAATCAATCTCTTTGATTTAGAAAAAAATTACAAGTTTCAGTATTTTTCTCCGAAAAAATTTACAGTGGATATCTTGAAACACTTGACGGATAATAACGTAATATATTCTACTTGTAGTTATTGCAGAACAAAATATTCGGTCCATTTAGATCATCGTACATATCGTTCTGTTTCACTTGACGGTGATGTTAATATAACAAAACAGCAATGGCCATAATAATTCCAATGCACTTTTATTCCCCTTCTCTCCATCACCACCATAAACTAAGCGAAAAGCCGCATGCCATGATAAGAGGGGTTCAGCTTGAGTGAACACCGGCAACGTCATAGCATGAGACATGGCGAGATGGACTGAGATCTTCGTCTTGTGCTCTTGAGATTATGATCCATTTTGCAAGTGTAGCGCGTCTGAAAGGTGCATATGTGGAGAAACAATTACTAGAATGAGAGAAGGTATGGTATCCATGACCGTTTTCTGTCCGTCATTAATCTCCCCAAAAAAGTCTGTGCTGCTGTCAGCACATCTCGTACTGAGATGTCTCGGTTGAACCTCATTGCAGGCGTGCGGTTAATGTAGGTCACGGCACAGGTCTGCACTGTCGCTAAGTAGGAATCAAATGTGCAAGTCAAAATCAAAGTGTAATGGTGTATACTGATTGTATTATCATACTATATTTTATTAGGAGACTGAGATTTAAATAAAAAATAACACATCCTATCTCACTGGCGGTCCTTCAGTAAATTTGACCTCGTTTAAAAAGAGCAACATTTACAGTTAGACAATACAAATCCACAAGGGTAATTCCAGAAATAAAATTATAAAATGGAGAGATAAAAAAGAGGTGTCTATACAGATGGAACACACACTTTTTTTTTTACTGGCGATCCTTTAATTAGTGCTTGAAAAAAGTGGAAATGTTTACATTTATAAACAAAACCTAGTAAACTTGTATATAACAAATAAATAGAAGCGGATATCACGAGAAAAAGCAACAGAGCTACAAAGCTCTCTGTTTCACTGTCACTTCTCTTCAATAAGTTCAAGACATATCTCGGAAATGAATAAAAATAAGGGAGCCTGTAGTGAATAACGAATTCAACCCCCCCCCCCCATTTTAATAGCAGATTACGATCCACGAGTTTTAGGTGGTCCATACCTGGACTTAGAAGTCTCGTGTTTAACTCCTTCATCGACGCTATATGGTTTTATTAATCGTTTAATTTTACTTGAGTTTTTATTTAAATGTTTGGCTAAAACATGTATATACGATCTATTTCTTTTAAACAGCGGGAAAAGAAAATAACAAGGGTATACTTTCTTTTAAAATAGCCGATAATGAAAATCAGCACTCCCAAAGTAAAAATTTAATGTTTTAATTATCTTTACACAGATGTGTGAAAATCTCAAACCTGCTGGCGGTCGCAAGTAGTTCTGGTAGACGAGTCAATATTTGTAGTCGTGTGGAAGTGGCCGGGTGTTAGCCGTATCCATGGAAACCAGTCGTCACTCTGTGCACTTCTTTCGGGCCGTGCTGGAGGGCGTGCAGCGTGCGTGCCGCGAACACATCGCGTATCGCGACCACATCGAGGTCAGCGGCTACCTGGCCGTTGAAATCGACGACCTTCGAAAGGAGCGCTACGTCATCAGCGAGCTCATGCACGCCGCCGGCAGCATCATGAGTGAAAGCTACTGCACTAAAGTCTTCAACACTAAGCCAGCTCTACCTGGCATGCACCAGACGCCAGGCGTACCGCCCTCCGAGTCGCAGCATCCGCAGCCGACCTCGCCTTTGCCTTCGCCGGTCGATCCTGGGGTGGGAATGAAGTTCGAGCTGCGGGAGGTGAGCGACAACGAAGTTGAATTCAAACTCGAATCTTGTGAAGTTACTCGGGAAATCCCGGCAGACCCAAAGCCGAGGGAAGATCGAAGCACAGGGGGAACGCTGAAAGAACTTGGTGCTTCTAGTGCTGGTACCTCTTCGTCCGCTTACCCAAGCGACAAACATTTCCTCACCAAATCCAACACCAGCTTTACTTGCAGAGCCGCAGAGCTGGATCACCTGCAAGCACTGCATGATTCCATTGTCAAAGACGCTGGTAGAAGCAAACAGTCTTGTGGGTATTCGGCCAGACAGAAGGATCCTGTGGGGAATCAGCTGATCAAAGCACCACCACATTCAGGTGCTGTGGCAGCCCTGCCCACTGGACCTGATCAGGTCTTCAGGTCCGGTTCCTTCGACCACGCAGAGGAGGACGTGGTGCCACTCGAGCCTGACGTCATGAAGGGAGTCCGAGGTCTTCAGGAGGCTGTTCCGGTGGGGCAGCCCTGGTCTGTGTCCAAGTGTCGACCAGAGGGCAGCCTAGCTAAACGCGTGGTAAACATGGAACTGCAGCCTGGTCCTTCTAAACGAGGTGAACTTGTTTTACAGTTACACTGTCTAAAGTGTAAATGAAAGTGAGTGTGCTTCAGAAGGGGTCCTGGGCCCGTTGTTGTGCAGGTAGGGTAAGGCTTTGCCCCAGAGCAAACTGGGAAATCAAGAGTAAAGACACTTATGATGGACACCGCTTTATAACCAGAGAAGACACTTGCCCTTGATTTCCCTATGTTGCCTCAAGGTAATGACTTACCCTCGCTTTCAAACTACGGCCCCACGAAAGAAAGAAGGATGACATGTAGCTTCGACACCTGCTGCTCCATGTCCTGTTTGTACTTTTTTCAATCCTTTGTAATCCTAAAGCTTAACTTCTACTCCTTCCCCAATCATATGCTGCTATGCTATCGGGATCTGGATAAACATTTCCACTATCCCAAGTAACTGACTGCCGAAAACTTTAGCAAATGGGCGTGGCACCCTCGTCTAGACCCGGTTCCGATGGCTTTTTTTCTTATTGTTGAATTTGCACAGGCTTCAGAGAAAGGAGGCACTTTCGTAAGCTTCGGTTTTGTCTTTGTGGCGTGAGTAACCCTGGGCCCAGTTACTATACCACCATGAATATTTTGAATATTTTAAAGATTTTCAGCTTAAAACGTAGCGTAAGACCTAGCTAAACCGGAAGAGCAGATTATCTCCCTGCCCTAAGTCGTTGGCTCACATTGATCGAAAAGATGCGAAAAATGTGTGAAACTTCGTTTAATTCAACGCGTCGAGTTTTATATGTATGTATATACTTTGTGTAGAAAATGGTTGATATGTCTTTCTTTACAGGCAGAACCAGCGACAGAGGGGGTCGGGGAGTCGTCTCTCCGTCGTCAGCAGCAGACGACAGCGGAGCGGATCCGTCGTCTGGCGCAGGGGACAACACGGAGACCAATTTCATTTCCGATGGCTTTAACGAAGACGACAGCAACGATTGCATCATTGTCCCCGAGTGGCCAGAAGAACGGCAGCAGCAACATGGCAACAGACTGGCACAGCCAGGAGTCTCGCAGAACTATGCTTCGCTCGTTCGACTGAGCAATAACGCTCTGGTGGACTTTGGTGAGTCAGCGGTTGGAGGCAGCTGACCGAAACTGTAATGAAATTTGCGTGGAATTTTTGGGGTATTCCAATGGAAAAGTTATTTTCGTCCATATATTTTTCTTTCTTTCTATTTCTTCTTCTATCCACCATTCTTTCCTTTCAGAATTTACAAATTCCAATGTCCAAATTTGTGCTTGTCTGTTTGCGTGCATATGACCCTTTTTATCTACTGGTTTCAACTTTCTTCGGCCAGTCTTTTGTTAACTAACGTCACGGCATGTTTCTTCGTTTGTACAAGTCCTTGCATCATCGCCAGACAGTCATGTGTTTTAATATTTTAATGTAGTTTCTCTCTGCTTGATGATCACGTGGATACCATCAATCTCCTAATCTGTGTTCTTGAATATTGATTGATCTGTTCTGCTAAATTCGTGTACGATCTGGAGACCTAGACTGTAACCCATCAACATCTTCTTATAAGATCATCATCATCATCATCATCAACGAGATCTTAACTGCTGAAAATGTAGAGTCTCTGATGTACATTTGTTTTCTTACCCTGGTTTTAAGTCCCTCTTTGTGCATCGCAGACCCTCTAGCATTAGGAACCCGGTCAGCGGTGACTTTGGGCCAGACACTGGCCTCCAAGCACACACTCCGGAAGACACGAGGTCACATGCAGCAGTTCCAACGCTTCCTCAGTCAACATGGCGACGCGCGACCCATGGCAACGATCCAACCCAATGAGCTCGACCCCCTTCTGGGTGCTTTCTTTTCTCAGGTGGGATAAACACACTACGAGGCAGAAGAGAGAGAGAGAGAGAGCTGTACGACTTATCACTCACTAACCTTGTTTGATAGCGGATACTTAATCAAGAAGTTGTCTAGCAAAAAATGCCAGTACAACACTTTTTTTTTGGAGTGGGGGGGGGGAACAGTCATACTAGCAGCTTTGTGAGTTAGTGAGGGGAGGGGGAGAAGGTCAGAGATGATACAGTAAGGTCAGAGATGATGGAGTAATGGTCATCGTTATGTGCAGTTGCGGAAGGACGACGGAGAGGAATACGACCCCGGGTATGTGCGGAACATCCAGTCGAGCCTAGAGCGCTACCTGCGGTTCAAAGGTTATGCCTGGTCCATAGTGCGCGACCCGGAATTCGCAGGTAAGTCAAAATAGAAGAAGTAGACTGGCTTGATTGCTAAACGGATTGTGAAAATTGATCAATGGTACCCTTCGACCAAAATTATGGATCTGCTGCTGCTGCTGCTGCTGCTGCTGCTGCTGCTGCTGCTGCTGCTGCTGCTGCTGCTGCTGGAAATCGAGAATATATGACGGCATACTTTTTATTAAATGTGTTTATGTATCTCTTGGTCAGGATCACGAGCAGAGCTTAAGTCCAAGCAGGAGCGACTGTTCTCGCAGGGCCGGCCCGACGGGGCCAGCGCCATGACAGTCAGGGACATTGATGTCTTCTTTGAACGAGGTCAGCTGGGCACGAGCAGCCCGGAGAGTATCCTCAACAGCATGTGGTTCATGGTCAACCTCTACTTCGGGCCCAAAGGAGTCCGCGAGCACGCCAACATGGTGTGTGTTTGTGTGTGCGTGCGTGAGTGAGAGAGTGCTTTTTGGTGTGCCGAGTAGTAGATTCACCCCATTAAAGGCCCGACAACTTTTGACTCCAAGACGACACCATGGGCCGTAATTATAAAGTGAGAGTAAGTCGTTTTCCCAGACCAACATGGAGAACTCAAGGAGACACCTCTTGTTTTCGTAGTCACAATTCCATGCCCAGACCCTGTGGACACTGCTTTCTTTATCCCAGTGCATCTGCCATCTTTGCTACCGATTTATAACTGTGGCTTCAGGGGTAAAAACACGTCTGCGGGTTCTGGACGACGCTCTATAACTTAGGGAACAAGACGTTTGACCCTGGCTTTCCCAGACAAAGACTTACCCTCACTTCATAACTATGGCCACATGTGGTTAGGTTGTAGAGGGAAAAAAATGGCACATACCATGCATGACTCAGAGGGTTATAAATTCTAAAAGAAATTTTAATCTCCTGTTAAAAGTAACTAACTGACCCTGCCCTAATCCACTCAGTAATATTAAGCCTTT
This sequence comes from Marisa cornuarietis, assembly GCA_004794655.1. Lineage (NCBI taxonomy): Eukaryota > Metazoa > Mollusca > Gastropoda > Architaenioglossa > Ampullariidae > Marisa > Marisa cornuarietis. The sequence goes on along the minus strand of SMMW01000506.1, from coordinate 813,451 downwards.
TGTTTGTTTATTTTATTGTTGATCTCTCCTTTTTTGTTTTGTTTTGTTTGTTTGTTTGTTTGTACGATACTTTTTTGCTAGTCTCTCTGTACAACATATTTGGGAGCCAGTGTGTATATTCGCAGAAAACAATTGCCATAGAGTAGTCAACTAAGGACGTTACGGAGTACGCCATCTTCTTAACCATCCCAAACGTCTTCGAAGCCTACCTGACCCATAGCAACTTTCATTCCATTCTTTTGTCTGTAGTTATGGCTTTCTGCATCTCTTTCTTTGATTTTTTTTCTACGGTTATTTAATATATTTCTTGGTTCATTCGTCTGACTTCCTATTCTTCTGCAAACCTGATGCCACAGCTGCCGTTCTTCCCTCCTGTACTTTCCACTCAGATCTTGCATCTTCCTGTTTTTCTCAGGTGTGGGGCGACATAGTTCTGGATCGAGACGAGAGTGGCACGGAGTTCCTGCGCTACACTGCTCTCTCAGGAAGCTCCGACCTTTCCCGAACACGCATCCGGGTCTTGGCCAATCCAGCCAATCACAATCGCTGCTACGTGCACATCTACAAACGCTATCGGGATCTCCGACCTCCGAACACCTTTCACCCGTCTTCGCCCTTCTACTTGGGTCTGAACCAGTTCGTGGAGGACGCTGCGGGCGCAGGGGTGTACCACTTCCGGGCCACGTCCTTGAGCACCTATCGCCTGGTCGGCATCATACGCCGCATGAGTATCGCCTGCAACATGGCGGACCGGAAGCTGAGCAACGTTAGCTTCAACAGCTTTGTCATGCAGCTTCATGACAAGGGCCTTCTACCAATGGCCACAACTGACCCATCGGGAGTTCCTACCTCTGCAGACGTCCAAATATAGAATTTAAAAAAAATCTATAGCTGAATGAAACAAAACAAGAATTTATCTTACTTTGCTTTGATGTTTATTAAGAGAATGAATGAACTACTAAAATACTGTTCTATATACTTCATTGATCCAGTCACAGTTTGCATTTATACTTTACATGGGAACTTCATGATTTGACATCCCAAATAGTGTGTTTAATGGCGGACGATAATATGTAAATCTAGTAAATGACTTGAAAAATATCCATCATGGATAAGAGGGATAATCGCTTGAAGTATTCTTTTGGGCGGGGAGGAAGAATTTATGGGAACGCATAAAGAATAAAAGGTAAATATTTTGTAAAGAAAAAATGTTGGCATCCACACATGAAAAATTGAGACAATCAAGGCACACTTAACAAAGCTGAGTAACAACAAAGCTGGATGTATAACTGCAATATTATTTCTATAACTAATAATATTAGTTATATATATTATGCTAAACTTTATTGACTTCTGTGATCGTCCGTATTACTGAAGCGTAGGGGTACTTGTCATGGCGATCAATATATTATCAGCTTTCCTGCAATCATAATCATTATCATCTTAACTTCTTCTTCATCATCATCATCATCATCATCATCATCATCATCATCATCATCATCATTTTGCCGTAGTTTGTAATCTCAACAGGGTCTTCAGACCAAGGGATACCACTCTTTCAGACAATTATTGATCCATTTTCTGTTTTCTCTCCCCTGATCTGTTAATGCCGCTACCCTTCACTAAAAATGGTCGTCGTCATTTCAGTCTGGAGTGTTGGGATGTCAACAGATGTCCCTGCTGCTCCTTGGCACTATCCTTCTAGTTTATTATTTTTTTCACTGCTTTTGTTTAAGTATTACTCTTGGTTTACAACTGGGTCTCACAAAGGCTGGATTTTCCAGTGATTGAGTGAATGAAGAATGAATGAATGAATGTGTGTGTGTAAGAGAGAGAGGAGACAAGAGAGGAAGACCTGTCTACTTATTGGCAATGCATTTTAGCATTGATAAGAAGCCTGACCAGTGAGCATACATCAGTCTGAGTGAAACATTGCAGTGAATGGAAATCAGGAAAAATCGCAATCAGATCTCCAGAAAATTTCCACAAAATGTCAGCAACGCGATTGAAATTAATAAAAAAAATATTTTTCACAAAATACATGTCTATAAACTCGTGACTGCCTAATAAAAGGTACAAACAGAAGTAGTGGCAAAGCTGGGTAATGAACGCAAAATGCAATGAGTATCACACAAGTGTGACAGACAGAAACGTTTATTATATAGACGGGAAATGTTATCACATTGAGGTGAAGGTTTGTAAAGGTGATCAGGTACTAAACTTCCTTCAATCGGTGATGATCGATAAGTCTGGTTTGGAGGATGGGTGGGTACTAAGAGAGTGGGGGATTCCAAGAAGAATTTGCTAGAGGGATGCTAACAGGAAGAACTAGATGTCCAGATTGACAACTTGTAATCATAAAGAATTAGATGTCCAGTTTCAGAACTGGTTGTAGTCATAAAAAAAACCACGAAGCAAGAGCAGAATGAGTGATCTGCAACAGTCTGGGGAGGTATGAAGTAGGAGCAGAGTACTTCAGAAGACAGCCTAATGCTGCTGCTGATGGTGAAGTTGGGGAAGAAGGCGGTGTGCATTCTACAGCCACCCGCTGCACTCTTATACTGTGATGTGACTGTGTTAACAACAGTCTGCCATCAGACAGCTGCTGCCACCTCGTCTGCTTACATGACAAATTTCAAATGTCATCTCAGACGCCAGCCACTCTGCAGACTTGTTGAAAGAGCAGAGAGTTTAATATTTCATATATATTTTTAAATCTTTGGGTCAGACTGTTCGCAGAACTCTGTCGCTTACTACAAGACCTCGACAGGATATATGTAAATGTGTGTGAAGGTTGGTGGTTAGGGTTCTGACATCTGCAGGCTTAATATGTCTCATGTCAGTCAACGTACATTTTTCACGGAGAATTAGTCGCAGAAATAAGAATGACAGATAGAGAGGGTGGCCCGCCTTCTCACCTTCTAGAAGAACCGGTTTGTTTAAGCAACAGCGGTCCGATATATCTTGTGAGGTGCGGTGTATATTTTTTTAAAAGACAGGTTAAAGAGTGGGGCAGGATGCTATATCTCAAAATATTGATAAACACTTACCTTCTGTTCTCACTTCAACACCACTGATGTCAGGATTGTGCACAGATATGTTTTACAAAATGGGAGAGTGTTATGAACATGTGTTATCACCCCTGAACGTCGAAGTAACGAGGTTGTCGCCCTTGATTGAATAGCGATTATGACCCCTGGTTTGAATGTGTATAGGGGGCGTTGTTTAGAAATTGGAAGAGGAAGCAGACGTGAGAGTCTGGGAGAAAGAGGAATTTGGTACAGAGGTTGGAATTAATAGTACTGTGTGGATTAATATTAACTGTGTGAAGAAATAGCAACTGTGTGGATAAATAGTAACTGTGTGGATACATATTAACGGTGTAAAGAAATATTAACTGTATGGAGAAAGAGTAACTGTGTGGAGAAATATTAACTGTGTGGTTCCTCGATTTACTAATTTTCTCAACTGCTGTGTGATCTCTTGAGAAGATCGTAGAACTGTGTGGAGAAATATTAACTGTGTGGTTCCTCGATTTACTAATTTTCTCAACTGCTGTGTGATCTCTTGAGAAGATCGTAGAACTGTGTGGAGAAATATTATCTGTGTGGTTCCTCGATTTACTAATTTTCTCAACTGCTGTGTGATCTCTTGAGAAGATCGTAGAACTGTGTGGATTTACCTACTGTGGAATTTTTATTGACTTGATCATTTGTCTGCCGTTAGACTGTCGGAGTTATTTGGTGAATGTAGGCTGTCCGTATGATCAACGCCAGAGAGCAAGACTGAAAGAGGGGAACTGTTTGCCGTGTCGACCCTTTCCCCCCCCCCCAACAACAGAAGAAGAGAGAACTTGAAGGACTTTAATATAAACTGCTTAGATATATTTGTTTCGGTGCAAACTCAGTGTAGAATATTTGTGCTGAAGTTTTCTGTTGTTATTTAGTAAAGTATATATTTACGTTCACCCGATTAATAGAAACGTTCGAGCCCATGTGCAGGTCTTTGTATTTTGTTGTGTGAAAGGACACGTGAAGAAGGCTGTGAGGTCAGTGTGTGTTGTGTGTGACCTGTCCACACTTTCCCTGCGTTCCTGACATTGGTGACCCCGACGTGATCTGTCGTGGGTTTGTTTCGTTTGGTACAGAGTCGGGTGAAAGTGGGTCTTCGATTCAGTGTTTGTGATTCCCCTGGGACTTAGTGGTAGAAGGTTGGCAGTTAATTATTTATCTTTGAGAATTTTGCAAAGCGGTTGTACTTATTTATATTTGCTCAGTGTTTAAGTGTTACATGTTGGGCGTGGTGCAGTTTCCCCGTCTCCAGCTTCACGGGTCTACGGGTGTGTAAAGTTCTACCCGTAGTAAGGAATTAGCCTCTGTTTCTACTTTGCCTCTCGTCTTTATTTTCCAAGCTCACTATTTTGTGTGAAAGTGTATGCAGAAACCGAAAGTGAGAGTGGGTGTTCTCTATCCTGTAGTTATCTGTCTTGTTTTATTTTTATAAAAAAATAATAATTCTGGGCCTTGCGTGTTCACTTATTAATTTATGTGAAGTCATTGGATGTTTGAATAAGTTGTCGCCCTTGGATTATTTTGATGTACTCGTACGGTACTTTAGGATTGTTAATAGATCTAGAAATCTGAGTGACTAGTTTTGAACAAGTTAAGACTGCTATTGATGTTATTTTGTAACCCAGTTGCATTCCTTGAAGATAATTTTTTTTGCCTGATTGATGTTGACATGCCAGTAGCTTAGACTTATTGCAATTCTGGTTGTATTTTCTGCCTTATTAGAAGCTTAGATAGTAGGGTGCCCCCTTTTTGTAAACACACTAGAGTAATTGTGTTGGATAGGTGTTAACCATGGCTGAATCCGTTAGGGAGGTAGCCGACTTTATGAAAGAAGGACAACTGTTGGGATTGAAAGAAGAAGCCCTTACAAAGTATGTATTTCAGTGTATTGAAAGGCAGGACAGATATATAGAAAGATTAGCCAGAGAGAAAGAAGCAGAAAGATTAGACAAAGAGAAAGAAGCTGACAGGATAGCTAAAGAAAAAGAAGCTGACAGGATAGCTAAAGAAAAAGAAGCTGAAAGGGCCGCAAGAGAAAGAGAGGCCGAGCGTCAGTTCGAATTAGAGAAACTACGTTTAGAGAGAGAGACCGATTCCAGCGCGACGAGGAGTAATGGGAACCAAACCCCAAAAGGACTCACACATAAACTCCCCGCCTTCAAAGAGGACGAAGACGATATCAACGCATTTTTGAATCGATTTGAGGCTCAGGCGCAGTCCCTTAAATGGACCAGAGATATCTGGCCATTACAAATCGCCACTTCTTTTCACGGAGAAGCCCTCCAGCTATATGATAACCTATGTGTACAGGGCCCCGTGGATTATGATGTGCTCAAAAGAGAACTATTACTCAAGTTTCAGTGCACAGCCGAAGGATACAGAGAAAAATTTAGATCGGTGAAACCCCAATCTCAAGAGTCAATGCATTCTTTTCAAGCCCGACTAATCGGATTGTTCAACAGGTGGATTGACTTATCCAAAGTCCAAAAAACTTATGAAGGATTGCATGATCTGCTAGTCAGAGAACAAATACTGCAAAGTGTATCTAGAGATTTAGCCGTATTTCTGAGAGAAAGAGATTTTCAGAACGCTAATGAAATGATTGACAGTGCTGAACGTTATCGCCAAGCACACCCCCAGAAATCTCCGGCAAGACGAACAGAAACTACCATGTTCGCAAATGTGGGACAAGCCACTCCTCCTTCTTCACCGCCAGCTCGCCCAAAGCAGGACAGACACCAATTTACTTCTCCTCGATCTTCAAGACAACGAAATACTCCTCCCTACAGAAGGAATGAATCATGGAGGACTCCACCCCACTCCCCACCAATAAGAACAGTTCCGAAGGAAGCACCAACGACCATATATGATCGAAACAGCCCTTGTCATCCTGATCGTTGGAAACCACCACGACGTTGCTTCAACTGTGGAGGACTTGGACATATAGCGAAGGTTTGTCCAAGCTATCGAACCCAAGATAACACAAATGGAAATTGGAAAAATGAGAGCAACCCAACCCCAGCCAATGTTGCTATTATGTGTTCAGTCACCGACGAGGAGGAATTGGGTAAACTACATCTGTATCCAGGACGGATTAGGGGACAGCAAGTTAAGGTGCTACGCGACTCAGGTGCAACCATCTCCGGTATACGAGCCTCCTTGGTTCAACCACAGGACCGACTGAACGGGAAACAATCTTGTATTACCTTTGGTGGAAAGGTTGAAACCTTCCCTCTAGCACGTGTTCCAGTAGCAGAGGCGGCGTTAGGAATACGCGGGGCCTGGGGCCGACCATCAGCGCGGGGCCGGGGTAATGGAGTACGTGTATCAATATCAATATGATGCCGGAAGCACTGATTTATATACAGTTAGATAGGCTGGATCAATTTCGCAAAATAACGAACGAATTTAGTGTTTTAATTGATCGTAACCTTTCCCACCGTTTGTGACAGTAGCGGTTTTTTCTTAAATCGAAATAATATGGTGACGATAACTTAAAACTGCTTCTTATTATTGTCGGGTGTAGCGTGAAGACATGGGTTCAATAATTTGCTTAATTAGAACTTAGAAGTGTTTTCTGAACGTCAATTTTTTTGTCACAACTTGTTTAACACAGCCAGCAATGAGTCAATACGAGACTTGCAATAAGGAGATGACGACTAGGCTGTATATGGACATAGCAGCCTTCTGCATATCAACGTCAGTCTCAGAGTTTTCAAGCTAAAAGTTTTACATTAATGTTTATTTATGAATTATGAAATCCACTTTTCTTGCCTTCCGTGTGGAAAATTCATTGATGACGTCTTCGTAGTCCAGATTGGAAGCAATGTCTTTTTCTATTGAAAGAATCCCCAAGCCGCAAAGCCTGTCTTGAGACATGGTTGACCTCAAATAGTTCTTGACCAACTTCAATTTGGAGAAGCTTCTTTCGGCGCTTGCGACTGTGACTGGAACTGTTAGCAAGATTCTGTACGCTATTGCCGTGTTTGGAAATGAATCCCGAATGTTCCAAATGTACTGAAGGCACTGCATGGATGACTTTACACCTTCGGGCAAAATTTCTCGAAAAATCTTGAGTTCTGAACACAAATCTGCACCGTCTAAATCACGTGAACTCTCCGAGCGCAACGCTAAGTCAAGGTCCATGCAACATTTTAACAAGTCTTCATCATTCAATTGTCGCATGGTGTTTATGTTGTACAGAAATCCGAAGAGTGTCTCATATTGTTGTAGTTGTTCAAACCGTGTATTCATGGCCATAATTGCTTGCTCCATTATGCAAAAGAAATATTCCGTTCTAAAAGCATGTTCACCTGATGACGTTCTTTCATTCGTACTCTCGTAGTCAAATTGTCTCTTTTTTCGTCGGTTTCTTTTCTGTTTAAATACTTGTTCCACATCCATTTTGCTTGCAATTTCTTTTGCAGTAATCATAGCAGAATGAAAACCAGTGTCCCGATACTTTGTTAAGTATGTCACGAGTCCTTTAATTTGTTGTATTGCTACATCCAATTGCATGTCGGCAGATTGTAGCGATTTGCTCACAGTATTAACAGCAAACAGAATGTCATACCATATGATCGTGGCAAGTATGAACTCAAAATTTCCCACCTCAAAATTTGCAAGAGATTCGGCTTCGGTTTTTACCATAGGGTCCCTGGACTCGTCCGCTACAGTGAAAAGGGCCTCCCTTATTTCGCTCATTTGATACCTCAATGCTTTTACACTCTGTAAACGGCATTCCCATCTTGTGTCCGACAGTGATTTTGCTGTGTTATAAGGGACAGCATCTTCCAAAATCTTCCATCTTCCTGGTGAAGCGGCAAATATCACATAAATTCTTCGCAGAACCCCAAAAATGTCACTGCTTGTGAGCTGCTCTTGGCCATATCTCCCAACACAAGATTGAGATTGTGGCAGGCACAGGGTGTGAAAAATGCCCGACTATTCTCGCGAAGTATATGGGCTTGCACTCCTTGATGTTTTCCTTTCATATTAGCTCCATTATCGTATCCCTGTCCTCGACAGTCATCGATATTTAAGCCAAGTTTTTCGAGTGCTGCTAGCAACAATTCCGACAATCCTTTGCCTGTAGTGTCTTCAGCAATAAAAAATTCTATGAAATGTTCCACTACTTTTATGTCACAGTCATCGATATCGACAAAGCGCACAATCAGAGACAGCTGTTCTTTGTGACTGACGTCAGGTGTGCAATCAAGGATCGTTGAAAAATACTTTGCACGTTTCAATTTATCGATAATTATCTTCTTCACCTTAGATGCCATCAATTCTATGAACTCATTCTGGATTTGGTGCCCTAGATAATGATCATGCGTTTCCCCATCTTTAATACGACGAACGTGCTCTTGGATGGTTGGATCAAATTTTGCAAGTACTTGAATTAATCCTAAGAATTTACCATTGTTCGGTTGATAGAGCTTTTCTGTCTTCCCACGAAACGCACAGTTATTTTCAGCAAGATACTGCACGACGGCCAGGATTCTTGTCAGGACTGCACGCCAATGAAGTTTTTCCTTCTTTATGTGCTTCAACATCATACTGTCTATGCCATCATTCCAGGACATCCGCTTTAGAGCTTCAAACCATGTTTTCATGTTGTTAATATGCTCTGCAGTAAGCTCGTGTTTTTGCAGTTTTACTCCGAGATGTTTCCAATCATTACAACCTCCGTTTGACAATTTTCCCGCGGAAGATTTTCCATACAGCTTGCAACAAAAACAGAATGCTGCATCTTTAAACTGCGAATAAATCAGCCATCGCCTATCTACACATTCGTTGTTTGCCATCTTCCGAATATAAAAATTCCGTGAAAAATGTCTCTTCTCTTCATTTATAGGATATTCATAGTCGTCAGGTAATCTGATGGGACCTTTCTCCACCAGCGAATCCCGTACGTCATTGGTTACATGTTCCCAATGACCCGGATCGTAGATATCTTTTACGATCTCGATATGTGGGTATGAACTATTTCCTGCATCAATGTTTTCAGAATAGCCGCTTTTGTCCTCACTAACTGCTAAGTTCTGGGAGTTCGCAGCTGACGATAAATCACTCAAAGATTCATTATCACCATCATCACAACAATCATTGTCATTTTTCCCACTGCCTTCCTCACATGTCAAGTTAGAATCCAGGACTAAATCAAAATTTTCTTGCTGTTTAACGACCTCCTTTGAAAAGCACATGTACTTGTCCAACGCTCCTGTTTGACTTTTAACAAATTCTTCTCTTAACTTGCGTTTCTGCGCTTTTGATGAACCTGATTCATACTTGCGAAATCTATCTCGGGGCCTTCCACTCATGGCGTCGATGCGAAATGGTGAAAATCACCTTGAAACACCGTTAATTAATGTTTCCGTGTGCACCACTATCGAGACACTAGCTGAACGCACGGTTTCAATGTCTAAACTCTAGGCAATGATTCTCTACTCCTAAAAAGCGTCCACCTCTCTCTCCGAATCCCTTTCTCTTCTTCCCTTCCCACAAGTACACTGTCCCGGCAGTGACTTCTCGCTTCCATCGGAAACACAATCATCCTCCCCTCCATTTAGCGTCCAGTTTCACCTCTTCTCGCCCATTGCTTTCTACCCCTATCTCTCCTCGCTGACCGCTCTCTCCCTCTCCCGTCACACCTTTTCTTTCTTTCTTCTTTAACATCAAACAGGCACACATTCCAGAAACTCCCATCACTCATGACTTTCGTCCGCACACATGCACTCAGTCCTAGTACTCTGACCAGGTCCCTGACGCAGACTGGAATATGTTTCTAGCTAAAGCTACATGTTATCCGGGTACCTGTACAGGATTATGACTCACCAGCCAAATAAAAACGGACAAGCCATCCACACCTTTTGTAATTTTCGGGGATTTGTATAAAGAACACCTGCGACCACTTAAAGGATTATATTTTCGAAGACATAGAGGCGATTGACGAGGCTTTCGGACTTTGACCTTAAAAAAGTCTGATTTTAAAGAGCCCCTCTCAGTAATTTTTCATTTAACACAAAATATATTTTCAGTTGACAAACTCATAAAGATAAGGTGACCAGACGTTTCGGTAAAGCGAAAGCGGGACGCGTGCAGATGATGGTGTCGTCACCGACAAAGAACGCCGAAAAAGGAGGTGGGTGGGGGGAACCTTTCCTTTGACTTTGCCGAGTAGTGGTGCTTTCAACGGCAGATCTGTCCACTACAGTATTCCATTTTAAAAAAGAAAAACGGTTTTTTAAAATTTAAATATAAATATTCCTACCTTATATTGTTTTCCTTCTTCTTTTTCTGGTCTGAAGAAGGAACACCCAAGCATTACACCTGCTGATGTTAAGTTTCAAGTCTGCAGTATACAATTTCCATGTTGAAGGTAGGCGGGGCCGTCGGGGTAGCGGGCCACTTGTCAGAAGGCCGCTGTACACCCAGGATTTATCGCGCATGAACTGTCTAGATTCTAGAAGAAAGTTCGTGCATTAAGGTCTCTGAATTAATGTGCCACTGAAGGGGCCTGCAAGCAAGTTGGAGTTGACAGTAAAGAGAGGGGTATGTTACTGATGCACGGCCACTCTGTGAATGGAGAGGATGGGGCCCGCCGCTGGCACTGCAACCTCTAAGCCCTAAGTCAGATGTGAAAGGAGCTTGTTTCCCATAGTTACTTCACGACACAGTGAAACTTTCTCTTCCCGTTTTTCCATCACCAAACAAACTACATTAGTCTACAACTCTATACCAGGGGTGGGCTCAAACACGGCCTGTGGATGCCTTTGGATCGGCATCGTCTGCCAAAATGTCAAATGCACTTGTTTTCATATTTTTAACATCATCCTAGGTTAATTTGCTAAAAATATATTATATCAAGTACAACAGAGCAGAAATCGGCAGTCTGTAGCATTCTAACACAGAGAAAGTAAAAAGATTTAAAAAAAATAATAACAGACATGTCTGATAGAGTCGTCAGAGGGCAAAGGGGGCACCTGCTTTCAAAGGAAAGTGAGCGACTTCAAACAGCTACACTTTACACAATAAATTTGGCAAGTGAAGGCCATTATGTACTCATTTGTTGTCCATTCCATTCTCACTAGGTTTGGTGTGTAGTCAGCTGGCGTGGGGTTAGGGTAGGGAGGAAAGTTAATGCCACTGGAAAGTGGGGGAACTCGGACAACCGTAACCAAAGAAGATGACACCTTAAGAGGAACGAGCAGACGACCACCGGCGAGGGTACTCAGATTTTTAAAGACGTGCGGGACGTTGAGGGACTTGCCAGAAGGCGGGACATTGGGCGTCCTGCCCGGACATTTTATGAGCAGGCGGGACACGAGGTCCAAAGCGGGACTGTCCCGTCTAAACGTCTGGTCACCTTAATAAAGATGACCTCGGGGCTGAAGCGCGGGGCCCCTTCGAGAGCGGGGCCTGGGGCGGCCGCCCCATTTGCCACCCCCAAACGCCGCCGCTGTCCAGTAGAGACACCTTTCTTCAATGGAGACCTGAAATGTTGTGTCATCGAAAATCCAGTTGTCGATCTAATCATTGGAAACACGAGAGGTACAAAACGGGTGGTATTTGATGTACAAGAGAAAGAGTCAGAACCAACAGCAGCGGTTACCACACGCGCGCAATTCCAACGCCAGATGCAGGGACCTCAACCCATATCTCTACCACCAGTTCAATGGAATATAAAGAAGAACAACCGAATGGAATTACAGCAAAGCGATTCCTCACTAGAGACCATAACAGAAGATGCAGAAGGTCGTGAGTGTAGACTGCAGTTAGAGATCAGGGACAGAGAAATTGCTCAACTCAAGGCCGAGATGGATGTTAACCAAAAGAAAAGAGATCGATTAGCTGTACTGTGCCAACAACAGAAGTCGACCATTGGTGAGTTGAAAGAAAAGATTCATGAATTGGAGTTGAGACGTAAGCATCAGTGTGATGACCTACTGAAAGCCTCAGCAGATATCAGAACCTTCAAGGAACGAGAGGAAAGACTCAGGAAAGATCTTGATAATACTATCACAAGATTGAATTCTCTGGAAGGAAACACCGAGGCAGAAAGAACAGCTCATCTGGAAACGAAATTCAACTCAGAAAGCTTAAAGCTTCGTGTTAGAGACCTGGAAGGATCTCTGGAAGTCGAGAAATTAAACAGTGTGGAGGCTAACCGAGCCGTGGAACGTTTGACAAAGCAAATGAGAGAATTCGAACAAAGACTTGGTGATAGGAGAGAAACTCAAAAGGAATATCTGGGATTGAAACGCCAGTTAGTAGAAGACATAGCAGAGAAGAAGATACTCATTGGCATCTTGTCAAAAGATCGTGAAATCCACCAGAAGAGTTTCACAGAACCCATAACAGGGCTGGGGACAACCAAGAAAGAACAGGCATTTGTAGAGGACTCCAATGTAACACTTTTCAAGGAGTTACAATACCTACTCCTGAGCTTCGAGCTGGTAGGCAAGAACAAAAGGATGAAAATCACGAGAGTTCGCAAGAAAAGAAAAACAGCAACACCATCTGCTCTTGTAAAAAAAAAACTTTAAACACACTTTGATCGCCTATCGTCGTGAACCGGATACCACAGCAGAAGAGTTGTCTAAATCTATAAAGAAGTGCAAAAAAGTGAACAAGTAATCGATATATTCAAGGAAATGATTAAACCAGAAGACCTACTACATAAACATGCTAAAACAATACCCTCGACGTGCAGAAGTTCCATCAGCCCTCTTCACCTACAACATTGAGAACAGTTTCTTACCCGTCATATATGTGAGTAGAAAATTACTGGATAGAGAGAAGAGATACAGCACAGTAGAAAGAGAGTGTTTGGCCATAGTATGGTCTGTTCTGAAGCTGTCTAGATATTTGTATGGGAGACAGTTTACCCTACATACTGATCACAAGCCCCTATCGTTCCTCACATCTAATCCTTATAAGAATGCCAGAGTGATGCGGTGGGCTTTAGCCCTCCAGGAGTTTAAGTTTGATATTCAGCCGATTAAGGGGACCACTAATAAATTAGCCGATGCCTTATCAAGGGCTGAAATGGATCAAGAAATTCCATAGGGCTGTCAGATAATCTTTTCGTTAGAACGTAACAGTTCTATTATAGTTAGGCAAAAATGTGAACATTTTTTTTTGTAGGAGGGGAGGAATGTTATGAACATGTGTTATCACCCCTGAACGTCGAAGTAACGAGGTTGTCGCCCTTGATTGAATAGCGATTATGACCCCTGGTTTGAATGTTGATAGGGGGCGTTGTTTAGAAATTGGAAGAGGAAGCAGACGTGAGAGTCTGGGAGAAAGAGGAATTTGGTACAGAGGTTGGAATTAATAGTACTGTGTGGATTAATATTAACTGTGTGAAGAAATAGCAACTGTGTGGATAAATAGTAACTGTGTGGATACATATTAACGGTGTAAAGAAATATTAACTGTATTAACTGTATGGAGAAAGAGTAACTGTGTGGAGAAATATTAACTGTGTGGTTCCTCGATTTATTAATTTTCTCAACTGCTGTGTGATCTCTTGAGAAGATCGTAGAACTGTGTGGAGAAATATTAACTGTGTGGTTCCTCGATTTACTAATTTTCTCAACTGCTGTGTGATCTCTTGAGAAGATCGTAGAACTGTGTGGATTTACCTACTGTGGAATTTTTATTGACTTGGTCATTTGTCTGCCGTTAGACTGTCGGAGTTATTTGGTGAATGTAGGCTGTCCGTATGATCAACGCCAGAGAGCAAGACTGAAAGAGGGGAACTGTTTGCCGTGTCGACCCTTTTCCCCCCCCCCAACAACAGAAGAAGAGAGAACTTGAAGGACTTTAATATAAACTGCTTGGATACATTTGTTTCGGTGCAAACTCAGTGTAGAATATTTGTGCTGAAGTTTTCTGTTGTTATTTAGTAAAGTATATATTTACGTTCACCCGATTAATAGAAACGTTCGAGCCCATGTGCAGGTCTTTGTATTTTGTTGTGTGAAAGGACACGTGAAGAAGGCTGTGAGGTCAGTGTGTGTTGTGTGTGACCTGTCCACACTTTCCCTGCGTTCCTGACAGAGAGCTGAGACCAGGAGTTAAATTAGGTTTATCTGTTTACAAACGGGATGTCACGAGCTCGATCTCTTTATAGGCATGCATCTCGAGAACAGAATTTGGGTATTTGTCCCGATTTGGAAAACTAGCATCTTATGCTGAACTTGACTCAATGACTAGAAGGGTGAGTGAGTGGATTTAGCATTTGCTTACATAGCACCACGGTGTGTAGGTAAACATTCAGGGACAGTAATTCTGGCTATTTCAGATTGATGGTGCTGCTGTGTAACTGAATCCTAGAGCTTACACATGATGATGATGGAACACGCGGGAGAAGTAGCTATTTTCGATCGTTGTTTCAAATTATGGGATTCCAGTCTACATCCAAATCTGACATTTAATTTCTTTTGGGAGGGTTTCTATTTCTTTTTTTTTTACCACCGAAAACCTTGAATATTACTAGTTAATATATTATAAACGTGGGTCCATATCTGGTGAATGAACTTTTTTTGTAGATTTGGCTTTATCATAGTTGTCGGAAGACAGGCAAGTCTGGTTAAGAAGCGAAACACACAGTAATTAATGTTTTCACGCTGAGATTGGCAGGGGGAGACAAACAATTGACGGAAGCAGCTGCAAAAGGGAGGAAGCGAGGAAAAAGTCTGGCACAGTCGTTCCAGGATTACAAGGAAAGTTCCAAACCTAAACATCTCTAGTTTCTTCACCGTATAGCCACGAAACCGGTAGCGGTCGGGTGCAACAGTGACAGGAACAACAGAGCCTCCATTAGACACCCTCCCCACCCGACTGAATAGATTTCACTCTGAAAGATGAGGAGGTAGAAAGAGGAGTGAATAATGCCACGTAATTGTGTCTGCCGACCAAAAGAGGTCTCTGGGACGTGTCGAGGGTTTGAAGGTTTGAAGGCTTGACAACTGCCATTTATTTGTTCTCGCAGAGGATCTCGGCAACGAGGAACATAGACTTGCAGAGCCTGCGCCCTGACTGGACAGAATCAGCATAGCATGGCCATTAAACTCTTTACATTCTTTGTGCCTTGAAATCACCATTTTATGGTTTAGACATTTTGCTATCGTCAAGTCTTTCCGAGTCAACTCCGATGATGATCTACTTAGATGCAATGCTTTAACTACAGTGCACTGCTGCTTCAAAATATACAAAACGTATTAATTCATCTCCTAGACCTGTACAAGTTGACCTATGAAAGCTAACCTACTCAGGTCGTCAGAAGAAAAGGGGGAGGGGACATGTATGGACGGAAAACTTCCCTTATCTTGATCGGCCTGCAAGTAAATCTTTCCATTCCTTTTTTGTTTGCCAGTCAGTTCTTCCTCTGTCTATCTCGCACTCGGCATCGGCTGCCCTCCAGGGTACCCTAAAGGAAGAGTGCTATGCGGGGTCACATGGTCAAACCAGACACTATGCATAAACACATAATGCAACATAATGTCAGCAGACGCCACCTTTGTAGTCTAGCTCTCTGAAACCGCTAATCGAATATGTTAATGGTTGTTCACCTAAGGACGACGAATCCCTACTGAGTAAGTCATTGGAATCATGGTACGTAGCAGGAGATGAGCAAACATCAAACAGGAAGCTGTTCAACTCGATATCTGCTACAAAGATGGCGTCTCATTACAAACAAGCTCCCTCATTTCGGTAAGCAACCACTACACAATATGAAGCTCTTTGTGAATAAATAACAATACATTTTAAAGATTTCTATGTTACTTTAGTTCTAGACTGATTAGGTGTGCAGATGGTGATATGACAAAAGGGCTACGGATTTGTATGCACAGAATAATCCTCCCTAGTAAAACGTTAGTAATCACGCGCTGAGCAAGAAGAAAAATGTGTTTAATTCAACTATTCTCTCCTTTGAAAAAAAAGAGAGAAATCTGAAAACACCCAGCCACCAAGGCGTCGTGTTTGCGTTGCTAGGCGAATGTGTCTCAAACAATCTTCGTTTTTTACCCGCAAAGAAAACACCAAGTGTTTGCGTCTAAGCCAGACATAAAAAAGGTCTTCAGCACGCAAGAGGCGGGGCGAACAAAGCGGTACAGGAGCTAGAAATTTGTTCATCACAAACTGATTATTTTTAAACAGGTGCGGGAACTCCTTTTTGTGTCTAGGAACCAGTAAGATAAATTAGACCTGCTCTTCAACTAAGCAGAGTGATGAATTAAGAAAGAAAGAAAGAAAGAAAGAAAGAAAGAAAGAAAGAAAGAAAGAAAGAAAGAAAGAAAGAAAGAAAGAAAGAAAGAAAAGGTTATTCAGAGGCCATGAAACAGTTTTTGACCTCAACCAGCGTATTGAGACATTCAAAGTGCAGTCCATGATTTATATTATGTCAGTGGCAAAGAGCACTTTGCTTATAACAACGCCCTTGGGACCAGTAAGGGATGTGTTTATAGCCAAAGGATGCTTGTAAGCGGGTCTTGATCCTTCAAATGGATGGTTACGTATGGAATGTTCTCAGTCATGTGGAATAGAAAGTGAAACAAACGATAAAAGTCTCAAGCAGCCTGTGTCAGCCACCCGATGTATCTAACATTTCTCTCGCCCAGACGTCCCAGGGGTGTTCACTCTCTCTTATTTACTTTAAATTGTTGTTGTGCTGTCTTCCCTTGACTACACTTAGAAATAACCGTTAAAAATCTGGTGTTCCGAGTATTAGTATCGTGAAATATTTATAACTTCGATAAATATTGCAATAGACTACGCCGACGACCTAGAACTGTTATTCCACTGGCACCAAGACCTTCAAGATAAGAACGAAAACCTTAGTAAGACAGTCAGCATGATAGGACAACACTCGAAAAACACAAGTACTACGGAATAGCATGACAAACAATAGCACTATCACAAACAGCGGAAGTCCACTAGTGGACGTAAAAGAATTTGTGTACCTAGGCAGCAAGGTAACAGCAGATGGTGACTGTGAACAGGGGGTCAACACCAGGATCAGCAAAGCCAACTAAGCACATCTGGAGACCCACTGGCCTCAGCAGCCATACAAAGATTAGGATCTTCAAGAGCAGCGTCCTCAGTGTCCTCCTATATCGGTCAGAGTGCTGGAAGACCACAGCCTCCATCTATAAAAAGCTAGAAGTGTTTCAAACCAAGTGTCTGCGGCACAACGAAAACTGATGATGATGATGATGATGATGATGATGATGATGATGATGATGATGATGATGATGATGATGATGATGATGATGATGATGATGATGATGATGAAATATTGCAAGTCCATATCCCGGTATGAAACTTTCAAGGTCGGCTTTATGATATACCTTTGTTGCACAAATCTCTACTAGCTTGTGGAATCTGTTACCAGCATCTCTGTATCTCTCTTCTTTCTCTTTGTTTTGAGGTTTGCAACCGTTGTGTTGCTCTTTTTCTCAAGCACGCTGAGCTCACTGCCAGGCCTGAAAGTGTTTTTAATAAATTACACAAGGAAAGAAAGCAAGTTTACATACTCAGTAGATGTATTGAGTAGGAAAGGCCGGTGTTCTTTATAAAACATTGCATAAAGCCCCTTTTTCTGGCACAAATCACAAGTGGGGCTGTTAAGGGTTTCCTCGGAGATATGTCATTAAAACTTAGCGCCAGTGCTGGCAGACACTCATAGTCCCCCTCTGGCTCTGAAGCTGAGGTTGAACTTAATCGTTAAACCAGCTATGAAGACTACCTCATTATAGATCAGACTAGGTGCTCAAGCTTCACTATTTCTCATCAACATGCTGTCCCCATCATGCTCCTCGGCCTAAAGCGCGATTTCAGTTTACTTAGGGCCGCAAAGATAACTTCTGCGCTTACAATTTTTTGTGTGGACCTTAGAAGAGAATCTATTGACCTTCGACCTCTCCTGTCATGGGGAGGAATTTCACAGACGGTGATGACAGCCTTTGGTGTGATGATTCTTTGGTGTTGGGCAATTTGTGCTTGTAATTTGGAAATGAGCTGTCCAAATATAAGCGTGGGGCTGCTCAAAAAGTTTTACGAATTCTCCGGAACACTAAGACATACGAAACGGTTTCTTTGTCTAAGCGTTTGACGATGAACGAAAACCAGTCGAAAAGTAGGCGAGCTTTTCCCCTTGTTATCTTTTTGTCTCGATTAAAAGGAATTTTTGTTTTCTTCTACATTTTTTCTTGTATAACTTTAAAATGCAGAAGCAATGAAGTACGAAAGAGTTTAATCGTTTTTCTAATTTTTATTCAAGAATAACTTAAAACATTTAGGGGAATAGTGTTAAAGAAATGATAAATAATTTAATCGTACTTGACCACCCATTGGAAACAAGCGTAGACATAAGTTTTCAGTATTTATAGAGTGAAATCTTCAATGACCCTAACAGTTGTTGTAAACACCTTCTGTTGCAAGGTATACACATCTCTAAAGACTCGTATTCCACACCTGACCTGATCTGACAGATGTTCTACTAAAGGCAGTCTGTAGCTCAAAGTAATGGTGTTCTTTATATACCTTTCTCACTAACTCGAAATAAGCAAACAAAAATGCAAAACTGACGAAAATTGTGTAAAAAAAGAGAGAACTTTTTGGACAAATATATACAGAAATAAAAATGGGAAAATGCTGATCTGGGAGACAGGTAAAAACAGTGCGACTGTTTAGTAGAAGACAAGCATATGCACAGAGAAACATATGCAAACACACACACACACACACACACACACACACACACACACACACACACACAGGACCTATGTTTTCCCTCCTTCACAAGTATTTAGATCGCCACACGCAGATTTACAAACAATCAAAACCCCAGAAGGAAGACATCCAACAAACACGAAAGATGAAGTGATTATAATTTATTTATTTATTTATTTATAATATAGAGAGGGATAGAGCTGGAGGGAGAGAAAGAGATCTGAAAGAGTTTTCAATGACGAATACAGATAAGAAGCAGGCAGGCAGGCAGGCAGGCAGGAAACTATCTGTAAGTTCTCTCGTTTTTCATGCTAGTTGCCGCCAAACAGCACATTGATTGAAACCTGTTGTTTATTTGGGGTTCCATGTCAAATTATACGGTTGACTGAGGGGCAAGCTCCGTGTCCCTAAATCATCTTTTTCTCTTCCCCACCAACACGGACACCCCTACAAGATAAAAAAATCCTTGGGGGTAAAACATACAGCGACCTTTGACATTGTAAAGGGAGGAGACTGGATCGCGGGGAATGTGTTGCCAGAAAGGGTGGGGAAAATAAACAGAAGATGCCAAAGATTTTGAACCAGAGGGGGGAGGGATAGGGGTGGGTAATGGTGAAAACCCTCGCACTCTGCTAGACAAGGGACAGCTTATTTGTGTGGGATATTAAATTTCCCAAATATCGACTGAGTTTTGGGATGTAAAAATCATACCAACCCGCATCTCATACTGATGAAAAGCATTGTCGGAAAATCCCACAAAAAATGAAAAGAGATATAAATAAAATTTTAATAAAACAAAGAGTAAGTGAAGAAAGCCAAATGGAGCAGAGTCACCATCGGAAGTACAAGGTCTCAGAAATCTGACATGCGGCCTAACAGAAGAGGGAAAATTGTAAAAGAAAAAAATGCCAGGTAACACACCGCAAGAAAAAAAAGAACCATCCTCGTTCAAAGATTGCCCACGAGGCCATGATAGGATGGGACTGGTAGAATGGGAGGAGAATCTTCTGGTGACATTTCCTCAGAGGCAGCAACTGTCCATTCTGCATGCCACCTTCGCATCGCTGACTTCTATTCAAAGATTATTTAAAGTCTATGCTTCGCATGCTTGAAATAAATAAGAATCAAGTCCTGACAGGCGTGTTTCGCAAATCTCGCGATTTCTCAGCTACGAGAAGTTGAAGAAACTGGTTCAAGCACACTCCATTTGAGAGATTTCTTCCTCTTTTCCACCGGAATCAAAACCGCTTGATATGCCCATCTTTTAGAATCGGGAGAGATGAAAGACAATCGATTTTAATTACTTGGAAGGTGATTTAAAATACATTTATTTTGCCGTGAGCAATGCTATATTTAGCCATTCTAACAATCCTCTTCTTCAGTTTTCCTCCGTATTTAACAGAGAATTGTATGCATCTTCGTGCACTTACACGCCACATATCTCTCCATCCAATTCAACAGACAGAAACAAACAACGCCCGTGGTTCGACTTCGGTTGCAGGCAGATGTTTTATCCCGTCGACAAAGTGCAGAAGAGAACTTGCAGTGTTTTTTTTGTTTTTTTTTTGCACTTTAATTTGGTTAACTTGATATTGAAGAATGGCTACATTGTTGTATTCCCTCTCTTTGTTGCTTCACATCTTCGTGCTCTCCCTTGCTCAAGCAACTTTTATTTCGCCTTTTTTCATTCTTTTTTCTAACTACTATTCTTTAAACCGTTTCATTATTTTTAAATACTTTTAAAGAACGTTTTATGTAAAAGTGTGGTAACTATTTTTAGGTTATTCAGGTTTTCAGGCACATTATTTTGTTTTCTTATTTTTGTTTTCTGTTGTTTTTGCTGTTTTTCTTCCTTTTCTTTTTGCGCAACGAGAAGCTCTTACAACCAAAAAGACAAAGAGGACCATAGACAATAAAATTGGGTCTCACCTTCGGCACACGTGACTTCTCTGTGGTTGTTTACAATCATTACCACCTAGCCTCAATATACCCTTTAAATGTCAACTCGAATGTCAAAAAAGCTTACAAGCAAAACTACAGTCTTCTTCTTAACATCTCTGGGACTATACTGCCCGGTGTACGTCCTTCCTCCTACAGTATTGCTTATTATCTCCCCTTCGGGCACCCGTCCCTCTCCCTTCTTCTCTTTACGGCCGCTTTCGGGTAGATTAACAAAAATGACAGGACCACACCTCGATTAAGCAGGCGTTGATTATTGAGTTCTAATGTTCTTTTGAACCCTGCAATTTTCTTTCTTTTTTTTTTCGTCTTCAGCCTTATTTCAGTTTTTGATGCCTTGCTTTGACGCCGCAGCAGTTTACTCTGCAAACACAGGATCCTCGCCCATCTTAGCCTCCTCACCTCTCCGAGGCCCCTTCAGATTCTTGGCCTGTTACTCACAGGCACCTGGCTATACTTGTGGTGCAACAAACTGCAGCCCTGGGTCGTTTGTTCTGATTGTTGAGACATTTGCCTGAGTGTTTTGAAACAATGCAAATGTTATTGCATTATTACATAATTGTTCTCAAAGAGTTTTTCTCTATGACTCTGACTCTCTTTTCCATTTTATTCCTCGCTTTCTTTTCTCAGTTCTTCTTTCTTTTCCTTCTTCCTCTCTCCATCTTCTCTTTTCTTTTACTCCTCCGACCGTCTTCTTATTTTTTTCTTTCATTCCCTCCTACCTCTTTCCCCCTCTCTTATTCTTTCTTTTCGTCGGTCTTTCTCTCTCTGTGTTTTTCTTTTTTTCTCTCTTTCACACCCTCGCCTTCCTCTCCTCTTTCTCATCTTTCGCTTTCTTCCACTCCCTCCCTCCCACTTTTTGTCATTTTCAGCCTGATGCCTTGTTGTCAGTGGTTTTGACTTCGATACACGAATTTACAAGTTTCAGGCCCCTTTCCCAGTCGGGTAAATAGAATAATCTCGTTTTACTTATCATTCCTTCCCCAAACGACTTTCACTGGAGTAGCGAGCAGACAAGGTGTTCTAAAGAAACATGGTAAAAATCTGTCTCGTTGCTGAATACTTGTATCAAGGTGAAACATTTAAAGAAGAACTGGAAAAAAGGAAGTCCTTGCCACAACCCATTCGAAAGCGCATAATCGAGTGGATAGACCACTGGAGTACAAACCTAAAAGTGAGCCGCTTCGATACCCGAGTGACGCAGCGACTTTTCCTCACTCGCCCCAGCTGTCGAGAATGAACATCTGATTCCAAAGAGGGATGGAGAAGACGAAGCAGTATAAAATATTTAAGGAAATGGCTTACTGAGTGCGGTAAATTTTTGTAATGTCTAAATTGGAACACTTTTTTGTGAGGGAAACGAACAAAAATGGCCTTTGAGCAGGTAATAAATATGGAAGTTTGTCACATTTTCAGAAGTAAACGACTGGTTAAAATCACGCGCGGCTGCCACGATGAGAATTGAGGGTCTATGGCGAGAAAATAAATTTGTTACATCGAGAAAGACTTCGTGAACTCACCTGTTGACCTGTTACGAAGAAGACTGACCTGTTACACATATTTTTATCCCTTTACACCTGAAGCAGTGATATTATTAAATACCGTCTACTTCCGTGTCAGACACGTGACCTCATTACATTTTGCGGCCTACAGGAGGTAGCGCGGGATTTTGGATGGTGAGGTTAACATATGAAAATTGCACCACGTACTGAAAAATATCTAAAAAAAAACGGTAGCAAAGAGATCGAGAATCGTGTTTTCAGCTAGGTCTGTTTATGAATCCTCTAGCCTTTTAACCAGAACAGCAAAAGTACAGCGAAAAGCCAGAGAAAAAAAAACCTTAACTTGTACAGGGTTGTGAGTTTATCACAATATGCAAATGTCAGGAAGCAGACTCAGTTTTCTCTCTTTCTTTGAATTCTTGTTTTCTCGAGGCACTTTCATTCGCTCAAACGAGCTGTTAAAAAAGAAAGTTTCATCAGCATGCATTCAGTAAGGTGTTTTGCTCTTGCGAACGGTTCAGTCAAGTGAGATCTCTCCTCTTCCCTGTGCAAATGAGTCCGGAATTGTTTCGTGGGTACCCTGTGTTTTTGTTTGATTTCGTTTTGGTTTTTGTGTGTTTCTCTTACAGACAGTGGACTCATTTGTATGTCAAAGGTGTCAGGCCAAAAACGCCTGGGGAATTACGCGAGCGAAAGAGTTATCCCCCCTTGGAAAAAAAGAACTAGGGACGTTGTCCAAGGGGAGAGAAGCTGCCTGCATGGGTGGCATACTGGCGACTATTTTTGTGTGTGATGTTCCGCTTTCAACAAAAAACAATTTCATGCTTATTTCTCGCTCTGTGCTCAGACGAGGTTCGACGTTAAGTTTTTGTTTTTTGAAAAAAGTAAACAAAGCTTGAAATGCCAAACACGTGTCAGAAGTGAAATGAAGCTGCTGACAACACAGCGCTGTATTATTTTTGTTTACAAAATGCTTTGTAAATTTTCCTTTCAATTGTTTAGGGAAAAAAGCGAGAAAGCAGAATTGATGGAAAGAGCCAGAACAGGATTTTAAACGTCGCTAATGACAGCAACTAAAATGACCGTATATAAGGTATGCAAATGAGGCTTTGGCAATTAGTTGATCACTTTACTGTCCTCCAGTCCTAGTGATGAGAGTTATTCTATTTTACTAACAGACATATTCATCAGGATTCTACAGGAACTAGGTAGATAGACACGACGTGGATTTACTCAATCAAATTGCCTCTAGGAATAATAATCGGGTGAAAGGACTGCAGGCCACATATGCACGGAGTTAGTTGCCCTCGTTATCTCCTTTGATCTTTTGAAAATGGCCTCGAAGACTTATATCTACAATTTTACCCTTCTTCTGATATTGGCATATGTCAGTTACAATGTTCTGCTGAAATATAATAAGCGTTGCGCAAAAGTCGCATTTTATGGTGCAACTACACCGACCTCGACAGAAAAATACAGATCCGCAACGGTATGATCCGAGATCAACTCGATCCATGAAAGATTTGATTTCAAAATGGTCAAACCCAGAGACAGCTCGATCCAGAATTGATCCAGTTATGGTTTGAACTAAGAATAGATTGCTCTGAAATTCCACTTACTTTTAAGTCTTTGCTTTTGGGGCTTAGATGGGGATTACTCGATCTTTTACTCAAACCTTGTGACCTCTGTCTGCTATTACATAGAAAATCACTTGAGATGGTTCTTTGATATTCTCTACTCTAGTGCTCTTTCATATTGTAGACTCCAGTGCCCTTCTATATTGTATACTATAGTGCTCTTTCATATTGTAGACTCCAGTGCCCTCCTATATTGTATACTATAGTGTTCTTTCATATTGTAGACTCCAGTGCCCTTCTATATTGTATACTATAGTGCTCTTTCATATTGTAGACTCCAGTGCCCTCCTATATTGTATACTATAGTGCTCTTTCATATTGTAGACTCCAGTGCCCTCCTATATTGTATACTATAGTGCTCTTTCATATTGTAGACTCCAGTGCCCTCCTATATTGTATACTATAGTGCTCTTTCATATTGTAGACTCCAGTGCCCTCCTATATTGTATACTATAGTACTCTTTCATATTGTAGACTCCAGTGCCCTCCTATATTGTATACTATAGTGCTCTTTCATATTGTAGACTCCAGTGCCCTTCTATATTGTATACTATAGTGCTCTTTCATATTGTAGACTCCAGTGCCCTTCTATATTGTATACTATAGTGCTCTTTCATATTGTAGACTCCAGTGCCCTCCTATATTGTATACTATAGTGCTCTTTCATATTGTAGACTCCAGTGCCCTTCTATATTGTATACTATAGTGTTCCTTCATATTGTAGACTCCAGTGCCCTTCTATATTGTATACTATAGTGTTCTTTCATATTGTAGACTCCAGTGCCCTTCTATATTGTATACTATAGTGTTCCTTCATATTGTAGACTCCAGTGCCCTTCTGTATTGTATACTATAGTGTTCCTTCATATTGTAGACTCCAGTGCCCTTCTATATTGTATACTATAGTGCTCTTTCATATTGTAGACTCCAGTGCCCTTCTATATTGTATACTATAGTGTTCCTTCATATTGTAGACTCCAGTGCCCTTCTGTATTGTATACTATAGTGCTCTTTCATATTGTAGACTCCAGTGCCCTCCTATATTGTATACTATAGTGCTCTTTCATATTGTAGACTCCAGTGCCCTTCTATATTGTATACTATAGTGCTCTTTCATATTGTAGACTCCAGTGCCCTTCTATATTGTATACTATAGTGCTCTTTCATATTGTAGACTCCAGTGCCCTTCTATATTGTATACTATAGTGCTCTTTCATATTGTAGACTCCAGTGCCCTTCTGTATTGTACACTATAGTGCTCTTTCATATTGTAGACTTCAGTGCCCTTCTATATTGTATACTATAGTGCTCTTTCATATTGTAGACTCCAGTGCCCTCCTATATTGTATACTATAGCGCTTTTTATATTGTAGACTCCAGTGCCCTTCTATATTGTATACTATAGTGTTCCTTCATATTGTAGACTCCAGTGCCTTTCTATATTGTATACTATAGTGTTCTTTTATATTGTTTACTCCAGTGCCCTTCTATATTGTATACTATAGTGTTCTTTTATATTGTTTACTCCAGTGCCCTTCTATATTGTATACTATAGTGCTCTTTCATATTGTAGACTCCAGTGCCCTTCTATATTGTATATTATAGTGTTCCTTCATATTGTAGACTCCAGTGTCCTTCTGTATTGCATACTATAGTGCTTTTTCATATTGTAGACTCCAGTGCCCTTCTATATTGTATACTATAGTGCTCTTTCATATTGTAGACTCCAGTGCCCTTCTATATTGTATACTATAGTGCTCTTTCATATTGTAGACTTCAGTGCCCTTCTATATTGTATACTATAGTGCTCTTTCATATTGTAGACTTTAGTGCCCTTCTATATTGTATACTATAGTGCTCTTTCATATTGTAGACTTCAGTGCCCTTCTATATTGTATACTATAGTGCTCTTTCATATTGTAGACTCCAGTGCTCTTTCAGCGTATGTCTACATTTTACTCTGGATACCTGTTGGGGAGGAAGATTTTGGATACATTAGAATTAACTAAATAATAAACAAGAATCGGTTGGATAAAGCAGAAAAATGTCATACACTCAGTAGCACTCGGTACAGTTATTTAACATAGTTACAGCGCTTTGTCCAAATACTCTGCTGGCTTATGGTTCTTTCCGGGATGAGCCTTACAATCCACCCAAGATGCAATCAATGTCGCCAAGCGACAGTCTTCAACCAAATAATTTCGAGAAAGGTCACTCTGACCACTGACATCATTGCCTCTCACTTCCTCTTGTGTCGTCGCCATGGGCAGCAGGGGAAGATAACGTGAGGTACAAGGGGAGAGAACGCGTAAAGTACCGACCGTGCCTCCTGTTTCACCCTGGCCTCCAAGCACCGAAGACATAAACGTCATCCCAAAAGGGAAGCCACCCAAGGCAGGGGGAGGGAATTTGAACAGCGCCGACCACAGAGCGGGACAAAGATGGCGTCTCAGCTGTTTAATCAGCCAGCCTTCCCAGAGGCCATGTCTTCCAAGGGTTCGCGGCGGGAGGGACTGTTCGATTTGCTGACCGGTTCCGCTTGGACTGTGGCTCCTCGGGGCATGCGCAAGTCGTCAACAGCCCAGTCAAGCAGTTGGTCGTCCAAGAGCAAGAAGCAAAAGCGGATCCTGGCCCCCCCCCCTGAACTCCCCCAGTCTCCTCCCCTACACCCCTCATCAATGTGCGACGGCCTTTGGTGACAGAAGGGGGCCAACCTTCGCACTCCTCCCCCTTCCCCCTCCCCCCACCCAAGTTCTACTTCTCGCTTGTAGAACCGTCGGCAATTTCACGCCGCCTGCAGCAATAGCTGTCTTATTGGCAACCCTAGAGAAGCGTTTCGGTCTCCTCCGGTCTGCAAAGGCTGTATTTGCATTTGCTTCTTTCGTTACCAGCCCCTTTCCTTCAGCCCGCACTACCTTCTGTCATTCACTCGCCGTCTCTGCCTTCTTTCTATTCTCTTTGCTTCTGACTTCTTGGTATCTGATTGGTTGCTAGCATCTTCCATCAGATTTGTGCTTCTTCCTTTTCTTTGACAGTTTACAATTAACAGCACGCAATTCATTTTCAGCTCCTTAGATCTTGTAGCCTTGTTCACTGATGTTTGACAATGGCCCCTCGACCTCTTTAGGTACATTAAACTGTCATAGTAATTGTCATTGAATTGTCACTGTTATTGCTACTCAACTGTCACCATAGTTGTCACTGTGATTGTCATCCAATTGTCACTGTAATTGTCATTTAAAAATTACCGGTCCGTTTATACACGGAAGAGTTTTAATGGAACACATGACTATGCAATCATATTATTTGAAGTCATAAACACACTTTCCAGAAATAGTCACTAATTTGACAATACTTGTCTGGTTACGAATGTCATTGATTGTCATTACACAGGTCATGTGATTGACATTCCAAAGATTACATTATTTACATTACACAGGTCACTGTGTAGCAGCCAACAAATCTTGCTCGTGCAAGCCACTAATTATTTTATAGTTAAAGAAAGCCAATTAATTTAAAGAAAACCAAGAAGTTTCACTCCCGTCTGTGGCTCTGTAACTCTTCTAAACGTCCCTGTGGCTCGCTCCCCAACAATTCATGGAATCGCTCAGCGTGATTACACCTTTACCTCTAGGATGCTCAGCTCAGGTCAGGTCTCCCAGACGTCGGGCAGAACATCCTAAGCGATTTAACCAACACGTCCTTTAAAATCCGGTTCATCGCGCATGCGCACTGGGCAAATGGCGGCGCTGGTCTAACCTAGTGTCCCTAAGGGAATCCGCT
The DNA here is from genome assembly GCA_004794655.1 of Marisa cornuarietis. Classification (NCBI taxonomy): domain Eukaryota; kingdom Metazoa; phylum Mollusca; class Gastropoda; order Architaenioglossa; family Ampullariidae; genus Marisa; species Marisa cornuarietis. The sequence continues at coordinate 785,755 of SMMW01000506.1, read as the reverse complement.
CATACAAGTAAAAATGGAGATTGATGAGATAATTCGCATCTGCCGCACGCTCCCACCGCTCATTTTTCATCGAGTTACAAGTCGCGATTCTCTAATCCCAGCAAGAAACAATTATTTCCTCTCTGGAATATCACACTAGAGATGTTTCTCTGCAAAGAAAAACTCTCGTCTTCTCTGAGCAACGAAAAGCTAGTCTTTATGACTCATTCTCATTTTCACCGCATGAAAGTGTGAGCTGAGAGGTTCATGGCTTTGGGACAAGAATGTAGACAACAAATAGGAGTTTATCCTGAAAGAAGACGAACCCCTAGTCTTTGCCTTTATCCACCTTCTTCCCCTCCCCCAACGAGATGCTTGTCAGTTGTAAGGTACTTTGCATGAACCAGGAACTGTTTCCATCCTGTACCTATGTAACAATCCATACTACTCTAATACAAATTGTATGGAGAATTGCAAGCAGGATAGTCTCACGCAGCCAGAGCTGAAAACCGCTCAGCGTGGAGCAGGAAGTGCGTCATCGCCGTCAACGGCAGAGCTGCGAGCCTCGCATTCCTGTTCGCTTGGAGTTCTCTCCCGCTCTATTAGATTATTCTGCATCGACTAGTTTTCCTGTTCCATGAAAATCTGCACGTCGTATTTTTTTTTCTTCCCCTTGGCATCCAGTGATTATCATTGCAGGTCTAAAAACGTGTGTATTTGTTATTTGTCTAGACATATCAATCTAGTTTCCGCAAAATGGCGATCAACACATTATTTTGAGGCGTTGCTAACATGGATTGTCAGACGCCTGACAAGACGAGATTGACTGGCTGTTCAGGCTAGCATGGCGGAATTTGTCACCACCAGACTCATTTCATTTCTCTCTTGCCACATAAAATGTCTCATAGCTGCAAAGCCGTCTATATGGTCTTGAACCAAATGCTTTTCGATTTTAAGACGCTGCTCTTCGAATATGTCACTACTCTGTGAGCAAAGAAATTGCTTTACTCTGCAGTAAAAAAAACAACAACAACAAAACTTTGCTAAAAGTTCACTTTCATAAAAAGTAAGTTCTGTTCACTTTCCAGTTGACAGTGCGATTGAACAGCAGACGTTTTAACCTGCGAAGTTGAAGAGAGAAGGAAGAGAACATTTTAAAACATATCGTTAGCCTCATAAACTGCTTTCAATGAAACATCCAAAGTGTTTTTATTGTCATCAGTGTCAGGTATGACCTGAGGGACAGACTTTCAGATGTGACCACCTATGGATTTGAAAGAAAAGACCGAATTCTGTAATACAATTACAACTGATGATAATGTAAATCATGTCTTTCTAAATCAGTAAACATTTGGTATATAGTCACTCAAATCGGTTTGATAATCTGGCGAAAAACCGATTAAATTCTTGCTAGAACAGCACTACTCTCCGACACACCCTTTCTCTCTCTCTCTCTCTCTGTGTGTGTGTGTGTGTGTGTGTGTGTGTGTGTGTGTGTGTGTGTGTGTGTGTGTGCACGCGAAGAATTGAAAAAGTTGCTGCATTAGTGTCTGAGTGGAACACGAGAAGGCTCCTGAACATATTGGCAGTCGGTGCACTGATCCTTCTCGAAACTCACCTCTCACTGGACGCCGTCTGCAAATACAGACAGCAAGAGCAGGTAACTGGACCTAGACAGGAAGATGAGGCGAGGGGGCAAGGGAGAAAATGCAAGCCACTAAATGAGGGTGGCGGGCCAAAGTCCGTCGTGACATCGTCAGAGGCCGGAGGTGGGTGTAGGGGGGGGTAGAGGCAGGAGAGGGAGGGTAGAGGCAGGAGAGGGCAACAAAGAGTAAGGGAGTGAACAAGAACGAAAATCTGACGCGAGTCCCTGAGGGTGCTTTTAGTAAAAAAAAAAACGCTTACCAATCAAATTTTTATAAAGAAAATTGACTCCTTACATACAACCTTGGATCCTGAATAACCTCAGTTGATCACTGTGTGTAGGGTCACTAACAAACAAAATTATTATTGATGGAAGTGACGGATGCGTTGATGGTCGCCCAAAGATCATGGACGTGTGTGATGCAGGACAATGTCCAAAGTCCGTGATTAGAAAAAAATGCGTTATCACTACCAGAAAAGCATCTTGACAGCTGATACAATTCTAGAATAATCATAATTTGGTGGATTTTTTCCGTCCACGACACAGTACTTCTAGCATAGTCTCGGACTTCGGTTATTATCCTGCTTCATAAATCTGACCCATGCTCTGTGAAAAGCAGCTACTGAAGTTATAGACAGCACTAAGAAGTTCGCTGAAAAAGATAAAGAAACGGCGTATATAAAAACAGATATATATCTATATATATGGCACACACATATATATATATATATATAAGACTATCTCTCTTTCGTCCCTTGTCTTTCCTCAACCTCCATCCTCTATCTCTGCCTCTCTTATCTCGAGACTTGACCAAGTGCTGGTCCCTCTTGCCCATGACAGGTCACCAAGTATTTTAAGCGAAGGGTGTTGTCAAGTCTCGTCTGCGTCTCTCTCAGCGATTCCTTTCCATCCGAACTTCTTGGCACCACCGTTTATATGTCGACAATACATCCTGTCGTTGCCTGAAATACTTGTTTACGATTAAATTTATTGTCACGCTGTACATGCTATTTAGTATTAGGAGATGTTAATGCATGTCTGTGTAATACACACTGAAAGCGTTGCTGAAACTGGAGTAGATGCTATCCCAATCACCAACCCTTCTTCGCCTTTCTTTGTTTCAGGATTTTGTCATCATATTCATTTCTCTTTAAATATATATGGATGTTTATTTGATATTTTATGCTACTCAGTCAAAAACAAAGCCTCACTAGGGTGTTCCTGGACATTTTAATTTTTTTGAAAAAAAGTATTAGGTTCAGGACCAAAGCTTAGGTTAAAGAAGCTAGAAAACAGATTTCTTATTTGAAATATTGTAGCTGCTTACTCTTGCATTTGAGCTTTAAAGGGCTAAGAGATGCCATCCTCGATCAGCAGAAGAAAGAGCCTCAGCAATTACGCAATGGTGAGCTTTAGGGTCCTTACGATCAATAAAGCCTGGGAGTGGTCCCCATTTTAATCACGAAGATGGAACCTTATGCAAGGAACGCAGGTACTAAAATCGAAGAAGTGGACGTGAAATGTCCGTGAAGCCTGATGAAAACATTAGGATTTAAAATGGAGAAGAGAATTACCTTCGCAACCCCAGCAAGCATAATAAACCGCAGGTTTCTCTCCCCTCTCCTGTAATGAGACCAGAGAGAGATCATCCACGAGCTGTCAAGGGCCGGAGTTATGGGCCGTTGCAAGTAATGACTACTAGGCAAACCAAGTAACATGCGCAATGAAATGGACAGAATATTGCTTGTCTTAAATGTTATAAGTGACACGGGTAATGACTGGTAAGAGTAATGCCTGCCTGAAGTGTTACACTTTGCCAGAGCTTCAAGATTTCCAGGGACTCACTGGACCGGCTTCATGGCGACTGTTACGACTTTCCGCTCAGTCATAAGATGTTGAAGAAGTAAACCTTTGTTGGTAGTAAGTTTGGAGTGAAGCACAATGTAGGTCAGAAGGGGTTTAAACAAGGCTTATAACTCTAAATAAAGCTATATTATGGTAGTAGAATAGGTGTGTGAAGCCCAGACAAATTCCCTGAAATATATCATACGGAGAGCAGCGTAAAGCAATGGACACACCCTCTAGCGATGTTTGATGGAGTTAATTCCCTCAAAAATTAGCTCATTAGTTATTTTCGATCTTCGTCGTCAATTTTCAGTTATTACTATATTCACAAGTGGCGGTCATTTCATAACAGTTGTTTTTTTAATTCATATGAAATCTGGCCGTGAGTTCAATAATACTTTGCGACTCCAAGGAGCCAATCAAGTTGAAACGGATAATCGTTTCTGCTCTCATAAGTCAGGAGACTAGCAGCATCATTTACTTTTGACCAGCAGCCTTTCCGGTGTAGTTCATTGCTGGAATCTGTTGTTACAGAGTTTGTGTTCCTTTCTGAGGATATTTTTCACAACAAAATCGTGTTATTTTTTCACAATTGTTTTCGTGCTGTGCAATAAAAAAATCAGAAAGCTTTTCCCTTCCAACATGGCGATTGCAAATATTGATGTCTATTGCATAAGGATATGCAAGTCTTTTATTTTAATGTTTTCATATACATTTCATATTGTTCCATGTTTACAGAAGTTAGATGAAAATAAAGAAGAATAAATAAAAAAGTATATAAAGAAGAGAAGAAATCTATTCTATTAAGCTTTCATCTAATAGGAATGAAATAGATAAATAGTTGGAACAAGACAAGGATAATGGGAATGAAATCAAAAGTATCAAACACTGATAAGCTTTGAATCACGACTAAGAATCGTGTGTCCACTTTAATGAAATACCGATTACTGATCAAGCAAAGAGAAGGAAAACAATATTTTTTCTTACATCGGAGTAGAGATAATCGTTCGGTTTCAAGGCAAGTTCAGACAAAGAGATACGAAGACAGGTGCATGAGTGCATGATACTGTATTTAAAGCAGAGAAAGCGAGAAGTGAAGAAAGGAAAGAAAAGAAGGAAGAACCAAGTCATGGAATCAAAGAGAGAATAGCGAGGCGAAAATGACATGGAGACAATCTTAACCAATTTTACCGAGAAATATTTATAGATCAGTATGACGGGACTTCCGCCAAAAGACTTAAGGAAATATTTAGAAGAAAGTCATCTGTAACAATATCCTTTGGTGTTGAAGATCAGCGAGTACAAGTGGACGAAGACAGAGGGAAACAATGTGACACACAGTACATTACTTGGCAGGAGTGTCAAGGAGAAGACACAGTCAAGCAGGGCTCACCGGAGGAGTGCAAGGGGAGGGATCGTAGAGGAGAAAGAGATTGAGGGAGGGGCAGAGAGGCGAGGAGGCAGGTGGGACACCGGATGGAGACAAACGGTTTAACGGTCGTTCTAAACGTCCTCGTCCCTCACTCCGCAGATTATGATTCATCGCTAAATTTCAGTTTAGTGAAAATAATTAAGATGACGATGACAACGATGATGATAAAAATGATGATGTTGACGACGACGACGACGATGATGATGATGAGGGTCTGGTAACATATAATGGCATAATATTTTAAAGTTAACAAGTTCCTTTTTCGTTTTAAAAAATATAATCCAAGTCTTAGGTGTAGAAGCAATCAAGGAAAACGAAGAATATCGTGTAAACTTCGCATCATAAATTGACAACAGTATTGCTAGTATCGTTTCGAAATAAAACACCGCCCTTGGCTCAAGGAAAACATCAAGCTTTTCAGATAAAAACGAATATTCCGTCTGCGAGTGTTGTTTGCATTATGTGCACTTACGGTCACTTCCTTAAATAATGGATTACTTCCCTTTTAGATGTGCTGCTGTCGGTCAGAATGATAACAAAACAAGAATGTAACAAGCATCATTTCCTATTCTCTATTTTCTTCAGTAATGGAAGCTTTAATATCTTTAGTTGATATTCGGCAAGATTTTAGCCGTTTTAAAAGGTCATCCCATAACCTGTTCAGGTCGTTGGGAGTGAGGTGTTACAGACCCCACTTTCCTCGGGGCCAGCTTTTACATGAGGGTGGTGCCAATCTCCTCTCCCTCGCTGCCTTACCTTCCCCAACCCTTTTTGGAGTCAGGTACCCATTCCCGTCAGCTGGGTCGATGGGGGGGGGGGAAGTATGCTGCACTTATCGGGAATTGAACCAGCGCGCTCTCGTTTCGGACGCCAGCGCTTTAACCACTCGGCCATCCGCTTCCTGCCCTTTTAAAGTATTCTTCCGATGAGCCGTAAGACGGACTTATTCTCGCTGCACAAATAGATATTTGAATGGTACTGAGGACGAAACACCTAAAGCTAATCCTGACAAACTCAGTAGCTTGAGTGATTTGGGAAGAAGTAAAAGTATATTTATGTTGTGTATTATGCCTTACAAGCAACCAGCGAGTAATTAGTGAACAGACAGGACTGTCACAATATTTGCAAATATAATTTCAAGCAGTGTGTTTCATATTAGATACCTCAGCTTGTGCTCACAGCTGTCCCAGCTAGCTGGATAGCGAGTATAGGAACCTTAACCCTTGAGAATAAACATGTTTTTTCTTTTCGACCCAGGACTTTGCTGTCAATACAAAAGGACATTTGGCTATCCAGTTAATTGTTTCCTGCCACATTTCAAAATTCTGGTGAGGAATTGTTCACTTTTAAAACAGAGTGGATATATTTTGTTTAGTCTTTTAAAACAATTTCTACATTTGCGCCCAACATAATCAAAACGAGTTATTGGTACCTTGTCCCACACCTATTATTACAGTTTATTATTGTTATAAAGACTGTGTTGCAATATGGAGCACTGATCAGTAGTTGAACTGACTTTGTATCATATTGCACGCACAGGTCCACCGTACAGGTGTCAAATTAAACACATGACTTCCAGCTCTGCACAGCAATCAACTCAAGTGCACCAAACCATTTAGATGATGAAGGACTATAGTTAGTAGGAGAATGGTATTAATGTTTAATTTCGCAAAATGCTCCAATAAACCAGGAATGAGGCCAAAACAACAGCATTAAGCATAAAAACAAAACCAAAAAAAATATCATTCATTATTTCCGTTTCTGCGCTAATTGTGCCACAATTTTCGTGCCTCAGTTTTAAGAGATGACACACGATTTTTCCGTTCAGTAACTTACAAGAACCCATTTGCCGATTTCTGAGTAACTGGCCTGTTCGGTGTTTTAACATTTCATGTTTAGTTCCCTTAAATAAAACATGTCTGAGTATGACACTTTGTCACTAAAACAACACATACATTGAAAGAGGTGGCAACTAATTTATTCAAGTCAATTAATAAAATGTTTTTTATGAAACTAGTGTGAAGTAGTGATTGGTGTTTAGTATTTCGTAATTATGAAAGAATTTTACATGCAGAATAGTAATCAGTTCAGTGTAAATAGAGGGGAGAACATAAGAACTGAACAAAGTGATCGAAATTTTAATTATTCTTTAAATATGCAGATTTCTGGGATAGTTTCAAGATGTCCTTAGGTCTGTGGAGGGGCGATGCAGAAGAAGCTCAAGATACCCTCCTCTTAGAAGTTCCCATCACGTGTTGGGTAAACATTTTATAAACGGTAACATCAACAGAAGAAACATTTCTCTATCAAATGAAATTCAGCGCTTAATAAAGTTAGAAATTGAGCTTCTATTCTATCTGCTGAACATCCAGAAACACCTCCACGTCCGCCCTCGTTGTGAAAACAAAAATTAATCTCATGGCAATAGGATGGAACTGTAAGGAAAACTGCGACATTGTGCATAATGGATGCATTGTAGAGATACAATTAAATACGGAAGAATATTAACATGTAAATGTTATGCGCATGAATGGAACACGATGAGCTTTAAAAATGAAAGCAAAACATAATCTTATCTAATGAAGCTGATAAACTTTTGTTTTAACTTTAAATGTAGAAAAAAAAATAAAACGTGAAACAAACTCTAAAAGGCCTACGCTTAACAAAATGTAAACAAGTCTAAGAATCATAAAATAAATCCTGAGAAAAACTGTTTAACATAATTAATCAACATCAACGCCCTAAAATCTGTTCAAGGAGGAATTTTTAAATAAATCTGAAAAGCCATTTTTGGGAAAGAGAGAAAAGAGAGAGGGTAAACTATAGATTTATTTAAGCGTAGTCTACTGCGTACAACCTAATTTATGTAGACTATTTTCTGTATAACTGAACAAACAGACCAGTGTAGTAAAGCTTTAGCCTAACTGACAATAAATACTGAAATTATTTAAACATTAAAGGACAACACGAGTGCAACATTTTTTTATGATCAGGTTAAATTCATTTTAAAATAATCTTTCTCAAAACATGGATACATAATTATGCTTAATTTTCAAGATATAAGTCTTCAAACATCGATATTCCCACCTGCCACTAGGAAAGCTTAAGAATACTACTCTTCTATACAGGAGAGTTCTGTTGCTCGCAAGTACTATTTGTACCAGCGACTGTGGCTCAGTCCAGCAAATCTGTGCATGTCTTGATCAAAAGAAGAAAAACATCGCTCAGGTTGTCGTGTACAAGAAGCGATTTTGTTGGCCAGAAAATAAACGGGTGATTTTGGAGCACAGCCCTACATATTCAAACTTCATTTAGAAGCTTCGACTGAAGTTAAACAAAAATTAAAATGTCCAAACCGAATTCACTCGACAGACTGGTAAGTAAATCTTCTCTAGGACAAAAGGTAATTGCTGTCTACCTTGTATTATTCATTCGCTCTTACTAAGTGGGCGCATTAAAGCTAATTTTTCCATGTGTATTATTGTTAATAAAATATGAACATGACATATGAAAATATGACTTCAAATAAGCGTTTGTGTAAGATCTCATGTACATTTTTTTATTTGATAGATGTTTAATTTTCAGCATTGTATTTTTTTTGCAACAGTACAATGTGTCCTGGTCAGTTTTCTTTTACCGAGAATTGCATCTTTTCGCTTCGAATTCAGTTCATGCAGATGACGCTATTTTTAGAAATACTTCCCTTTCGTCACTTCCTGTTTTCTTTAAAAATCCAGGGGGGGGGTTAAGAAAAACATTAATATAATATTTCTCGTGCCTCTTCGTCAAAAAATACCACTGGGATATTTTTTCATGATACAGTGTTCCCTCGCCACTTCGCGCTTCATGTTTCGCGGCTTCAGTGCTTCGCGGGTTTTCAAAAAATTATATGTAAAATATTTATCGCGGTATTTTCGCTGTTTTGTGTGTTTTTACGGTACTTCGTCTAAAGTATTTTTGCACATACATAGTACGTATTGTACAGTAATGTTTCCCAGTCGCTGATTGGCTCAGTAACCGTCGCATCTTGTTTTCTTTCGCTGTGCGCAGCTACCCCTCTCTCTCAGCTCTTCCATTTCCCGTTAGCATCCGACTGTCACGTGTGCGTAAGTTTTCATCTGCGGTGTTGTGTACGTTATTTGTGAAACTTTCGTTAGAGACTGAATGTATTCAAGCCCTGCCATGCCACCCAATCGTTCATAACTCGCACGAAGAGATCTGTTACGCCTATGCCTTTAGAGGAAGTAGTAGAAGTTACGTCCGGTCGAAGATACCGCACCACCTGATGAAGTGGTGCCTTTAGAAGAGCATTATTAATGTCCTTCTTGGCATTCATCTCATCTTCATCGCCATCGTCATCAGTACTGTTAAGCTAATTAATCATTATCATTCTATCTGTATGGTGTATTTTCAATGGTGACTACCCATATTAATTTTTTTAATTACATATCTAGATTTAAGAGTTTAAAACATTTTTATGGAAAAAGTTATTAAGGGAATGAGAAAGGGTTATGTATAAGAGTGTTGGGAGGGTTTATAAAGACTTAAAATAATGTATAACTACTAAAAACAGTATAGCGTCCCTACTTCGCGGAAATTCACTTATCGCGGGTGGGCCTGGAACGAAACACCCGCGATAAGTGAGGGATTACTGTACTTTATGCTCAATTTCCAGCGATTTTTGCTGAGCGCTCGTGTTGTCCTTTAAAGAGAGTGAAAACAAAGTATTTGTAATCTTGCTTATACACTGAGATAAAACATACTCATGACCTTGTTGAAATGGACGTTATGAAGCTTCATTCACAATCATTCACAAGAGATAATTCTTGAAGTCTTGCAAACGGAACTATGTGGCCATAGGAATAAAATTTTAAAGTCAAACGAAAAAGTCGAGAGTTCAGCTCCATGAGACAGGCTTTATGAGAAGTTCATGGTCAAATGAAACCATTTCCATCGCTGTGAAAAGGTTACTAAAGAAGAAAGCTATAAAAGTAAGCATCCCAGATGTCTACAAAGCGCTGAAAGGACCCATTTTGAACACGTGAATCCCCAGCAAAATGCCAACAAAAGAAAAAATATCTACGATTTCTTTTAAAACGCTCTACTTACCAAGATAAGAAACCGTTAACCACAAAAAAAAAATAATAATGCATAATAATCAGAAAATGGTCTCACGGAATTAAAGCCTGACCCTGTCTAGTGTCCTAGTTAGAGTAGGTATTATAAAGATGCCATAAACTCAGTTATGAATAAACGTTCTCTCGTCTGAACCCTATCATGAAGCAGAGGTAACTTAACCCAGGGTTAGGAACAGACCAGAACCCTTGCGATTTTTAAAACTTTGCCGACCTTTGAGGTCAGAGAATAATCTCCTGGTCTCCCAGTCTCCCGGTCTCACTTTCTGTCTAAAGTTACAGCTACAGAGAGCGAGTTACTGGTGTAGATGATTTACACCCTATCTACTGGTGTAGGGGACATTTTCACTCATGTCCCACTAGAAATGCGCCCTATCTAATGGTGTAGATGTTTGGAACAATTTTTACCTGTCACCCATTAGATATGTACGTTATCTTCTTTTCTTACTATAATTATCCTGTTCTGTATTTACTCATTCGTATCAATTCATAATCTCAGTAAGCTATTGTTTTTGATCATTCATCCATTTGTTCATCCATTCGTTCATTGTCATCTATTCCAGGCTTTCTAGCTGTCACTTGATTTGTCACATAAAATTAGAAAGTGGTTGTAATTATCTCACAGCACCAACGACAAACGTAGATGAGACTCGCCGAGCCTCTGAAGGAGTGAAAGCAGCTGGAGTCAAAGTTCACGGCTAAAGATGACCTTACAGTTCAAACTACACATCAACGCATTGTAAAGAAACCACTGCAAAGCAGTGAGAAACCTCTTTGCAAAGAGGAAAACCCGATTCGTTCCGATAAGAGCAGAGATATATCGATACACCATTGAGCTTGACAACAGCTCACCCTCGTATTACTCAAACAGTTCTTGGCGAACGATGTTTCCGGTTCGGCTGCACACAGGGTGGGTAAATACCCGGTTTCAAATAAACAGCGATGGGCTCGCCGTATATTTGCCACTCGCAAAACAAATGACGGTTCCCTTTCCGCTCCCCACCCTTCCACACAACCCTCCCCCCCCCACTACCCAGTCTGCTATTCAGACTAAAGTGATGACCTCGTTTGTTTGCCACCCGCAAGAAACTACTTGCATTGCTGTAGTTGCAGCACATTTCGATGGGGAAAAAGTTCTGATGTTGTTGACTTTGGCTGCAGTGAAGAGAGCTAGCGTCTGCCTCTCTTTTTGCCACACAGTATGCGATGAAAGGCGCGACGAAAATCTCGATTGAACACGGTATAAATGATAGGGTTCAGCGCCGAGTTGCAGTACCCGATCCAGAAAAAAACCTTGAAGACCATACCCGGAATGCAGGCGGTGCAGAAGGCAGAAGCGAGGTACAGGAGAAAGAAGGGCAACCAGCAGAGAATGAAAGCTGCCATGACCAGGCCAAGAACCAGCGTGGCCCGGCGCTCTCTGGCCTTCGCCAGTTTTCGCTTTTGACGCTCCGCGGAGAAAAAGTCCACACTTTTGGTGCCAGCGTTGGCTTCGTGTCCGTTGCGCTTATGGTGGTGACCCTTCTTTTTTTGTTGGTTCTGGCGGTTTCTAGGGTCGACTTTAGTGCTTGCAGGGGTTCCTCCGTGCCGGAACAGGTGCCGACGGAGACTGCCCAAGACTCCGGTCCGCAGTTCTCGGGCTTCGCCTGGTTCGACACTTCCGTTGAGTTTCGGTTCCATGATTTTGAACTGCTGCACAGCACCGTTGCCCTGTCCGGTCGAACCTGTCTGCGAAGGCGACACGGCGTGGAAAATTGCCGGAGCAGATGGAGCACTCGATAGCTGTTTGGTCAGATCACACTGCAGCTGATGTTGTTGCTGTTGCAGCTGCTGTGGTGGCTTCTGTTGAAACTGGGTGACGTCTGCTGATGAGTCCGTGTCCGTTGTGGTTGTGGTGGGCATGCTGTGGAAGCCGAAGAACTTGCGATCCATCAGGTTGAGGGCTCGACCCCCCAGCGCGTCGCATGAGTCAGAGTCCGTGAAGATGAGTCGCGTGCGCTCGTCCCCGCGGCACGGCAGGGAGTACGACCTGCTGCGGAAGTCTGTCGCACCGGACCTCGTCATCCCTTCGTCGTCATCTGCTGCTGAAGTCGCTTGTGTTGGTGTCTCGAGACCAGCGACTGAGTCAGTCTGCAGGGTGCAGAGGCATTCGGCTGTGGAGGCGCCCAGCGCCTCGTACGAAGAGGCTCTTAGGGACACATCGTCGCGCAGGTGGTCAAGATGCTGCCGTGATGGTGGCTGCTGTAGCTGTTGCTGCGGACAGTGCTGCTCCGTGCCACTCGATTCTGTCGAGTTTTTCTGCTCGCTTTTCTCGCTCAGGCCGCTTTTTGGCCCTTTGCTAACATTTTTCCTCGCCCGCGCTTTTGCCGCCTGATAAATTTTGAAGTACACGAAGACCATTATAAACGCAGGTATGTAGAAGGACCCCATGGAAGAATACAGCACGTAGCCAATGTCCTCGCTCAATCCGCAAATCGGCCAATCAGAATCAGGCGCCGGCTGCTTCCAGCCAATCAGAGGTGGGATACATATGGCCGCGGAGACAAACCAGACGATAAAGATCATGATGGCGGCCCGTTTGGGCGTGCGTTGGCGAGGGTAGTGCACGGCCTTGGTGATGGACCAGTAGCGGTCGAGGGAGATGAGACACAGACTGGTGATGGAAGCAGTGCAGAGCAGTACATCGATGGCTTTCCATACCTCGCATAAGGCCGTGCCAAAGTACCAGTACCCCATCAGCTCGTTGGCCAGCGAGAATGGCACAATCAGCAGCCCGAGAAGAAAATCCGCCATGGCCAACGAACCAATGTAGAAGTTCTGGGTGCCCTTAAGGTTGCGGTCGGTGAGGATCGCCCACATTACAAGGAAGTTCCCGAAGACGATGATGAGGATAATGACTGTGACGACCACGCTGGCACACGCAATGTGTGCCCAGGTGTAGCCACTTGGGTAGCCGGCTGGAAAGGTGGGGCTGGAGGCCGACGACACATCCAGTCCGAAACCGTTCTGGGTGGTGATGCTGATATCCGTTTGATTCCACAGCCAGCTGTCCACGTTGAGGTTGGTTGACTGGTCACGCCCAGTCTCCAGATGTGCAGCTGGAGCTGAGGGAGCGAACTTGAAGGACACATTGTCTCCGTGGACGGTTCCGACCAGCAGAGTGGGAAGGGCGTAGTCAGGGAAACGCTCCGAGGAGACGAAAGGAGGAGGTCGAAAAGTCGACAGCGTGGCCAGCAATGCCATACTGTCATCTGCTAGAAGATCTGTCACTCTATTCTTTACAGCTTTTTTTTCTTCTGGCCTTATGTCGTTTTACTGCAAAGCTTTCAGCGATCCCTATCACGTGGTACGTTATGATAGCCAATTGGAAAACGTGATTCCATTTTTGAGAGTGACATGCCACTTTAGCGACCCCCAGAACAAACACAGGCCGGTGCAGTTCATCACACTCGGAGTGAGTGACCTCGTCAGGCGTGCTTTGTTTTGGGATGAATGTAGGATTTTTACAGGCCCGCAAATGTATAGGTTTTTCATACGACTGCAAATGTCTTGAATTTTTACAGGACTATAAGTGTCTAGGATTTTCCCAGTACTGAAATGGTGGATTTTCACAGGACTGCAAGAGTCTAGAGGTTTTACAGATGTGTAAAAACTGATAAGCTGATCTTGGAAGATATCCTTCAAACCGGTCACGTGTCCAGAATCTTGTAAACGCGTCATTTGTTTCTGACAGGCGCATCATTCACATTTTTGAAGAAATGGCCGACGAGATGACCTCCCCCCCCCTTTTTTTTAGAATCTCTTCTGTAGGATTCGCACTCGCTGCATTGGTCTCAATGCCATTTAATTCGCAGATTTACTGTTTTTTTTCAAAGACGACGTCTAGCCACGGGATTGGCAGCGTTCTCTCCCGCTGTACTCCATTACGTAATAACGTTCGACGTTATTGACGTCACATCTTGGAGGACGCGTCGTTGGCGGTGGGTGGGAACCACGTGATCGCGACGTGTTCTTTGCCCTCGACATGTCACGTTCGTGAAGTCTTTCCTTGCGTAGTTCTGATTCACGGCAGAAGGCTCCATGATGGAGGTGATGAGCAGATAACTTTCCTCCAGACTGTCTAGGCTCGCCGTCCCTCGCTTCCCACTGAAGAAGAAAAAGAGAAAAATATGACTGTCAGATAGGCTGCCAGCAAAAGTCCCCCCAGACATAAGGCTCAAAAGTTTCCTCAGGATACAGTTTTTTTTAGGTCTGTCCATAATGGGAGGGATGAAACCAATTATTTTAAATGTCAGGGATAGTTAGTTTCCCGGCTCTTGAAAATATTTTCCGCACCAAAAAATGCATAACGTTTGAAGACTTCTCAGCTTTGAAAGGTGTCGACCAACAGAATTTTAAAAAGGCATTAGTAATAGTCAAAAAACATCCAATTTTGCAAAATTTTTCTAGACATGGAAAGAAACTAAATGGATGGGAGGTATTATTTCGACAGACACGATTGTGAAGAGTTTCTTTTCATCCTCAAAATATATCGTAGATAATTAATATTGTGGTAGAAATTCACATTTTTTACGAACCCTAATAAAATTTCAATTTTTTTTTTAGAAATAAAAGATACTTGAAATGGCATTTTGTGTGTGACGTGTGTGGCACAGTGAAATTGTCCTCATTGAAACCCACCTGTCGGCAATGAGTACCTGGCTCTGGTATAGGGTTGGGGAAGGTAAAGCAGTGAGGTAACGATCTCACAGAAATGAAGGTTCTATCTCTACTTTATATATAAAAAATATAAAATACGTGAGAAGTAGCTCGTCCAAGCACAGCACAAGAAAGAAAATGTGGAAGATCTGTCGCTTGGGTGGAAAGGTACCAGGAGGAAGTGAAACAGGCTGGTGTGAGATTTAACTGTTTCACTAATTACACCAGTTTTCGAGGCGCCTGAAAGTTAAACATACGCACATCACCAGTTGTCAAACTGTCTTCTAGACCATTCCAGACATTTCCTCGACAACAGTATAATAAGGAGGCGGTGCGAGAAAAACGAACGAAATCGAAATGTAGCGATTGGGAGGCGAGGGAGGGGGAGGTGGCGAAGTGACAAGAAGGGAGGTAAGTCAGGAAAGGTTGTGAAGTGTCGTGAAAAAGCGGAGAGAGAGAGAGAGAGGTGCGAAGAAAAAAAAAACCAACAAGATGAGACAAACCACACGCCTCCTTGTCAGTCAAGACTTGAACAACTCTAGAATATGAGAATACGACGATTCCCCATTTCCTTGTTACAGATTTGTTTCATTTCAAGCCATTAAAACCAAGGGAGAGCACTCTTCTCATCAGCTCTTGTCACGCTTATCGCCCGCTCTCTTCGTAGAGTCGATTATATATTTCCTTTCTCGTTAAACTCCAGCAGATGAAGGACTGGAGCTGTCACGACGGGACTAACCATTCAAAAAGCTTGTTACATTTGGCCTTCCTTGTGTGTGTGGGTGGGTGAGTGGGGTGGGGTGGGGGTGGAAGAGGTAACTAGGTGCATGTCTCGTGGCTGTCCTTATGTCAATGAATGGTGTGTTCATATCTTCCAGTATGTCTGATTGTTGGTATTATTAGGATGTCAACATCTTTACATAAATACCCGTGGAGTCAAACACGAAAGCGAGTACCCCCTTCTCATGACCGATAAAGTTCAGAGCTGCACCCAGACCACTAAACCGTAACTAATATCATTTAATCACCACAAGTCTGTAGCTTAGGGAGGAATTCTCTCACTCTTCATATTGTGCATCCCGCTCTCTCTCTCTCTCTCTCTCTGTCTTCCTCTGTCTCTTTGTCTCATTCTAATCTCTCATTTCTCACGCCCTCTCTCCCACGCTTACTTATTATCTCCCCCTTTCTCTATTTTTTTTTTCCTTTTTGTGTCTCTCTCAAGTCTCAAGGGGTTAACATTTACAAACATAGGCTTAAGCTAGGATTAAATGTTTGAGCAAAGACTGAGAAACATCGGAGGCCACAGATGTACACTTAGTGCGCCACCACAACAAACTTTGACATTGATGTCACTCTATGGGACAATGGATGACATTCATCGGCTCAGAAGAGTTTAATATAGGAGCAATAAAAACACAAATTTCAAAAAAAAGTTAAGACCACTCTTATTGGAGGTAAAATTTATTTTCCCGGAAGTCACCGAGAGTGAAGCAAAAGGAGCAAAAGAAAGAAAAAAAGTCTGACGAAAAGAAAGGAAAATAAGTGATCATTGAAAGAAATAAAGCACAGGGTGAACGGTACGACCTTTGACTTACTTGCATAACCGCCTAACGGGCTTTGCTGGCAGACGTTAGTCACTTTGTCGATAAAGAAAGCTTAGTCCAAGGATCAAAGCCCGACAGAACTTTGATGTGCGAGAAGACAGGCACATCCCAACTGTTAACCCTAATCCGCTGAAACGGTGCCATCAGGCGTAAGTAAGGGAGGGAGGGAGGGAGAGGCTGCTGCCCGGCCTTTTGTCAGCCCCTCGTAAACTGCGTGATGAAAATTCGTTTAGGCAGTTCGTTAACTCGTTTCGGCTGCACGCGCTCGCTGATCGATAGACAACAGCACGTGAACGCTTTCATGCGCTTACTGCGAGCGGGTGCAAAAAAAAAACTCGCTTCGTTCAGAAATGTTTTAAAGAAAAAAACCGTCGGGTTGCGAACTGCCGCCCTAGCATTTATAGCGATATCCAGCGGGAAGTAAGGTGGGTAGGGGATGGAGAGAGTAGAAGAAGCTCTAAGATAATTTCTTAACTGTTATTCGATACGGTTTGGTTACTCATCTGGCATCTGACTTTAACGAAGCACGAACAATTCATTAAAACACGAACTTTTACAGGAAGAGAAACATTGGTTTCTCGTCTCTCTTTACTTCCAAACCTCCCGTAAAGGGAAGCGATTCCGATGAATCATTTCAAAAAAAATGTGCAGCTTTTATTGTTAATACTGTATGGTCGAGTTAAAACATTTCTCTCACAGCTTGTTCATCTGTCTTATCATAAAAGCATGCATTCTAGCTTGTATTGATGATATTGCATGTGGGTGTGCATTCATCAGTACATGTAGCTATGAGCACCAGTGTGTGTTCGTCTCAATATGTGAGAGCAAGCAAACGTACGGGAAGTTCGGAATAACCTCTCGAATCAAAGAAATGAGGTTTATTTATATCCCAGAACAACTTATGACCATAGTGACCTTTTAAAAAATTAGAGGTTTTAAAAAAAAAGGTTGTCAACAATCTGTATTGCTCCAAAAAAATTTCGTCTAGTTTCTGACAAGACAGATTTCTGTAGAATTTGCAATGTTTTATCGTTTCACTTTCTTTCCTAAGTTATTAAAACCGCTAAACTTTTAAAACCAGTGGGAGGAGGGTGTCAGGAAATCCACAGACAAAAAATCCTGGTAATGTGATCAGTTCAGAGGATGTCAAGCTTCGGATGCTACTTCTGCCATCTCAAAACTTTGTATAAAGTTTATATCAAGTTTTATGCTTCACTGTTCCAATACATGTTATCAGGGTTTAAATGTTCATTTTTCTCAGAGAAGAATTCTTAAACAATGGAGGTTTTTATATTGAGCATTTACTTAAAAACCTGAAGATGTAAAAATCCACTTAAATCGGGTTTTAAAATGTGCATTGAGATGGATGGCGAGATGGATGGTGCAACACAAGAGTGAAAAACAAGCCTGAGTCAGCAGGTACGAAAGAAAAGTGTCGAACATTATCGCAAGCAGGAGCAGGGAGAAATAAATTTCACTGAAATTGAAAAGGAGGAGAGACCAGCGGATATTCCAGTCTGACTTCATGTTTATTACAGAATCTGCGCAGTGCATCATGGAAGGGCCGGAGCTTTTCCTTCTGAGAAGCTCACCCAGTCGTCTTTGTTTCGGGGGATCCTGTCTGCAATGTCTGCCAGACCCTGTCTTCCCCTGCAGGATGTGGAAGGGGAAAGAGTAGTAAATGTGTTATACGTATGAGGCGGTATTGGAAAATACAAACAAAGACACCCTGTACATGTTTTTCTCTAGATGTAAACATCTGTTTACACATTGGCCCTCGAAATGTTTTTCCGACAGAGTTCCCTCCCATGTCATCATAATTGCTTTCCGATAATTGGAAGCACTTTGCTATTAAAGAAACCAATCTACCAGACCCACATGACTACTTCTAGACACCGTTATAAAACAAAATAAAAACTAAATTGATAAAATATTATTGAGGTATTTCTATATATCAGGGACACGAAGCCTGTCTACCATTTCATCATAACACTTCGTTTTTTTGTTCCGCTATTTTGCTTGCATTTGTGTCTTCTATAAGGCTACTAAAGTGGATCTGTATCAAACACACGAGGTTATATGTAAGATGACATAAAGATAGAAGTTAGACTACATGAGGCAAAAATATTAAACTTCATGAGGCTGGAGAAGGTTTTGGATTAAATCAGGTCCAGTACCGCGAAGAAGGAATAAAAAAAAGAAAGATGCTAACAGCGCCTGATTGCTTATTGTTTATCTGACATCCACGCAACATGAAAAATCCATCAAACCTGACATTTGCGATAAAAAGAAACAGTAGTTCTCCGTATTTTTTTGCGATGTCAAAACGCACTTAAAAATGAAGCAGTTCCGATGTATCACTAGAGAGAGCGTCCGGCACAGAAAGAAAGTGAAAATATTCTCTCCATTCTTTATTTTTTGCAGTTGGCAACTGTCTTCGCACAGGACCATCGAGATCATTGTCAAGCGGAGAATTGGATCATCATCATCATCATCATCATCATCATCATCATCATCATCATCATCATCATCATCATCATCGTCGTCGTCGTCGTCGTCGTCGTCGTCGGATGGACGAAGATGAAGAGCTGTGAGTGAATGGAAGAAATGTTACTATTGTTGTTATGTGGACAGCTTTAAACTGTCAAGAACTTTGAAGGCAGTCGACGCCGTAGCAAGGAGAGGAACAGCTGGAGGACTGTCACGACCACCGCGCAGTGTATCAGTCACTCAATCCTTTCAACACATACACGGAGCCTGACAAACACGTGTTCTTTCACACAAATTAAAAGAAAAGAATGATTTGCCTAACGATTCTATCTGCTTTACTAAGTGTGAATAAAAAGAAGTAAACAAGGAAAATACACAAATGAAAAAGTCCGTTATTAACTCATTCCTACCTCTAGATTATTTTAAAATAAGAAAATTCCTACCATTGGCCTCTTCCCTTTCTGAATATATCTAAAAGAATGTCTAAAGCCCTACTCATTAAATTCGCTCTAAATAATTCCTACTCGCCCTACTCCACAAATTCTTCTTTCTAATCCCTTCCCTCCGCTCTGTTTTCTCTTCCTAAACCTCTTTCTTCTCCTAATTGACTCCCGACCCCCCCCCCCTTGCTCGCGCTCTCCCTCACGTCATTTTACTCACTTTTACATCACTCATACACCTCTTCCGAACAACTGACGTCATTCACGCTCTCTCGTTCTTGCACACTAGTCCTTATAAACTGTAAGCTTACTCACGATACAGCAAATAACTAGGATACCTGACAAGGACTAACATGAAGGGGTGGACAGGCTGTTGACTGGGGTACCTTCTCGGGCGGGTAGAAGATCGAACCCGCTGACTTGAGCTCACCACGGCTGCTCTCCTTACACAACTCACATGCGGCTGGGACTCGTCACAATGCCTCTACCAGTCTTGGGATGAAGTAAACATTACCTAGGAGCTTTACTTTCTGTTGTAAACATTCTTTACAATTGCTGCCTGTACAAGTCCGATAGGGTTCCTTTCGAGAACATCCGAGAAATGCACACGATGATGTCAGTGACATTTGTGAAACTCCATGAACAAAGAGCGGGTACACACCCAGTTAGTGAGAACCATCCGACTGCACCGCTGGTAAGCACGATATCTCTGGCAGCTTCTGTTTAATGTCTTAGAACCTCCACCAGACTTGGGTGGAATTACAATCAACATTTTCTTTACTTACTGAACCGAAGAACAGAAATAAGATGTCAGGTCACGAAGTTTATATAAACACACACACACACACACACACACACACACACACACGCACGCACACACACACACACACACACACACGCACACACACATATCAATCTTTTCTTCTTTCTTTGTTCATTCTTTCTTTCCTTGTTTTTTTTTTTTGGTTTTTGTTTGTTCGTTTGCTTGTTTATTCGTTCTTTTTTTCCTTGTTGTTTTCCTTACTTTCTTCCTCCACCCACACGAACTGAAATATTTGTATGTATGAGCCTTTACACGCGCACATACACACAGATCATTGATAGATGAAAACGAGACAGAGGGGAGGAGAGGCTGTTGATCATGAGCCAGGTACAAAAAAACTCACGCGATCTTATATTTGAAAGAGAGGTTTTGATTTAAGATGATAAGGCTACCCTATCCCTCCTCGGAAACAGCCAGGTAACACGACGCTAAGCAGGAGAAGAAGAAAACTCAGGCCTGACTAAGACATGTTTATCTTAAAGTCTTTACCGACTTTCGAAAACCGCACACCAGTGCATTTCGCACGAACATCACGCAACGTCAGAGACGAAACTTTCCTGCGGCAATCACGGGAAATAAACCCTCTCCCAAAGCTCGAGCCCTTAATTACAAGACACGGAAGAAGCTAATCAATCGATTCCCCTGTGCATTTCATTAAATTTTCTAGGGCATATTTTGTTTCTCTCGTGCAGATGGCTATTCTTAGTTCAGTTTCGTTAGCCTTCTCCCTACATCTATGAGGTTTGAAAGGAAGGGCGATGAGAAAATAACCGTGTTACAGGTCCTTTCATCGGGGTGTATTCTCTGCTAGACGCAGCGGGGACTGAGATTTCTAGATGGTTCTACTCTTTGATGTTTTCAAACCCTAATTTTACATCGCTTCAAACTCTTTCAGCATCTCCATCTTCGAGGAAGTCTTGGCAAAACTGTTGTGAAGTATCACATGACCAGGACTGTGGCATCCTCCTCTTGATCGCGACACTAAGTAGATTATAGAGACTGTTGAGGGTGTCTGCTACAAAGATAGACATTAGTCACGTGATAAGTTTATAAAATGTTCACAAACCTCTGGAAGCACTTCAGTTCGGAGGCTTTAATCTCCATCTCGGGCTCATCTGTCTAGGTTCAGTTTTCCAAGCCTTACAGAAAAATGGAGGCGAAGATGCTTTTGAAGAGTTTTAGCTTGGTCAAAAAGTTGATGCTTTTCCATATTCTTTAAAACTTGGTTATAGATGCTTTCTCAAACCTTGCCCTCATCTCTGATGTATATTATCCTTTCTGAAGGTTGATCCACGATATTTGGTATCTTCAACACTATACAGCTTGTTTTCATTCAATCCTATCTTAGCCTGATGATCAGCTGTACGGCTAGGCATGACTTTGTTTTTCTAAGTCCTTGTGCTTGAGCCGAGTTTTTCGGTTAATTCTGAAAAGTCTTTTTTTTTTTTTTGTTGCAGACAAGCAGATCGTTCCTGTAACTAGGTTCTGCCTCTTACTGAAACCCTGGGCTGGATGCTGTACAATACTTCACCCTTAATGCTTTTTAAAAGTTCAAGAAGATAGAAGACAGGGACAAGAAGGCAACTTTGCTGTAACCTGACTATCGTAGAAAAATTGTCGTGCACTCTCAAAAATTGACAAAAGCAGCTTCAGCTATAAGCTAATTTAAAAAAAAGAAAATTTCCAAGTAAACGAGATAGACTTTTTTATTCGTGTTTTGCACACATAAATAATCTGTTTCCCGAGAAGAAGGGACATGCTTAGTTCTCTCGCAGGAGAGAAGGTTGTCAAATAAATTTGTTGATGCCTGGCAGGTTGAAAGACGTTATTTCACGAGTATGGCAATAAACCACCCTTCCCATAATATTCTGGTGTCAAGCCCTCTCCCTCTCTCTCACTAGCCAGCTTGTGGTATAAATTGTATGATATACATAAACTTCATAAACATTGTAGTGCTGCTGAAAGAACAGATGGTGCGCCGTGGCGATGTTAAAATTACAGCTTATTTAATCGTTCATCGGTGATACTTCTTCGTTCGCTGACAATACAATTTTTATTATTAAATAAATGTTAGATTATATTTCATACTTGCCATGCAGTCCAAAGATTTAAGATTAAGAAAGTTAAAGAAGATAGTAAAGGAGACAGTTCTGAGAAAAAAAAAACTACTTAAAAATATAATAATGAAACATTTTTTGCCGGCTGAATGCCTATTCATGTGCAAGTTGTCAGTTGGACAAAGCTGAAGGAGTGCGTGATCACAACCCATCATGCTGTCGTTTTTCCGATGTCTTGTTCGTTCCATTTCATGGTCTGAGATCTCGGCAAGTTTCGTTTTGGGAAAAGGAGACTTTCAAAAAGTATAGATGCAGAGAACTCGACCAAAGACGCACAATTAACCAGGTTAAGGTGTACAGGGCAAAGGTCGCCACAGACACCTCATCCTGGCAGCTAGAGTTTGTTTAGTTCTTGTTTTTCTTATTAAAGGGCTGTAATACGCCTGCACTGGAGAAGATGCTATAAAGGTTTGATGATGATTCGGCTTGTAGGTTCAGCCCGTGCACCGACAATAATGCAAGGACTTCATCCACTTCTGGCAGGAGGTGATCAAAGCAGGTGAGGAAATTTCCAGACGCTTCATTAAGCAGCCATGGCTGGGAGCTCAAAGCGGGCGGGTGGACCGACCGGGGCTACTGACGGTTTTGCACCCGTCATCGTGACAGACATGTTTGCACCCAGTGTTTGACAAGGAGACAACTGTCGATGATATCCTCCCCCTCCCCTCCCCTCCACACCACCGCCACTCTCTGCACAGCGGCCTCATCGCTGTCGGTCAGAGACTTGGTTCTTGGTGTTGGTGTCGGTGACAGTCTGACAAAAGATCAGAAGGCTGACAGGCTGAGATCACACGAATAGCTGGTTCACAAAAAGCCACTGCCATGATTCTCGATGGGTTGATAACCGCAGGTTAGAGAAGACTTTCGTCAAACTCAAAATGTGAAGACAAATTAACGAAGGGTTGGAACAAAAAGGTCAATAGTCAAAGGGGAAGAGGTCATAAAATTAATACAATACTAGCGACAGGTCGAGAAAAGAAAATCTTGCGAACTCCTTAGTTTGAACAGAAATTAACAGTAGGCTAAATAATAATTATAATAATAATAATAATAATAATAAAAACACTGTCAAGGATTCTACTTCCATTTCTGGGTACTTTTCTGTTATAAAAGCTGACGATTTTTTTACGTCTAAACGTGTTTTGAAATGTTGAAATATTTTCTTGTATAGATATTTATGTACAAAATTTAATACATTTAGGTGTGTTCACATTTTGGACTAGTACTTGTCCTTATAAAGGGGAGTTCAAATCTCTGAACTCTAAAGCAGATTGAGGTTTACAAAAGAGTGTCGTGGTTTGGTGACACAACAACGTGTGTGAAGCTGATGACACTGACATAAAATTTCCGGCAGATTCCGAAACAATTGTCACGAAGCTTATGGAATAAACAAAAATTAACCCCAAGTCACGAAGCTCATAGTATCAACAGAAAATTATCAAATGATTGAGAAACACCGCTGACTAAAAGTTTGGTGGGATAATAAAAACCTGCGTGTTTGGTCTTAAACAACACGTGATGGACCGATGTAATTCATATCGAGGCTGTAACCCGTTCTCGCCGATGACCTCTGTTCTACGTGACGTATCCCACAAGCCCGTGCTGCTACGTGACCAACGTGGGCGCCCGCGTTGGTGTTCGCAGGACCCAGATTCTCGGGTTAGTCGGTTAATCGGTCAATAAATGGGTTACAGGGTCCTCGTGAATTCCAGCTCAAGTCTTTGCGGCAGCTAGCGTGCTCTGACACCGGGCCCTGTCTCCTCTGATCTCGAGTCGTTTTCCTCCCCCCGCCGTCACAACCGCAAAGCGAAATGCAAAGAATACCGAAGAAAAGTGGAATAAAAATTTCGGGGGAAGATTTAGCTGAAAGGGAGCGCATCCAGGCTTGCGCCGTTTCCGGTCTGTGGTTTGGAGAAGTAACAGGAGCTCGCGTCCAATAGATCAATAGATCAATATTGAAGGAACACCCACAACAAGGTTGCGATTCAAACAACATTTCCGTTTCTTCCCAGGGGCCGCTATACAGCCAGCGTGGACAGGGAAGCTACTCTCGGCGAGGAAAGTTCCGTCAAAGGTTAAGACGTTAACAGGACCAAAGGAAGGTAGGGGAGGGGAAAGCGGGGAAGGGGGGGGGAAGGTTGGGAGTTCGGGTAGCGGTGGGTGGAAACTTGGGAAGTTTGAGAGGACCAACAGAACATTCATCTGCTGGCTACACAGCGAAAACATTTGTTATATATTACGATGATGTGTGTATGGCACCATTTTCTGTGTGTATGTATTTATGTATGGGGGTGTGTTTGAGAGAGAGAGAGAGAGCATGCGTGTATATCAAACATGCAGGAAAGAAGTCAGGGGTGATAAGATAAACCTGTTTTGCATCTCCGTTTTTTTTTCGCCCTTTTCAGGGCGCAACTCCAAGATCAAAGTTGTTTAAACAATGTATGAGTCACCTATTGTATAAAAATCTGAGCTCTAATAAAAAACTTTACTGAAATTTCTAGCCTCAGGTACAATGTTCTTCCCTTGAAAAATGTTTCCTCGACAGTTTCCCATGACTCCAAAATCGTTTTTTCCACTTATCAGCAAACCATTTCCCCCTTAAAGAAAGCTCCACAAAGAAATTAAACGAACGGGAACATGAAAAAAGTGTGAATCTCTAATTAATCCATTACTTAATTACTATCACAGGATGGGTTGTTTGACATGAAGCGAAACAGAAACACAACCGAGCATTACACTGCTCGCTGTTTTCACTCAAAACATCGGCAAATGAAATGAGAGAAGCCTTGCTCTACCGTAATTTTACACCCCATCAGCATCGTTTAAATGAGGGAGGGAGGGAGGGAGGGAGGGAGGGAGAGTCTGGTTGTACCACCCACAAACTATGTGATCCCTTCACTAATTATAACAACCCCGCCGCTTGCGGTAGTTTATTTCGAGGCAGCTTTGATGGCACTTGCAGCCTAATTGTATTGGCTTCGAAGACTGTTTTGTATGTGGACAATGTGTCGGCTTTGTGAGATTAACACCAGTTTTTTTTTTAAAGCTCGACTGTCTGACTTTGATCTCTGTTGTTATGCGGCAAGGAGATTGGCAGGTGTGCTCTTTGATGAAGAAAGAAACATCCGCACCTGTTGCTCTCACTGAACGAGCTTTTATCCGAGTCTGATATATTTTTAACAGGGTTCTTCAGCTTTCCCATCCTTAAAAAGTGTTTAGATAAACAAAATGGGTGCGATACTAAGATTATAAGAAGCTTTACAACAAAAAGTAATACAGGTATTCTCTATTCACGCGCCCGTTGGGCCTTCAGCCAGTCGCTTGTCCTTTTCAAAACACTTTTTCTCTCGTAAAATTTTTCGAAAGAATTCTAAAGGTTCCACAACTTTCTTCTCCGAGTTTCACATTGCAGCCAATACTCCATGGCATTTTCCTAAAAGATGGCGCCTAGTGGCGCAGTGAAGGCACCTGTCACCGAGAACTGGCTGTCGTTGGTTCGAATCTCGGCTTCGACATATTTTTCTCTGGATTGTGTTGTGTGCGTGTACGGGTGCTCATGCGGGTATGTACGTGTAGGTAAAACTCTAGTCTGCTGCATATTTATCCCCCGTACAATGTGCTCGCTCATTCACCCACTCAGTCTCATTTGTGTCGGTCAGCCTGCTGTCGTCATGTACTCGACATTCTTATTACTGGATTGTTAAAGTAGAGGGCAGAGATTCAGACTAGTAATTTACCTCACTTATACTTATATTTTATATAGAACTCGTTAAATACCCTGCTGTTACCCAGGTTATGTCCCTTTGTCTTAATGAAGGGAGGTGTTGCTCTCGTGCTGATCAAAGAGCACCAGGGGGAGACGATGACGAGTTTCTGTAGTGAAGGGGAGATAAGCTTGGATTTTTCTTTTCTGTCCCTTACAGAGAATCCTGTACATTATGTTGTCAACATTACCTCAGATGACACGAACCAAGCAAAGTCTACAATCTTTTGACGAAAAGCCTGCAAAATTAAGTTGGTAGCAGACAAACGGAATTAATTTATATTTATTTTAGTTTATATAAAGCTGGAATACGAGCGCGCCCCACACACACATATCGCAACACCATGGTTATCCCCCTAGTATTTACGAAATTGAACACTAAGATCTTCATAGTTAATTAATTGGTTATTAATAATAATAACAATAATAATAAAGTACCTAAAGTCACATTCCAATGAAGAAGAAGGAAAAAAAAGTCCACGAAGATGGGGAGGTGGTGTGACACAATGGCACACAATGCGGCGATAACCAGTTTCTCTCAGGACGAATTTGTGAAGAATAATAAACCAGGTGGAGATCAGCGTGTGGAATACGAGGTAGAAAAAAAGTCATCTTCAACCAGTTAGCAAAAGAGATCACCTCAATCATTAACGACAGATCATCTAAATTGAATCGTTTATTGTTCAATCGTTTCATCAAGGCATCTAAACAAAGAAGTTGAAGCAGGACTGAAGTATTACATCGTGTAAACAAGTGTTTACAAAGCACCATCCGGATGCACGACAGCTGTAGAAGTGAATGGTACAAACCACTCTCCGCGAAGGAAGTGGCAGGATATGGAGACCATTGGGCGTTAGTCAACGAAAACTTCAATATCATTTGTGTATTTAAAAAGGAAAAAAGGCAAAAGGCCACCGACAATCCGACACACGGAGGAACTAAAGGAAGACTTACATCCAGAAACTGATGATGATGAAAGCAGAACAGATCGTAGATAAAGCAGAACAACACACCGAGAGCTGTCCTCATTCATGATGATGATGATTTTTTTTTTTTAGCTCACCATTATTCTATCCTTTGAAACTATCTAAACTATCTCTTGTTTGATCTGCCGTGTTTCCTTTTTACAAAACCTCAAATCGGCAAATGTTTAACATTAAAGAATGAGGACATCCCGGAACAGCGCAAACAAGCGGATCGAGAAAAGAGAGCAAGTTCGCATCTCGCAAGCCGCTTGCACCAATGTTTTCCTTGTCGCTGCTATCATGTCCAACTCACCCCGACACTGAATTTCTTGTGCACCCAAAAAGCAGGCTCGCATTTTGCACGACAATGCCCTTGATCCGCCAGCGTGAACGTAAATGTTTATTTTTCGCGGTTGCGGAATCGCCGCTTACCTCGCCTTTAAAGTTTACAAAGAAAGCAAAAGTCATCAAAGGCTGCTCGCCGTGTTGTGTTAAAGGTTCCAGAACTGTTGCGATGTGTTGTGTTCACCTGTTCTTCGTGCCAGACCCGCTAGACGGACGACGAGGTTAACCAGAAATTTCTGTCTCTAAAAAGCTCAAACATGTGAGATTTGTTTGCCCTTTAGCGAGGGTTGTATGCGAAAGAACGTATTTCAAATATCATGTGACTCACTTTCTTTTTGAAAGCCAATCTTCTGGGGGAATCCAAACAAGCAAAAAAAAAAAATAATAATCTTTAACTTGCAATCGCGTCTAAAAGACAATTCTGGAGGCGGTACAAGGAAATTACCATGTTTTGTTGTCCACTGACATCATCCAATTATCTGGCGCAAGCGTTCACTTTCAGTTTCCTAAGTACGGTCGTTGAAGCGCTGAGATCATGGATCTGGTGATCGTGCCATACAATTTCGAAGCTGAGTACAGACAAGAAGAGCTGCGCCAAGTGGAGAAGATTGGCGTGAAAGAAAATGCCTCACATGTCAAATGGCGCCGCCCACCTCACGAGAGGCAGTTTGTTTTCTTTCGCGAAAGAGTACAAAACCTGGTGACCTCAGAGAACCGGCACGCAGCTGTGTTTCGGAGATAATTGTAAACAAACGGTTTGTTTGAAGCCCGAAATTTTGAGCGGAAACTAAAACAGCGGATTGAGACCATTGGTCTCTATCATTTAAGCCCAAGATGAGATTTCCCCTGTCTCCTTTTTTTTTTTTTTTTTTTTTTGAAAACACAGATAAAGGAAGGATGAACACAGATAGAGGAAGGGTCAGAATGAAATTCATGGTAAAAAAAAAATGGTTTGACCTAAAATCCACCAATGGCGACTGCCTACTGTGCTGCAGATTAAGATGAGCATAGACGTAGACAGATCTTGTCTCGCGCGGCAGACCCGGATGTGCGTGAACGTGGCACAGGCCGCCGACGTTGCCCAGGCTCGGCTTGCCCACCGCGACCTTCGACTCCACATCAGACAAACCAGATTACGACTGGTGCCGCAGAGGGCGCTGGTGACGATCAGACGGAATCAAGCTGCTCCCCTGAGGGCCGCCTTGGGACCCTCCTCCGTATGATGCTGGCTCAACAGACCAAAATCGTGTGCCGGTAGGGGGTTTGCAAGGACCTACTTTCTTTCAAAGGTGAAAATGAACATAACATTTTATACCAGCTTGGCAGTTTTATGTTTAAAAAAAGCCCTCCATCGTCTGTGTATTGCATAGATTTCAACAACAAGCTGTTTAGTAAGTGTTGCAGGAAGTGTTTGGCAAGTGATTGGTTCATAAATCTTTCCTTTTTTTTCTTTAACTTGAATGAGAGAGAGAGAGAGAAACTGTTGATTTGAGAACCAGTCCAAAGTTTGACGGGAAAACTTCCCTGTCCACTTTACGGGGAATGGGATCAACTCTAACCAAGATGTTCAAAGAAAGAGCCAAAGGAAGAAAAAGATTGAGTAAGAGGAGTGAGCATTACTCAGACAATACGCTTAACACAGTGAGCCACAAGTACCAGGAGCGGAAGGCTGCTAATTCGAGACTCTCTCTGGCCTGTGACGGAAAAAACGTCAACAGCAACCACCAGTTAAAATACTTTTTAATTTTGAAGAAGACAAATTAAGTTGTATTTTAAAAGACTCAGTGACTTGTTAATTTAAGTATGTGTTCAGGCAAAGAAGAGATATTTATTGTGAGACGATGAAACTTAAATATCAAAGAGTAGAAATATTTTTTAATAAGTATATTACTCTTTGCTAACATTGTAATTGGAAGAACATCTGCATAATAAAGTAAATGACAATCGGATCTGTTCAAAATATGTGTTTTTTTCAACATCGACAATATTGGAAAGCATAATACGTATTTCACAGCCCGATTTGGCAGGTGTTTGTAAAATTTATCTGTAAATTTAATTTGGTTGACAGCAGGTGTTTGTCTGTGACAGCTTGGTTGCTGATGGTTCCTTGTTCCCATAGTTTTTTGACAATAAGTATAAAACCACCAATAAAAAAGCAGTTGAAGCTTACTGAAAATATTAAATTTATACCGTATTGAGCAATTATTCATTTGTCATTAAATTGAAATTATACACATCTTTACTTTTACGATAAAATAAGTTTTCATTGCAGTCAATATTTGTGAAGTTTTTTTGAGAAAGTTGTTTAAAGATCACAACTATTTTCAAGAACATTCATTCCTTTATAGCTGATGTGTTGCCTACTTTGATGGCTTTACATGTGAGCCAGACTGCAACCATTTCTGTGTCGATGTGATTCGAGACAAAACTGAAGCTGTAAACGGGATGCTCTGTCTCTGATTCATCTCAGAACCTCTTCAAATGTTTCGGTCCCAGTCAGATTTATGGATGTTCTTTGCTGTCATTTTTGTCTCCTTCACAATCTTATTACTCGAGCTTAATCTGATGAACAAAGCGAAAACAAACTGAAGACTTACTTCGCAACTCACTCATTCTTATGGAAGAGAAAAAAAAAACAGAGACAGAGAGAGGGGGGGGGGTAGCGACGGGCGGGGTAGGTGTGTGTGGAGGCAGGGGGTAGAGAGAGAAAACACTAGAAGCAATTATCTACTTTCCACACTGGGTCAAAACTTTTTTGTATAGCTCAGTGAGACTGAGTGATAAGAATGGCGACATGGCATCCATCACTTTATCCCGAGAACTTCTGGATGGTGCAGGGCGAGCGACCACCCACTGGCTGCCCTACTTTCCCCTACTTTCCCTACTTTCCCCTCGTGTCGCCGGTAAAGTGGGTTCAGAACCAGCCTGGGCTTCAAAGCGGCTGATCCCTCTTGTAGGATTTTATGTATTTCTTGTCCACAAGTTTGATTCGGCAAAAATTTCAAGACAGGCTGAGAATGCGCTGCTTGACAGCTTTGCTTACTGAGTGGAGGAAGATGAGTCAACGCGAGTGAGAGAAAAAGTGAGAGAGCGATTTGGTGAAAAAGTAAACGAGGGAGATAAATAAAAAGAAAGGATCCCAAGTTCTTTAACAGTTGTACAATGTCAATCATCGAGCATCTAACGAGTCGCTGTATAACCCCCCATGTGTTGTGGGTCGTAATAATGACCACGAAGAGGTCAACGGAAAAAAGATGGAGGTAGATGCGTTGTCCAGGACGAATAAACTTTATGAAGCTGCGCGGGTAGTTCAACTTTTTATTACATCTTCTGATCTCAGCGCACGAAGTTGACTAAACAAATGGCAGAACTAACTGATTGAAACTTGCCGACACTAATTTTTATTCAAACTCGAAGAGACATCTGTTTTCACGGACGAATAAAATAGCAATAAAATATGTAATAAGATAATAGACTAGTAATTAACTCTCTAATAAGCTAAATAAACTGTAATCAGCTCTGTTATAAGATCGCTGCTTTCCATTTTGCTATCTTTGCCGCTGATTAGCCTCAAAATGTTGAGATTTCCTCATCTCCCGTCGCCCTGGACTTTCTGGGTACGCCAGCTGGCTGCTGAGTTAGGGCTCAGTTTTGTGGAGATTATTTTTGGAATCTTCCTGCTTTGCCAAGACACACACACACACACACACACACACATGCTGCTCGCATGTGCTTTGTCCTGCTTTACACCCACCCACCCACACACACACACACACCAGCTTGAGCTCGCAAAGTGTGATGGGATATAACAAGGAGTTCAGCAACTCGCGCACTAGTCATGGATGGAAAAGTACTACCCGAAGAAACCACTGACAGTCAACCCTGTAAACAGCTGTCCCATTCACAGAGAGGTATGTCCGAGCCGAGATACGAACCCACGACTCCCAGCTCTCGTTACCAATCGCCTCGTTTTGCTTTCGTTCTGCTGCGTTTCGGTTAGAGTGGAGTTTCGATGTCTTCTTCTTCTGTTTCAATATGTGTGTGCCTCGATGTTCGTGGATATCCGTGGATTTTGCTCTTCTCTTTTATTTTTTCTCCCTTATCTCTTCTCGTCTCATGCCGACAGGAAGACAGCCATGTAGTCATGCAATGTTGTACACGCAGCTGTTGTTTATGACTTTGGTACTAGCGACAGAGTGTGGACGGCACGAGACACCACGTGATGTTTTGTTGCTGTGGTGCGCAGTGCTGCTGGTGTTACCCCAGTAACGACTATACAGCAACAATACTGACACACACTGTCACTGAGATTATGTGTCAAATAGGTGCTACACTGTACATCATGTACATACTGTATTGTACGTATTGTACACATTGTACATAGTGTAGCTAGTCCATTTTACTCGTACGAATGGGGGGGGAGAGGGGATTGATGTTTTACGCCGAGCCAGCAGCTAAGGATGTATCATGGCAAACCAGTCAGCCCTGTAAACAGATTCACATGCAGAGAAAAAAAAACACAGCATGTCCGAGACGAGATTTGAACACAGGACAGTTAATTCTCGGTGTGTCGGTGACTGGCGCTAACCGTTCCGCCTACATGGTGCGATGCTGCCCCAATCAATCCTTCTCCTCCTCAGCATCATTACTCTGATAGCGACAAGCGAGTGCTGTACCACTGAGCCACCAGGAGACCATAGATACCTAAACCAGAAATACTCGGCCCAAGATATTTTGCAAGATGATCAAAAAGTCCTTAAGTCCTGGACAAAGCACCGAAACAGTTACATGCGGACACAACTGGTTCAAACAATGGTTGCAAATGATCCCCTCCCTCCCCCCCCCCACAAGCTAAAGCTAGCGTGACCGGGGGTCAGATGGAGGAGGCGCACGTGATGGAAGTGGAGGGCCGGCTGTCTTGCCTGAACACTAGTCACTTCAGACTTGATGCCAGTCTGAGTGCTGTTAATTTTTCCGCTCAAGTGGCGCGGCGAGCGGCTGGATGTCGTGGTCAGTGGTATGTTTGAGCAGCCAGTCTAAGTTTAGACTACTTCATGACATAACCTTGTCCAGACTAGTCTGCAGGTTGTCGTTGAGACAGACGGTAACAACTAGTGTGAAGAAAGGAGGACATGGTTGATGAATGAACTTGGCTGACAGGAGGGAAAAAAAGAGAGACAAAGCAAGAATCCGGAGAGAGACAGACGGTAACAACTAGTGTGAAGAAAAAGGACATGGTTGATGAATGAACTTGGCTGATGGCGGATGGGGGGGGGGGAGAGAGACAAGTGATAACAAGCTAGAATTCGGAGAGTTAGCTACACACGGGAGGTTAGGATAAAAACTGTTGAAAGTGAGGGGAGGGCAGTAGACAAGGGATGGAATTAATGTAAACAAGCTGACAGATGGATGTTTGACGAACGATTCAAAATATTCCGACCTGGTCGGATGAAAAGTTACTTTTCGCTACTTAAACATTGAACAGAGTAACACACGCACACAGATACGAATGAGAACCCACGTACATACACAAACAGCCTCGAACACACACATGCATGCACGCACGCACGCACAGCCAGCCTCTCACACGCATGGTTTTTGCCATGTAAATCCAAATTATAAGCCGGACCGAATTATAAATCGCACCAGCTGGACCGAGTGGACTAACTTCTTCGTGTCGACAGAAGCGCGATTTAGTTGTTCAAAGGAAACTCTAAAAATTTGATGTAATGGCCGGGTTTTCGCTCCTGCGAACAATACCTCTACCTTTTTTTTTTTTTTTTTTTTTGCGGAAACCATCCTGACGGATGTAAATATCACGGCGGGGCCAGCCAGGATGCTGTGTGATGTCTGTCAACAAGGTCGACAATCCAAAATGAAGTTGATGAAAACGCCGACAGCAAGATAAATAACATTTTGTGTCTGTCCAGGCGCTAAGAAGTGTGACTAAACTTTATGATATTTAAACTGCTGTCAGAACAAAATTCTCGCCCAGAAGAATTGTTTACCTGCACATTGATGTCTAATGCCATAGCTTTAGACTGTAACTGATGCGGAAACCGATAGGACGGACTGTGGCTTTGATGTGGCACCAACGAAAGAAGGATAAAAATAATTGATAAGAAATAGAGAGAGGAAGGCGAAAGAAGCAAGTAAAAAAGAGATGGACATAAAAAAGAAAAGAAAGGGAGAAGTGATGACAAAAAAAAAGAACGATGCAGGGAGGAAGGTGAGACAAAGAAAGGATGTGGAGCTGCATACTATGTTCAGTATGCAAAGCCGACACAAAATCTGAGACTAAAAACATCCTCGTCAGAGCTCGAGCAACGTCAGTGAAGACGAGCGTCAGGCGTTCAGTTGTCTTTCCCTGCCGATCGGTTTATTTTCATAATAACCTGTCAGGGGGCGCTGCATGTCCAATCGCACGGTGTTTGCAGGAGAACCTGACAGACTGACAAAATCATTTGTGATTATTTTGTGGGAGCCAGATGTCCTATCACGCAAGGAACCCGCAAAGCTCAAAATTTCACGCTGTCGTTGTTAACTTTCACGCTTTCCTATCATCGTTAAAATCATCAGTTATTTCTCTCTAGGGAGGCCTGCTGGTGCAGTAGTGAATGTCAATCACACCGCTCTTTTGTATTTTAAAGATATTCTATGTTTCTGCAAGGTCTCTGAGTTTTTAATCTGATTCTCAAATTTATTTTTTTCTCATCGAAAAGAAAAGACAGTGTTCTTTCTTTTATCTCGGTCTTGTCGTCTGAAAAAAACTTACTTTTTTCGATCCGACAATCAGATGCTGCTGTCCGCTTCAACAGGTTTCTAAAACCCGGTCTCTTCTAATCTGTGTACCAGTCTCGATTGTGACACATTCATTTTTGTCCATTGCAACAATGGGTCTAAGTGAATGAATGGCTGATTGGAGAGACCTAAACCCTCCTCGATCTTTTTCGTCATCACCAGCATCTACAGTATGAAAGTAATTCTGATCATAATTACCAATGATTTGACCCGTGAAATTAACCTAGAAAGCAAGGAAGTAACCAAAGTTATCCCCAGCATTTGCTGAATACACATTTACACAAATATTTATATTGCTGAACACTTAAATTTAAGCCTACAAACATTTTGCCACGTAAGCCAACTCATGTTGTACAAAGATGGTGAATTCATGCCAACTAATTCAGTGCAATTTATCAGTCGGTCACTTTTTGGAAGCCATCATGAGGAGCATGGACACAAAGAAGTTTTTGGCACGATCTAAGGGATTTAGACAAACCAAATCGTTACCAGGGACAGAAGAAGCAGGTCAAACAGCTTGAGGCTCGTTTAGTGGAAAGAGTCTTACAGTGTCTGGTGCGGCAGCCATCTGCCGGGTTGTTGGACCCGCACAGCCTTCTCCGACTTGTCTCACCCTCATTGTGCTCCCTTGAATACTTTTATCATGCTCTCTAGTGCCCAAAGAAAGAAAAATGTGATTTGAATTAATATCGTATTCTTGAGGCGGCTTGCAGGCTTTAGCTGTCGAGTATTCAGAAACTGCTTGATCTTGAAGGTTGCCTCAGTGTTTCTGTTAAGGGACTTTGCCATCATGCGATGACCGAGGTTTACTTTGTTCTGAAGTGCTACTAGATGTTAACAATTTATATTTGTTAATCGTGTCCGTAGCCTCGCCCTTTGAACCTAACTAGCGTCGTTATCACGTCGTTGGCGCGACTTGTTGCCAAGACATTCGAGTATCGTGGGTTCGGATCTCCCCTCCGACCAAATTTATCTCTGGATGTGGAGCCCGTTTACAGGGCTGGACTACACTGCTGTAGTAACCTTTGCTGATACCGTAAAACATAAAAAGGCGAATAATAATAATAATAATAATAATAATAATAATAATAATAATAATAATGAAGATTTTTATAACATAATTCCAAGACCAAAGGTAAAAACCATACAATCATCGCAGCGGCACGTGAACTTGTTAGTTGTCAAGTCAGACAAAGATCGCTCAAGTCGATTATTATCCTGTTCGAACATTACAGGAAGGATGATTAAAAAAAATTCTGATTGGACATGATGTCGAAACGGTAGCCATGACAAAAATACCAGTTGTCAGCAGTAGCAGCAAAACGACCAGCAATGGGCTGGGTTCCGATGGGCGTCGATAACTTGGGCACAAATGAGTTGCGGTGACATTTTCCACACCCACCCTCTTCCCTTGAGGTTTTCCAGTGTGCTTCTGCTTTTCCATCACAATGCTTCAGTGGACGTAGAAAAAATCTTGGCCGAGGTCCTTTTCTCTCTTCCTCTGGCCTTTTCACGCTCTCCGGACGGTGATCACTGGTGTGGATGGCTTGCGTGCAACCCCGCTATCGGTCAAAATTCTTTATTCCTTTCTTGTTAAAGCTTCAGTGCAGGACGCGAGAATTTTAAGAGCTAATGAACAACTTGAATGGTGAGCGGATCTCTGAAACAGTCGGTCACGTGATTTGAAAGGAAAGGACACCATAATGTCCCGCACTCAACCATGCTCTGCTTTGTAAATTGTAATTTCAAATCTTGAAGACAAAAATAGTGAGAGATCACATTCTTGATGTCACATTTGTTCACAGATACGCCTAAATGACATATTGTACCAGCTCCCCTATAGGCTGTACCCTTGACAATGCAAGCGTGTCTATGTAAAATCCGATGTTTGTGTTGTGTTTTCCGGTTTGGGGAAAAGTTATTTTAAGTGTCTTGCTCTTAATTTTGCTGAGATTTACCCAGTCATTAAAATCGCACCCAACTAGGGCTTTAAGCTATCGAAATATTTCACACAAATAGTATCAGAGGAAAACTGAAAATGTTATTTGAATCGTGATGCTTTGAAAAATGACGAGGAACCGTTGATGACAAGATGTCATTTGAATGAATTACGAATAATCGGTGTCTCGACGGACACTTTACCCCCAGGGAAACTACACCTTGGAGAACAACCTTCCAGAACAATGTAAACAAAAAGGAAAATCGTTGTGGTGATAAAAGTTTATGTGAATCCTTCGTAAACTGAACTGTGCGCATTCTTGTGAGCTGCTGGATGTGGACCTCCACTCGGTTCTCACATCTTCCCCCGACTTTCTTGTCATCACGTGGCCCTTACACTGTCTTATCCTCACCTGTCATTTCTCACCTCTGCTCTCATGTCATCTCACAAACTGCTCATGTCTCATCCCCTGGCGCTCATGTCATCACGTCTCTGATTATCTCCCCGACATCAAAGAGCAGCATCATTGATCCTCACTGGGGGGGGGGGGAGGGGAGGGGAAGTGTTGTGTTTTTAAGCTGCTGGTGATCGATGTG
This sequence comes from Marisa cornuarietis, assembly GCA_004794655.1. Taxonomy (NCBI): domain Eukaryota; kingdom Metazoa; phylum Mollusca; class Gastropoda; order Architaenioglossa; family Ampullariidae; genus Marisa; species Marisa cornuarietis. The sequence continues at coordinate 749,138 of SMMW01000506.1, read as the reverse complement.
GGAACCAAGTTCGTCGTAGAAAGTTCGTCAGCATCGCAGGCAAGATTAACCTGGTCGCTGCTTCAGACACTGTACTCTCCTGTCTTAAAATAAATTTAAACCGTGAGGTTTCTGTCTAAGAAAGACTTTATATCGAACAAGGCGCAGTATTCTCATCGTACTAAGACTTTTCAGGTAATATATTCTCGAGAGTTATCATATCTGATCAAGTCCAAGTCCTTTCTTTTTTAATATGATATCATTTCTCTTTGTGTGATCTATACCTTTTTGAATATGGGAACCAGGTCTCATCAAAATGACAAGCTTGACCCCGTAGTAATTGAGATAATGAGAGCATGGAACTTGTAAATTATGAACATGTGACGACTGCATGCCATCTTTCACAAAGTCGATCGTAACCTGAGAAATACCTGTTATAGTAGTAAACCAGTTAGCAGTGTGTTAGAGGACATGTCCGCACTTGGCTTAACATGTTGATCGAAGATCTAAGGTTTTGCACGATCACCTCACACAACCATTAGTCGACACTCACCCACAACTTTGATAAACTTAATAAAATATTCAGTTAAAATGGGCAAGTAAATATGTAAGCAAGTAAATATGTCCTGTGTTTGTGTGCGTGCGTGCGTGCTTGCGTGTGTCTAGAGTGAGTGAAAAAGAGAAGGAGGAAGACAGAGAAATGAAGAGATATGGTAGAGGACGAATAAAGGGCTGAGAGCTGGTAGAGGAAGGAGCTGAAGGGCTGTGGCCAAGTTCCATAGAGGGATGACAAAGTTATCGGCGGACCAAGAACGAAATTATAAAGCGGTATTACTGGGGGAGGTCTGAGTATTAGGAATTCGGTGCTAAAGGCAGAGACATTAATCAGAGATATGGGTGGGGGTGGGTGGGATTGGTGTTTTACACCGAGCCAGGAACTAAGGCTATATCATGGCAAGCCAGCCAGTCCTGTAAACAGATGCCGCATGCAGAGAAAGAACAGCGTGCCCGAGACGAGGACTGAACCCAGGACAGTAAATCTTCACTGTATTGGTGACAGGCGCTAACCGTTGCGCCACCGGACCGCCCAGGGTGGTATGGGTGGGGCGCAGACTAAAGAGTGAGGGACATGGAGGTAGGTGGCATGAGGGGGGGGGGAAACAAACACATGACAGGTCAGCCACAGTTCACCAGCACCACTTGGTAAATGTCCCGGCTCCGCCCCACTTGTGCGTCCTAACGATATGTTTGCCTTGTTATAGTTACTGGTGATTATAATATGGGATGCTTCAAACTGAATTTCTTTGCCATTCAGCACCACCAGTATACATTCTCCAAGCATCGATAAAAAAAACAATACAGCATTCAGGTGTCAGTATTTCCTAAGCACTGTATGGTGTTTCTCCGCGTCTTACAAAGAGACGAAAACTCACTTGTCATGAAAAGAACAGCTCTGGCATCATTAATATATAATTGATCATAATAGGTTTTCGTTAAAGGCTGGAAACGTCGAGAAACGTGTCTAATTAGAACTAGGAAAGCAGTCCTATCAGTCTCAATTCATTAGAAAGTAAACAGAAGAACGTTTAGAACAACTCTAAACATTTGAAATGTTATAGAAATGTTAAATAATATTAAATAATATTTATTATTTTAAAGTGGTTCAGCGAAAAAATGTAACAATAGATACTTCAACAAGTAATTCAACCAATGGAAACCATTCAACATGGAGTTCGACCAATAAAACGTTCGGAGAGAAAAAAAAAGCATCCTTAAGAGAATCTCGAATCCAGCCAATAGAAAGTTTCGGTAGTTAATGATGTAAAAACACACTCAAGAGAATCCCGAAGGAAATTTATAGAAAATTTAATGCAACATCTCACTAAAAAATTAACAAAAAATATTCAAGACGAGATCATTGTCTTAACATCGTCTTCCGCATTCCTGAGTTCAAACATTTTCAATATTTGACAGAGAAGCTATTCCTTGGTAAAAAAAAAAATAAAATAAAATAATCACTGACAGCAGGCAGGTAAGGGCAGCATATCACGAAAAGCAAAAACATGCACAAAAGCAGATGACAATGCAAGAGATTTTTACTACTGGAATTTGACACAGATCTCAAGCATGAATGTTTTTTTCCAATTTAATAAAATTGATCTCCTGTCCACTTAACCCTACAATGGCACATTCAACAGATTCTTTGATCCAGTTTTTCGAGTTTGGATTATTTTCGATTTACTTTAACAAGCCTCGCTGAATATTGACGCAGTAGAAAAATCCAGTAATTGATCTTTCTACTTGCTGAGTCGGACGATTCTCCTCAGAAATTTCCTGCCTCAAAACCACCCAAAAACCTTGAACCCAATATAAAACATCATTTGGCCATTTTTACTATGATGTCTTAATATCCACCCTCCCAAGCTAATCAATATCTCCCACATCTAATAAAATAATCAGAGCAGGATTATTATTCGTAATCTGGAGGGTTTAAAGCCAATATTCGTTTTAAGCTGCTTTCAAGCCAGCAAAGAACCTGTGTAAGATTGACTACAGAGAAGAGGCTTCCACAAGAAGCCTTTCATTTTCAAAATGAATTCAAAAGTCTTTATCGTCCTCAAGACGTTTTGCGTCGTTTTTTTTTCTCTCGCTAGATTATCGACAGGGAAAGAAGCAAGAGCATTGTGCTAATACACACAGCTTCCTCTAGTTCTTCCACAAAAATTCTTGGACTGCACGATAAAATCGCTCACACTCAATACGAGACAATTAAAACACATCTAAAGAGTTTTACAATACACAGTCCTACAAAATTTGTGCTGCTGAACCTTTTTCGGCGGAAAGAATGATTCTGGCAAGCATTCTAGAAAATTCTCTACAGAACTCATTCCAGGATGCTACTAGTACACCTAGACACTTGATCTCTAATGTAAGTGTATCTAGTTATTTGGTCTCGAATGTAAGTGCAACCAGGACCTTGGTCTCTTATGTGAGTGAGATATCTCTAAGGGACAAAATTTCGGAGAAAGTTACCGCACGGAGCGCTTCTTTACTTTTGGTCGACTTTGTGTTATAGTCCGGATCAAATGGTTGTTTTCAATGGATTTTGTGGACATTCAAGAGTAAACTTCTTCAGCCTTCGATCTTTGGTGGGAATTTATAACGGATAGCAGATTTACCGTTTTTGCCGAAGGGCAAGAGTGTTGACGGTAAACGCAGAGCTCCATTAATAAAAAGTCGTCCAGGTTCTGCGAGTTTGGAAGTGAGGTACACTACATTCTCAGGTTTGCACGCATGAGCACACGATCTGAGCACCAACATGTAATATTTTCTTTGGCGTGGCAGTCCGCTAAGCTTTATAGGACGACCAGCCAGCATAGGATGTGTGTCCACACACACACACACACACACACACACACACACACACACACACACACATCTGCTACAGGTAGAGGGGATCATAACATCGATCTCTCATGGCAAAGAAAACTGTCCAATGTGTCGTTATCTAGTTGTTGAGATGAATGGAGTGAAGTTAATGCTTAGGTCACTCACCCACACACCTTACCACGGACCGTGAGAGAGGGTGGTGGTGGTGGTATGGAATGAAGTATTTTACTACCGGACAGCAGCAGCAGAAGCAACTCTAGCGGCGCTGCTGACAGGGCTACGTCACAGGGGTCACGAGGAGTCAGAGAGGGCGAAAATGATGTCGCCGGCCCAATTTGGGCCGATCGAAGCAGACGTCAAGCAGACATTATGCGCTTGGTCCGCGCTCGCGTCAAGGGCGATAAACAAGAGCCATTTCGTCTTCCAGTCCAATGGATTCCATGGGGGTCGTTATAGTTGGCGATTAGTCTTTGTCTGACGAAGAGGCGAGTCCTGCGCTTGCAGCCTTTTCGTTGGGTCGGTGGGGCCAACCCAGCCTTTTCTGAAAGATAGTGGGCATCATCATCATCATCACCACCACCACCACGTTCACTGTTATTTTAAAAAGATTGCTGCAGTCCTTCTAAACGATGATGCTATAATACAAAAAAGCCGCTATGGCGGGCTCGGGAAAGTAGTTAATGGACGTGGTAATTCAAGCAGGTTCAAGCAGGATGTGGAAGTATGGTTCATCCTCACCTTCCTGCAGTTTTACCTTCTAACTAAAGTCGGCATCAGAACACCGAGTTGCAGGTGATAGATCAATTGCAAGGATTTTTAGGTGAATTCGAACACTTCTTCCGGTGTGTAACTCTTTATGATGTGTGTGGACGATACTGAATTCTCTGGCACATGTATGTTTGAATGTAAATTTATTAGTTTATTGTATACTGCAAGCTTAACTGCATCTGTTGATCTACACTACATTAAGGCACATCAAGCTCCCTTGTACGTGCGGGGAATAGATGAACTATACAAGTGACCTCCATCGTTATTAATTCCTTCAGTATCGAAGTCAGGAGGTGCGATCCCTACACATGCAAAATACTAATGTGAGGCAACACCTTTATTCGAAGAAGTCCAAGAGGATCTCCTCTGTCAACAACTCGGTAATCTGATTGGACGCTTAGCTACGCGTCATCATAATGGTAATATTATTACCATTCAAGAAAAGGAATAAAAAGCAGGCGAGGGAAAAAAACTAAGAAAGGCCTTCACAGCCAGCTGAAACGAGCTGGACACGATTTTGATAAATGAACTATTTACGATCATCATTAAGCCATTACCTCTTCGGGGAGGTGCAGCGCGTGCCTCGTTCTAGTCACAGCCTCACTTCCAATCGTCTTAAAACCTTCCCCCCCCCCATCATCAGCCTTCCATCCTCGCTCCATGTGTGAGGGTCGGATTATTACACAGACTGCACTGCTACTTGCCCCAAAACACGGAGTTCAAATCTTGTCTATGCCAAGACGACAATGGAGTTTCAGTAAGCGGATAATGAAACCGGAGGTCCGTTCCAAAAAATTAAAAAGTCATGGAAAGTAATAAATAAATAAATAAATAAATAAAACACAATGAAGAGTGCAAAAATGAAAAGGCAACGAACAACGAAAGATCAAAATGTGTTATAAACAATAAACAATATAGTAAGAACGATTTAAAAAGCAAACAAGTTCTTGCATAAACAGGGAAAAAGAAAATACGTACAAAGAATAAATGAAAACCAGGGAAAGAAGTGAGTGAGTGGAACAGTAAAAACAAAAGGAAAGAAATGACATATCGCAGCATCACTTGAAACCCTTGAAAGTTCGTCTGTTGAAGTGGAATCATATTTTTTCACCTCAGGATTCACATCACAAGATTCTTCTTCGCGTGACGTGTTTCTTGCCTGGCAGACAGCACGTGCAGGAGACTTTGGAAGTATTTACGCAAAAGTTGAAGCGATATTTTTGTTTATGACAAAGGGTAAGTATCGCAACACAGCATCCAATAACTTCTGATACCATGGGTTACGATTCAGTGAACTACAGTAAAATGACAAATGACATTTTCCTCAAAAAAATAAATGTAGTCCAGACACCAAAGTTTCTGTAAAATAAATGAATTTTCTGAAACACAATACAAGCATTTGTTTTTAAATTCAAACAATGGTTGTATTGCGTTTCACAAAATTCAATGAAAACAAAACAAAACAAAAACGAATAACAATAGCTTCAATAAATTAAATGTAAAGAAAATATAGACGACGGAATATTTCACGTTTAAATCAAATCCACTCTAATTAATTTCATCGATATGAAGCGGCTCACGTGTCTGCTGGTCGCACGAGCGTAGGTTAATGTCAGAAGGATTCTCGACATCTCAGACACGCTAACCAACCAATAAAAATCAAAACTTAACACGTGGTGCATTTTTCTAAGGCAACCGACCCTTTATATTTTGATTAAGCTTTTAATATAATTTTTTCATCCATATTAAGACTTGCAGGAGAGGTTTCAAGCTCGCTCGGTTGTAGAGGTTACTCAATTGTACAGACAACTATAAAGATGCGACTCACCGCTCATCGTTCTCCCTAAGAAAAAAGGGGGTTTGAAAATCACTGCTAATAATAGACACGTTTAAACGACTTCAAACCATTTATCAAACTGTAGCCGTCAGTCATATCATCATTAAAAGTCCAGGCCGAGCTCTCCTCGAGCGATTTCAGGCTAACCGAGCTCTTACGTCATGTCTCCCCTACACTGTTTGAATGGTCTCGGCTAACCCGCACCCACCCTCGCTCGCGCACCTTTCCGCACGCAGACTCTCACACACAAAAGGAAACTTATACAGCAGCAGACATTAAGGATGCCTTCAGAAGATTCTCAAGAGCCGAAAGCATCTTGCGCAAAAAGTTTTCTTAAGAGCTCTTTTTCCCCCAAAAGTGTCGCATTTATTTATGCTCTACACCAGACAAAAGTGCTTATCTGCCAAGGTTCCGAAGGGGGTACATATTGCTGTTTAGTGGAATCGCTCAATTCAAGAGCCTTTTTCAGTCTAGCACCGCCGGTCGGCAGTACACCATTCTTTCCAAGAGGCAGCTCCTCTAAAAGCACAAAAGGAAACTGAGGGGAAGTAAGTGGTCTAGGGGAGATAAAAATGGCATCGGTTCTCACCGATCGAAATTAGTTGGACACATAATACTCTTCACAAAGCTCATTAAAATGTACCAGGTTTTGAGACGTTGATAGAAAAAGCTCCATTTTCAGAATGCATCAGCAGTTTTGTGAAAAACAAAATTTCGTGTGGGAGTTTTGTCATTAAATCCACATCTTTGCCTTTTTCGCTTTCTAAACTCCCAAAAGACCAACCATAGCGCAAAATGATTTCTTTGAACATGAAATAAGAGAGGGACAGCCTTTAAAGAATGTCCGAGTGATTAAGGCGGGCATCCGAAGTCGAAGCGAGATTTTCGTTTCCATAGAAACCGTTGGAAAAAGACTATGTGAGGCGCTAGAACTTCTATTGAGGTTGAAGTTAGGCAGACAAGCATTTGATGGCCGACAAGCCGAAGCAAGAATATTAATGAAGTAAGAGTGACTGATTGCAAAAAAATATCGATTACAACGAACGTAGAATATCAACAGAAGAAGGAAGTGAAAAAGAGAATCCTGGGGTTGTAATTTACAAAATCATATCCACAGCAATTATTTTTTATACAATATCGGTAATAATGAAATAGAAAACAAAGCTAAACGTTTTAAAATAGCTGCAAAGCTTCAGGCAAGTAAACAAGACCACACTGTTAAAGCTAGAAGTGTGCCAACTGAGTTGAGTTTCTCGTCCGGGCCTCTCCAGTCTCCATCATGCAGATGAGGGAGGAAACTCGCGATGTAATGGCCGACAACCGCAGCAGCATTAGCGGAAAATTAGAGTTATCAGTCATGAGCCTGAAGCGGCATCGGACTGGGAGTATTTGAGCTAAGTAGTGACAGATGAAGGCTCTAAGCCTGAAAAATGGCCCAACATTGCGAGGGAGAGCAGGAGGAGCCATTACGAGATCCGCAGACTTGTGTCGAGACATCAACACGACTGTCGGCTCACAGCAGACGACTGCTGCAGCGGCTGGTCAATCGCCACAACACCTTACAAACACAGACCGCCTCAAAGACAGGTAGAGATGAAACATCAACAGTTAGAATGAATGGATGCTCAAATAATTAACAGAAAAGAAAAGATAAACTAAAGGAAAAAAAACAAAAAACAAACAAACAAACGATCCAAATAAGAATAAAACAAAACAAAAATAAAAAAATAAATAAATGGAAAAATAATAAATAAGGGGTAATGAGACAAAAAAGAAGACCGAGACATTGATTTTATTATACACAAGGCAGTTAATTTCAAACAAATTTTAATATTTTGTTCTTTGGGTCACTTTGTAAGCCAATCTAAACATCCGCCTACCCTAGTTCATCATGGATGGAGCCGATGTCTACCGACTTTAAGACGACAGCTTCTTTTATACTAGACCTGAAAAAGGAAGATTGTACAACCAGAAAACCCACAAGAAATTACTCGGACTCTATCTTCAGTACAAAACCACTGCTACGTAATGTCCACCAGAAAAAGCCGATACAAAAAAATGTGAGCATCAATAAATTGTCCTTAAACGGACACAGCTAATATTTTTTTCAGAAATAATCACTTAAATTCATGAGTTAGCTCTAAAGCAGCCGCAGGGAATTATCATCAAAGAGAAATAATTTCTTTTTTTAAATTAAAATATACTCGCGTCTTCGTTCAACCTTCATTTCAATCTGAAGATAAAAATATTTGAAAAGTTTTATTTTATGGGCCATAGGAACTTTGAAATTCTCTGAAGCTAACTTTGAGTAAAGAAGATGGATGGGCAGAAAAGGGTAGCAGAAGGCAAACAGGAATAAAATATAACAAGAAAGAAAAAAGAAAGAAAAAATATAGAAAGAGAGTAAGAGAGAAAGAAAAAGATGAAAAAAGGGAACAAAGCAACAAAGATAAGAGGAAAAATAAAAAAAGGAAAGGTATAAAAAGAAAGCAACAACAACAACAACGACAAGATCAACAGGTCCATCATCAGCATCAACAGCTACAAGTAAAATGAAGAGGAGAAAGCATGAGGCAGACGAGAATACAAGAAGCAGGAGGGAATGGAGAAGAAAGGGACGATGGTTGGGAAATGAAACTGTAAAGTAGAAGATCTTTAGTCGGGTGGGCAGTGCCACCAGTTCCTTACACCCACAGTCTTAATGGCGCTGGCTGCTTGCAAATGGGCGAGCGAGGGATGCTGAGCTGCGGGCTGACAAACGGCCGCACAGGGAGACAGACCACAGGACCGTTGATAGCAACAGGGCGTGTTTAATTCAACAAACTTTTTCTTCAAACCTCATTTGGCCACTCCGCGCCCAGTGCAATCCATTTCTAATTTTACTTCTTCAAAACAAGTTTCACACGCACGCACGCACATGTGTGATTCACGCCGAGATAGAATAGGAGGATACAGGAGGAGGAGAAGAAAAGAACTGATGATAAGTAAAAAAAAAACTCTGCTGATGCAGGATGTTTTTCCTATTAGAGCCAACAACTGTATTTGTTCCAGTGGTACTCGTGTTTACGTAGATTCTTTTAGTAATATTGTCAAGTATATGTTTGATAAGGAATGACATGTTACACAGCATCACGTGATAAAAATCACCGGCATAGAAGATGGGCGACACGGTAGCTCAGGGGTAACACGATCGCTTGTTGTCACGGCAGAGTGGACCTTGCGTCGTTTTTACCTCCCTTTAATTACCTTTTTTACCCTAAGTCCCAGGTGTGAGAACACGGTAGGTGGAAGCAATGTTCTGCTAAAAAAAAAAAAAAACCTACCCGACAAAAGTAGCCGACTCCTGCTAAAGGCGTATTCTAGGTGGAAGAACGGACATCCCGGTGTTGCAAGCAGCGGCGTTTAAACGCAGACTCACCGGAACTGGTCGTCAGGGGGAAGTAATTGGATAGACGCAGCGGCTAACAAGGCCTGCTACTTAGACCTGACTTGAGGGGAAGAAAGTCGGGCTTGTGTTGTATGGTCATTGAGTTCTTTTTTTTTTTTTTTGTTAGCGAGCTAGTTCTTTCTCTGACCACTTTCCAAGGTACGAGTTCTTCTAAGTACGGAGTCTCATGCCAGACGACATGGCTGAACGACATCATACACACACACACACACACACACACACACACACACACACACACACACACACACACACGCACACACACACACACACACACACACACACACGGAGTATGCACAATGTACAACACAGCAATTTTGTTTCTGAAGCAGAATGAAGTAGGCCCTTAAAAAGTAAAAAAGATATATTCACGCATATTCATACCTCTGGCTTCACGGTCGAGGGCTCTGTGTCGAGGACGGGTTGGTAACCCAGTGGGAGGATCCTCTGGGAAACGTCACCAGCAGACGACAAGACGTCCTCAAGGTCTTTAGCAGACGACGACGAGACTCGTCGTTAACGTCACCAGCAGACGACGATGAGACTCGTCACGAGCTTTCTGTTGCCGGGTTTTGTTCGGCTGGCAGTCCTGAGACAGCGTTATCCCATTTGCCCCTGAAAATGAAAACAAAGGAAATAACAATCATCAGCGCCAAGAGCGACGAGTTAATCCCCCTGTAACGTCACCGCTAGATGTCGTCAGTGGTGACGGAAGTGCTAGTCTAGGGGGCGCTCGTGGTACTCTTCGTGTTAAAGGCTGAACACAGCATACAGCCGCCAAATGTCTCCCGCTAAACAGCACATCCCCTGAGCATATCCCCTGAGCGTATTCTTTGTAAACATGAACAAGCAAAACCCATCATATGCGCATCACATGACTGGAGCTGGCATGCAAATTCCCTCACGTGATCACTGACGGACACAAGCCCTGTTGTTTTCGTCAACAAGGATCTCCAAGTGCGGCAGAATAATTTCGCGAAAGAGAAGAGCGACGAGGTACTGGTACACGATGGAACAACATTGCAGCACTGAGCATACTGTGCACGTGCAGTTCCTAAAATAGCTTTCATGGGGTGGGTGTGGGAGGTGGAGCCCTCGCGAAGTTGAAAGGTGAAACTCGGGCTTTAAGTTCGTAATACGTAAGACATTGAACAAGAGCGCACCAAGGGTCTGGAAGGAGCTGAGAAAGACTAGGTTGGAAGACCATGTAGCGAGGATCACTATTAAATATTCCACCCGTTCACCTTTCAATGTTTTGTTTTGCTTTCTCGTCCCTAAGGACACGAAGAAAAAAAGATTTACGACAGAAAGTCCGCATGACTTGCCACTAGCTGCGAATTTCTCGAGTGTCCAGATTATTTTTAGCTTCTTGGTTTTGTCCGCGTTTCATTATGTTTCTTTTCTCCTTCTCCCCCTTTTTTTAAAAAAAAAGTCTGGCGTCTGGAAGTTTTGATTAACCCTGCTTCTAAATCCAAAAGCAGTCACATCGCTCAACGTCTGAAAGTGTTAGGTGCTTGGACGAGTTTGTTGAGTGCTTCACTTACGCCAAGACCCGGGGAACCAGTGCCGAACATGACGCGAGGGAAATTCCTGAATAATGAAAGTCCAGATTGGAAATATGAAACCCATTAAGCAGGGGGGGAATATCAGAGAGCGTTCCTGATGACAGAATATCAAGCAGATGACAGTAAACTTTGCGCTCTCCCCAGGGGGCGACACCGTCCTTGCTAGCGACGAGCGTTAGCCAAACAAACCGCTTTCATTTCACGGGCATGCGCACTAGCACGTGACCAACGCAACGCGATAAGGGGTTGAGGGGAAAGCGTGAAAATAGGCGTACTGTTCGGGGATCGAATTTCCAGGGCAAAAATAATGTCCCTTTAACAAAATATTAGCCAGGGAGGACAACAAGCCCCTGTATGCCGAGGGTTTCGACGACACGGCGCGGAAGAAGCCAGAAATATCATTACAAAGTTGTTTCGGGCGTAAAGGATCGATATTTGAATTTTTTTCTCTTCTTCCTCACTTCTTTCTCTCGCTTTAATTTCGGCGGTGCTGAGGACACAGGACAGCACCTTCGAAATCTAAATAGTATTCCAGAGAACAATTCTAGCCAATGAGGAATGCTTGAGTGCCAGAAAAAACAACAAGGAAAAGCAATAAGATTTTGGAAGAAGTGTGGCAAAGCCTGTTTTTGCCAAAACGAAAGAAATTTTAAATAGCTAGATTGAGAGAAAGAAAAACTTTACAAAGTTCTTTAAGCAATGCTGGGTGAACCCTAGGGATATAGAAGTTTTTTTCCCTTTTCCTTAAGAAGAACGCTTCTCATTGAGACAAATTTGAGCACGAAACCAGAATAAATGTTTGTAATTTCTCGGCAACTGAGAATCCTTGCAATCTCGGGAAAAATCGAGTTCATTTAATGATTTTTTTTAAAGTTGCATAAAACAGATTGCACTTCTATTTGTCATTAAAGAAATTTAAAATGAGTGAGTTGTTGCGCAAGCTGTGAGAGAGTGAACGAATGACTAAACGCAAATGTGACAGAGAAAACGAGAAAGTTTACTAACTGCTAGCAAAGAAATATACAACTCGGTCCTATTTCAACTACTGTTGTTACTTGACTATTATGGATAAACTCTGCGTTAATTTAACCATCTCGTCCACTTTTACAAAGATGTAGACCCGACGGTTATCTCTGTGAAAGGACATCACATCTAGAGACAGGTGTACATGTATCACAGATAGTAGTACAAGTGCACTAACGGATATCCCTAACACCGCAGCTGCGCCAGGTAGAGTTAGCCAGGGACAGGAAGCTTTGAGGGGAGGATGTCCTGTAATTGGAAACAGGAACTTAGGAGTTGGATGATAATCTAGAGGTCCCCGTCCTGAATACGGGCTGCAGATTACAAAAGTCTTCCAGGTATTGAGCGGAGGTAAACCCAAAGTGACAGTACAGCTGCAACTGTCGTTCATAACTAATGGCCAGTGCTGTCTTTGGTCATGAATACTAATTTATTATAGTATACAAAGATATCAGTAATTTAATTAAAAAAAACATAGCAACAAAGGAACAAGACATTGCACAGTACTTGGAAACTTTTTGCAGGAGTACCAGGCATCATCGTGGATGAGTTCTCTCGCAAAGGTTTGAACCTGTGATTTTATTATCAACTTTTGATCTCCGACTTCATCTAAGATATGCTTTAGTAGTTGATATGTGTGATGTCAGTGTCCCAAAGAGGGAATTGGCTGTACCAAGAATGCAATGCACTGTTATCTCCTCTCCAGCAGGATCAACTATTAAAATGTCGATGTCAGAAACGTTCAAACAATTGCCAAAATAAACTCTCTTGATTTTTATTTGGAGCCACCAGTGACATATTTTACATCAGGAAACATAAAAGTTATAATGAACAGGGTTGAAAACAAATTGCATCAACCAAAACACAGTCCACGACCTTCTTGCAGATGAAAGGAATACTCGGTCAGAGTTGGGTTATGATCGTAGACAATGAAAACTTTGCATAACTGCACGCGCACACACACACACACACACACACACACACACACACACACACACACACAAGCTGACATACTCGTATTTATTGTGTGCAATGTAGAATGTACTGCTATATGTTTTATGTTCCTTAAAGTTCTGATGCTTCTCTATGTGTGTGCAGGCTGGGGTCTTCTTTCCACGATAGAAACATTTACACAACACGCCACACGCATAAACCACTTTTTTAACGAAAGGAAACTTCCTATTTTGAACAAAAGGCAGATAATCCTGCTTGAGAACGAGCTCATCAGAATCTGCTTTGGTCACCGTTAGTTTTACCCTTCAGTCCTGCATTTATTTTATTCTACGTGTCATCGATGGGCGTCTGCAGCCAGACAGACGATGACAGCCCTGAAAGGGAGAGACCACGTGGCCTGACCAGCGCGCACTCACTAGGGTCCAGTAACCTGTCTGGTGGTGGTGGTGGGGGGGTAGACGCTTAGGGTCCGCGACCTACCCTCCCCCCCCCCCCAGGCGCAGTGATTGAGATGATGTTGAACGAGAAAGTGTTGGACGGCAAGGGGCGACAACGCAAAGACGACTACTTAATCAAAGGGCTTACTGTGTTGCCAGGGGCGTTAATAACCTATACAAGGGGAGACTACCTTCAATAACTGATCCCTAAGAGGCACGTAAAAGGGGTAGAATGCTTTGTAATGTGTTGTTGCTCGCAAATGGCTATAAATAGAGCATTCGTTCAACAGAAAATGAATGGCCTTCAAGTGAAAGGTCTGTTCTTTACATCGCGAGCAAGTTAATCGCGCTGAACACAGTTTGTGGATTGAAATGACACAGACTGAAGTGGCTTGAGATGTGCATCAGTATGAGTGCATGATTGTGCAATGTTTGCACGTGTATGCTTTTGTGTCATAGAATATTATCCTGACTATAGAAATAGTCGACATTTTGTGAAAATAGTTTTATATACAGTCATCCCTCAATATTCGTGGGGATAAATTTTGTTAATTTGTTAATATAAAATTGTTTTTTTCGGTAAGGGTGTGTATGTGTGTGAGAGCGAGAAGGACTGAGCTTATTGCAGACGATGTGGGAAGACCAGAATATGTATAGATTTTTTTTAAATTTAGTTAGTCATAAATATATATATAAAATAATGTATTATTAGTCTTTTAATCATTCACTTTTTACTATATTTAAATATACTAATATATTAATAAAGTTAAATTTGTGAAAGGTTTCAGTGAACTACAGAACTGTCGCTGCACTCTTTGTCCCTGTACTAATTAGCGTGCATCGGAGTAATTTTAAATTAATAAAACATACTGTTGAAATACAGCATACGTATTCATTATTGCTTTACTTGTTTGTGTGCTAAATATGGTCGACAGCATTCAGAGTGAAAAGGTGAGATTACAGAATAAAGGTAGGGATACATATGATGCAGAAATAAGAGGTAAAAACTTTGATTTTTATGAAAACGACATTGAAACAAATTTTCATTTACAACAGAAGGGGGAGCAATTGGTGTTTATGACGAGCCAATAACTAGGGCTATATCACGGTAAAGTAGCCAGCCCTATAAACAAAGACCAACAACTAAGGCTATATCACGGCAAAGTAGCCAGCCCTATAAACAAAGGCCAACAACTAGGGCTATATTACGGCAAAGGCCACATACAGAAAATAGCAGAGCGCCCGAGACGAGATCTGAACGCAGGACAGTCAGTCCTCAATGTCTTGGTGACAGGCGCTAATCGTTGCGCTACCGAACCGCCCGTCATTTACGAGAAAACGATACAATGCCAATAAAAGCGATCATATTACTACTGTTCATCGTCGTTCTATTCGTGAAAATGCATCAGTGGACAGAAAGTAAATATTTTTACTCATTTATGATGGAATAGGCCACAATTAATAAAATGCTCAGCTCGAAGCTGTGGTAGAATTACACAGTTGCTGGGATGGTGCAAAAGTCCAAGATCTTACACAAGACAAAACCTTCTTTGATCAGCGTTCATATTCACTACAGTTTTCACCAAAACAAGATGCGAGTTTAGCCTTCCCATACATCACAGTGGCGCCTCATATTTCAAAGAGAAAACCGAAAGGAGGAAAGGTCATAGGGCACGAGTTCAGAAATGATGTTCCAGCGCCAGGGGAAGAGAACCGCGCAAGCTTCTGTACAGGAAGACGAAAGCACCTCTTCTCGACGGCTCAAGGTTACGAGGCGTCTCTCCTTTGAAGAAAAGCCTCATAGATGGCGCCACACGTCGAAAAAGTTAGGGAACATAACTCCTCTAGAGGATTAACCCTCCAGAAAAGGGTTCTAGAGTCCATCTCTTCGTCCTTTTCATGTTCCTCTTGATTCGCATATCGAAGCAATTGTTGTCTTCTTCAAGTTTCATCGAATCTTCTCGAAACTTTGATAATTCTGTTGATTACTCTTCCATTTTTGTCCAGCAATGTCTGCCATAAACATTTCGTCTTTTTTGGTGCTAACACGGCTCACTGTTATTATACTGCACTTAGAGCTTTCATTGTAAGGGACAACTTTCATCATAATTATCACTGTCATCATCCAAATGTTTCTCGCTTAACGATTATTGCCATCAAGTTCATGAACTTTTGGGAACAAGAAAAGACATCACGTTTTCCAAGCCCTTGGAACGATGGAAGAACATCACACCTTCCGAAACTCTTGGAATGTGCGGCATCACAGGAGGTTGCGAAACCCTTGGACAAATAATAATAATAATAATGTGAACTTTATAGCGCGGTATCCCAGCCAAAGCCAGGCTCTCCGCACATTCCAAACACAAAAGCACAAGGAGACAAAATTCCTGTGGTTCTGTTAACAGGAATGCCAGGTCGTTCTCCTGCCGGATGACATTCGCAGACCAAGATGTCAGTAAGACAGATGTACAGTCTATGGACTGGAGCAGAGTACATCAATAATCAAACACGTCGATCAAATCGTCAGGAGAATATCCAGATGATCACAAACCATTAATTGCAGTAAAATGTTGAAGCGCGTGACTGGCTGGTGCTGATGTAAAGTCCATCCCTGGGACGACTTCTGATGAAGCTGTCAGGAGTTTGTTTTAAAGTCTAAGGATATTATCACAAGGTGGTTTTAGGAACTTGGGTGGAGGAAAGGAAACATCTGCTAGAGCTTTTAACCCTTGGAAAGTAAAATGGGGGGATGGACAATGATCGCCCTGAATTGACAGTTGATCAGCGCATCCTCACTACAGGTCTCTTGCTATCAACTAATGAGTGTTCTGTGTACATATGAATACAATCTTAAGACCAATCAATTTAAGGCCTAAATTCAAAACGACTTTCAGAACTGTGTCAGGTTTAGAACATAACATCCTGAGAAATATTCTCTGACTCATGTCAACTCATTCATTGTGGCGGATTTCATTTTCCTGCGGAGGACACCAGCCTTAGTTACACTCATTTACACTTCTTGGTAGTATGAGTTTTCTTGGTGTTACGAGTTTTTAGACATCGTGTGTACACTGTTCCTGAGGACATGTCCTTGGTCGTGTAGGCCTGTCTAAGCGCCAGATTTTATGGACATGCGAGTATATTTTCACAATCGTGGAACAAAACAGAACAGGATATCTTGTAGAGAAAGTAAAAAAAAAAATGAAGATTAGAGTACCTAATTTTCTTAGTTGTGTGTGTGTGTGTGTGTGTGTGTGTGTGTGTGTGTGTGTGTGTGTGATACTTCAGGAGAGAAGAGTAGATCTGAGAAATTCGCTCACAAACATTTCCTGACTCTAACTCTCGTAAAACAACATGTAACTTCGTCTTTAGCTGAGGATTTCCACCAGACTGTACAAAGACTCACACAATCCACGCGTCATCTGCACGTGGCACACAACACACTGCCTGTGACCTCGCCTTCGCCTCGCCCTCACACAAGGTGGTGGGGGAAAATAAATAGCGATTGACAGTCTGCTGCTAAGTTTTAATCAAATACACCAGCAATCCGTGATCAGCAAGCCCTGATGTGTGATGCTGAGTGATTCGGGCTCACAAGTGCCCAAGAAAAACACATGGCTGTTTATAGACGCCAAGTGAACAAACAGTTGACGGGCCGATGGTGATCCCAGCTGCGTCCTGCTGGGCGTCAACAGTCGCTAGGGACCGCAGCTTGGGCTGAGGGGGACGAGAGCTTCTTGCATGGGATTGCAGCTTGGGCTAAGTGGGGGCAGAGATTCAGCTTGGACTAACATGGAGGGGAGGGGGCCTCTTGGGATTGCGGCTTGGACATGTAGGGCGAAGAATCACGACTACCATGTGGGAGCAGCTATGGGCTGCAGCTTGGACAGAACTGGGTGACTGAGTCTTGGGTCTGCAGGTTGGACTAAAGTGCAACAGACTCTTGGGACTGAGAATTGAGCTGATCTGGGAGAGAAAGGCAGGCAATTAATATTACTAGTGAGCTGGTCATGAAAAATACTGTTACTCCATTAGATGGTTGACGTGAATGTTCGAGCGACAGTTTAAGTGTGAACTCCTGCGGGAAGATAGTACAATATTGCCGCCTGTGCCACTTACACTGCTTGACCGTTTCTATGATTAGGGATTTACAAGTGTTTTCCTATTGCCTTTCAATCTGATAAAATTGTTCCGATATCACTGACATCTAAGACACTGATTTAGGTCGAAATAAAATTAGTACAAGAAGGTCTGTTTATTTGGTGAAACTATCTTGTTTATCATTTGCAAACTTTTTTTTACACGAAAAGATATCTCTCCCGACAAAAGACCTTAATTTTCTTTGTTAGGGAAGACCAGTTCGAATGTTTAAAGTGATCCTACAATCTGAGTATTGTCAATTCTTACAAGTGTAAGAAAAGTTTACCACGAATAAGTTATCTTGCAGTCTGGTATAACGAATATCGTTTTACTTCAAGTGATCTGGTGACAATTCGATCCATTACTTTTGACAAATTACAGCAGGACCTGTAGGTCTTTTGAGACTAATCAATCTCCGGTAATGAACACTGAAAGCAAAATCGATGTATCCCCTTTTAAAACCACCAGGTTTTTGCTGGGAACATAAGGCGCAAATGTTGCCCGATGCTGTATTCTCCGTTTCTCTGTGGTCTGTCCACTTTATTAAAAACAACAAAATTTTGTTTCTTTTGGCAGAGCACAACCAGTTTAAGTAAACTATCAGTTGGCTGCGCCTATTGGTTGAGTTTTTTTTTTTTTTAATGCTGAACACTAGTAACATCTGCTGAACAATTGATCAAAAAATGGACGATAGCCGAGGGGCATAAACAAACCAGCAGCGAGCCAAAAATTTGCCGGCAGATAAAAATGTGACTAAGAGCTGGCTTTGGACATCTCTCTGGAGTGCTAAGTATTTTTCACTTCTTATGATTCAGTTGGCTTTTTTTTTTTGGTAACAGACCTTACACAAAGACCGGAACATCGGTTACTGTCTATTTGTACAGCAGGAGTTCGGAGTGTGAAGAGGATACATCACATTTCTCAGAGCGAGGCTTTCCAAAGATTACAGGCTTTATATCCTTACACATCGCGAAACAAGTTTTACAGCATTTGTAAATAGGAAATTTGCCTAAATCTTGCACTTTAAGAGAGACTTTACTTTTCTTTGGTGGAAATCTGTTATCAGGGCTGGACGATTCTAAAACATTTTAGCTGTAGGGGCAGAGAGAGGCAAAGAAGCGGTTTGGTGGTCTGCGCGCGCGCGTGTTTGTGTGTGTGTGTGTGTGTGTGTGTGTGTGTGTGTGTGTGTGTGTGTGACAAAGAGTCAGTGAGAGCTTTTGATATGATATGAAGTTGTCTATGTTTTTAACCGAAAGAATCGGTCACTTCTCAAAAGAGAGAAAAATGCTCCAGGGACATTGTATGTCACTAACACACTAATACAACCAGATGATATATGACAGAACAAATGAAGACGATGGCAGACAATTCCCCGACTCAATATTTCTTATAACAAGGCCTAGGCAGAACTAGACCACACTGCTCCACTTTCAGAGAACACAATATATATTTCGCTGCTTACAATGTGCGACGAAAATGTGTCCATGTCTTCTTAAGCCACGAATATAAATATTTACAGAGCGAGGTTCAAGACTTCCATGATCGAGAAAACACAGCCATCAATTTGTTATATTATTTGTTCACAGAAAAACACCGAGGGATCTATAGCAAAGGCTAATTACTGGTTATTAAGTCAGCGCCTGATTCCTAAGCGAGAAACAGTCGACAATGAGGAAAATCCGTCAGTCGGTACAAGAGAACACAGCAGTCATCCATCCACTGAAGTGCTCGCCCACTGCCATTTAAGCCGAGCCGATCCATCTGTGACTATAGTTTCTTTCTGCCATTTGATGAATGGGTTCTTGATAGGAATATCTTCACAATGCCGCAGTGACTTACACCGTCGAGAAGTCCAGATACATGAACTCGCACGCTCACAACAACCAAGTCATTCATCTACACCACGGACCTTCATTCACTGGATAAGTGTCTCTCATTCGCTGCTTCTTTGCTCTATCATAGGAGTGACCAATCATAACAAACCCTAACAACGAAGGGCTTTCGCTTCCGTTTTCTGTCAAAATGGCGGATCTTCCTAACGTTGAAGACATTTTAGAAGTGAGTAATTAAGCTTTTCTGTCATCAGAACCTTGTTAAAGAAGATTGATTGCAAAATAAACAGTATTTTCTGTAAAATGTATTTTGTTTGATTACAGAAAACGCATTTAGATTTTACGACAATTTTATAATATAAAACATTGTCACAACAGATGCTATTGACTTGTTTTACCAGTAACAATTTAAAAAACATTGTTTTTTATTATTTTTTTGAAACAATTGTATAGATTGTTTTTTTTACGAAAACAAAACATCTACTTTAAGAATTTATTTAAGGTGTGCAAACAAAGAACCGGAAACACGAGGCCTGTCTAAAGGAAAGCCGAGACTTACACCGGACATGAGTCGCTTATCCAGTAATGAAGGTCCGTGGTCTACACAGCCAGACCCACCCTACTTCTACTAATCTAGAAGATTGGTTCTCCTCTAACATACCCGGACTTTGACCACTTTGAAAAAAGCTTTACTACTTCTATGGAATATCAAGAAACTTTCCTGACAGCTTTATTTCATTTCAGACAGAGTTATAAAGAAATCTTCAGAATGTTTCACTCCGCTGCTTCTCTTACACAAAATGAAAACTCGTGTGAAAGAGTAATCATTGTTGTTAATAGCCAAACTCTGCTGACGTGCACACAATGTTTGATAAACCAAGCGACGTTGTCACAACGTGATAGGAACGTATCTGTCTTTACGTCAGGGAGTTTCCCCGATTTGTTGTGCATTTTTTCGCATGCGTCAAGGTTTTCGTGAGCTGACAACATGGCTGTGTTCGAGTACCAGACCAGCAGCCTGCACATCTAAACAGATCATCGTTAACGATCTGTACGAGGCATCTCGTCGCGTGGAATTGCTGTGAGTGCCCGCTCGCTGTCGTCTGCTCATTAATTATCGCAACATTCCGCCAGCATTCGCCAGGGTCCCAGCCAGAAAGATTCAGATCGCATTTGGTGATTGAACAAGAAAAGAATGTGGACAGTGCACTTTCATGTCTCTCAAAATTTTTGTGGCGAATAACGCCTCGGTTTGGAGACTGGAATGAATTTTAGGAGAATTTCCTCTGGTCCCTGGTGAATCCGATCCCACCAAACACTTCAGCGAGAGCGCTAGCCTCATCTCAAGCGGAGGAGAGCGTCTGGAAATGCAGCCTCGCTCTTCATCAGCCCCGTGAAACTGACCACTGACAAAGCGAGACGCTAGGCACATGGCCGGAGGGTCTGGGAGATTGATTTTCGCCTTGATATCAGGGGCTGGTTTGGGGGGAAGGAGCGAGTGGGGTGGGGGGGGAGGCTTGTCACAATTATATTCCACCATCGACTGGAGAAGCTGCGACGCCGATCTCGTCAGGTTATCTCGCTGTCCCGAGGAAAAAGAGAGGTCAGGAGATGGCCCTTCATAACGAGGGTAACGACCCAAGGCAGGTCACGCGAGATCTCGGAAAGGAACCTCGAGAGTTCTCGTGTGGGAGGAGTAGCTTGCCTTGGGACTCCGCCAGAAGTCGCCTCCTCTCAAAAATCGAGATTATCAGGGGGGGGGGGGAGCTTGGGCACCTTAACCCTGGTGATGGATTCTGTGAAACGGAAAACATGTCGCTTTGACCTCGACAAACATCATAATGACTTCTCAGCAACGCCCTCTTACTCATCTCGGTAGGACTGGTCCAGACAGGATGATTATTTCAGTGAAGTAGAGTGGAATAAACACTGTCCACATCGCCATCGGTCCCTTCCATGAACCCGAACTAGACACGGGGCCGTAAGTGTTATTACTACATAGATCATTATCATACCCAGAACTCAATATTCCTTCCAGACTTGAGTTCCGAAGAGTACCGCTTGCCAAACAAGCTCAGTTCTCTTACGATAACTTGAATAAAATCATCAGAATTTTCCACGACTGAAGTAGTGTATGTCAAAATAATTATTAGTATTTTCGCAATTTCTTTCACAGGTCGACAAAGTTTCAACGAAAAACATTTCTTCAACAGAAAGCCAAAACATTTAAATCTTTCCTTCCTTTCTGTCGCTCAAACTTTAACTTTCTTAAACGAAACTTAAAAAAATTTAATATAGCTGATCTTGTTCACAAATAAAGCAGAATTAGAGATTAATATGTCTATGGATCATAACTTCTTAAAATTGCATTTGTGTTTGATGCGAAATCTCGTCTCAGGTATACTACACGTCAACTGAGCTGATGTGGTCCACTGTTGTTACATGGCAATAAACCCGAAAAAATGCATTTTACCCAGCTGCACACTTGATTTTTTTCAAGACACAATGTGTTTTATACTTTGTCCTCGTGAGCATGTAAAATTTTGCCTGTCCAATGTTTCATTTCAAAGGAAATAATAATATATTTTGCTTGTAAGTTTGTTCGTACTGCTTCTTTCACATCCTCATAGATTTTGATCGCCTTGCTTTGTGCTATGGGAGTATTTTCATAGCAAGAGTTGGAAATAACATGAATTTACTCTTTACAGTTCGGTTGAACACATATTATTGAAAAAAGTCCTATTTACTCAAAGAAGCGAGTAAAAATTCCGAGCTGTAAAGAGTTAATGTGCTTCCCATCATTTTTTGGTAAAGCTGAACTAACGCTGATAGAGTTGTTATAATTGGGTGACCATCACACTCCAGTCATCCATGAAATGGTTCGAATATTTCCTATTCTTGTCTCTCGTGAGGAATTGTGATCATCTGTAATATTACTGACAGTTAACTAGAGATTAGGAAAGTCTGTCTTTTGGTTCTGTTACATATCTTCCGGGGCTTAAATAGACCGGAGAGACGACTCTCTAATATAACTTATTTATTTGTGTTTTCTCATTGTCCTGGTATTTTCTGTAAATTTATCATATTTCTTGGTATATCTTCGGTAAATGTAGAAAAGCACAGTGTGACTTTAAGGTAGAACACATTCGTGTTGATGTAGTCCTATTGCCTTCTATACAGTTTGTGTTTATACCTATGATGGTTTTGTTATGCTCCCCCTTGAAATGGACCGATGGCCTATTCAATAAAGTGATTCTGATTCTGATTCTGGGGCTAAAATATTGCACTCTTGTCACGTGTTTATAATCTTCATTCGGAAAGTGGATAGTCGAGTGGTTAAAGCCCTCGCAAAACTGGTGGTGGGGTACCTCACACCTCAATCCTCACCTCAAAGGGTTGGCACTTCCTCTCATCTCTTTTTTGCCATACCGTTATCTTTATGTAACAATTGTATATTAGAAGGTTTCAAATACAAAGTAAAGACCAAAATTTTCTTTTTACGAGGGTTTAAAAAAGTATCGCTTTTAAACATATTTCAAAGGGAGGTTATGTAAGGGAGGTCACGTGGGCAGAATAAAGAGTAAAGGTCGATTTTCAACAATATTTTCTGACAAGATAAATGAAATATTTCATCTGAATATTTTTTCAGTATTACATGCATGAAATATGCCACCAATGTCAATAACTTCTTACTGATGGTATTGAGCAATATTTCAATCTGGTGACGATTGCATGCTCAAAGAAACAACACTCGAGCATCAAACTAAGTTGACAATGTTACAATGTTATCACCGTTATAATTTTTTGATATCTTTACTTGTTCTTGCTATTGCATCCTGGAACTAAAAATAGAGTCTTCTATTGGTATTGTCGTGATGCTTTAATGCCTAACACTGTAATAAATGTTCGTGGCAATCACCCAGACCCGAGGAGATTATGGAAAGTATTTTCCACGAATCTTTGAAAACTCAATTCAACGGAATTAAAACTTTCCTTTCTGTAAGGAGGAAGATAAAGACGAATACAGCCACAAGGTATGGCAGAGACGCGGATTAAAGAAATTTCTTTGATTTTTTTTTCAAACCCTCGTGGGAACTGAGCAAAATGTTGATTGAATCTATCCTCGAGACCTTAAGCCCTTTTATATAGGGTGAACTTAAAAAGATGTTATATCAGTGGACTGAAGATAATGCCAAGGATGGTGCTGTGCTGAAGGGCTTAGAATTTTTTTCCCAGGTGCGGCACAGAATGAATGCAGTCTTCTGGTTGTGATCTTTTCATTCTTAATAATTTAGTGTCAAACTTGGTTCGAAGAATACAAAGGCATAGGAGATGGGAAGAGGATTGGGCAGAACGAGGTGATGTGTCAGATCCTTAGTGAAGTGGATAGAAAGGCGGGCGACAGAGCCCTCGACACACTTGTAACGGAAGACGAAGCTTTGTATTGAATGCGTTTAGATAATGGGAGACGAGGAATACTGTAAGAAAGAGAGACAAGAGATGTGGTTGGTTTTCTGCTTCCTGAAACTTTCATGTAATTGTTTACATCTTTACTATAGATGATGATGAGGAGGAGGAGGAGGAGGAGGAAAAGCAGGAGGAGCGGGAGCAGTAGGAGGAGGATGGGTGGATAATAAATCGAAGTAATGATCATAGTGGTGGTCACAGTGATAGCAGCGATTGTAAAGCAAATAATCAGGCATATTTTACCTGCAGTTTTTAACACCTGGGTAAGATATTCGTGTGCAATGATTCCCTTCTATCCCCGACACAACTCAGCTGCAGTGACAATCTCCTCAAGCGAAGACCTGATCAGATTCGTGTCACATGCCTTTCAGCTCATTCTCATTGGCTGCACCTGGCTTTAAGAGACAATCGCCCAGTTTGCTGACCACGAGAAACGAAAAAAACAAAAATCAAAATCCCTGAAAAATCTCTCATGGCTGGCCACTTCACAGACAAGGAAATCCATCCCACCAACCCCGAAAGACACAAATCCTGGATGATATAGGCAGTCTCCAACTGCGGTCAGACATTCGGAATCCGACTTAGCATGTCGCAAAGCTTCACCTGGCTCAGTAAAATCTTAATGACAGGCACACGCGGGTCGTTTTCTTCCGGTGGTGGTGCTTTTGCTTTAAGGTCATCCTGGAATTGGAAAGTTGTAGCAAGAGTGGTTTAACAATGTAAGAAAGTAATCGAATACTGGAAGCTGCAAGGACAGAGGTTATTTAAGGTTGTAATGCCGCAGAGATCACGTGAACCGGAAGAAAAGCTGGGACTAGGAGGAGGAAAGTGGGGCACCTCGGAGCCCAGACGTCTGGGATTGTTGGGGGGGGGGGGAAGACGTTCTTCGGCGCCTCTAACCTCAATGACCATACAGTAATGGACAAGGTGGATGCACTACAGTATTTTTTACTACAGTATATTCTTTCTTCTGTTCTCAAGAACCTACAAACATCGTGCACAGAAAGAGGTCGACACCAAGGAGGTCAGGGTTGTGCATGAACAATGTTACGTTGCGGAGACTTCAGCCAATGGGAGGTTTGGTAACATTTTGTTTCGACTTATGCGTTGAAAACACTGCGATCGAACTTGATGGAAATCAGTTATTACTGCCTGACACCGCATGCTGCTCCAGTCAGTCTTCTCCATCGCCTGTTTATGCTCTTCACACTTTTTATAATATTGATTTAACTTCGTCTCATCAGAAAGAATACGAGATGTGAGCACGAGGCAGCTCATTGTCCAATCAAAGCACGTTTGACAATTTCCTTAAGGCTTGGCTTTTAGGATGAGAAACGGAAAAAGTCACTTTTCAAGTTACCAGGAAACTAGGCACAGCTAGAGTAGTCAGCAAAAACTTGCCAGTAGTATATTAGGGAGCCACAATTTCCTTTGTACAACATTTTGTTCTTTTCACAGAAAGTCACACTGTTATACATATTTCGACTGCAGGACAGGGCTCAGTGCTTTGCTCACCTGATCTCCACTAGAGACACTTTTGATTCCTCTAAATGGATGGTTGTAAACTTGGCACCTTTGTACTGTAGTCAAGAACACGTGTAGTCGAACGAATTTTTTTCTCTCTCCAACACTTTCACTCCCACAACCCATCCGTCATCTGAAAAATGCTGGCAAGGGAATGGCGACACGGTTGAAAGGGGCTGGCATTTCGAAACAATATTGATAACATGCACTGAAGAGAATTTCCCCACTGACTCTGAAGTTCAGAAGAAACAGTTTCACTTGCATAAATCAGCTTACCAGTGGTGTCGGGTTTAAATCCTGACACCGTCTCTGCACGTCAGGCCCAAGATGGCAGAAAAGAAAGTGGATGGAAGGAGGCAGAAAGACAAAAGGAAGAGAAGAAAAGGGAGGCTTTAGAAGCTTGGAAGGAGTGCGATCTACTACGAGGTAATCAGGGGCATACAGGAATATTTATTCCAGGATTTGTGTTTAACACGCTGCATGCAAAAAAAAAAACAACAACTTCGGAAAACAAGGACATCGAGAGCTACGGGTGACAGGCAAGACCTTCTGTGCTTTAAAACAAAATCGATCCCCCATCTCCTGAAATATTCGAGAAATATCCGCATATCATACTACTGGCCGATACTTTATCCTTTCCTAGGACAAGAAACTACTCTTTCCGTTACAGTGATCCCTGATAAGCAATCAAGCCAGGGAAGTTAATGAAAGTCCCCCTCGCCAAGTCTCTACAGGGAACTTGGAGTACACAAGAGTCAATTGTATGCAGGAGGCAGCTTTGATGGGGAATCCCACGTTGTCGCAGTCAATTAACAAATCATTGGCTCTCACTGACGGACGACCACGTCATCATGGCGGCAGCAGGATTGCAACAAAATCAGTGTCGCAAAATAACTTTTCTATAGCATTTAGTTCAACCTGCTGATAGATTGTATTGCTTTGTTTTCTAGCTTGAACCTGATTGTCATCCTTTTTTTGAGAAAATCCTCCTCCTCCTCCTCCTCCTCCTCATCATCATCATCATCATCATCATCGCTGTCATCCCACACCTTGTCGTTCTCATCGTCATAGTCATCAGTATCAACATATTGAGAGTAGACCAAGAGCGATAGACACTGTAATTTTACAATAATCCGGTGATTATGCACGCACGCACGCACGCAGACCAACAGACAGACTTTCATCTGCCACCTCTATGTGAAAATCACGAAAGCACTTAGACATACATCGAGTGATTTCAACAATCCTCTAGAACTGCATCAAGAGAAATCTCTCAGGTGGACTGTTTGTGAATCTCTCTGCCGTGCTCAAACATTGCGCCTCGCCGCCGAGTCTTGACATTTGGAGCCACACCAGCGGGGACAGCGAAGCCGTTGTGGAAGGTTCCAGTCCAATTTACTCGGCAGACATTCCACTGCTGTAAGCGCAACGCCAATCTATTTATAGTTGGCGCAGAAGGGTTTCCTGTCAATCGCAGAAGCCAGCCGCCATCAAGGAGCTGCGTGCACTGTTGTCTGGGATCCCCCGGCCACACTCTTTCGTACCCTCATGTTGTCGGACTCTGGGAGATGAAGCAAACGATGCTCAACACCGCTTGGGCGAGATGTTGGTTGTGGTTTTGCTGGTGTAGCCAGTGGGACGGACCTACTCATCGCTAACCTTACAGCGGCTGACCTTCGATGGCTGATGATTGACGGAGTAGTTGGTCTAATATTTCCTACTTTAAGCGGCATCCTCTTTTACTTTTGAAAGAAAAACAACTAAATTATCTCTTTTAATATAGACAACCGAAGGAGGGGATATAGTAATACTGAAAACTCAAAACAATTTAATTAAACAGTTTATAAAATAGTGAAATTAATAGCCGTTACTAAAATTGCATGCAAACTTCAAAAAGGTATTTGTATAATTATATTAATTGAAAGAAAGAAAGAAAGAAAGAAAGAAAGAAAGAAAGAAAGAAAGAAAGAAAGAAACGACATTAAAAGTTTCGTCATGTTCTAAAGTGTGCCCACTGACATGTTAGTGGACATCGTAGCGAGAGTCTGTAGCTGTCCTCGTGGTGTGGAGTCTGACGAGGGTTGAACATCCTCTAAACAAGTGCATCTGCCCTCTTGACCCGAGCAAGGCACAGCACACAGACCGTCTCTTCCTAACCACAAATATACACCAGAATGTCGACCATGTTTGGCAGTTTTTACAGAACAGTCTTGAACAAGTTTTCCAGACTTGATCCAACATTGGTGTATATTTGTCTGGTGTAAAAGGCCTTTAATAAAGTCTGGAATTACGATGTCACGAGAAGTTTCGAGTTTAGCGTTTGTTTAATTAAATATTAATGATGACACCCTGACTTTCCTCCTTCCTTTCTGACAATTTTAATCTTTTGTTATTTATTTAATTAAATATTAATGATGACACCCTAACTTTCCTCCTTCCTTTCTGACAATTTTAATCTTTTGTTATTTATTTATTTATTTATTTATTAATCATTTATTTATTTTAATTTTGAATTAACAAAAAAAATGTGTTCTTTCTTAATCGGCTAATAAAACTAGTGGCAGACGAGACTATCAATATAATGTACAGTGCACGTAGGTGAAGTCTTTAGGTATCCTGCGACATCAAAACACGAAGGCTATTTTTTACAAGAACCAGCAACAATGATCCCCGTTGTCTTTTTGTGTTTGTGTTTGTTCCTGGACATTTTTGCTGGTTAGTGAGGTGGACAGGCATATGGCCTGTGCATGTCTTGAAACAGTATCAGTCTCGGTGAAAGGAACCTGTTATAAATGTAGACATTGAAGCAGTGTTTAATTTAAATTTCTAAAGAAAGAAAATAATTTCAGGCGGCCGAAGAGGTGTTTCAGACTGCAGACAGAAATGGGATATCTTTTCGTCTGATTATTCCACCCCAACACTTTAAATTCTGATCACTGCGATTTCTGTTTAAAAGTTTGCTGAAAACTGCTCGATGAAAGCGGAATTTTGACGGGGTGAGAAGGGACTAAAAGGAATCAGCTGTCCTGATATGACGACCACAGAGAAGTCAGATAGGAGTATGCCATGCATATTTTCCAGATGTTCCTTCTCAGTTTTCCCGTGTCAATACTATTTCAGTTTCACTTGTACTTTTTCTAGTTTCTGTTTTCCAGACTGCAATTTCTTTAATAACTTATTGCAAATAGCACCAGCTTTATCACATAAATAAATAAGTTACAGTTGGTCAGGGAGAGAGCTTTAACTAGTTTTTAGTGACACGGAAGAAGAAACCAAAGGTCCAGTATCTCTAGATGGATGTGGAACATCTGACATCGGAAAGCAAAGCACGTGCACCAGACAGCTCCATGTGCCGACTCGCTTTTGGCATCACTGACCTGGCATCTGATGAAGTCAGCCTGGTAGAGCTAACATTAGTCTTTAAGGCGATCTTCGGGAAATACAAAAAGTGTCTTGAAGAACTACGACACAAATACAAAGCTCTCACTTATATCTCAGATTTCTATTTCTATGCCTCTGTGTGTGTGTGTGTGTGTGTGTGTGTGTGTGTGTGTGTGTGTGTGTGTGAGCGTGTGACAGTGAACTGATTTAACTACACAAACGAAGACTGTAAACAAGGTTTGGTTTAACTAAGTTCAACAAACAGATATTGGCACATGTCGTGAAGTTTCATTTATTTCCCCGAACGCTGATATCTGCCTCACAAACAGCCCAACAAAGATGCCAGAAGATGTTCATGCGACCTGAAATGGGCACCTGATCTCCAGTGAGAACCACTCGTATCTAGATGACTCTTCTGAAACGAATCTGACCCCTCTGACATCTCCTAATTCAGCATTTTTCTACTTCAACTACAACCCTTTGTAATGACCAAGTAGTGGCGATACTCTATCGTTTAATGAAAGAAGGTGAAAATAGATACTTTGACGAATTTGCAGATAAGCTGAACATCCTTTTTTGTCATTTTCATTATTTTTTTTCCTCGTTTGCCTATTTGCCGGGAGAGAGACGACCTCAGCCAATGCCCAGTCGGTCTGCAGTTGCCAGGTGACGTCAGTATGGGTCGACGAGGGCATCTGTGCAGAACTTTGATCGAGCGGTAGTCACCATGGCCAATGCTTTGAGCTGCATACAATTGGATTCCGGCTTGTCAATCAACAAGCCATTTCCTGGTGACCACATCACTTGCTTTCATTCTGACTTCAAGCCCAAAAGCCACGTAGCAAACGCCACACTGATAACATAAGAAGATCGAACTCGCAATTTTAAGCAGAAATAAATATTTCTGAAATGAAAAGACTTCTTTTCTCTATCATAATTTTTTGTCTAATCACATAACAACCATACGTTATTGTCATTATTTATAAGTCCATCATTGTGTAGCAGGGATGCAGACCTTCTTGACAGTCCTTCAAAAGCTGAAGAAACCAACGACATCAAAGTACGACTCTTGGTAACCACCTACATTGTAGCCCCTTCGACAACGTTTTAACGGAAAAGTTCTTAAC
This sequence comes from Marisa cornuarietis, assembly GCA_004794655.1. NCBI lineage: Eukaryota > Metazoa > Mollusca > Gastropoda > Architaenioglossa > Ampullariidae > Marisa > Marisa cornuarietis. The sequence continues at coordinate 719,269 of SMMW01000506.1, read as the reverse complement.
GACGGACAGCGACATCAATAAAATATTCTGGAAAGCTTCTGATAAGGGTTGGGGCAAGTATCTGCGCTTACATTTCTTTTCTTCCCCTTTTTCCATTTTATTGCTTGCTTACATTTTTAGTTTGCTTATTTTATTGTTTACTTTATTGTTTATTTTGTTTATGGTTTATTGGTCGATTGATTGATCGAAGAACACAATTCAGGAAGAATTAAAATTCTATAAACGAAGAAAAGGAAATATTCTCTGAATCAAAAGACAGCAATCCTTTGTGGGGTAGCGGGGAAGACGTTTGTCTCACAGCAGGGTATCCGGAGGAAAGACCCGGCGCCCCGTTCAGCTACCTCTGTATGGACTCATCTCTAACAGCTTCTTCCTTGCCCACCAGCTCTTGTACTCAGGATTCATTTCACTGCCAGCTAGCGCCCAAATTGGATCTCGTTGAATCGATTGAAATTAGTGTGATCACATCCCAGTTAATAGCATCTCGCCCACGGATGACGGCACTCAGTGTTGGTGAGTCTGTGAGCGCGCATGCATGCGTGTGCTAAAGTGTACGCTGAAAGGCGAAAAAATATGAGAGAATGAAAAGAAGGAAGAAAACGAAAGAAAAAAACTAATACCGTATAGAATTGATTGCGTCATCGCAAGCAGTTGGTGTGAAATTCGCACCAACGGAAGAAAGTATTATGTTCAAGTACATTTGCCTTGAGCTGCGCTCCTCCTAGCAACATTGTTTTTCTCGTGTGATGTGAGAGTGGAAGATAAGTCAACAGATGTGTATAATTGTAGGAAGGACGCACGTGGCTTTGCGTGATGGTGTATGCAAGCAGCATCCTTTCTCAGCCGAACAAATATGGACCACCGCTTGACCATGTTGTTACAGGAGAAGTCCTGAGGGCTTCCTACAACAGCCTTTGACTAAAGTCTGTAATGAACAGGTTGCGTGTCGCAGGCTTAGTCCCTCGCCTGCATGTCTGGCTGTCTGGCTGTCTGGCTGGGTGGCTACTTGCCTGTCTACCTGAATACTTATCCACTCTCTGTAGCTCTCTCGCAGTGGCTGGCACGGCGTAAAATTCCAACGACCAACCATCTTTTCAGTTCTGTCTACGAGGAAGAGTTTATATAAGTACTTGCGTCTATCATTTTTCTTATGTATCTTTTCTCAATGACTTATAAGCGACGAATCTTGCAGGTAGTTATGTTATCAATTCGAGAAAACAATACAGTCTGGGCTCTTCACTTTCTGTCCTTAAACAAACCCCGAGTAAAGCTCCATTACAGACTGCGCTTCACATACAACATTAGACAGGTAGGAATCCAGGGTCCAACCCCAGTATTGTGACCTCCTACAAAGACTGAAGATCCTCGTTGTGGCCAAAATTCTGTCAGGAAGAGAATTTAATCCTGAAACTGAGATTACCGACAGGAGTCGATGGCTATAGGAGGTAGAAACGAGACAATAGGTGCAGCAGTTATCCCGTGGCTGAATGAGAAACACTTTCAAATGGATTTATTTCGACAGAGATGGCCAGAAAAGCCTCTATATTCCTCACCGAGGAACGACTGCCACGTCCTTCTGGACATCTTTATGGGAACAAGAACACTAGGGGGCGCCAGGCACAGCTTCCAACGACTTTCATGAGTAGTTAAACACTTAGTCAGGCTTCACAAAAAGCAATCTGTAGGTACATATTTTAAACCAAAGAACTGTAGATAAATGAAGTTTGCGTTCGACCCACACAACACAAATAATTAGAATAATTCTAAGAATAAGATTATTGGAGCGTTTTTTTTTCCTGTTTGAAAGTATGGTTAATGCGCTTTACGAACAGAGAACAAAGTAAAATGCACAAATATATAAACAGACTCAAAGATAATGTACACACATAAGTACACCGCAACTTGTCAACAAACAAACACAGAGCCTAACATCACAGTGAGTAGAGGATAGGAGCAAAGTTTTGAACCCTTGGTTTAATAATAATAATAATAATAATAATGTTGGCTTGTATAGCGCCAAATCCTGGCCTGTGGACAGCTCAAGGCGCTGACGTCAAAATATGATGACGTCAAAATATGATGACGTCAAAATGTGGGTGTGTAGCGTGTCGTCTCCTCCACGTCACAGGTTTAAAGTTGTGTTTTGACTGAACTTGTAAAGGCAACACAGCTGAGAACAAATCACTTGATTCACCATGAAGACAGAGGAATAGGATGATGATGCATGTGTAACAGAGAGAGAAAGAGAGAAGAACAGAGACACAAAGATAGATAGATAGATAGACAGACATTGAGTGGCGACCGCCTGTGTGATCCCCCAGTCTCCCAATGCTGTGCTTAGTGGTAGCAACGTGTTCGACCGAAACGGGTTATGAAGTATCCATGGCAACGAAGAGATCAAAGACTTGATGCACCGAATCGCTGTTTCTGGCCTCTTGTCAGCGCCTTTCAGACCTCCGTCAAGACACAGCCCCACCACAGTCACCATTGTACGTGGCGTCTTACCACAGCCACAACAGTAACGGCTGTTACTAACACCGCAGCCTCCACCACCGCCACCAGCACCACCAAAACCACCACACCACTCACTGCAGCCTGCTTGACTATGACGTGTTGTGTACTATGACACTTTAGCCGCTGTAACCGTTGTGTTCTTGTCATGACAACGACTATTGTTGTTTTCTTTTAAAAAGCTGTTGCATTTTCTCTTTGGCAGATGTTGTCATTCTCCTGGACGACGACTGCTGCTGTGCTTTCTCTATGACAGCTGTGGCGTTTTCTTTAGTAGCAACTACTACAGTTGTACTTTGTGTATAGTAGCTACTACAGCTGCACTTTCTGTATAGTAACTACTACAGTTGTACTTTGTGTATAGTAGCTACTACAGCTGCACTTTCTGTATAGTAACTACTACAGCTGCACTTTCTGTATAGTAACTACTACAGTTGTACTTTCTGTATAGTAGCTACTACAGCTGCACTTTCTGTATAGTAACTACTACAGTTGTACTGTCTGTATAGTAACTACTACAGCTGCACTTTCTGTATAGTAACTACTACAGTTGTACTTTCTGTATAGTAACTACTACAGTTGTACTTTCTGTATAGTAACTACTACAGTTGTACTTTCTGTATAGTAACTACTACAGTTGTACTTTGTGTATAGTAACTACTACAGTTGTACTTTCTGTATAGTAACTACTACAGTTGTACTTTGTGTATAGTAACTACTACAGTTGTACTTTCTGTATAGTAACTACTACAGTTGTACTTTGTGTATAGCAACTACTACAGTTGTACTTTCTGTATAGTAGCTACTACAGCTGCACTTTCTGTATAGTAACTACTACAGCTGCACTTTCTGTATAGTAACTACTACAGTTGTACTTTCTGTATAGTAACTACTACACTTGTACTGTCTGTATAGTAACTACTACAGCTGCACTTTCTGTATAGTAACTACTACACTTGTACTTTGTGTATAGTAGCTACTACAGCTGCACTTTCTGTATAGTAACTACTACAGTTCTACTGTCTGTATAGTAACTACTACAGCTGCACTTTCTGTATAGTAACTACTACACTTGTACTGTCTGTATAGTAACTACTACAGCTGCACTTTCTGTATAGTAACTACTACACTTGTACTTTGTGTATAGTAGCTACTACAGCTGCACTTTCTGTATAGTAACTACTACAGTTGTACTGTCTGTAAAGTAACTACTACAGCTGCACTTTCTGTATAGTAACTACTACAGTTGTACTGTCTGTATAGTAACTACTACAGCTGCACTTTCTGTATAGTAACTACTACAGCTGCACTTTCTGTATAGTAACTACTACAGTTGTACTTTCTGTATAGTAGCTACTACAGCTGCACTTTCTGTATAGTAACTACTACAGTTGTACTGTCTGTAAAGTAACTACTACAGCTGCACTTTCTGTATAGTAACTACTACAGTTGTACTGTCTGTATAGTAACTACTACAGTTACACTTTCTCTATAGTAGCTACTACACTTGTACTTTGTGTATAGTAACTACTACAGCTGCACTTTCTGTATAGTAACTACTACAGTTGTACTTTCTGTATAGTAACTACTACAGTTGTACTTTGTGAATAGTAACTACTACATTTGTACTTTCTGTATAGTAACTACGACAGTTGTACTTTGTGTATAGTAACTACTACACTTGTACTTTGTGTATAGTACCTACTACAGTTACACTTTCTGTATAGTAGCTACTACAGCTGAACTTTCTGTATAGTAACTACTACACTTGTACTTTCTGTATAGTAACTACTACACTTGTACTTTCTGTATAGTAACTACTACAGTTGTACTTTGTGTATAGTAACTTCTACACTTGTACTTTGTGTATAGTAACTACTACAGCTACACTTTCTGTATAGTAGCTACTATAGCTGCACTTTCTGTATAGTAACTACTACACTTGTACTTTGTGTATAGTAACTACTACAGTTGTACTTTCTGTATATTAGCTACTGCTGTTGTACTTTCTGTATAGTTACTTGTACAGTTGCACTTTCTGTATAGTAACTACTACAGTTACACTTTCTGTATAGTGACTACTACAGTTGTACTTTTTGTATAGTAACTACTACAGTTGTACTTTCTGTATATTAGCTACTGCTGTTGTACTTTCTGTATATTAACTACTACAGTTGTACTGTCTGTATAGTAACTACTACACTTTTACTTTGTGTATAGTAACTACTACACTTTTACTTTGTGTATAGTAACTACTACACTTTTACTTTGTGTATAGTAACTACTACAGCTGCACTTTGTGTATAGTAACTACTACAGTTGTACTTTCTGTATAGTAACTACTACACTTGTACTTTGTGAATAGTAGTTACTACACTTGTACTTTCTGTATAGTAACTACTACAGTTGTACTTTCTGTATAGTAACTACTACAGTTGTACTTTCTGTATAGTAACTACTACAGTTGTACTTTGTGTATAGTAACTACTACACTGGTACTTTCTGTATAGTAACTACTACAGTTGTACTTTCTGTATAGTAACTTGTACACTTGCACTTTCTGTATAGTAGCTACTACAGCTGAACTTTCTGTATAGTAACTACGACAGTTGTACTTTTTGTATAGTAACTACTACACTTGTACTTTGTGTATAGTACCTACTACAGTTACACTTTCTGTATAGTAGCTACTACAGCTGAACTTTCTGTATAGTAACTACTACACTTGTACTTTCTGTATAGTAACTACTACACTTGTACTTTCTGTATAGTAGCTACTACAGTTGTACTTTGTGTATAGTAACTACTACACTTGTACTTTGTGTATAGTAACTACTACAGCTACACTTTCTGTATAGTAGCTACTATAGCTGCACTTTCTGTATTGTAACAACTACAGTTGTACTTTGTGTATAGTAACTACTACAGCTGCACTTTCTGTATAGTAACTACTACAGTTGTACTGTCTGTATAGTAACTACTACAGCTGCACTTTCTGTATAGTAACTACTACACTTGTACTTTGTGTATAGTAACTACTACACTTTTACTTTGTGTATAGTAACTACTACAGCTGCACTTTCTGTATAGTATTTACTACAGTTGTACTTTCTGTATAGTAACTACTACACTTGTACTTTGTGAATAGTAGTTACTACACTTGTACTTTCTGTATAGTAACTACTACACTTGTACTTTCTGTATAGTAACTACTACAGTTGTACTTTCTGTATAGTAACTTTTACACTTGCACTTTCTGTATAGTAAGTACTGCTGTTGTACTTTCTGTATAGTAACTACTACACTTGTACTTTGTGTATAGTAACTATTACTGTTGTACTTTCTGTATAGTAACTACTACAGTTGTACTTTCTGTATAGTAACTACTACTGTTGTACTTTCTGTATAGTAACTTGTACACTTGTACTTTGTGTATAGTAACTACTACAGTTGTACTTTCTGTATATTAGCTACTGCTGTTGTACTTTCTGTATAGTTACTTGTACAAATGCACTTTCTGTATAGTAACTACTACAGTTACACTTTCTGTATAGTAGCTACTACAGTTGTAATTTTTGTATAGTAACTACTACAGTTGTACTTTCTGTATATTAGCTACTGCTGTTGTACTTTCTGTATATTAACTACTACAGTTGTACTGTCTGTATAGTAACTACTACACTTGTACTTTCTGTATAGTAACTAATACAGTTGTACTTTGTGTATAGTAATTATTACTGTTGTACTTTCTGTATAGTAACTACTACAGTTGTACTTTCTGTATAGTAACTACTACTGTTGTACTTTCTGTATAGTAACTACTACACTTGTACTTTGTGTATAGTAACTACTACAGTTGTACTTTCTGTATATTAGCTACTGCTGTTGTACTTTCTGTATAGTTACTTGTACAGTTGCACTTTCTGTATAGTAACTACTACAGTTACACTTTCTGTATAGTGACTACTACAGTTGTACTTTTTGTATAGTAACTACTGCAGTTGTACTTTCTGTATATTAGCTACTGCTGTTGTACTTTCTGTATATTAACTACTACAGTTGCACTTTCTGTATAGTAAGTACTGCTGTTGTACTTTCTGTATATTAGCTACTGCTGTTGTACTTTCTGTATAGTAACTACTACAGTTGCACTTTGTGTATAGTAACTACTACACTTTTACTTTGTGTATAGTAACTACTACACTTGTACTTTCTGTATAGTAACTACTACAGTTGTACTTTCTGTATAGTAACTTGTACACTTGCACTTTCTGTATAGTAGCTACTACAGCTGAACTTTCTGTATAGTAACTACGACAGTTGTACTTTGTGTATAGTAACTACTACACTTGTACTTTGTGTATAGTACCTACTACAGTTACACTTTCTGTATAGTAGCTACTACAGCTGAACTTTCTGTATAGTAAGTACTGCTGTTGTACTTTCTGTATAGTAACTACTACAGCTGTTGCACTTCCTTTACAACAACTACTACTGTTGCGCTTGCTTGTCAAATTGTTGAGAAATATTCACCAAGGAGTAGAGCTCACATAATCATCAAAGCCTGCTAACGGTTCACCTTACCTCCCAAACCCACGCTCCCTCCGCGACCACAAACAGAACCGCTGTGGGATCAATGGTGCATTACCAGCAGATGGCGCTCGTGTAAGGAGTAAAGCCTCCATGCACACAGGTCGTCACGTACAAGAGAGCCGTAGAAATCAACAGCTGATGCCTGACTGTATCTCTCCATAACCTCAGACAAGCCGAGGCTGATCAATGTCATTTGCTCGTCTGTTGTGACTTCTTTCCCCACCCCACCCCCATGATTGTAATCAGAAAGCTGTGAAATTTCAGCCCTGAGCCAGCGGGGTGGCTGGGTGGTCAAAGGTCTGACCTGGGGGCTTAGTCCCCCTGACTACGGATCAAAACATGACTGCTTCAAGACCTGCTCGCACCTGTGCCTAGAAAACTTCCCTTGCCCAATCAACAGAAATGGGTTTTCAGGGATGGTAATGTTGCCCTAGACACTGTGAACCACTTACACGCCACTAAGATGTGGGACTCTTTTAGGTGATATTGTGTCATCAACACATTGTGAAAACATGTTTGTACAACAACACAAACTTTTTGTTCGGAAAGCATTTTACAAACAATGTTTCCTCTACTCATCCTCCTTTTATATAACTGCTCTGGGTTTGCTAACTCTCGTAGCAGATGTGGCGACGAAAACAATAAGCATAACTTGAAAAAAGAAGAAAGACAAGCATGAGGAGAAAAAGGACAGAGAAAAAAAATTCAAAGAAGAGACTAGATAACCTGCTCGTGCCCATAGATGTTGATGCTGAACGACCTTTAAATCACAAACGTGACATAAGAGCCTGGTAATGGTACAAAAAGTGAGAGACATTATACAGGTGCTGAAAACCGAACGAAATAAAAGAAAGAAAAAATACATTGTGATAGCACATTGCCAGATACCTAGTGGTTAATCTTCATCAGTACATAACAGCTGGGCCTGTGTCGGTTACTCCGCGGAGATCATCAGATTGTGCAGCTAAGCAGCTGTGCGTCCATCACGAAGGGGAGATAAATGTTAGAAGCCGGGGTAGCTTGTCGTTCTTGCTGGTTGGGTCTAAAGAAGAAAAATTTAGCCCCTTGTAGACAGCATCCCCACACAATCACACGCATGCTCGCACGACGAGTTTGAAGTAGTTGAAATGTACATAGAGACAGACCGGTGTTGACCTGATCTTTATTAGTCGGTATTAACCCCTGATATGAACTGTGCACAGATTCTAGTTTCCACAACAGTTGCCAGCTCCTGTCAAGGTTCTGCCACACGAGAAGGATGTGAGTACATATGTTATGGTGCTGGCCTGCCGATCCACAATCTGCTAATTGAAGGGCAAACACTTCAGCAATTCGCAGCTCGGTCCGAAGTTTTGAAGAAAATTGCAAACAGTCGCCGGTTATTTGAACACGGGTAGATTATTTGACTACGGGTGGGCTGTTTTTCAAGACAAGGAGATTAGACAGCGGAGAAAAATAGCAAGCAAGAGTGAGTGAGAGAGAGAGAAAAAGAGAGACTGATCTACTCAACAAACAACATAGTGAAGAAAGCAAAGCGGAATAAAACTAGGAAACAACTTTATTCCAGATAATACTCAGACTAGCAATATACCCGTGTGTACATTGACACCTTAGGTCCCTGCTCTCACTCTGGATGAGGCTTTTGCATGGAAAGTATCGCAATGTTCAGTCTGGGGTCTGGTCTGTCATGTGGACATCTTTCTGTGCATGTGTTTGTAGATGTGTGTCTCAGTTCCCCCCCCCCCAAGTTCGGTGGTGGACAAGTCTACATCATGAATGCTGTGTATGTGCACTGACTGTAGTTAGGCAGGATCTACAGTTCTTGTCGCTACCCTTATGTAAGGTTCAGGTTATAAACTTTATTATATATACCAGTTTAGAGGGGTTTTACTGGACTTTTTGAAATAGTCTAAATAGTGTACACACACACACACACATACACACACACACCTATTAAATTAAATGACTTTAGCAGGGATTTTTTTAATCTAAGAACTATCAAGAAACCTTCATAGAAATAATTGCAAACTTTCAAGAAGGTTTCACAAAACACATGCAAATATAAAATACTTTATAAAAAGACATGCGGATATAAAAAAGTTTGATTGAATGTTCGCAGGTATTTTTATATTTTCACATTCTTTGATCTCTTTCATTCGATCTCTCTCTCTCTCGCGCGCGCGCGCGCACACACACACACACGCACGCGCACGCACACAAAGCTGTCTCCGTTGTTAATCCTTGTCTCACTCTCACAAGCTACGCACATCACATGTCACGTGGTTCTTTCTTTGCCGAAACGTCACTGCCGCTACCGCTCGGCGCGGACCAATCCAATTACAGAGGCAAGAAAATGGCGGACATTATGTTCTTGCCATCAGGTGGACGGAGGTAAACGAACTTAATCGTAACGGCAACAGATGTGATGGATAACAGGCTGAAGTTTACCGCGGAAATCGGACCAGTGGTGGAAACAGAGGGCGTTGTTGGCGTTGGGGGTAGGGGTGGGGGTAGGGGTGGGGTGGCAAGCAGCGCTAACCGGGGAGGAAAAACTCGATGCGTACGATGCCAACATCGGTTGCCTAAACTTAAAGCACTCACACGGACGCACGCATCCAAGCGCTTACACACTGGGCCAAGCTGTTGACGAGGCGGCTCTGACTATCAGCAGGACAATGAAAAGTCGTCGAGTAATTGATCACGTGTCAAGGTGGTGGTGGTGGTGGTGGTGGTGGGGGGGGAGACTACTTTCTCGTTCCGCCTGGAGGAGATGGTGATTTACCAACGTTCGCGTGACCCACTGCAGGGGGTTGAGATTGATGACCATACACCGTGACGACTGCACGTGCGGCCACAAACATCTGATCGCCTTGTTTCGAGCTGTTAATATCACGATTTTTAAAATTTAAACATATTGTTGTTTTGACATTTTCCTCCAAAAAAAGAGGACAGAAAATCGTTTTGACTGTGAAGGACATGTTTGTCCGTGTGGACCCTATCATTATGGAGGGGGGGGGTGTTGTCGAGCTAACAAAAAAAAACTAGCTAACACAAGTTCGTACTTGTTCTTTGTTACACGAGTAATCTGGTACACGTGCATGTGTTTCTTGGCTTAAGATATGGAGGTACAATCGTAGCACGATAGTAATAGCCCCGTAGTGAGTGACATAGACAGGTGAGAAAACCTCATTACATCACTACTGCCCGCCGGCAGCGAGCTCACTCTGTAATTAATTGATAATTAATAAAGGTGGGACTAAGTGGAAGGGTGAAAGGAAAGGGCAGACGAAGAACAAATAAAGAAAAGGAGAGCTTACACAAAAGGATATGAGGAGCACAATGTTGGCACGTTACCTAATTTAAAATGTTTTTGAATTTTTGCATTGTTTTGCAAAAGGGATTCATGATCTGATATTAAATTTTCTGTCCGTAGCAGCGAGCGCCTAGCCTTGTAAATGCAGGATAATGGTGTATAGTTTAGCAGAGTTTAACAACGTTTAAATCTATTTTGTTTTCAAGAACTTATGACCATCAATAAACTCTCATTAAAATGTTAAAAGCCTGGGGCCAGTTGCACAACACGTTTCTAAACCTTAAAACTGTTCTAAAGAAGCAAAATCTCTTTTAAGTCATTTTGATGCATTGCAGAAAAACACACAAAATATTGTACTGACAGGACGGAAAGTCAGACTTAACACTATGCATGAAAACATCTGCGAAAAAGCGATTCAAGTTTGCAGAAATTTTAAATGCAAACCACATTGCACAAGACAGCCACAGACCATTATTGTTACCTGTATACTAACAATATGGTTTCATTGCACACCTGTGTCCAGTGGACCACAAAACCCAAATTAATTACTCAGTAAAGGACTGAAGTATTGTCTGCCTGCACTAAGGTATACTTGCTCACTAAATAAGTATTTCTATCAAGTATTAGCCAAGATAAAGAAAAAAGCTAAGAATAGTGTGCATTATCCCTTCGACAACCTGTCAAACGTATTAATCGTATTATACAAAAAAGCTATAATAAAAAGAGAGAAAAAAGGTGGAGGTCTTATCGGGGATAGAATACTGGCTCAAGTCCAGGCTCTATATGGAAATCCTTTCACACGTACCTTGTGCACTTGGTGAATAAAGTAGCCGCGGCTGCAGTTAATCGAATCCTAATTGCATTATTGCCCATCCTAGCCCTGTCACTTCCGTTTACTTAAAGGCAGCGGCAAACAAAAGGCAAACGATGGAGTTAGCGCAGCGCCCTGTGACGTACGTCTAATTGCTTGTCGAACATGCTGACTCATCGTTAAGCGGCCATGATCGATGAAAGTTTTGTGTGATGGACGGCTTGGATAAGAAATTAGAGAGAGAGAATCTTTCTTTCTCATCAGCTGAGAAATGTTCGCTTCAACAAAGGCTAAATAGCACCGAGCGGATATCGGAGAGGGTTATAAACTCATCCCTTTGGAAACAATAGCCCGACATCTTGTGCCTCAGAAATATTGGGCGACTCTCAGGAAGCGAAAAAACATAACAGGTTCTTGTTTTGCCGAGACAAATTGCTTTTACTTGGTCTAAAGAATAAACGACAAGTTATCTCTGAAGCTTGCGGTAATGGCATCGTTAGAAACAAAAAGACGCGGAGGTCTGGGGTCAGTAAAGTGCAATTCATGTAAAACTTTTTATTACAGAAACAGAAAGGAACAATTGAACTGTATACTTCTCCCCTAACCTCCGGAGTATTATGGGCTCCAACTTCCGGAATATTCTGGTCTATTTTCATGAAGAGCCCTCCATCACGCATGGAAAAACATCCAGGCTAGACATTCTGTTTAATAACTTAAGAACCAGACCTTTAATGGTCTTTCGATCCATCACATACTGGGTGAAGAATGCAGTAAGAGTCATCAGCAAAAGATGACAGCTTGTCGTCATGGCTACGACTAGTAAAGTCATCGTTTTATTTCTTCTTCTCTACTTTAAGTCTATATGGACTGAAGGCAGAAAATCGACATATAATGTGTGCTGTTCACAACTGCACGATAGCTGCTGCTGTTGTCGCTGTGAATTTACTGGAAAAGAGTTCTTGAGTTCCTCCTGAAAACGTACGAATATTTTAATCGGCAAAGGAGGGAAAAAGGTTTCTAATCCCTAGTTTAAAGTCTTGTGTCTAATAAGCGGACAAGAGAGATAGTTCCAAGTTAGGGAATGAGTATTATGTATGGAACAACACCTTCAAGATAAAAGCACTGTGGGAGTGGGGGGGGGGCTTTAAGATGCTCGTAGACAAAACACGCAAGTGACAGCAAGTCGCTCAGAACACATGCTTGATGAGTGTGAGAAGGGTTGCCATCGATACACTGAGACTTTTAGAGGACTTTGCTCCGCACTTCTAGTCAGACCCAGACACCCTGGTGGCTTTAGTCTGCGCTGATAAGCGGCAAGTAGACACCTTTCATCACCTTCAATGTTTGTTTTAGTACTTAGATGCTGCTTCGTTCCCCCCCCTCCTCACTCCCCACCTTACTAGCGACGTGCAGCGGTGAATGGGAAATTGCAGGCCTACGCTCGCGGTTCCTTTAAACCCTCATCTGGATACTGAAAACCCCTCATCTAGGGCTCAAAAGCGCTCCCCAGTTTAGCCCAGTTCGACCCAGGGGCCTGGAAAATGATTTCTTGTGGTCAGTTCTGGCCAAATGATGGAAGAAAACCTGGGATAAGGGCCTTCGATTAGGCCCTGGCTCTGGCCACAATCGGACGGCGATCAAAGGCTTTGGCAGACACTTGGCTGTCCAAATCAAAGCAAATGGATCCAAGGAAAGTCAATGCCTGTTCATGCAAAACCTGATAGTGGTTATCGAGCTATCCTGCGAAAACAGTCGCCTTAGTTTAGGACCCTCCTACCTTCTCCCCCCTCTCTCCTTACCCCATCTATCACTCTCTACTTTCCCGTTAGCGCGCGCTCTCTCTCTCTCTCTCTACCTCGCTACAGTTTTTTTCTCATTTTCCTGTTTTCGTTTTCCCTCTAGCTACCTATGCAAATTTGCTAATCCCTGTATCGAAATTCTTCTCCTGAGTCGCAAAAGAAATTTCCCAAACTTTCCTACGAATCTTAGAGTCCTGTGTCGGTGTCTTTTGTCTGTACAGCGTGGCTCAGATGGTTAATTCTCTCTTATCTTAATAGCTCACTCACTCACTCACTCACTCACTCACTCACTCACTCACTCACTCACTCAAACTTTTTGCAGATAATATGTTTTCTATTTTCTTCCTACCGGGAAGCACTTTCATGTGGCGGTCCTGAGAGTTGTCAAGGGCCGCTTTCTAAGTGTCTCGCTACCATCCCCAAGAGAAACTGGTCCCAGTGCCTTGTGGGTAATCTTGGGAAAGATAAAGTGTAAGGGAGTGAGCCGCTCCAGCAAACTGTGATGTAAACAGATCTTTACTAGACCAATGCCTTCCAAACATCACTGACCAGCGTTAATGACCCAAAGCCCACGTGTTGGCATCCAAGGCAAGATTTCTAGTTGCACGATTTTGGCTATGGTTAAAATACCTGAAGAGGGTTGGGCTTCATCGGGTCTTAACTGTCGAGGACACTGCCACTAGGTTCTCTCAGACAAGAGACAGGCGCCACGTGGTATGTGAAGGGTGTGGTTGTCCCACGATGGAAGGTAAGACAGGGGTTAGAGACCTTGTTTGTCTCGGGACCAGTTTTTGTCAGAGGGGTGGCCATCTCTTCCTGGCTGTTTACCTCCACTAACCTCTTTAAGAAGTTAGGTACCTACTCGACAGCTGGGTCAACTGATGGGGGGGGGGAGGGGCAATAAGTATTTTACGTCCCCACGGGTATCGAACGCTGCCGCTCTAAGCCACAGAATCGAAGATGGAGCAGCGACAAGGTTCCCCTCCCTACTGACTCCCCCTCTAAACCCCCGACCACCAGTCCGGGCTGACCAACTCTAGTCAAATAATCCGTTTCAAGGGAATAAACTAACGAATGAATTTCATTTTCTTTATAGGTGTCTTGTGCATTTCGTTAGCATCGTTTGTCGGGGGGTCTGTCGTATTTCCTCCTTTTACATTTACCATTCTTATTTCTTTATTTCTTTAACAGCCATGGCCAGCGTTTCTTCCTTTTCTTCCATCCGTATGTTTTCCCTCTCGCTGAATCAGCCAATACAAAGCCCAGCTGCAGAAGTCGTTGCCAGTTTTCTGGGAGAGGTTTGTAGCAATGGCGTCCTACTTCTCTTTGGACATTTTTTTTTTTCTCTCGTCTCTTGTCACTTTGTCCCTCCCTAAAAACAGCTTCCATCACTGTATTCATTTGCCACCATCTTACAATTTCATCAAAAATTTTCTTTCATTCTTTCTTTTTCTTTCTTTCTCATCCTTCCTTTCTTTCTTTCTTCCCTTCTTCGTTTCTTTCTTTCTTCCTTCCTCCCATCCTTTCTTCCTTCCGTCCTTTCTTTCTTTCCCTAATCTGCTATTATCTAAGCAAACTAATATTTTCTTCAAAAATCACTTTCGTTCTACACTGTTCTTGACTTAAGAGACATGCATTGCCGAGAAATCAACCAACTTCAGGTCCTTCATTGTACTCTGAGTCTAGTTTTATAATTCAATTATCGTGTTTGTGATACAGACCTGTTTGCTTTTCCAAGCTCGTGTGTGTGTGTGTGTGTGTGTGTGTGTGTGTGTGTGTGTGCGTGCGTGCGTGCCTGCGCGTGTACTTTTAAAAACAATTATTAATGTCCTACGACAAACACAAACATATCAAAAACCGTGTGACGAGGATTCGCACTTTCAAGGTATTTCAAGAAACTGCAGCAGATAAAAAGAATGCAAAGAAAGAAGAAAACAAAGTGAGAAAGAAGAATTGTACAGAGCTGTTCCCCAAAAAAGCACGTGCATTGTGATATGCATTCGTCAGCTGAGCTAGCCGAGGGCAGGAGAGGGCGATGTGTGGTCTCCTCGTCCTCGCCGCTCGTCTGGGAAAACGTTTGAGCTGCGGCCTGGCAGCAGGCGATGATGAAAAGTGCTTGTGGGGCAACAAATCTCTTGACCAGGAACAAGACCGGGACACTCTACACACTCCCTGCACTTACATCTGCTCCGCAACACTAGGGTAGTAGCTGTGACAATCATCGGAGTAGAAGAAGAGCTAAGTTCCTCAGAAGGTATATCCCATGTAAAGAGTGCGTGTTGTTCACATTTTTTTAACGTTTAGTCCCTGCATTTTTCCCAGTGTTCAGTCCACACATTTTGCACCTTATCGGTGCAGTCTGCATCCTTCTGGCAAATCTTGGCCGCACCAGTTTGCCAATATACAGCTGGCACTTTCTTTTGTCAGTAATACAGTCTGCGTCTTCTTGCTGCTACGTCTGTCCATGTTCTTGCCAGCTCGACGGGAAATTAGTTTAAAAGCTTGAATCTTATTAGTTCTCATACTCGTCCTGCGAATGTCTTAGGAACTAAATAACAACAGAAAGAAACAAAACAATAAAGAAAATGTACATATAGCATCTTATGTCTGCACTGAAAACTCACCTCTTCCTTGAGTATTACTCCTAACACAGTCCACACAATGCTCGTCCTTCTTA
Source organism: Marisa cornuarietis (assembly GCA_004794655.1). NCBI lineage: Eukaryota > Metazoa > Mollusca > Gastropoda > Architaenioglossa > Ampullariidae > Marisa > Marisa cornuarietis. Next base: position 703,565 of record SMMW01000506.1, on the reverse strand, counting down.
CCCTCCCCCTTCTGCTCTTGCTACTTGTCTACCATCTTTCTCTGCAGAATCACTATATTCTGTGTTCCTGTTACTCTGTGCCTTTTTGTGTTTTCTATCTTTGTTTTCTGTTTGTTGTCAGTACTGTTGTTTATTCTTCCTTCCCTCGTGTTCTATCCATGTAGTCCACGTCTCTTCCTCGCTTTAAGCGCTAAGAGCATGCTCTCTATGAGTGTGAATATGTGCTATACAAATCTTCATTTATTATTATTATTACAATGACCGTTAGAATGTTGCTCTCACACGAGTTGTGTTGATGAAATGATATTTCTATCTGCGGAAGTTGGGCCACTGCACCGAAGATTGCGAGTTGAGCATCCATACAAATGTCATAATAACATTCAGATAATTTTTAGATGCAGAACTTTTTTGACTTATCGAAGATTCCATGTTATGGCAAGGCTGCACACTGCATCTGTTCACAGTGGCTATTCATATCTAACCTTCCATTGTCTTCCTGTTATCATTACTGGTCAGAGCAGAGAGAGCGACCTACCTTGGCTGTGATGGTGCGGGTTACACAAATTGAATTAAATCTTACCTGGACTTTCACAAATAATTATTTTTCAGGATCACAAAACTTACTTTCTGCATGCATGCAAATTAATAGTTTGGTAGTGGAGACCCAGAAAGGTGATGAGGGTCAACTTTGTGCCATCAGACTTGCACATTTCAAACCTTTATAACTCGCTCAATTTTAGGACTAGAAGAAAAACATTAGCATGTTTTAAAAAAGTTTAAGAAGTATAAAGATAGGGAAAACTTCAATCAATCTAAATGTATGGACGCGCAGTAACAAAAGTAAGGATGAAAATAAAAACAAACAAGCCAACTAAAAGTGGAAGGGTCAGACACAGACCACCATGGGGTCAGTACACACTTGCAACCAAAGTTGTAAAAGCTCGTGGACAAGAAATAGTCTTCACTTGGTTGAATTTAATAGAAGTGGAAATAACTTCCCGCAGGAAAGCATCCCGAGACATATCAAGGTCTCGAGGGCTTGACATAACTTCACGAAGAGTTAATAAACAAAGAAGGAGGCAAGAAGAAGAGTTACGGTTGTTTTAAGCTGTCATCATCTTTCATACCGTGCGAAATCAATACAAGCTCATGTCATCACCGCTCTCTCTCTCTCTCTCCTTCTCTCTCACGAGCACGCACACACGCATGCACACACTAAGGTTAGCCCTCGCAGACAGGGTGTAGCTTGGATTAGAAAAAACTTTAACAGAGAAGTGTTCTTGTAATAACTTTCAAATCTTACAACATCCCGCTCATGTAGTCTAATTGAAAGGTGCTCGGTGGACCTGTGGGTAAGACGCTAATGAAACTCATTAATGGATCACATTGACTGGCAAGAGGAGAGACTTGTTTTGTGCAGTTATGTGATGACGAGCGAGGTAAACAGGCGCCGCAGCCATTTTGTGTGAAATTATAATGAGCCGGAGACTGAAGTGAACAGCTGACCCCATAGCTGCCATCATTCATCACAGACTACTGCCTTATTGTAAGAGGCTCTAAGAGGAACAGTAATGAGAGGAAAGAAAGAAAGACAGAAAGAAAGGCAGAAAGAAAGAAAGAAAGAAACGAAGAAACAAAGAAACAAACAAACAAACAAACAAAGAAATAATAAAACAAAAAAGAAAGGGGAAAAGGAAGAAATAAAGAAACAAAGAAAGAATGAAACAAAAAAGAAAGGGGAAAAGGAAGAAACAAAGAAACAAAGAAAGAATGAAACAAAAAAGAAAGGGGAAAAGGAAGAAATGAACAAAAGAAAAGCGGATAGGAAGACGATATTATAGAAAGAAACTACGAAAGACTGATAAAGGTGCTGGAGAACATAAAAGGGGTCTTACCTGTCGTAGTTGTCGTTAACGAGGGCGTCACATCATTCAGCTACACTGTCCTCCACTGCCATGTTTAGCCGACTGTCGTTGACGAGACTCCAGACCCGGATGCAGCTGCCAGCAAGAAACAAAAGACACGAGGTGTGTTAAACATGAGACACAAAGTTAAAAATAATCAAGAAAACTTAACATTTATTAACACACTCTTCTCCACTCTCAGCAAGGATCTAATTATCCTGTAATTTCACTCAAACCTCTTTTGTCTGTCTGTACCGACGACAACCACAACAAGGATCGTAGCCACCCTGGTGGTTGTTTCTGCTGCCTTGTGTAACAGCTTGACTTCAGTTGTTTTTAAGCCGAAATAATTCACACTCTTCTCTCATCCCCACCCTGTAATTTTCTTCGAACCTTTTTTCGAATTGCTAGCAGATTTATCACAAAAACCCCGTTAAAAGGATTATTTTTGTAACATGCCATACAAGGCTTTTCTTCTTTCTTCTTTCTACCTGATGTACACACACGCACCCACGCGTGCGACCAACACACATACACACAGACACGCCTGAGAAATTTGTTTTAATAAACCTGGGGGTTATTTAAGTCTTTCATGTGACAGACTGTTATGTGTTGAAGATCACTCAGTGCTGTGAACAAGAACCGCGCCGTCCACCTTGCAGTCCCAGACAAAAACGGACGAACATACCCAATCAATCAGCTTTAATTTTCTCCAAAAAAAGGAAGGAAAGAAAGAGACAAGAACAAATGCACACAAGTATTACACATTTACATACCCACACGTGCGCGCGCACACACACATATATATATATAAAAGCAGGCAACTATGCACGCTGATAGATTAGGAAACTAGAATAAATAAAAGTTGGGGGGGGCTACAAAAGTCTCACCACAGTTAGCCTTGTAAGTGTTTTCTCAGCGCTTATAGAGAAAGTGAAAGCCCAGGTTGTAACAAAACAAGATCAACGGAGAAGTAGTTTCTTGACAACTGCTACTCTTCCATGGTCGGCGCTTCTGTAGTATTCCGACATGAAAAGGAGACCACCCGACAGAATAAAAAAAAAAGCTGCCGTCAAGGATTAACAGGAAGAGCGCATGTCATGGCTGGGAGCGGGGATCCGGCAGGGACAACATGTTGTGTGAGGGCTCGGGGCTTGTCCATCACTGGCAAGCATGCATTGTCACGTTTCACATTTGCTCGCAAGGCGACTGCTTCTCTCTTCACAGACAACAGACAACAGACAACCCGCGCCGCCGCCTCTCGCCCTCGCCACCAACACAGCAAACGCAGGTCGAAGGTCATTCGCTCTGTGGTCATGATTAGCTCTGCCCTCAGCTAAGTCGCCGACAGCGAGTCTCCTTTCACTTCCGCTTACGACCCCGTGCATCTGATTTCACTTCCGGTTAGAGGTAGACGTGTCTTGTTTCACTTCCGGCTGTGGGGCAGCATGTCTGATTTCACATCCGCTCGAGGGGCAGCATGTCTGATTTCACATCCGCTTGGGAGGCAGCATGTCTGATTTCACATCCGCTCGGGGGGCAGCATGTCTGGTTTCACATCCACTTGGGGGGCAGCATGTCTGATTTCACATCCGCTTGGGAGGCAGCATGTCTGATTTCACATCCGCTTGGGGTGCAGCATGTCTGATTTCACATCCACTTGGGAGGCAGTATGTCTGATTTCACATCCGCTTGGGGGCAGCATGTCTGATTTCACATCCACTTGGGAGGCAGCATGTCTGATTTCACATCCGCTTGGGGAGCATGTCTGATTTTACATCCACTTGGGGGGCAGCATGTCTGGTTTCACATCCGCTTGGGAGGCAGCATGTCTGATTTCACATCCACTTGGGGGGCAGCATGTCTGATTTCCCATCCGCTTGGGAGGCAGCATGTCTGATTTCACATCCGCTTGGGGTGCAGCATGTCTGATTTCACATCCACTTGGGAGGCAGCGTGTCTGATTTCACATCCGCTTGGGGGGGGGCAGCATGTCTGATTTCACATCCACTTGGGAGGCAGCATGTCTGATTTCACATCCGCTTGGGGAGCATGTCTGATTTCACATCCGCTTGGTGGGGGCAGCATGTCTGATTTTACATCCGCTTGGGGGGCAGCATGTCTGATTTCACATCCGCTTGGGGGGCAGCATGTCTGATTTCACATCCACTTGGGGGGCAGCATGTCTGGTTTCACATCCGCTTGGGGGGGCAGCGTGATTGGTTTCAAGTCTGCTATTAAAAGAACACGTCTGGTCTTATTTCCGTTATGGGTTGAAGCATCTTGTTACGCTGATGGTTGTACCCCAAAAAGTCTGATTTTTACATCTGGTTTCACTTATGGCTTCGGGTCATTACTTCTGATTTTACTTCCGGTGGTGGGCCGGAGCCTTTTATTTTACTTTTGCCTGAAGGCCAACATGTTTGATTTCAATTCCGCCGAGAGAAAATGCATCTGGTTTCACTTTCTACTGAAGACCACCGGGTCTGGCTTCACTTCTTGACAACTTCTTGACAAAGGCAGGACGAGCACGAGTGGTTGGCCTTCTGCCGGACGGTATATTTGGATTACCGGTATGTGTGTGAAATATAGATTGACTATGCGTCAAGTCTCACATTTCTCTCTGTCTTTCCTGTATTTGTTTCTCTCATTTGGTAGATTCTTTGCACATGTGTAAAAACATTTTCCTTCTTGCACTTGGCGAAATAACCTTCCTTACGACTAGGGATCGAACCTGGACCAACTCTGATCGCCGAAAGCAAGCCAAGACCCCTTGAGAGCTTTGGCCGCAAAACAGAGATCGAGCATGATTGTTTGGCGTGCGTGAAGGACAACAGAGATCATCAAAAGTAACTAGAGAACGGGAGAGAAGTAGTATTAGAAACTCGCTGGCCTCTAACCGTTAGAGCGTGCCTCACGCTAAAGCCAATATCATCGGTCAGCCCAGGCGCGAGAGAAAGGTTGTGGCTGGACAAAGTGGTCAATATTTGGCTGGTAAACACAGCGAGTCCAGTCAATGTTGGTGGCCATCTACTGGCTTAGGTTTCTACAGCTTAATCTCTGCCAGGACTTCCAAAAGTTCTGCCCACAGTTCAACTTAACGGTTACACTGCGCGACCGCCCGAAGGTCACGTGACTGATCGTGCCGGCCGCCATGTCACAGTCGCCAGAAACACCGGCATTTTGTCGACGGGAGTGTTGTACTTTTTCCTAGATTTTCACAAAACTGATAAACATCTGTATGTGTTACCAGTGTGAATGTTATGTTCTCGTAAAAGTAGCAGAGACAGTGCGAGAGAAACCAATGTTATACCAAGAATACCGACAGTACAAGGGTAAAGGTCATGTTGTGCCAATGTTATACACGGAATGCAAGTAGTACAAATATGAAGGTCTTGTTTCTGCCAAGAGCAGGATGTAGAATAGTAGTACCAGGGTGGATTTCACGTTTTTCCAAAAATAGGAGGACCAAAGAGAAGGCGGTATCATTGAGAATGTTCTAGCAAGAGTAAGGAGGTACTTAAGTGCATGTAATGTTCTAGCAAGAATAAGATGGGGGTATTCGTGTTAATGTAAGAGTGGTACATTTTTTAATGAATTGAATGTAACAGCACAGGTGGTATTAATGTGAAAATAATGGTTTCGAAGCAATATTACTGGCAATACCAGTGGGAAGATAATGTGTAAGAAGTCGGTGAAAATGTTCTCGTAACAATAGTAATAACAGTAGAGGTGCTACTAATGTGAAATGGCGGTTAGTAAGAGATGGTGCCAGTCTGAAAATGTTTTCGTGACAATAGTGGTAACCGTTCAAACAGTACCAGTGTGAAAGTAATGCTCTTTATTTGATAGGTAGAAGTGGTACTACTGATAATATTTTCTTAACCCAGTAACAGTTCAAGGGACTCAATTTGAAGGTATTGTTTAATTTTCTCTTAAGAGAGTAAAGGAGAAAGAGAGGAAAAGTAAGGAGGCAAAGATGTTCAGTGTGACGTGGAAGTAGCTATTTTAGGAGCAAACAGTTCTGTGTCTAATTTAACGATTATGGATGATGAATATAATGAAGCACCCTCTTTTCCTCCAGTACACCAAATCTGAACCGCATACAAAAGGCGGGAAAATTAGGTACTTCTCTTTCTAGCAAGAACTACAAGTATGGATTCGAACTAGCATTACCCGGTGGCGGAGATCAGATGGCGAGCATCCAGCAGACCAAGACTCAATCGAGCGCCAAGAATGCCAAATGAACGCCAAGAATGTCAAGCAAACGAAGAAAGTCAGTCGTATTCCTATCAGGACTACTGTTGAAAGATCGTTATAAATTATCGCTTTGCTCCTCGGAGGCAAGGCACCCTAATACGTGTTCATCTTCCATGGTTTCAATTTTGCTGGTTTTAAGAGGGCGGGTGATTTCGATTTCGCCAGATATAAGTCTGCAGAATGCTTTCTTCAAGGCTCTCATTGCAGTCGTTTCTATCGTCACTGGCACAGAAACCGTCTAACACAGACTGCGGTCAAGACAACGCCCACTAAATTGGTGCCCGCCCCTCCCTCTACCTCCTGCGTGCAGTCCCCGACCACCCAGCCCACCAGACGCTGGAGGTTTTAAAGAGAGCGTTGGCGATAATGACAGGTTGGTTAAAGGCGTACATCCAATCTGCAGACACAGTAGCCCGCTGAAGCGAGGAACTTGTTCCCTAACCGAATTAGTCAGGACCCAGACTAGCACGGACACTGTTGTAGCCAGGCTCTGTGCTGCTTTCCACCTGAGCGGGTCTGGCGAGTCTCGAAACAGCCAGAGACAAGGAAAAACCGCCATAAGACGTGCCAGACACACACCCGACCACTCGGTCACCACTAATAAAGGTCTTCCTCGCAATGTCTTTATCAAACTGCTTCGCCTTCAGTCTCTCCCGGGTGTGGACAATAAAGGGTGGGTCCTTCTCTGTGCAATAAACTTCTCTTAGTTCGCACCAGACCGGTCCAGTCTAATTTTGTTTAAAGCCTTCTACATCTTTTCAAAAATTTTCAAAAGTCTTTGTTCTTTTGTGCTGTCGAGAAACCTTGTCGGCAAAGGTGTTCAAGTGCATGCAGACAAAAGTATTTTATGGCCTTGTGTAAGGCACTCGGCATTGACCTGATATTCGATTCATGCCATTCAGTCGCCTGCATGCAACACCAGCAATTTGTGCGATGTCTATCACTCATTCAGTAGTTTATTTCCTCACTCACTCACTCACTCACTCACTCACTCACTCACTCACTCACTCACTCACTCACTCACTCACTCACTCACTCACTCCAATCTAGTCAATAATAATGATGATGCTACCAAAAAGGAAAAAAAAAACATAAAATGATCAACTATCAATTATTATCAATAAATTATCAATTAACTCAACGAGTTTTTGTCCCGCTCTATTTATTCTCCTTCAGTTTAAGCTCTCTGATCGCTTGCAATATGGTGAATGCAAAATACTGATAAAGTTAACCCAACCAGGAACCGTTAAGCTTCCGTCAGCAGCAATCAACATGGGACTGTGTCATCAAACGACGACCAACAAAAAAGAATTAAAAAAAAATCTTTTGTCTGCCAGTTCGTTTGTGTCGTGGATTTAGTCGATAGCTTCGGACAAACCTGTAACAGCTGCACGGGGGTCGTGAAGAGAGCAAACAAATTAACGACAGGTAAAAAAAGAAAGAAGTTAATGGTGCACCAGGGAAAAGAGAGAAGATGTGAAATGAAAACAGTGACAATGTAACGGGAGATGTGGCTGTTAATTTAAAAGGCGACTCACGTGGTTTGGGCATGCGTGGATAATGTCTCGTATCTCGAATATCTCCCGGGGCTCAATCTTCTGTTTCAGCTGTACAATGAACGAGTAACCGAAAAGATGAAGTAGAAGAACTAAGAATGTAGACAAATTGATGATCAGGCGGACACAGAAAGATCTCTCTCTCTCTCTCTTTCTATTTCAATTAGTTTTTTACAGTGACGTGTCATGCCAGTTAAATTTGTCCTGAAATAATCTCCATTTCTTAAAGAAAGAAAAACGATTTAAAAACTTTCTTCATTCCAAGATTGCTTCCTTTTGATGAGTATGCCACACAACTGAATGGATACAAACGGATTTTTTTTTTGTTAGCGAAAACGATGCTGATTCGGCCAGGGAAGTAAGGACCCACCTAGCCTGACAAATTACTCTAGAACCCTCTTCCTAAATCAGGAAAGAGTAAAAAAGGGCTAAACATTGTTCATCATGGTATAGCATTCAGTGGTTTTCCCAGCAACCATTTTGAGTTGTTTTTTCTCGGTGAACAATTTCCTTGCAGGTAAACCTGGTTGAGGAAACAGTGCGAGGCAGGAATTAATCACCGCAGTTCATTTGTAGGATGACTCGCTGAAGACAACAAGCTAATGACACAGTAAGTGACAGGTGACTGATCTGTCAGTACCATCGGCCATTGTGGGGAAGCGACTGAAAGAGGTGATGACTATACTTTGTTAGTGACTGACGATGACTGAGTGACAGCCACGATAATGACTATGAAAACAACTTGGTGAGAGGTGGACGATAAGTGAAAAGGGAAATGATAACAGGTAATGGCTGTGTCACGACCACCGCCCAGTGTATCAGTCACTCAATCCTTTCAACACATACACGGAGCCTGACAAACACGTGTTCTTTCACACAAATTAAAAGAAAAGAATGACTTGTCTAACGAATCTACCTGCTTTACTAAGTATGAATAAAAAGAAGAGAACAAGGAAAATACACAAATGAAAAAGTCCGTTATTAACCGATTCGTACACCTAGATTATTTTAAAATAAGAAAATTCCTACCATTTGAGTCTTTCCTGGTCTGTATGTCTAAAAGAATACCTAAAACCCTACTCATTAAATTCGCTCTACTAATTCCTACTCGCCCTACTCCACTAATTCTTCGTCCTAATCCCTGCCCTACGCTCTGTTTCTCTTCCTAAAGCTCTTCCTCCTCCTGACTACCGACATCCCCCCCCCCCGCTCGCGCTCTCGCTCACGTCATGTCCTTCATTTTTACATCACTCATACACGTCTTCCGAACAATGACGTCATTCACGCTCTCTCGTTCTTGCACACTAGTCCTTATAAACTTTAAGCTTACTCACGATACAGCAAATAACTAGGATACCTGACAGGCTGACACGATATAACAACAAACGATGATGAACGACGATGAATAATGATGATCGATGATAGTCATAGTCACTAAATGGTCAATTTCTGTAATAGTCACTACGACTATCACCCACGAGCTGTAACAATTATTTAATGTAAAATGTGTGTGTTGTGGGGGGATGAGTATGTGCCTTATTTATCTGTTGATTTATTTACTTGTTTGAAATGAATTATTTATCTACTTCTACTTTATTTGCCGTCGAAGAAGTTCATCTTTTGCTTATATCAACTCTTTTGTCTTTGTTAATTTTTCTGAGCTGTAACTCGCTCAGGAGAGTGAACTCGTTTCTATGCATTAATCTATTTCTTAAGCCCCCTGAGGGTGAAAGATAAAGAAATCCGAAGCTGGTGACTGAAGTAATGGTTACGGCGGAGACGAGGAAGATGATCATAATGATAACAAAGGGAAGGAAACATTTCTTCTCCTAGATTCTTATTATCGGGCCTCACTGCCTCTCACTGACGAGGGCACGCCATTCTTTAGAAAAAGAGGCTGACATCATCTGTCAAAGACAACATTTACTTTATGGTTGGACTGGTTTTTCTATTTTTTGTTTTCTAATGTAAATCAATTTATCGTAGAGAGTGGGGCTGATTATGAATAAGCGAGAGGAATTCCCACTACTGTAGCATGATTATACTAATAAGGCACTCAGGGAGAAAGCTAAGGCCTTCATTCAGGTCAGCAATTGTTGCAGCCTCCCTCTGCCCCCCTCCCTATAGCGGGACCTGCTACCTGGTAATGTCAAACCTTCCGTGCGCATTTCCTCTCTCTCTCTCTCTCTTCTCTTTCTTCTTTTTGTTTTCTTCAGGCCTGTGTTGTTTCAACCCTGAAGACATGCACGGCCATTGTCGTGTAGTGTTACGAGGCCAGACTCGTGGACACTGTTCACCGGTCTACACTGGGTCAGTTGGAGGGAGTCACGTCCTCCGTGTGAAAAGTCAACTCCCAGTCTGCTTGTTGCCTCATCCTCCCGTAACGCGGTTCGATAATCCTCCCCATCCTCGCCCCTACCCCCAATCACTACTCCCTCCCCCCCCCCTCCACAACCGATTTTCATCCCCGGCACGCTTTGCGCATGTGCGGACAAGTTTAGCAAGTGTCCGTTGTCTCCGTCAACGACCGGTTCTGATAGGACTTCGGTGGAGCTGCGATCCTCGTTTTCAGCGATTGGTTAGTTTGCGAGACTTTTTGCTCCTGAACATCCTTTTTCTCAACCGTTGATATATTTTGTCCCCTCTGATGGTCTTGGGAGAGGGGTGGGGAGTGAAAGAATGAAGGCCATCCATGTCGGTCACATGTCACGCACACGGAGAAAGGCAAGGAAGAAATTGCTCGTGCAGCCTGTTGCCAAGTGGAGATGCAAGGGGCCGCAGTGCTGCTGCCAGTGCCATCGCTGAGTGACGAGCATGCGCCGCTAATGGACGTCCGGTGCCAGACCTGTTGTAGACAAATGGCTGCAGTGCCCATCGCTCGCAGGTCCCCGCCTGGAATCGCCGAGCTTTAGTGCTTCGAGGGCAGAGAGTCTTTGGACGTTAGCAGAAGTGCCTGCCACGCAACCACAACATAAACTCGATGTATGGGCGACCGCAGTTTGCCTGCCTTGCCTCAGCCAAGTGATTGATTCACCATTCAGCTGACTGCTTGATCGAACTAATTAGATCACCTTTCTCCTTGCCCTCCCCTTATCTTGATCACTTTTCTTTCTCTCTTCCTGTTCTTCCCCATCCATTCATCAAGGACAGGTTATCTTTGAGCTTGGGTTCTTCTCGATGTGCTTGCGTTTTAAACTCCCTCCCGCGTTCCAGTCAATGTACCTATTCATCTGCAACCGTTAAAAACTGGGCCTCGAGCGTTCTTGACTGAGACAGACAACAGCCAACTACTTTAGGTCCAAAGAAATGCGCTGTTTTCAGCAACAAGAACTACACAAACATCAATCTAATTTCCCCGTTTTTAGAGCACAGTGATGTGATTAAGAGGCTATCATTAACCTGTGCAGCTCAATGGCGCAAAACATCCGCAGGCGTGTAGAAACTTGTCCGCTTAGATGCAGAAATAAGTGTAGTTAAAAACCATTTCATCATCAGATATATTAATAAGCAAACAAAAAAAACTTCAGACTGGTTTCTTTCATTTTTTTAAAACCTCCGCAGCAAAAAAAAAAAGTCGTGAAATAAAAGAATTTAATTTGTAATAATTTTGTAAGTTGAGGGGGGGGGACATTCGATTCCGTAGCAATGTAGGCACGGAGCGTAATAGTATATTAGATGTAAGAATGTCAGAATATGTGTTGAATACAATCACGAGAAACAGGAGGATACACCAAAAATCAAGACTCGCCACCTGCACTTCTACAGAGCGAGTGAGCACCAAGAATATAGTTTTGGCTGGCAGCTTCCTTATTCTTCTTACTAGAAACGGCTCGCACCGTCTCACTGAACCTCCATCTGGTCCGCGAGCGCTAACAGCCTGTCAGACAAAAATCACATCACTCAGGCAACGCCACCTACACTTTCTTTTTATTATATAAGGTATGAAAATATCATATTATGAACATTTTAAAGCCGTTTTTTTTCAACTGCTCCGTCACCACCAGTCAACATGGCATTTGAACTCAAGACACTAGCGAGTTATATACTTTACCAGAACTTAGTAAAAACTATTTGCAAGAAATGCTAAGAAATTTGTGATCCTTGTAACCACCTTTACTTCAGGCTATGACAATTTTTTTATCCCCAAGCGAAAAGTGATAACCTTTTTACACGACAATTTTTTTAAATACTTTTTTTAGTATACATAGGTATTCAAAGATTGTATACTTTTTTCCGCTCCTGCTACAAACAAAACTAAATTGTAATTATAAGAAACATTAATAAAAATGTTAGCACTCGTGGTATAACAATGCTTACGAGCAAAAGGAACACGGGTAAAAGTAGGCAAATGGTTTTAAAGTGTGAGTAAACTTTAAGAAGATGATTGATGGGCTTTGATAAAGTATAAAAATATTCGATCTTGCAAATGAAATTTCAAAAAAAAAATTACCCTTGTCTTTCAGGTTTTATTTATGAAAGCTTCAATTTCATTTTTTTCTCACACACACACACACACACGCACGCACGCGCGCGCGCGCGCGCACATGCCTCAGTCCGCAAATCGTGAAAGTGAGAAAGAAACTTGAGAAGAAGATGAAAAAAGGAAAGAAAAAAGAAGACAAGACAGGAGGAGACAACGAAAAGAAAAGAAAAGAAAGTCCGAAAGAGATAGAAAGGAAAAAAACATGAAGGAAGAAACAGAAGAAAATAGAAGAGAGGAGACGGGAAAGAAAGAAAGAAAAACTTAACGAACAAATATCAGTTCTAAATATGAGTTCTAAAAAAAAGCAAAACTCAAATCACAAGAAAAAGACAAAACATGAAGATTGAAAGAAGTTAAAAGGGATGAAAGAAGAAAAAGGAATGAATGGTGTCGAGGAAATGTCCAGAAATATAAAAGCGGAATCACACGTGCATTTTTCGCGTGAAAGAAAACGCAATGGCCGGCGCTGTCATGTTCACTAGTCCGTAGCGGGATCAGCTCTATTCTTCCTGTTTGCCATCGACGTCAGTTTATCAAATCTTCCAGTGACAGCGGACGAAAAGACGACTGGAAACTGAAACCTCGACAGAGCTCGCCAAAAGCAAACTAAATTTGCACTGGAACAGACCTAACGTCGGAACGAGCGGGGAGATAAACCTTTGGAGGAAAATGATTATCTCCCTTGCTCAGTGTGGAAACTCATAACCGCTTGTCATGTCCACAGACTTCGATGATTTCTGTGGTCATGTCCACTTGAAAAGGCCTTGTCCCAAGCAACCATACCGGAAGTGGGACGTGACGTCACTGCCTCGCTGTCAGCCAGAGAATGGCGGCCGGGCTCCGTCGCTTTCCGGGCAAAATTAGATTTTCGTGGGGGCGTTTTGAAAACAGGAACTTCAGTTCGTGTGTGGGAGACGTCTGAAACGAAAAGTCCGACTAACTGCCAAGAGCAGCTGCAACTGTTCAGTTCAGACTCTCGCTGCGGCAACATCGTGTTTCGTGTCTGTTGTGGACTTTGTAAGAGGAGTGCATCTGTGTGTGTGTGTGTGTGTGTGTGTGAGAGAGAGAGAGAGAGAGGGGGGCGAATGAGATAGAGAGAGAGAGGGTGGGTGAGTCAGAGACAGTTGAAATGGTTCATTAATTCAACAACCTACAATAAACGACATGTAGTCTCCTGTCCAGAGACGGACATATAATTCCCTCTTTTTCGTTGGTTGGTATGTATAACCCCAGACTCCACATCCCCCCCCCCAGTCAAAAATATTATCGTGCAATCTACCGAGACAAAAAATAATAATTTTACGATGAATCCATGAAGCGTGGCGCAGCTGTTGCCATCTGTTGTTTTGAGAACCCAAAAAATGTCCAGTTGTACTCTGGAGCAGAAGTAGGTAGGAAGAAGGAGGATGCTCTGACCTTTGACGCCGCTGGCCAAGAGACAGAAATATCGAAGTTCCAGAACGATCGCCTGTTGACACGATGCCAACCAAAGGCCGCAGACCGCTTTGAAGGCGTCGATGCAATTTCCTGTTGAGAACTGTTTTAAGGCGTTTGAAAAAAAAAAAAGATGAGACCTGGTGTAGTGGGGGGGGGGAGGGGAAGCGACAATCCAACCTTGCCGAGGATATGAATGTCGTGGAAGGAAGTGACGTGCGCATCTGTGGGGGGGGGAGGGGGAAGTGGCGAGTGCGTGCGCAGGCCGTCAGTCACGTGCAGACCTTGTCGGGCCCGGACGCGCGCGCGCATCTCGTCAGGTGGCGCTAATCCCCGTGTCGTCAGCAGACGGAGGCCAAACACAGCAGCTGACTACAGATGTAGCCAGTCAGGTGGAAGTGCCTCGCATTCCGCACCCATGCAGATCTCGTTCACGGGCTCGTTATATTGAGTCTCCGTGCTATGTTTAGCCCTCGTGGCTTTGGCCGTCATTGTGTTCGCAGAATTATCTCCACCTTGCTGCCACTTTTAGTGTTTGTTCTCTCCCTTTCCCCCCCCCCACCTCCCTTTACTCGCTGGCTCGTCCTTTCCTAGGTTAGTGGTCCTTACGTCACGATGACAGTATTCTACAGATCAGTTAGGTTACTATGGAAACAACTGGAAGACATAATTTCACAAGAGTTATCTTTCTGTACATCGAAGGCAACATTTATTATTTTAATTCTGTAATTATTAATCATTATCACCATGTCTTTGATGATGATGATGATGATGATGATGATGATGATGATGATGATGATGATGATGATGATGATGATGATGATGATGATGATGATGATGATGATGATGATGATCTATTTAATCTCCCTCTTTGTCACGAGAAGAGAAAAAATAGTAAGCAGTTTTATTGACAATTTTCTACCATGTTGGGTTAACCGTTTCTATTTAGACAGTACGACTCAACATAAAAAAATTGTTTGAAAATTTTGTTGAAAACGAATATTGTGTCAGACAACACGGGTAGGGACTCCAAGCTTCCAGCAGAGACTAGAAACACTGGAAGCCAACTGTAAGAAGCTCGAAGTCGGCGGAAATTGATAATGTAGTATGTCGATGACAGGTGAAGGTCGAGAATAAAGGTGGTCTTGGACAACAGAACTCGGCGATTTAAAGTCAGTGTCAGCAGCAGAAGTTTAGTCTGCACACAGACAGTCTGACAGCTAGACTGGATGTCGATAAATAATACAGGAGGTCTGCAACTTTAACCTAATGAGCCACAAATATCGCCTGTGGACGAAGCGGGGGGGATGGGGACATCGCGAACTGCAGTGCACTGCCGGAGGCTGGTGGTGTTGCAGGTCTAAGGATGTCGGCTCAAAGACAACAACAACAACCTCTGTGTCCAGCCCCGTAATCTCATCGCCAAACATCGGCGGCTCACCAGGTCCTTGACTGTGAGGCGTGGAGACTGGCCATCACAATGCTGCTTCCTTGATCGATGGCAACACAGAATGTATTTGCCTGGCCACTGCTTTCACTGACTGGGATTTTGAGAGCCGTGGTCTGTGCTACATAATCATGTGTGTGCGTGTGTGTGTGTGTGTGTGTGTGTGTGTGTGTGTGTGTGTGTGTGTGTGTGTGTGTGTGTGTGTGCGAGTGCGAGTGCGTGTATGTGTGTATTTCAACTGACTTATGTATATAATTATATATATGTGTGTGTGGTGAAAGAGAGAGATAGCGAGCTTTATACGTGTGTGTGTGTGTGTGTGTGTGTGTGTGTGTGTGTGTGTGTGTGTGAGAGAGAGAGAGAGAGAGAGAGAGCGCGTGTGCGGGTATGTGTGTATTTGAACTGATATATATATATATATATATGTCGGGAAAGAGAGAGAGAGCGCGAGCTTTATACGTGTGTGTGTGTGTGTGTGTGTGTGTGTGTGTGTACGCTCATGCGCTCGTGTATGTGTTATGTGTGTGCGAAAAATGATTCGTGCCCTGTGCGTGCGTGCGTGTGTGTGTGTGTACGTGCGTGTATGTATGTGTATTTGAATTGATTTACGTATATACGTATGAGTGTGTGCGAGCGCCCGTGCGTGTGTGTGTGTGTATTTGAACTGACTTATGTATATATATATAATTGTGTGGTGAAAGAGAGAGAAAGAGCTTTATACATGTGTGTGTGTGTGATGTGTGTGTGTGTGCGTTCATGTATGTGCTATGTGTGTGCGAAAACTGATTCGTGCCCTGTGTGCGTGTGTTTGTTTGTGTGTGTTTGTGTGCGTGTGTTTGTGTGGTGTGTTTGTGTGCGTGTGTTTGTGTGGTGTGTTTGTGTGCGTGTGTTTGTGTCGTGTGTTTGTGTGTGTGTGTTTGTGTGTGTTTGTGTGTGTTTGCGCGCGCTTGCGTTATTGGTTTTAGTTTTCAAAGCCTCTCTTTCGATTTCCTCGCCACTATTCCATTCTGGACAAGCGCGTAGGGATCGACGGATGTGACAGAGAGAGAGAGAAAAAAAAATTGAAATCGACAGTGATATTTTTTAACCGCATCAATTTTTTTCCCAACAGAAAGATGCAAATAAGGCTAAGGATCTGGGCGCAGAAAATCTGTGTTGCGATCTCTCTTGGACATTTGTGTTTATCGCTCCCTCTTCACGTTCAATTTTCCTGTCCACATCCACAAGAGTTTTGCCTCTTTATCGTCCTCGACTCTTTTGCGAATTGTTTCTGCGACCCTTTTTCGTCCCACGTGCAATTTATTCTTTTTTTTTTTGTTATTCTTTGCCCCTTGTATCTGACGTCCGCCAAGAATGAGGTCCAGCGGATAGTGTTGATGACAAGAAGCTGGTGGGAATTGTCATTGCAAGCCTTCAGCTACTCGTCATACTCTCATCTTTCTCTTCGATTTTCCGTCGGTTTGTTTTTTTTTAAGTTTTCCTCTTCTATTTTTAATTTTGTTTGTCTCTTCTCATTTCGCTTAGCTCTGCCCACTGCCGCTCAACGATTTCCACTCCATATCTGCCTTATGATTTCTTTTGAAACAAAACTCTGTCCTATCCATCTTTTTTCACTACGGATCTATATTACAATGCTGATTGTTTCTTTTTTTGATGGATTTCCTAATGTCTTTCAATATAGATGGAAAAAAAGATGGAAGTAGTAACGAATGATGGATGAGCTAAGTATAATTATTCACTTGTGTAAACTCTTGCAGGGCGATAATTTCATATCTCGATGTTCAACTTTTTGTTCTTTATGTACCCGGGGTAGGCCTTTCTTTTCAAAGAAAATAAGAGATTTAGCAACAGCACTTACCAAGGGCTTCCTGCTTTTGCCAAAGTGTCTGTAAGTCATCCAAACAGGTCTGTTTATGTTTGTTTGAAGATAAATCCAGGGCTCGGTCTCCTTCCCTGATGGCTACTAATGTTTAGTCCTTATATCACTACCCCAGTTTTGCACAATATTTATGCGAATGCTGATGTTTAGAGTAAACTTGTGTCAGATTATAAACATTTCTTATCTTTATTGTTAACGAATTTTGAAAAAATGTTCACGACTGTTCTGAGCAAATGTTGCTACGAATCTGCTGAGCCTCTCAGTCCGTCAGTCCATCAATCAGTTGTTGCTTGACTTGTGCCGGGCACTAATGGGGGGGGGGACATGAATAAATGGGCAGCTGACAAGGCCCGCCACTCACGCCTGTCTTGGGCGATAGTTAGCAGGTCCTGCACAAGACGACCAGTCCACTCTTTATCTTTCTTAAGCCAGTTCTTCCTCTGATCACAGCAGTGTCGACCACTCTCCAAAAGTACCTTGAAAAACAATATTCGACAGAGTATCGTGCCGAGTCGCAGGACCAGACCAGATCAGCTTGAGCCGCTTGGCTGTTGCAAGCAGGGGTCACTGGTGTCCTGTGAGTGTGGTGACCATGTTTGGTGCAAAGACAGTAGACTATGTTCACTGTGCGAGATCCGGAGCAGCCTCCCTAGATACTTGCATTTGAATCCCTAGATTCTTCCCTTCGTGTTGGTGAGCAGATTCACCTGTTAACATCCATAAAGCAGGATGGGTACAACGAGGGACCTGTACAAGTTGTATATCGTAGATGTGGTTACACGAGACCCTGTCCAGCCTCAGCTTTACCGACCTTGCTGTCGCGATCCTGATGCGAATACCTGTAATGTAGCTACCGTCTATTCATACCGACATCTTTTCTGTTCAGACTGACACCTGCTCTGCTCATACCGACACCTGCTCTGTTCACACTGACATCTACTCTGTTCATACCGACACTTGCTCTGTTCATACTGACACCTGCTCTGTTCCTACCGACACCTGCTCTGTTCATACTGACACCTGCTCTGTTCCTACCCACACCTGCTCTGTTCCTACCGACACCTGCTCTGTTCATACTGACACCTGCTCTGTTCCTACCGACACCTGCTCTGTTCATACCGACACCTGCTCTGTTCCTACTGACACCTGCTCTGTTCACACTGACATCTGCTCTGTTCCTACCGACACCTGCTCTGTTCATACTGACACCTGTTCTGTTCCTATTGACATCTGCTCTGTTCACACTGACATCTGCTCTGTTCATACCGACACCTGCTCTGTTCATACTAACACCTGCTCTGTTCCTATTGACATCTCCTCTGTTTACACTGACATCTGCTCTGTTCAGACAGACACCTGCTCTGTTCCTACCGACACCTGTTCTGTTCACACCGACACCTGCTCTGCTCATACCGACACCTGCTCTGTTCATACTGACACCTGTTCTGTTCAGATTGACACCTGGTCTGTTCATACCAACACCTGTTCTGTTTATACCAACATCTGCTCTGTTCCTACTGACACCTGCTTTGTTCACATTGACACCTGCTCTGTTGTGATTGACACCTGCTCTGTTCACACTGACACCTGCTCTGTTCAGAATGACACCTGCTCTGTTCACACTGACACCTGCTCTGTTTAGAATGACACCTGCTCTGTTCGCATTGGTACCTGGCCTGTTCACACTGACACCTGCTCTGTTTAGAATGACACCTGCTCTGTTCACACTGACACCTGCTCTGTTTAGAATGACACCTGCTCTGTTCCTACTGACACCTGCTCTGTTTAGAATGACATCTGCTCTGTTCACATTGACACCTGCTCTGTTCCTACTGACACCTGCTCTGTTCATGTCGACACCTGCTCTGTTCCTACTGACACCCGCTCTGTTCCTACTGACACCTGCTCTGTTCAGACCGACACCTGCTCTGTTCCTACTGACACCTGCTCTGTTCACACTGACACCTGCTCTGTTCCTACTGACACCTGCTCTGTTCCTACCGACACCTGCTCTGTTCATACTGACACCTGCTCTGTTCATACTGACACCTGCTCTGTTCATACCGACACCTGCTCTGTTCATACCGACCCCTGCTCTGTTCCTACCGACACTTGCTCTATTCATACCGACACCTGCTCTGTTCCTACCGACACCTGCTCTGTTCATACTGACACCTGCTCTGTTCACACTGACATCTGCTCTGTTCCTACCGACACCTGCTCTGTTTAGAATGACATCTGCTCTGTTCACATTGACACCTGCTCTGTTCATACTGACACCTGCTCTGTTCACACTGACATCTGCTCTGTTCCTACCGACACCTGCTCTGTTCAGACCGACACCTGCTCTGTTCCTACTGACACCTGCTCTGTTCACACTGACACCTGCTCTGTTCCTACCCACACCTGCTCTGTTCCTACCGACACCTGCTCTGTTCATACTGACACCTGCTCTGTTCATACTGACACCTGCTCTGTTCCTACCGACACCTGCTCTGTTCATACCGACACCTGCTCTGTTCAGACCGACACCTGCTCTGTTCCTACCGACACTTGCTCTGTTCATACCGACACCTGCTCTGTTCCTACCGACACCTGCTCTGTTCATACTGACACCTGCTCTGTTCACACTGACATCTGCTCTGTTCCTACCGACACCTGCTCTGTTCAGACCGACACCTGCTCTGTTCCTACTGACACCTGCTCTGTTCACACTGACACCTGCTCTGTTCATACTGACACCTGCTCTGTTCATACTGACACCTGCTCTGTTCCTACCGACACCTGCTCTGTTCATACCGACACCTGCTCTGTTCCTACCGACACCTGCTCTGTTCATACTGACACCTGCTCTGTTCACACTGACATCTGCTCTGTTCCTACCGACACCTGCTCTGTTCATACTGACACCTGTTCTGTTCCTATTGACATCTGCTCTGTTCACACTGACATCTGCTCTGTTCATACCGACACCTGCTCTGTTCATACTAACACCTGCTCTGTTCCTATTGACATCTCCTCTGTTTTTCACTGACATCTGCTCTGTTCAGACTGACACCTGCTCTGTTCCTACCGACACCTGTTCTGTTCACACCGACACCTGCTCTGCTCATACCGACACCTGCTCTGTTCATACTGACACCTGTTCTGTTCAGATTGACACCTGGTCTGTTCATACCAACACCTGTTCTGTTTATACCAACATCTGCTCTGTTCCTACTGACACCTGCTTTGTTCACATTGACACCTGCTCTGTTGTGATTGACACCTGCTCTGTTCACACTGACACCTGCTCTGTTCAGAATGACACCTGCTCTGTTTACACCGACACCTGCTCTGTTTAGAATGACTCCTGCTCTGTTCACACTGACACCTGCTCTGTTTAGAATGACACCTGCTCTGTTCGCATTGGTACCTGCTCTGTTCACACTGACACCTGCTCTGTTTAGAATGACACCTGCTCTGTTCCTACTGACACCTGCTCTGTTTAGAATGACATCTGCTCTGTTCACACTGACACCTGCTCTGTTCCTACTGACACCTGCTCTGTTCATGTCGACACCTGCTCTGTTCCTACTGACACCCGCTCTGTTCCTACTGACACCTGCTCTGTTCAGACCGACACCTGCTCTGTTCCTACTGACACCTGCTCTGTTCACACTGACACCTGCTCTGTTCAGACTGACACCTGCTCTGTTCATACTGACACTTGCTCTGCGTTGCCAATGACCATGGCTTTACTCCGAGCCTCAGTAAAAAAAAATCAAATAATAGTGGGAGTGTAATTGTTTTTCTTATGACTGTAAAACTACTGATTAGGTGAATACTATTTCCCATACATCTCGATAAATAGCGCCTTCTCTTCTCGATAACCAGCTTAGAAATGTCACCATGTACAGCAATATCAACATTGGGATACACGCTTATACACAGTTATGCCAAATGAACACACGGTCATAGTTCTGCCAGTGACTAAGACTTACACAAGGTGAACATATCCACACACAATGTTCACATCTGTAGTCTTGACCTCTTTCTGTGTATTATAGTGTTTGTGGGTGTGTGTATCTTGAGAACAGAATGTGGAAGTGTTTACCCACATTTGAAGAAATAGCGTCTTGCACTGAGTTTTACCCAGTCATTTGAAAAAAAACCCACCGCCCCACTAGTCTCTTAAACTCTTAGCTTTATGAATAATTTAGTCTACTACCAATCTTCACCTTATATTACCCCCTCGGGATGTCCTTTTAAGAATCTGTGTCAATGTTGCCATCTTTCTAGTTCAGAAATCAGCTTAAATGACGAGGACACTTGAGGAAGAGTAGTTGGTTAGCCTCTGTCAGCTCTTCCCTTAGCGACTGGCTAATCTCGCGCAGTTAGCGTGAACTCTCGTGCAGAATCCCGCGCAGGTTTTATCACCATGGTGCAATCATGAAATACGAATCACGCAATGATTGCTTTCTAGGCTGTACTTAGATATACACTTACATCACATTTACTTGTCGACTTTTCACACTAAAAGTCAGGCCTTTGATATTATTGTCATTGATTTATCGAGTCGCACGATCTTTCGAAGCCCGACGCAAGTTTTTATTTTGTTTTTTATTGAAGAGTGTAGTTTGTGAGGGGCTTACACGCAGTTCAGTAATATGGTAAAAGTTAGTTCTGTCTGTAAAAGGTTCTCGAAGACTGGAAGAACTATTCTGCAACATTTTGTTCTAGTATTGTATTATGATATGCATCTCTTACTCCTAACCAATTTTCTTTAACACGGGTGCACTCCGGTACAGGCTTCCTGAAGATTTCATTCTCTTACGACTGGAGTCCTGTCTGTGTAGAATATTTTATCTTCATTTGTTGCAAAGTCTACAACCTACTCTCGTTCTCACAGTGCACTGCCATTTATAGGACTCTGGACCTCGAGTACCAAAGCCAGTGCCAACAGCATTGCACAACCGACTGAACTCAGACTTCATAAAATCGTTCTTTAATAGACGATGGAACCATATCTCTTTTTTTTGTAAAATAACATCAGTGTCTAATGGAGTCTCTTGCGGCGGGGCAAAATGGTGATAGACATTGAGATTATGTGGAGGAAAGAAACAAAAAAAAGACTAACCAGGAATATAAAAAGTGCTTCTGGGAAAACAAAGTTGCACTGATTCCATCTTTATTATTCGAGCAGCGTACTCTCGTGAAGACATGTCGGAAAACTTGACCTGATGGCCTGTTAGAAGTCCTTCCACGCAATCGTGGATCGCTGCCTCTCCACATCCACTTTCCGGTTTCCCTGAAGTTGCGATAAACTTTCACTTTAGAGGATCGCTAGAGGCTTAGCCAGACAACAGATAATATTTGTGAGTGAGAGCATTAAATCCCTCCTGGTTTTTTTTTATCTTTCTGGCCTTTGTTGTCACACACTGACGACAGTGACGGAGTGTAGCTGAACAACTACAGCACAATATGCACGAAATGCAGGACTGAATACTTTATAGCGATGTTATCATCTCAAGATAAACATTTGCGGATATATGTGTGCAGAAAATACAAAGCAGGATAAGAACAAAATACATTACTGTACATGTTTTGGTGTGACACACAGTAGCTCACAACAAAGATAACTTTTATGTGAATTTATACTCACAATTAGATTTGTCTCATTCCTCTACTTCTACTCCAGTTTGTCCTCGTTTCAATATAAAGTGGTGGTGGTGGTTGGGGGAATTAGTGTTCACGCCGAGTCAGCAACTAAGGCTTATCGTGGCAAGACAGCCAGCTTGTAACCATCAGATGCCACATACAGAGAAAGAATAGCGTGCCCGAGACGAGAGCTGAACCGGAGACAGCCAATCCTCACTGTACTGGTGAACGCTGGCGTCGGTGTGAATGAAAATGACTGAACAGATCCCAAACTAAGATGCCCAAACAAAGTAATAGGATACCCCATCTACGAAACCTCGTCTTCGAGGGGAAATAACCTGAATGACAAGTTCCGTTCAAATTAATGAATTCAACGAGGTGGCGCCTTTCGAGATCGAGTCGCCACAAGAACCAACCTTTTTTGCCTTTGTCTGTAGTCCGGCCTCTCCTTTAGTGTTTTAGTGTGACAGTTAGCGGGTTTCTTGCACAATTATCGAAGCGGAACGCTTACAACCAAAGCCTGTTACTTCGGGTCGCCGCACGCTACAGCGCGAATAACGAACGAGATTTTGCGAGATTTCTCGCGGCAAATCGTAGGATACGTCCATCATTCGTCGACAGTTGTGACAAGGCGTTTCCGTAGCTACCCGGATGTTTGTAGCCGGATGTTTTTAAAAACTGGCCGTTGTAGACGTTACACACGGTGACAGACCTTGGGAAGTAGGCGTAATTCTCGGGGGATGGGGGGAAGGTCGGGGGCAGCTATTGGACCACCTTGAAGATAGAAGCTTGAATTGAGTGATCCACATTTCGCAGTTTGTGCTTGAGGGAAGCGAAAATAAAGGAGAAAAAAACTTGTCGCAATATGTGGAAACAGAAGCAGAGACCATACAGTCATACATCCCACATAAAAATAAAAAAGTCAAATAAAATAATAAGAGTCAAAGGCATGCTCCAATTTCTTACAAAATGATTTCAAAACTGGAGTGGTGAGAACTTTATACAGAAGGTTTAAATAAAAGGAAGGCTTCTGCGCCGTATCATATTTAACATCTACTACCTTTTATCCTGACTATAATTAGAGAACAAGAAATCTAAATGTAAACAAAACAGAGCGATACGGAAAGAGAGAGAGAGACAACCAACAAACTATTGATCGCCCCAATGAAGAAAACTGTTTGTTTCAGGCCTCGTGACCTAAACATCCAGGCAATGAGCACAGTTCCCTCAATAGAATTGGACATATTGAGTACTATTGATATATTTTAGACAGTTTCATATAACGGATAAAAATAATAAAGTATGTCTCACAGTTACAAAGACTGATAACCAGAGGAGCACGAGGACACCCCTAGACCCTTAGTGGTAGACACAGGAAAGACAAGACAGACAAAGGAGACATTTTCAGTTATAAACCATTCATTAGAAGAAAATGTATTTAGATATTGTTAACCCGTTAACAGAAACTGGGTTCAGATAAGACCCAGGGTTTTAAAAACCAAGCAAACATGCGACAGCATCGAGAGCAAACTTTTAAATCATGGTGACCTGGAAAAAGACAGAGAACGATAAACTCATTAACATGGTTGATTGCTACTTTATACCCGGAACTGTCACCTGAAAACTATTTTGATCTCACTTTCCATCATACCTGAACATCCACTAATTATATCTTAATTTTTTTTTCAGAGGAGAAATTTCAATGAACCCGACGAGGTTATACAAAGGAATGCCGTCGGAAAAATAGATTTTACCTCGGGTGTGGAAGAAGATTGTTGCCATAGCGACTAAGTCGTTCTCTGGGAAACTATTGGCGTGCTCATCAACTCGGCGGAAAAGCGTCCAGTTCCCTTTAATCTACTGTCAATAATCCGCTCCTTCTCGATTACCAAATCAAAAACTCTTTTTCATTAAAGGAAGATGTCCGTGTGCAAACACGCATGCGCAGACGCACTCGCTTCTTGCGCACGCAGGTACTCACCTGTAAAGCGCATGCGCGAGGAGTCAACGCAGATAAACTGCGCTTATTAACATATCTACAACCTCCCTTTAAAGTACCTGCGGCTTCCTTTCGCATCCTACTTAGTGCCCAGCAAAAGTTGTCGAAGTCCAAAAGTATTCTCGTGGCAAGGACCCCGAAATTTCAAAGCGAGAAATCCGTGGACAAGTCCGTTTAATGATGTCGCCACGTTGGGAAATGGACAATTTCCTGCTCATGAATATTAGAATACACACCACTACGTCTGCCATTGTCAGACACTCTCTAATTTTCTACACGGTCATGCGTCAATGCTAAAAGCAATTATTAGCATATCAATGGCGCAGCCTGATTTGCTTTTTTTTTAAAAAAAAAAGGAAAGAACCATCTTTTGTGTCAGACAGAATTGAAAGGTGACCGCGAACAACAATCGATTCCTTTGAGATTTTCTTCGGCCCTGTCAACAATTTTCAAATCAAAAACCTTTGCAGCCACAATAATATAGCATCATTTTCGATTTTCACTATCGGCTTGTGGAATTAGGAGAGTGGCTGTTTGAAATCGCTCTTAAGAATTCGCGCCTCAGTAATCCTCCTGCTAATTCATATTAGCATGTTACGTGTAACTTATTTGCATTCCTTTGATGCAGGTGCCGAAGGTAAAGTGGATGTATCTTTGAAGATCACCTCAACCGGTTCCGGTAGAAATCCAGTTGAGCCAAAGAAATAAAAACAACCGGATACCACATCGCTGGTAGCACCTTTGAAACTACCTTCGTGATTATAATCAGTGGATATTGGGATTTTCAGCATCTTGTTTTCCATCACAAGCAACTCTGCACACGAAACGCTTGAGTGACTCAGCAACTGAGAGAGAAGCAAAACAGTTTCTAAATGAACCACGGAACTTGAGGGTTTAATTTTCTTCTATTAATTAAGTCATGCGATTAATTATCAATAAAACTCGTGTGTGAGACAAATTGCTTTTGTCTCTCTTCTTTCGCTGTCCAATCTTTTCCAAGACCAGAATTGTGTAAATAACGAAGATAGAGATTTGTTGATGTTTGGAGAGGTCACCTGTCCTTTACTTCCGGTTTTTTTCTATTATCATTTCTCTCTGCACTCCATCTCCCGGCTACATTAGTCATGTCAGACTGCTCCAGTTATTTGTATAAATCCTTCTGTTTGCATGCTTTTTCCCCAATCTGCCACAAACTTGTTCGATCTGCAAGTTTCAGTTTCTTGTTTCTTTTCCTCCTTTCTTCTGAATGTACTGTTTGCAATAACGGACCCTCTTTTATTTCTAAACATGTATGGTAGTGGAGTGTGTGTGTGGGGGGGGGTTGGGGTGGATAAGTGTGTGCGTTAATGCGTGCATAAATGCGTGAGACCTTCTTCCAAAACTGTCGAGTTTTGAAGAGCTTTCCAGTGACGTCATTTCCGCTGAAACCATTTCTTATTCTGGTGTAATGGGGGATGCACGCCCTTTCTTCCCAGTATTCCCTGTCGCCGCTTTTGGCAGGTCGCAGCCTTTTTATCCGGGAGCGAGGCTAAACCGAAACGAATTCAAAGAGACCGGCACTACGCCCCCGTGTGGGCTTCTGAGGCTCTTCTTCAGCTGTAGGCAGGCTGCTTAAAGTACATCTTCTTTCCGAAGTCAGCCGTGACTGATTATCGCTAATGCCGGTCATACCCAATCGATATCGAAATCCCGGACACCTTATCTCTGAAGATTAATTTGAAAGTGAATAAGGGACGGAGGGTGGGGAGAGAGGGATTGAAAGGGAAAGCAGGAAGCGCGAAGGGATGTGTATGAACTGAAAGAACAGAAGGAAAAGGAAATAAAAAGAAAAGAAAAAACAGAGAGAGAGAGAGAGAGCATTAATGGGCGAGGGAGCGGAAAGAAGAAAAAAAAGTGGATATGAGGACGAGGGAGTGAAAAAGTGAGAGAGAGAGAGAGAGATGAGACAACGTGTGCCCGCCTCCCTTCACTACCATTTTTTTTTCTAGATATGGCAGCGAGACGACATGGTATGAAAGGGTTGATTTCCAGTAAGCTACCTGCTCCGGCAGGGGTTTGTGATGACCATGACCCGGTCCTTGCGGGCGAGTTCAAAGGCCGAGGCTTTTTGCGAAGACACAAGATGCTTCTTTCAGATGCAGCGCGTCGAGCCTCTGCGCATCGCCGGAAGCGGTCGCCATTGTGGGATTTCCTTGCAGCCATCCTGCCGCCTGTTGGGTTTTGTCTCATCGTTTGAGCAGCTCGGTACATCGGTCTCTGATGTGTTTCTCTACTTTTATTATTATTTTCTTTCTCTTTTCTTCTACCCTTTTATTCCCTTTTTCTGTTCTTGTTCTTTGTTTCTTGCCACTTTGTTTCTCTCAATAACGAGTTTTTTATACCATAGTCCTTCTGTGATAATTTCCTTCCTCCCATCCCTTCTTGTTTTTGTAAACTATTTACGAGATAACTTTAAAAAATTGCCCATTTGATTTCTGTTATCAGTCATGAGGATTTTTGCGTTATGTTCACCTGAGAGGTGTGCACGATTATTGTGTATTTATTTACATATGTATTCATGAAGGGACCACAGGATTCATACTTGTATTTGTTTTTATAAAGCTTTAAGCTATTATTCAGTAAAATGAGTGGCTTATTCCTAGAAAATGTTATTCGATTCGATTTTAGTGATTCACTGGTATTAATTGAAGAGCAGAGTGTCTTAGCCATATTTTTTCTTTTCTCATTCTATTTTTTTCTCTCTCATTCTCCTTGTTTAGTATCGCGTGTCTCTACTTTCTTTTTCTCTATTATGAACTTTCTCTCTCTCTCTCTCTCTGCATTTTTCCTCACGTCCATCCTTTCTCATTCACCCTCTTTAGTCCCCACTCATCCCGAAAATGTCAAATTGCAGCGACACAGCATCTGGGTTTTGACCTGGCCACCCGCACAAGACCCTCCTTATCGTTTCAGGCAGCACTACCCCGACATCAGACAGAGCCATACAAACGGTTTGTCGTATCGTCTCTGTCCTATTAACATGTTCTTTGCAAAAGTGCGTTCTTCGGGGACAGTATAGCTATACCCTCTTCTCTCTTGAAAGCTTCAAAAGGAGTGGTGTGGCCTGACAAACCGTTTTATTGAAGAGTTACAGCTGCGAGGTGGAGGGAAAAGCTGGAACGGAGTTTAGACGGAAAGGAGGAGAAGAATCGAGCTATAATTGGCATTGCCAGACGGTTTGGCCTTGTCACTCTTCCACCAACGGCCGCCTTGCTGTCACTGAGCGCTGTTCACCTTCCCTCCAAGTGAAAGACGATAAGTTTGGGAGGAATCCGTTTGCTGAACAGCGGCTTGAGACAGCATGGCGGCTTCTTTCCAAGGAAAACATTTTCGGGGAAAGCCACTGGTGTGTGCGTGCGTGCTTGGGTGCGTGCGTGCGTGAATGTGATCTTAAAAGGAAATAATAGGTGTTGGGGTGACTGTGTGCGTGCGTGCTTGGGTGCGTGCGTGCGTGCTCAAAAAATCGTGACTGCAGAAATTCGGTTTGTTGCGATGTCGCTGAATTAGACAACACCTTATAGTTTAGAGTATAATAAAAAGACACTGAAGCTTGTCTTGTCCTAACATTGTTTTCACTTCTTCTGGTTCTAAAAGGATAGACTACGTGGTGGTGGTGGGGGGGGGAAGCGGGGCTGAAAAGCTCGTGGTAAAAAGTGCAAACGTGTGTAAAAGTATTTAAATGAAAAAGTGCACAAACGTGGTGATGTGTGTAGAACTACTGCGGTGTGTGGGTGTGCTCTCAACCGAGGAGAAACTATGATCACGAACTTGTATGACTGGACTTCTTGCAGACGATTTTTTTTTTAAGTTAAGTCATAGAACGAGGCTGGCGTGTACAAAGCTTCCGGTTTATTCATATTCATTGTTAAGGCTCGCCGAGACTAACAGCGGAGGACTTCGTAAGAGGCTAAGCGTTGGTCTCGGCAGACAGACAGCAGTCCACCCTGTAGGTGGATGACAATGTTAGCGAGAGGGTGTACATTACTTTACAAACGTATTTTATGTTTCATTTCACACCTACATTATGGTCTGCAACATTACAAACGTAGACTACATTGTGTTACACATTTACAGTACTTGTATCAGATTACAGACCACATCAAACCATATTACCATACATTATATTACGCTATGCTATATCACAGACTAAACTAAATTAGAGTACACACATGCATTAAGTGCATGAGATCACAGAGGTATGTCATATTACATGATAATGCATTACACGTGTATTAAATGTATGAGATCACAGAGGTATATCATTTTACATGATAATGCATTACACACGTGTGTGAGCAAGAGTCGCACGCGTGTACGCGCATGCGTGGTTTTAACACGTGCATGCAGGTTTGTACAGCTGCAGAGACTCTCGCCTGCTTGTGGTTATGCATCTCCGTCTTTCCAGTTAGAGGTTATGCAAAATGAAACTGAACACTTCAAAAAAAAAAAAAACTCCAAATGGAATCTTTTCGCTTATTTCGAACCGCCAAAGAAACGCCCCGATCAGCCGAGAGATTGAATTTCCACGGCAGTCGAGGAGCTTCGCCATCGCTCCAGATGCAAACGCAGATCAGATCATTTTTGTTCTCCTTCCTCACTGCTTCTAAAAGCAGGTTCATTTCCGTTTAATCCTAAACGAGTTATGGTACAGCCCACATGGAAGTCCTCAGGCAGCTTTAATCGATGGGGGGGAAGATACAGAACAATATAAGCCTCTTCTGTGTGTGTGTGTGTGTGTGTGTGTGTGTGTGTGTGTGTGTGTGTGTGTGTGTGTCGGGCAGTCCAGTAGTGCAGCGGTTCTCTTCACGAATACAGTGAGGATTGGCGGTCCCGGGTTCAGATCTTGTCTCTGCATGTAACACCTGTTTACACGGTCGGTTCCTTACCCGCGACATCGCCATAGTTTCCGGCTCAGATCAAAACTCCAACTCCTCGCCTTCCTCTACCCACAACCCCCCACCCCCCGACCTCCACCACACTCTTTGCCAGCCTCTACCCATAGCTACACGCAAATATATTCCTGCTCTTTGTTGGGCCCTGCACTTAATTATAATGACACCGATGAGGAAATAATTACTGTGAAGCATGTAGTACTTCCACTGATATCTCATTGACTGCGTTAGTTCTTGTTAAGACCTGAAAGGTTACAGCTTTTGTTCTTCGATACATTGGAAAGTAAACAGTCATCTGGCGCAGTAATACACGGGGTCACAAGAAGTGTCTACCTAGGATACCTTTCTCACAAGTAGAGATGCATTCTTTTTTTGTTCATTTTGTTAATGTGTTGACCAGTGAACTGTTACGTGTGCTGGGGCTCATTCGTGGCCCTAGTGTGACGTGTGCTGTGTGTAGGATGTGTTATTAGGAACTACATTGACTAGGGAGTGTATTACGGCTAGTGTGCTGTGTGTAGGATGTGTTATTAGGAACTACATTGACTAGGGAGTGTGTTACGACTAGTGTGATGTGTGCTGTGTGTAGGATGTGTTATTAGGAACTACGTTGACTAGGGAGTGTATTACGACTAGTGTGATGTGTGCTGTGTGTAGGATGTGTTATTAGGAACTACATTGACTAGGGAGTGTATTACGACTAGTGTGATGTGTGCTGTGTGTAGGATGTGTTATTAGGAACTACATTGACTAGGGAGTGTATTACGACTAGTGTGATGTGTGCTGTGTGTAGGATGTGTTATTAGGAACTACATTGACTAGGGAGTGTATTACGACTAGTGTGATGTGTGCTGTGTGTAGGATGTGTTATTAGGAACTACATTGACTAGGGAGTGTATTACGACTAGTGTGATGTGTGCTGTGTGTAGGATGTGTTATTAGGAACTACATTGACTAGGGAGTGTATTACGACTAGTGTGATGTGTGCTGTGTGTAGGATGTGTTATTAGGAACTACATTGACTAGGGAGTGTGTTACGACTAGTGTGATGTGTGCTGTGTGTAGGATGTGTTATTAGGAACTACATTGACTAGGGAGTGTATTACGACTAGTGTGATGTGTGCTGTGTGTAGGATGTGTTATTAGGAACTACATTGACTAGGGAGTGTATTACGACTAGTGTGATGTGTGCTGTGTGTAGGATGTGTTATTAGGAACTACATTGACTAGATAGTGTATTACGACTAGTGTGATGTGTGGTGTGTGTAGGATGTGTTATTAGGAACTACATTGACTAGGGAGTGTATTACGACTAGTGTGATGTGTGCTGTGTGTAGGATGTGTTATTAGGAACTACATTGACTAGGAGTGTATTACGACTAGTGTGATGTGTGTTGTGTGTAGGATGTGTTATTAGGAACTACATTGACTAGGGAGTGTATTACGACTAGTGTGATGTGTGCTGTGTGTAGGATGTGTTATTAGGAACTACATTGACTAGGGAGTGTATTACGACTAGTGTGATGTGTGCTGTGTGTAGGATGTGTTATTAGGGACTACATTGACTAGGGAGTGTATTACGACTTGTGTGATGTGTGCTGTGTGTAGGATGTGTTATTAGGAACTACATTGACTAGGGAGTGTATTACGACTTATGTGACGTTTAATATTTGTGTTTGTGCTGTGTGTAGATGCCGTCCTATGACTTGGAGCTACGTCATTTTGTTCTGACGTCACATTATTTTCACGTCACACCATCTGTCATTTGTGAAGCGCCTTGAGTTCGTCCTAAAGGGAGGTAAGGCGCTATACAAACTAACTTCTATTATTATTATTATTATTTCCATTTTGCTTTCTCAGTCGTGCAAATTAATAGAATACTTATGACAACAATAAGCTTTTATTTGTTTGACACTTTTGTCGTGTGTTTGCTTCTCGCTATGTCTAAATGTCCACCTATCCTTCTATTCTTTTCCACAAAGCTTAGATTTTTCTATCGGTATTTTTTTTTAATCCACGGCACGTTAATAGAAATATCAAGCAAATAAAAGAAAATGGGGGCCTTGCTGGCTTTGGGCTGACGCACTTCAAGTGTTATAAAAGGGCTTCCAAGATGGTCGGTTTTCATTTATGAGTCGACTTAATCAAGACCTTACACAGCCCCGTTCAATAAGCTGGAAAAGGGCAGCCGTAAAATGATAATGAGGATTCACTATTTTGTTTTCTTCCGCTGGACCCAAACTGCGCGGAATCAGAGAAGTTTCTAGAACGACAAACGTCCCTAAAGTTCCATCGCAAACGTTAAGATTTTTTTTTTAAATCAGACATGTCATTCGTATCCTGTGGGTTTTCTCTTAACGAAGGGAAAGCCAAAACCTTTAAAATTTTAACTTGGAAAATCTCTCTTTTTTTTGGAACTTTTTTCAGTTCTCTCTACATTCCTTAAAAGCGAGGCATTTAACGACGAGAATAAAACGCCCAAACTGTTCACCAACGCTGCCAATTTTTCTTCTCTTCTTCCACCAGGTTTGCGTGATGCTGCGTTTCTCCAGAAAAGAAATGAAACGTTCTGTGCGCATGCGTTGTTTGATGACGTCATTTCCCCCGGTGCGTTTCCGTTTTATTTCTGCGGGGGTCCGCTAACCTGTTCCTGCGATGCCACCAAAGGCCCCTCAGCGTAATGTAAATTACCCGGCTGGTAATGTAACCCCCCACCCTGCGTCATCGATACCTGACAGCAATCATTTCCTGTTGATCGCGCATGCTCCAGGCATCGGGGTGGGACAGGGGGTGGGGCGGGAGCGGAATAAGAAGCCTAGAGGCCTGGCACAGGAACAAAATTTAGCCTGAGGAGCTAACGGTGATATTTAAAATAAAAGTTAGATAAAAGCACGTGCGTTTGTTCGCATATGTGTGTGTGCGCGAACGCACGCGTGTGTGTTTGTGTGCATGTCTGTCTGTATGAGTAAGGGTCAGACATAATTGGGGGCAAGAATGACTAAAAGATTGTCGACACGCAGTCTAACTTCCGTACTGTACAACCAGAATGGGTCAAAACCTGTTGACAGCAACTTCGACCTCTCGTTGTGACCATTGATGAACCTCAGCCAAAAAGAACAGATGCGCGGAGAAAGGGAAGAACGAAGCATTTTTGAAGAAAAAAACTTTACTGACTGATGTAAATTAGGATTATTAGTAATCTTGGTCCATTATGTAAAGAGTTGTGCATACCCCTCAGCTGTTGAATTTGAGTTTGAAAAGCTATTTTTGTCTGAGATGCTTTCCTTGTTTTTTATGGCCTAAAGAAAATAGTGACCTCTGAATAAAACTTTCAGACCAAAACAAGAAATCCCTGATGGCAAAAACTGGGAAATTTATCAAGAGATCAAGATGCAAAAAATTATAGAGACAGTAGGTGAAGCTCATTCTGATACTTAAGTTCTTGAATATTTTTTAAACATTGTTCTTCGTGCTAAATATGAATTTGTTATTGCCCTCTTGGATTTTAGAGTCTAGTGACGTCACGTGTGACCGGCAAACGGTCAACAAACAACTGGAGCTTTGGGAACAAAAGGAGTATGGTCTGGAGAAGCTGTATGCTCTGAACGGAACTCACACCGGGTGATCTAAAAATCACTATGGATGCTTATTCTTATATGTATGAAATGTCTTGATCCTCTTTAAAAGCTTTAGCCATCGTCTTCTGTCAAACTGTTTTGGCTAAAAGCGTTTAATCAAGGCAGGCCACTCTGTGTGGAGAGAAGAAAATGGCAACTGGAAGGAGCTGAACACCGCAAATCATTTTCTTGACAAACTTTTCTAACTTAAAGTTTCATGGAGACAATGAAGAAAGGACACAAGAAATGATAAATACGAATAAAAATACTGTGCCGATATTGTTGGTACTGGTACGTGTCTGTTTTCACATACAATTTTCTGGCTTCCAGAACTCCACAGTCTATGACTATCCTAGCATACTGCTGATTGCCTCCAGTAGTTCAGTCCAGAAATTCTTGAACAGAATCTGGATATTTCTCAGTGATTGTGAAACTAATCTGATGATCTTACTACAAGAATTCTGCTATTTTTCAGTGATTTTAAAACTAACCCCATACACTGTACAGCACATAGAGTCGACTCTGGAGTTGAAAATTGCGTTATATAAATCTGCTTTAATAATAATAATAATAATAATAATAATAATAATAATAACAACAATAATAATAATAATAAAATGATAAGATGTTTTCCTCGTTGACATGACAAGAAGGAAAATACACCCAGGTCATGTTAGCGTCACGAAGATTAAAAGAATACAGAATATATAATACATATTTATTAAGCATGATAATATGTTAACAAGGTAGTCTCGTGTTATTTTAGTTGCTAGGTTAGAGATTGAATTTTGCTCGGGTACATCTTTTCAGGAGCTAGTGCACTGCGGGCGCCCCCCCCCCCCGGGTATTAAACTGACTAATACAATCACTCTAGTCTCGAACACCAGTGGTTTGACTACTTGGTCATCCGCTTACAGAAGCTCACGAGAGACTAGAAATAATAATGAGCAACACCGTGTCCTGATTGTTTTCTTCCACTCAAGTAAGACTCAGAGCAGGGTGGCTTAGACACAGCTGTCGTACTGACATCATCCTGATCATCATCATCATCATCATCATCATCATCATCATCATCATCATCATCATCATCATCATCATCATCTATAGCAGCAGCAGCAGCACCAACAGCAGCAAATGGGTCGATCCCTTCACAACTCTTTCAAAACGCATCTTTTGGTTTTGAGGTCAAGAATCAACGAAGCGAAACAACTTGACGAAACCTATTTTCTTCTTATCTTCTCTGAGAATTTGCTTACAAATAAGAAAGTGGCGGGGGGGAGTTAGGGCTTCGGTTTTGGAACTACGGACACAGAGGCGGAGGGACCGTTGGTAGGGCTTGGCGCACGTGCAGATCTCATCGACTTGTTGGCCTTGTCTGAAATTCCCGAGTCGGTCACGTGGTCAATTTTCACAGCTGATGCAGCTGCCTCTTTGACAAGCCAGACACATATTCTACATTAATGCCGGTAGTATTCTGCATTAATTCCTGTAATATTCTCAGTTAATTCTTAGAATCAAGTAAAGAAAGACGCATTTTAGAGCAACAGACAAGTGTAATCTTGTGCTCCCAGTGCTTGCGGCAGAAAAAGGATTGGGGTAATCATGAAGATTAGAAGTTCCAATAAATGAAACTTTAAAAAAGTCCAATAAACATGAATATTTAAAACACGGGAAGAAATCAACATTGTAAAATCAGCAAAGGGAACATTTTTATAGTGTGTTATTGTTTGAGTGGATATGAGAAATTCTCCAAGTGTTCAGCTCCATTCCATGGGATCAGGCAAGAAATGTTTAAGAGAATAATCCCACAGCATAAAACATCGTGATATTTTGAAGTTTTTTTTCTCGAAGATCAAAATTATAGCTCTGTTGAGAGTCTGAAAAGGAGTTTTATCACGATGCCATTGATATCCCGTCATTCTCTAGTGATACTGATGGGAGCAGTGATGTTACAGTCGTGAAGAAGTCCATGAATATTCCAAGAACCACATGCAGATACAGCCTGCTATGCTTTAGTCATGGCAACACTTTAATTTATGTTAAAGGAAGACAAATATTTTGAAACACAAGCAAGCAAGACCTCTGAGTAAAGTTTTTTTTAGAGATTTAAGTTCATAATTTTGCTATGGATTTTTTTCAAATATTTACAGAGACTGTGAAAAAAATGTTAGAGGCTAGTTTGAATGAGCTGGGCGTTTTAACCCTTTCTCTCATGAAGCTATCGTGGAGGGTGTGAAGGGTGTGAAGGGTAGAAGAGAAGTCCTGCCTACATTAGCATGTTGTCATCGCCAAATTCGTCTCGGATATGTTCGAACATGGCTTCCAATTTATCGGCCGTAACTTTAATCTAAATGTCAGTGCATTTGCTTGCCTCCGCTTCTTCCGTGCATGATATAGTTTGTTCTGGAAGCGCACACCTTCGTGGCGAAAAGGGTTCAACCTGGCATGTTTATAGTGGGTTCGTTAAGGGTCGGCGCGTGCTGTACGGTTTTGCTCTCACCCACCCCTCCCCCACAACCTCCACCTTCAAGTCCCAGCCCCCTGCCCCTTCGTCAAGAAACAAATTCAATCGCAAACTTACAGCAGCGGCCGTGCCAGCGGGGAAATGGCGAGATTAAATAATGGTCACATTTTCTGAAGGTCGCACAGAAATCAAAGAATGGTGGTCTTGTTCTTTGCCCGTGAGTAATAGTGCTCATTCCCATTAACCTCTTTTGTTCTCAGCCATTAACCCCCTTTGCTCTGAGAAACCTTCAAAGCATTATCACGATCTTTGCCAAAAAAGTAGCGAGGTCAAGTCGACGATGGAAATGTTTTATTATAACAGAGAGCACAACAGTATTCAATGTTGTTATGTCATGTCAAACGATAATGTAAAATTATTCATATTTGGATATATTGAAGATCAATGGCAAATTACCTTTTCAGATAAAATATCACCTCCTTTAGAAGTCATTATGCGACTGAGATACGCATTCTATGAAGGGGGTTAAAGTGTGAGCCAACGCATTTTGCACACGCGTCTGAAGTCTCTGCGATGTCCAGACAAGATCTTGGTTTGTCACGAACTCACAACCCTCATGCTTCCGCTAATTTTCCTATTTTGTGGATCTGATCTGTTTTTGGAATGGAAACAATATGGGAGTCCAGATTTTTACATTCTTAGGATCTTATCTGTTCTCGGAAAGACGATCTTAATTTTTATGTTTTAAAAATTTGTTTTAGAATAAAGGTCTTGTACGACTTCTTGTTTTTACTTTCAGGTTCTCGTCGTATTAGAATGAAGATGATGTCTTCAGGAAAATCTGTTACCCAAGTTGTGTCTTCAGCATAATGCCATTAAGATCGGTGTCTCATTAATTTTTGTCAGTTTTCAGTTTAATTCTTAGTTTAGTCTCTTTGGCATTGATGTGTACTTGTCTGTTTTTGTGTCGACCTCTATCATAGCTCGGTCTCTGGGGAATGAAGTGTCACAGATCTCACTTTTCTCGGGGCCAGGTGTTGGTGATGTTCGATGTATACCTGTTCCCAGATTTACCTTCCACAGCAAAGCATAGTCACCATTTAGTGCACACAGAAGTAAATATCTAGCTAATATTGTCTACAGCGACCTGCCTTGGAAACGAGACTGGAAACAACTTGCAGTTCAGGGCTTGACCTTTCAGCCCCTCGTTAATAAATCGCAACACCTCATTATAAGGAATTTTTTGGTAAAGTCCTCTTACTTGCACTGTCAGCATCTTGCCTGCCTCCAGCCACGTGGCAGCCTTCAGCACAGTGAGAGGGCGAGGAGAGTGTTCAAGATTTCGGGTACCTTGTCACCCTCAATGACAAGGAAGGGGTGATTGCGACTTTTTTTCTAATTTTCCCCAAGGGATGATGGACTCTCTTCCATAAGATTACTCTGTAGCGGGGAAAACATACATTTTTGTGGCCTACCAGCCTTCCTATCAACCATTGCTAACTGTTATTTATTGCAGGTCGCAATGAAGATGCTTTTACATTTTTTTCCTTTTTTTTATCTCCTTACTCATTCTCTCTCTCTCTCTTTCGCGCGCGTTTTCTCATGCTAAATAAATGAGAAATTTAAAAAAATGAAACACGCAAACAGGCGGACTTTCGTGGTAAAGGTACAGAGCAGTCTAAAATCATTTTTCTTTAAAAAAAAAAAACTCCGCGTTTCTTGCGGAGACGTGCAGCTTCATTCCTATTTGCAAGTTTTTATCGGGCAGCAAGGGGAGGTAAATGACGAGATGACATCCTGGGCGCCACATCATGTGCAGGTCTGTGGAGGGTTTGAAGAAACATAATGGCGCCGACGACCCACTAACCCCCCCCCACCTACACCATGTCTTGATCCGCTCTCAATGAAGTTCTGCACGACAAATTCGATCTTATTTCTGCTTTTAGACGAGCAGCGATGACTTTAAGTGGTCACGTGACGCCAGCCTGCCGGACTTGCGATACATGTGTTGGTGCACGTGCAGCTAGTAGATCAGCTGGAATGCAGGTAAACCCACTTTGACTTTCTGCTTGACCTGTTGGTCTGGTAAGGTGTGCTAGTGTCAGTCATCTGACAAGAATCGTGTGCTGTCCGTAATGTTCACGTGTACAACACGACAGACGCACACGTTGATGGTCAGGGTTAGGCATGCAGCAAGACAGTTAACAAAGTGCAGATGGATACGGAAGATCAGCAGATGACAAGAAAACATTCATTTTTCACGTTTGTTCTTCCATTTTCTTTCCTTTATTCCCTTTCCTTATTTTTCTTTCCTTAATTGCTTTCCTTGCCTTACTTTCCAGTCCTTATGTTTCATTATTTTGTTTTGATTTTATCTTATCTTTCTTCTTTCTCTTTTCTTTCCCTTCTTTTCCCTCATAGCCCTTTCATATATTTGCTTATTTGTAATTTTTTTGTCATAAAAATAATAGTTGACTTGTAATTGTTGTTGGCAGTAAGGAACAGGTGTCAAAATTTATAATAAGTAATGAGCCTGACTATTCAGTGTGAGCTTCTTTTTATTTTTTCGGTTAGTGGTTTTATTCAAAATATTACTCTTAGTAGTACTTTCCTAATTTTTTTTTTTTTTGCTAATTGAACTTTGCAAAATCTTTGTCTGTCGGTACTTGCTAAATATTTCTTGTCCAGGCGCTTTCCTTCATTATTATTATTATTATTATTCCTATGTCTCCGAGGGACTTTTTCCGAAATTCTTCTCTGGTTTGTGCTGTTACCAAGTAACTTCAAAAATGTATGAGTCATGAACTGTGACAGTATTTTCCTGTTGACATGGAAATCAAAATTGTTGTAATAAACTATGTTCCGATACCTGTCAGCGAACACAATGGAGGTATAATACTGGTGTGATGACAGACTCTCAGCTTCATCGACATCAGTTGGGAGGCAAAATGCAAATCTTCTGTTAGCGAAACGCTTCTAAATCTTTCTCTTATTCCTCAGCCACATGTAGTACAATATTTATTAAATAAAATAGTATGTGACATCTTTATTGATGAGACGTAGCTATTATGCAGCATCGTGACCAAGATCAAGCTCTCTCGCTGATCAGCCTCAAAATTACAGGCGTGTCCACAGAACGGAAGAGACAGGGGTCAAAGGGGATCAAATGTTTCCAGCGATCTGTTCAAAAGCGAGGCTCGAGCATAACAGCATCACACAACTTTCTTCTGCAGAATCCCCTTCAGCGCTGACGGAGGCTGGGTGTGGAATCCAATGTAGGTCTTTCAGGGACCTGGCTGGTGTCTCGGAGGCAAAAAATATGGGAAACATGACACGTGCGAGGACGCTGCCTCATCGTATGCAAATTTGAGTCTCTGCTTCGTCTTGTGAAATGGGATGAGGATGCGAGTGGACAAGATGAGCAGGTGGGGGGGGGGGGTGCCGAACTCTCATATCTGGGATCGATTTTTTTTCTATGGAGATTTGTGCATGTCCCACTCAAAGGACAAGTCTTGTACTTTAACTAAGTTCAGGCAGGTACTTGTTTATAAATTTTATCTCAAAGTGCTGGAGGTTGTTTCATATAGCTTTTGTCTTCGTGCCGACATTTTTAATGAACCCGTAACTTCCTAAATCTCAGTTATAGTGGACAAATGGTCCCTCGTGTATTGGCTGTAATAACTGTCAGTGATTCACTATGTTTTAGGGGTGACTGGTGTTTTATGCCAAGCC
Source organism: Marisa cornuarietis (assembly GCA_004794655.1). Taxonomy (NCBI): domain Eukaryota; kingdom Metazoa; phylum Mollusca; class Gastropoda; order Architaenioglossa; family Ampullariidae; genus Marisa; species Marisa cornuarietis. Next base: position 664,219 of record SMMW01000506.1, on the reverse strand, counting down.
AGCAACTAAGGCTATATAATGGCAAGGCAGCCAGCCATGTAAACAGACCATGTTTAGGGCTTGATATACAGAAGCTGAAAAAAAAATATATATATATATAGCCGCTGTCCCAAATGAGCTTCGGATTCCTCGAGTTTTTGTTTCGAAGTCAAGAAAGCTCATCACAAGATGATGGAACCTCCATTGCGAGCGTTTCCCGACTTACAAACAGAAACCTGAAGATTCCCTTGGGACTGTGAGTCACTTTGTTCTCTGCCAAACTGTGCCACGAGTTGCATCCTTTTATAAACCAGATACTCCCGCGTTAAGAACCAACTCCTCATCACTTGAAATAGTTTGGTTCCTTAAAGGTCTAGTTGGGTGTAAGTTTGTTTTTTTTCTAATGTCTGAATGAAGTTTAGTACAAGACACAGTTTCCCCAAATTTGTGTGATACTCCCTCCTCTCAAAAAAAACCCCCACGCACGCACGCACTTCCGTTTTCAAAAGACAAGGCTACTAAAGTCAGCTTGTACAGAAGAGGTCGAACTCATATCGCTACACACAGATAATCCTGATGACCACATGGTCCCAGCTCTTCCATTGAGTTAGTCCCTACCTTAATGTAGTTTTGCACGATAATGACTGACACCTGTATTGTTGATATTTTTCTGTGCATGGGGATATTTGAAGTTGTTTGAAGAGAATACAAACGAATAGTCACTCAGATTTTGGAAAATGGCATCTTGCATTAATCTAAACCTTGCCATTTAAAATTTACTCCGCACTAGACCTTTAAGTGCACACATCCTGAGGGAAAGAGGAATAGAGAGAAAGAAAATAATGGTCTCAAAGAACAGAGGAGAGGCAACAAAGAAAAATAAAGACCTGCAAGCGGATGCTGAATAAACTCGCGTGATAGACGGATGAGCATACATTAAAAAGAAATAAATTAATGAATAACAATAAGATGAAAAGAAGCAGTAGAGGGAGGAAATACACGAAATGCAAGATTAAAGAACTAAAGCAAAGAACAAGTCAGCAAATGTTTCAGAGAGGCGAAAGTTTAGAGGAAAACAACTGGCAAAGTTAAGTCAGGGGTGGAATAAAGATAATGTAGAAGAATAAAGCTCTGTACTTTACTCAGACATAAGTACAGGAATAGAGGGGGACAAATCTAGAAAATAAAAGAGAATGTAAGGCAGGACAAGGAACGAAAAGGAAAACAAAATGAAGAAAGAAAAAAGAAACAAAAAAGCAAAGAAAGAGTGCAAGAGTAGAGTGACGATACAGAGTGAAGAAATAGAGTGAATTAATGAAAGTAAAGCTGAAAGACAGAGAAAAGAAAAGACATCTAATGCAAAGAATAAAAAAGACAGGATAGATGTGAAGATGGAAAGACTAAAGAAAACGTTGGAAGGAAACATTGAGTCTCGGTGTTGATTGGGAGACGCAGTGAGGGCACAAGACTAGAATGGAATTGAGGCTCCACTACAAGTGTAAGCACCGACTCAATTTGATTTCAGATGTTGTCCTCACCAACGGAATATTCACGGCAAGAAAACGAAAAAAGTGCTGCTGGGGTCTGGCTTTTTCTATAACCACCCGAGGCATCGGTAGGGTGGCTAAGACATGGAACCAAGCCCAAGATAGGGAAAGGTGATTGTTTAAAAAATCTAAAACAATAATTTGGAATCTCCGGCTTAAGCCAGCGAGACTTTGTCGATTCTCAATAAAAAATTGTGTTACTGAGGGATTCGGTGTGACGAGTGTCCGACTGCACCTTGAATTCACCCGATGCTTGCATGTCGTTCACTTTCTCAGACAGTCTGGGTGTATGCTCGTGTGTGCCTGTGTGTGTAATATTAATTAATTAATAATTAATTAATTAATCAAGAAAAAGGTTTTCAGTAATGTTGAACCGACTTCTGCAGTTCTTTTTCATTTCAACAGAAGTCTTTCGTGGGGGACTTTTTTCCATCCGGTACTAGAGGAAACCTTCTCTCCCAGACCAACCCCTTCCAACCTGACCTCCGGTTATCGATTTCCGTTATTTCCTAACTGGTGTTTAAACCCTGTTTGACCTGCGTTTTCCCACACGCGTCAGCGATTTCTCTGGCTGTTTGCAGGAGTTTGGTGCCAAGACAACGGCAAAGACTGTATCACAGAAAAAAATTAGTCGTGTCTGCAGAAGTTTGCTCCCTTTAAAGTAACCAGGCTACACATCATACTGGATGGATAGGAGAAGGAACGAATGTTCAGATATAGAATAATGAGGCAGGTTTTTGTACAGTTATCTAAGACATGTGACAAGTAAAGCACGTTTTTTGGTTGAGTCAAAGATGAGAACAGTTTTGAGGGTTTTAATGGCTTAATCAGTCACATTGCTATTCAGCTAAAGTAGTTCTTCAGAACTCACTCGTCTTTGATGGCGAAGAAGTCTTAAAACAATGTGCGGATTGGGTCCCCGGTAGTGTAGTGGTTAAAACACTCGCTTGTCATCACTGCAGTGAGCGGCTCAGGGTTCAGATCTCATCTCGGGACACTCTTTGTATGTGACACCTGTTCGCAGGGCTGGGCGGCGGGGGTTTTTTCCGGGTACTCCGGTTTCCTCCCCCCCTCCCTTTCCCCCCATAGTGCGAAATCACCGCAAGGTGGAAGCACTTTCCAACTAAATAAACAACAAAACAACAACAACAAGGTGCGGATGCGAAACATGGCCAGACAAATTGAAAGGTACGATTGGAAACTGGTGTTTGACAATGAAAGCTAATATTTACCCTTAAACCCAATATCAGCCCACAATATCAACATTTCATATTTCCTATCGATAATAAGAGGGACCATAAATATCCGTAGGCGGATATAGGAGTAGTTTATTGGCATTATAAGTTACTATGGCGAAATAACATGACATGCAAAATGCAGCTCTAAAATGACAGCCTTCGTGGCTAGAAAAAAGCAAACTAATGTTTTTTAAATGCATAAAAGCAACTTCAAACGAATCTAAATTCAAAACTGCTATTCTGCTATACTTCCGTTAAACCTTTATGATTAATGACAACATATTAAACCCGAATCGTGGCTGTCCACCTGATTTTGACATCAACAATACCACAGCAATAATATCTACACAAAAAAGATATTAACAAAAAAATTTATCTCCATCCGCCACGTTTTATCTGCTGTCTGGATGAAATGCTTCTTTTTTATTCTGTTCGAGCAGCCAATTAGCCCACAGTATTACAAACACAATAAGCAGCTTTTTTTCTCCGCCATATCGATCTACAGCAGCCAAACAGAGAAGTGATTAATCCCCATTTTTACTCGCCCACAAATCTGTCTGATGGGCGGAAGCACACCTCTGAGCATGGTCTAAGAGGAGGTTGACCTCAGGGTCACCATCTGCGCTATGACTCCAAAGTATTGCCATTCTTGACTTTACCACAGGTTTCTGTCTGTTGCTGACAGGCATTTTTAAAACGGGGAATCGGGCCCAGAGTCTCAGAATTGGCTTAAACCTTGTATCTGGAAAGATCTCAGTGAATGTTTTTCTTTATTCTTATATGCGTCAATATTTTTCCGTGCATGTTTTGTGAGATTGAGAAAAAAATGAACCTTTTATTGACATCTGGTAATTACTATCAATATAACAAAGTCAGCCTCGTTTCCTCATATTCACACGTACATACGGGCACTCCCTCTCATTCACCTGTACGCACATACACTCCTATGCACATATAAATATCTATATATCTTCATAGCAGGACTGAAGCTGATAGTTCAATCGTAGTGCCCCGTCCCACTGCCCGTCGTCACAGTCCCACTGGGTCCGCCAACCACGTCAGAGAGCAGCGACTACTTCCCTAGTGACACGGATACCGAGCGCTGTCCTAGTCCAGGGACGGTCCCTAGCCTCTTCGACGACTACTAGTTCCCGCGACTTCACTGTTATACAGCACACATTGGTACATTCCAGGACAAACAATGCCACGTACAAACGAATACCCCTCCCTTGTGCATTGTAATCCTCCTGACATCGGTGCCTTGGAGCGTCGCCAGCCGTTCTCTTCTCCTCTTAGAATTGAGACTTCTCCTGCTGGCCTTGGCGTCCAGCGACAACCTCTCACACATCGAGCTTTGATTGCCTAGTCCTTGGAGTTTCCACGACCACAGCTGGCAGTCACGACGGTCCGTTGCCGTCGCCTGTCTCCTTGTGCCAAGGTTCTCTGACTCAAGGGTTCACATTTTCTCCAGAGTCTCTGCCCTCCCGATTCAAGTCTCGGTTTCTAAGAAAAGTATCTTGGCGATGAAAGAAAGAAGTGTGAGACCTCGTCCTTTGTCTCAGAGAACTCTGATCAAGAGCTCGATTTGCGCTAACGTCTACCCGAGAATTGCGAGTGCACTCCTGTTGCTAATGTCAAGACTCCATAAATGCAAACACATGAAATACAACCAAGGATACGCAATGAACACAACCAATATCCTACAGCCAATCATTAATCAGTCAGCGCGAACAGAAGACCACGCCCTACTGGCCAGCTCTTGCCACGCCTCACAGGTGACCGGCGGGGATTCAAACGACTACTTCTACTGTCCTACCAGGTGTTAAATTACCTTGGATGTTTTCTCTCTGACCAGCCGTCAGACACAACCGTCGTGATCCCCCCCCTTAGTCTGCCTGAGCGAGGTGACAATTAGCACGAGCCCCTCTATCAAAGACGACCTTTGCACCTGTCCATCACCTGGACCCGATTTGCTCTCTATGGCCACTAAATTACATAAAGCTTGTAAGGAAGGCCTTTTTAATTTCTAAGGGTTCACTGACTGTGAACGCGCGATCCTTTGCAGACTAGACTGTAACTGTGGGAGACTTTCCTGTCCCAAGTTACCATATGACACAAATGGGTTCGTTCTCATTATTTTCAAGACGCACGTGCATGTTTCTCTCGGGCTTTCCGTGTTCAGAGATGTTAGAAAAGGATTTACTTCGTCACCATCTCACACTATTTGTTTTGGGCCATTTTTGATTTGCACGTGGGTTCACTTGGTCTGTTCGTGTCGTGCGTACAGTCAATGACACTGGCATCTTGATATTTTTAACACGGAAAGTTGAGAACAATTTAGAGTCAGACCATTTGCCTTGCACACTTTATCAGATGCACAGACGTAATTTAGGAGACTGGACCCAGCCTGCTAAATGTTAACAACTATCATCATCGAAAACTCTACATCAATTAAGTATAGAATATTCAAATAATTAACACAGATCGATTAGTTTTCTACCAAACGTATTTACAACGCTGTTCTTTGATATTCATCTTCAGAAAGTCTATTCAGAAAGTCTCTCCCCTAACGATACTTTAGTGTTGAACAAGACGGTACACCTAAGATAAGGTCAAAATCTTACATTTCCTATCAATCTACTATCACTGGTATCACTGCCTTCAGTTGTTTAATATCATAGCGAGTCGTACGATGGAAAATATGCAGACAGACCCAGATAACATCTTTATCATCAACATTCGGTTCATGATGAGTGCCATTGATGAAAGACAATGTTTATATGCTCAACAAATATACCTAAGTATCTCCTCACCATGACTAGGACACCACCGGATGGATCACCAGGATGACTTAGTTTCTTAGCAGGAGAAAAATACAATCAAAATTCGGTGAAAGGATTTACCTTACCTGTGGTGTAGTGGTGAATAAAACTCGCTTGTCACCACCACAGAGAGAGGTCCAGGGTTCAGATCTCATCTAAAAAAAACACTTTGTATTTGACACCTGATTGCCGTCGGGGGTTTTCTCCGGGTACTCGGTTCCCTCTAGGTGGAAGCCCTTTCCCGCCAAAACAGCCAAGCAGCCAATCAGCGGTCGTGCAGCGGCATCTTGTCCCGATGGTCTGAGGTGTCAGCTTCTCTGTGGCTACTGGTTACTGTCACATGTACCTCTGCCTGTTGTGTCGTTGTTTTGGGACACGCTAGTTTGAAAAGAATCCTTCACGGATTCCCTGTTGTCTCCCATAATGTTGTTGTTTTGTGTATAGGGATGTTACTGGGATCTTGAAATCGCTTCAATTTTGATAAAGTTTTTTTTCAATCAAAATTTCAATTTCTTTCACTTCCTTTTCGTTGATCATTGTCTCAATGTCAATATCAAGTTTCTCTAGTCATTTTGTCCACCTTTTGCACTTTCTCTATAAGAGTTTATTTTACTTTTGATGTGAAATAAATCTTCTCGCGAAACGTGTTTGCTTGATTCTGTTGATAGTCTTACTTATTCGCCCATATCATGAAGTTTACGGTCAACACGCCATCACTGTGTGCAATTTCTCTAATCACAGCATTTGTCATACTGGAGGTCAGTCCTTCAAAACATGTTTGTGTTGACAGATTCACATTTTTCTTTTCTTCACAATTGCTGTCCTCGATGTCCACCTTATCTCCAGGTCCGGAATTCTGCTCGACACCATCGATCAGTAAACACGCCAGCAGCACACTGACAGTGAAAATACCTGACAATCTGTGAACACAGTAGCCTTGAACACTTACAGCAGCACTTTGAGCTTATCTGATCTGAAGTTTCCCCAAGACACTAGCAAAAGTATCCGATGGACACCTTTGTACTTTTGAAGGGCCCAGGCCGTATTTTATCATAAAACTGGCTCCTTAGTTGTGGTCATCAATGGGTTTTCTGAACATTTTCTTTTGTTGTCAAAATATCGACCTTCTCCATCATGACAACAGTTCATCCTTCTCAGTGAGGGAGGGAGAGAAAGTTGTGTGTATATATATATATGTATATATATATATATGTGTGTGTGTGTGTGTGTGTGTGTGTGTGTGTGTGTGTGTGTGTGTGCGTGCGTTTTAGTTATACTCAACAGACACTTAAAAAAATCCTTTTAAATCTTTCTGTTTATCTTCTACACTTGTATTTCGAAACCGGGAAAGTGCAGAGTTTGCCAATTAGTCTGGTGCACTGAACTCCACAGAATATTAAAACAAGGTTTATTTACAATGACCAAGGGAGGAAACCGATTGAAAAACAAGTTTTAACTCGACAGGGACACACCTAACTGGAGAACATGCTTAGGAAATGTTGCTGGAAGCATCGCGCACGAGAATTCAAAAATACTTTGTCAAAACAGGATAAGCCGTAGGTCAGGAACATAAGCCACACAGTTTCCTGCAGATGTTTGTCAAACCTGTTAATGTGTATGTCAAACAGCAGAGGAGAAAACAAAGCTGGTGCAACATGTTTTGACAGAAAACGTGAATGTAAAACAGATTGATTCCTAGTCTTAACCATCTACATGGCCCAACAAAGAAGCCTTTCAGTGCACGGCGATGGGAGTGATTACAGATGACTTGCTAAGGGTTAACCTGGTACTCAGAAGTGGTATAAAAAAATATCTGATGAAAGGGCACGTGCGGGGAAAAGAAGCAGGTGATCTGATATTACCTGCCAGGTGACTTTTCCCGGAGATTCCCGCGCCCCTACAGACATGTTTCTCTCATTGACTGAGGCTATGATTGTTTTGATATCGACTGATTTTTTTTTTATATTCTGTGGTAGGAGAACACAGCTGTACCAATAGTTTTCTTCTTGGATTTTTAACAAATTAATGTAGTTATGGAGGAAGATGTACTCGCCATGCTTTGGTGTACTTGTATTAGGGAAAGGTAGATCATATCATCTTGCACCTCGACACAGCCACTTGTCTCTGAGAACGACATTGTCACTGGGACTGTGTAACGAGTTAGGAGTAGGTCTTGTATTGTTTCGTGTGTGAATGACGTCATGTGTGTGACGTCTTGTGTGCGTCATTTGTTCGTCGTCATTTCGGAGAAAGAATGACGTAAAAAGAAGAGACACGACAGTTCCATGGACGGATGGAAAAAGGAAAACGTCAAGATCTTCGTCTCCCATAAAATCTTCATCTTCATCTTCATCTTCATCGTTATCTGTGGGGGCTCGTCAAGCGTTGTGTTACGTGTGTGTGATATGCGTCGAGCGTTTGCAAGGTAAGTGTACGTCCGTCATATTACAGACTGTCATTGATACTGTCGTGTGTGTGTGTGTGTGTGTGTGTGTGTGTGTGTGTGTGTGTGTGTGTGTGTGTGTGTGTGTGTGTGTGTGTGTGTGTGTGTGTGTGTGTGTGTGTGTGTGTGCAGGATAGTGCCAAAGAGAGAGCTCACAGTCTTGTTTCTCTAACCCACCCAATATTTCTACGATCCGTCGTTCCTGTGTGGTTGCTACCTTTTTCTTGTCCCCACCTCTGTGTCATCTCTACGGCAATCTGTTGGCACGCCACACATGGACAACCGTGCGTCTACTTCTCATCGTTGCCATTTGCACGTGAATTAACACTATAATTACTATGCCTCCAATAATATTCGTGTCCGTCATAACATTTGAACACAAAAAATACAGTGAGGATTGGTGGTCCTGGGTTCAGATCTTGTCTCTGCATCTAACACCTGTTTACACGGTCGGTTCCTTGCCCGCGACATCGCCATACTTTCCGGCTCAGATTAAAACTCCAACTCCTCGCCTTCATCTACCTACTCCCGCCACCCCCCGACCTCCACCACACTCTTTGCCAGCCTCTAACCAAAGCTACACGCAAATATATTCCTGCTCTTTGTTGGGCCCTGCACTTAATCATAATGACACCGATGAGGAAATAATTACTGTGAACCATGTAGTACTTCCACTGATATCTCATTGACTGCGTTAGTTTGTGTGGGGGGGGGGGTGTGAGAGAAAGAATATGTGTGCGTGTGCGTGTGGATAAAAAGGGAAGAACTGATGACTGAAAAAAATTGAAATATTGTTGTAGGGATAGAGAAAACACATTCTTCAGGTGGAAACTCATGCTTTCGAGCCGCCTGAAAGTATAATTATAACTGTTATTAGTCCAACTCGGTCTAGCAATTGTTGCCCAGGCTTCCCAGACATTTCCGCACGAGCCTGGACTGACTTTTGCCAGCTTCAGCTTCAGAAAGTCGCAGCTAGCCTTCCATTCAATCGTCTCCACGCTGCAAGCCTTCATCAAAGTCTTTTTTGCCAGTGCAAGTACTCTTCCGTCCTTTCTATAGTCCAGTCTCCATCCCAGCCTCTTCCCGCACCCATCTCCCTCCCGGATTTGGTGCACCCGATGCCACTCCACAGCAGAAGATTTAGTGGGAAAACCGATCGCTTCCGGTTTCCAAGGAACCGCCAGATCCCGTCAGCTGGTTTTCATGACCAGTGACTCTGCGCCGGGCAGTTTGGCACGGCGCGGGATTTCAGATAGATGGAGGGATCCCGACCTTTCCCGAGATGAAAGCGATTTTTTTTTCGCAGGGACCGAATGAAGAATTGGTCTAGCTTTTTTTTTTTTTCGCCGTGTCTCCGATTCACGGTCCATGTCTCACATTTATGCAGCGATGGAGGTAGAAGGGGGAGAGAACTCGAGCGTCGGGCTAGAGCAGGGCTGGAAGCCTGTCTGATGCCTGGCTCTCTTCAAGCCTCGGCTGAAAGCACGTTCTAGGTTGGGGTGTCATAGCCGTGGTTCTGATGTGCTTGAGTCTCTCTCTCACTCCCTCACTCACTCACACACACACACACACACACACACACACACACGCACGCACACACACACACACACACACATCTCTGCTCAGACTGGTTTTTTTATTCATTAAATAGTGTGTCAGATTGATTTAATGGGAGACAATCCCACTTGCTACTGACCACTTAAAGCTAACTCACCACTGACGGAGTGAGTGAGTATGGAACTCGACAACCTACAGAATTTTTTTAGTTCAATTTGTTTTATTTATCTCTTGTGCTTATAGCAAAGTTTCTAGACTTGGTTATTTTGAGAACAGATGGGAGCAGATCCCCAGAGACCGTAGCTGTATTCAAGGAAAGTTGTTGCCCTGAGGGTCAACGTTAGGAACTTAAGAAAAAGAGTCTTGTTAAAAAGTGGTCTTCAGACCTCGCAGATCATGCTTTATCCTTGGAGCCGTATTTATAAAGCGGTGGCAAAGATGCCCAGGGGTAAAGAAACATGAAGTAGTGTCCGCGGGGTCTGAGTATCGCATTGTAACTACGAAAACAAGACACGTCTCCTTGAGGTCCAGACTTTGCCCTGGGAAAAAGACTTGCTCTCACTCCATAACTGCTCCCCCAGATTGTGAATTTTTATCTTCCACTAAACTGTGCGTAGCATTACCACGCATGCAAAGATGACTATCAAAATCTGCTGAGTGAGAGAAAGGGACAGAGAATCTGTGTGTGTGTGTGTGTGTGCGTGCGTGCGTGCGTGCGTGCGTGTGCGTGTACGTGCGCGTCTTTGGATTTAACCCTGATCCACGCTATTTCTTTAAATATTTAAAGATGGTGAACTTTCGCTGATCTAATTACTGTAAGTAACTGCAAAAGTGGTATGTCCTCTTTTGTCTCTAATACCATTTACATCCCCTTTTATCTCTTCCATTGTCGCCATCATTTGCGTTACTGCGCGTATGCCAGGCGCGCGCGTCTGGCTACGTCTGCGCGTGCATGCACGTGTCTGCGCACGAGCCAACCTCCTCACGCCTGTCCTGTCAGACATTATATGTTTGCGCGCGCCGCCACTGCGGAGGAATACAAACACGAGCGCACCAGACGATGGCACATTAAGATGTAGCGGTCATGAAAAGCGCGATTCATCTGGAAGCACTATGTCCACTTGGCCAGCAATTGCATTGGTCATTTCATTTCTGCGGCGATTCGGGCTATCAGCCAAGAAATAGCCAAGCAGACAGGAAACGCACTTTTTCGGAGTTTTCGAGGCCAGCCATTGACCAGAAGGACCCAGAGAAACATTTCAGATGTTGTGGGAACGCAAGGTGACAACATAAGCCGTAAAGTTCAACTATTACTGTATAAATGAGGGCGTTATCCGTAAAGAAGATATATTAGTCATAAAATAAGGGTAACAAGACACATGAGGCAAGGCAGAAAGTAGTTAGGCAGATCAGGTTTACGGACTTATTGCTGTACAGACTCCAGTCTATCCTTCCAATGGGAGATTGGAGTCTACAAAATGCTAACTTACGGGGGCCATTGCTGTTATACGCCATTCTGTGACCTTAGATAGGGGTGGGGAAAAAGAGATATTGGGGTGGGGAAGAAGAGATATAGGGCTGGCAGAAGAGTCAGTGTATTACCGCTTTATTGTATAAATAGACACAAATCTCGTACAAGGGCTTCTTCGGTTTCAGTCTTTTTACTGCCGTTTCATTCTACCGAAATCAGTTTTTATACAAAACAAAATTAATAGACAAGACAGACAAAAAAGGCAGGAACCCAGAAAAAGAGCCAAAAAACTTAATGAGAAAGCAGTCGACTGACAACTAGCAGAAAGAAAGAAAAAAAGACGGTCATTTGCATAATTTGATATACAGACGTACTTGGGAAGACATTCTTCAGCAAAATGAGACAAGTGGACAGAGTGCCATTTAGGGAAGCAGACAGAAAGTTACATAGTGGTAGACAAAACTCACATGGACTGGCAGGCAGAAAACCTCAGACAGACCAAAACCTCTACACAAGCAGAGAGGAGGCCCTAGAGACCTGAAGACATGAAGTCACCGAGGACAGAAAACTACGCAAGTAGACAGAGAACTGGACATCAAGCAGAGAAAAATCCTCAAAGACAGACAAGGGGGGGGGGCCACTGGCTCAAAATGACACTGAGGGAGTCAAAATGGCGCCCCCTGTACTGACCAGGCGTTAGTTATGGCGACCCTCTCCATCATCATCATCTTGATCGCCGAGTCCGCCGATAATGTGACTAGTGCACAGCGCTCATCACTTGTTCGGGCAGACGACTACATCAACCGTCACGCAAGAGCTTTTCTGCGATCTACAGACCTTCTTCCTCCTTCCTATTATTTCCCAGCAGAATGACGAACAGCTTTTTTATGGCTGCCTTCTCTTTTCTAAAAATAGAATTGTTTAAACTCCATATTTTGTTAAAAATAACCTTGATGTACGTCTAGTCTGTTATCCTTCTGTGTTGTTAAAGACCAGGGGGCCAGTTGCACAACATATTTCTAATTGTAAACACGTTTAGCCCTTAACTCCATTTAGATAATTAGTTTAAAGTGCACACCACAACTTTAGAATTTTAAAAATTAAAATGCTTTAAGTAAGATAAAGGTGTTTAAGTCTGACATTCGTCCTGTCAGTACAATTTTTTGTATGTTTTTCTGCAAAGAATCAAAATGGCTAAGAAGAGATTTTGCTTCTATAGAACAGTTTTTAGGTTTAGAGAAGTGTTGTGCAGCTGGCTACAGATGTTTGTTGCCAGAAATATCTTCTCTTAATGTTGATCACCTTTAATATGTACCCAGTCCAACAACTATTAGCAACTTTTAAAATATCCAGTCTTACGTCTCACATCAGTATTATGATAGGTGTGAATGTATGGTGCGCGCGCGTTCGTGTGTGTGTGTGTGTGTGTGTGTGTGTGTTTGTGTGTGTGTGTGTGTGTGTGTGTGTGTGTGTGTGTGTGTGTTGTTAAGCTTCTGTCACCGGATTGTCTACATCTCTCCCCTGGAAAAACTATTTATCTAAGACGGGCATATGATCCCCCATGTCAAAATCCAATCTTGGACAGTCGAGAGAATAATGGCTTCTCCCGCTATGCATATCCATTCTTCCGTTGCTATATGAGATATAGCAGATGCTATATGAGATTTCATTTCTTGCCTCCAAGATTTTCTGTTCATCAACACAGACACAAAGAAAACTGACATTTTCCAAATACCTTGCTTTTTCTGTTGGTAATTGCACAGGGAGTAGAAAGCGTTGCTAAGATCAACTCAATGAAAGTCGTGCTCACCACGCTCGAGGCAATAATCCCATTGCTTCCCACTATGGATTCCGCCCAGACAAGAAGACTTAAAGATTATCCCGAGTGCAAAGCAGTTTAAAAAAGGAATAAGTTTCATTCATTTTAAGACACTAATTCCTAAATCTGAACCAAAAAACTGTTCAGTTCACAAGATACATGCCTTTGAGCAGACAGTTCTTATCCGAGGCTTAAAAGGAATTCACGAGCTTACTTCTAGCGACATCAGACAAGAAAACTTCGCTGGCTGGACAATGGTTTGTTAGTATTGCGCTCCAGACACTTGCATTGGCTGCGACTTTCAGTGATGCCAGGAATTTAAATAGGTCAGTCCCTTTGTGTTGTTGAAAAACTTTCCTATAAAATCCCAAGATTATGTTGATTTGCTAGCCTTATTTTTGAATTCTTTTGAACAATTAACAAAAGTTCTGCATTCTGTTAAATTTGTGTTTTATTTATTTAATTTTTTGGGGGGGCGTCGGGTTGGTCTTTAAGAGGACATTCACTTCCTCTAGGACACCAAAGCTACGCATACATCCGGTAGCAAAAAAACTGCCACAGTTCGTGCACGAGGCTGCACGAAATCTCTGCGTGGGGCCAATAGATATCAGTTAGCGTGGACAGGTGGTCATCGGCGAGGAGCACAGCGCGCCACAACTTGCACGCATTGGCAGATGAAGAATGTTGAAGGGCCTCTGTGCCGCTGACAGAAAAAGAACAGACACGAAGCGTGTTGTGATTCAGTGCCAAAGCACCAGTAGACAAGCTGGCAAGAATAAACTAGGTAATGCGTACGCGTGAACAAACAGCTCTCTGGAACATGAAGCAGAGGTTTGAAGAGAAGAAAGGACACGTTTGATTCCCAGCTACCGGCACTCGACTAATTCAAATCTCTTTGATCACTTTGGTCAGAATGACACAGTCCATTGTGTTCTTTTGTTTGATGGAATCTCGAGATAATTCTATCAATCCCCTTCTTACCCACTATAGACCAATGTTTGACTGTGTTTGGCGGTGTTTACATCTCGGTTATATCAAAATGACAAAAGCTGCCAGACTTCGTCCATATATCCTTGGGGCAGAAGGATCTTTAAATAGAAGAATGGTCAGATGGGCCACTATCATTGATGACCTTGGTCTTTGACGACCCATTTTTTCCTTATCGTTGATTGGCGCGATTTTTAATGAAACATGGCCATTGATGAGCCCGATTTGAGTGGACAGCAAACGTTGATAGCCCACGTTGGAAGAGATGAGTCTTATTATTATTGTTGATCCCAGTTTTAACTGACCACCAGCATTAATGACGAAGGTAAGAATGGAACTCTATCATTGATACCCCATTGTCCTCGATGACACGGGCTTAAATGGGCCGTTTTCGCACTTTACAATGGAAAGTCCTTGTTGGCACTTTTTAAGGTTGATATGGATTAAAAGTACGAATAAATAAAAGCCTTGGAGGGTTGCTGGAGGATATTCTGAACCTTCTATCGGTTTCCTGTAGATCAGTCCTGGCAAAAGCGTGTCGGTACGACCTCGGGTATTGACACAAGACAAGTCGGGCTGAGTGAGTCTCGCCGACTCGGGGGGATAAGGAAGCAGGCGATTTTGTAATCAGATCTGCTCCATCTCCTGACGGCTGCCCGCTCAGATTGAGTGTGGGTCGGTTTGGGGGAATGGGCCCCGAAGGTCAAGAATGTTACTGTCCCTCGCGCACTACTATCACTCGATCTTGGGAGAATTCCCGAGGGAAAACATCTTGTAATTGATCACTGGAGTGAATGATAGTGTGTGCTTGGTTCGTGTGTGCATGTATGCCTGCGCGCATGTGTGTGCTGTGCAAATATTTTTTTACGGGTGCGTCAGTGCTTTTGCGAATATTCGCCATTTAACTCCACGTGCGTGGTTGTCTCTCAATGTTCATTGCGCTTGAATTTAACCGAAAGCTCTTTTAAAAACCTTATTTATTTGTGTGTGTGTGTGTGTGTGTGTTTTTTTTTTATTACGGTTGATGGAGTGTTTGTAAAATAATACGATATAAACAAATTCATTCGTTTTGCGGTTGTTTGCGCGCGCGTGTGAACACGTGTTCCATTCCCTGAGTGGTGGGTACACTTGTCACGAATGTCAAAAAACATCATCGGATCTTGGCGTGGGCCCACCTCCTCCCTCTTCGTGCTCTACATCGGTTTCCCCGGAGCCTGAAGCCAGCTGCACCCACGTGCTATTCTTTGCGCGGGTGCGTGAGAGCGTGCCAGTGCCCTCGTCTGGAAATGAGTTGTCCTGGTTGTCTAAGTGCAGATGTCCATCCTGCATCCGATGTGTCCGCCATTCCTTGTCTTAAGGTTTCTCATTCTCAGGTCGGTTTGCCTCCTCACTGTGGCGACCTCCCCTTCCTTAATGTATTCTGTTCGCGAAGTCGTCTCCTCTAGGTCTTTTAATCTTTTTTTCTTTTTTTCTGTCTTTCCCTTCCCTCCTTCCTCCTCTGCCTCTACCTCTGGCCTGTTTTACTGATTTCTACTTTGCCATTAGTTTGTCTATGCTGTTATAATCGTTGTGGCAGGTGGAAGTTTTTGAGTTTTTTTGTTTTTTTGTTTTTTTTGTCATCTCCTCTGCACTTAAGAGTTTTTGTGGTTTTTCTTGGCATTAACTAAAGGAGAGCTTCCTTTGATCATCTGTAATGTTTCTGATCAGTTTCAACAACATAACTTTCCATTGTCGCATATATTACCTTCAGCTTTGACCACCTTTATCATATGTCAGGAACATACTCGGACATTTGGAAGCTGCCCTTAGGCTGCAAAGGGCGGAGGTAGGGAGGCTGCGCACCCACGTGGTTAGCGCTCGACGCATTCACAGGTTCAAAGGTCGCTCAGGCCAGCGACAGGGAAATTGATGTAAAAGACAACAGAACGAGAGAGGTTTGTGTTTGGGACTAATCTCACAAGAGACAACACAGTGAATTATTACAGCTCCGGGCCATGATAGGAAGTAGCCCTCACCGAATTTCCCTCACGTTTTATCTTGGATGTGTGATCTCAAGACGACTTAACCATTTATCTTCGCGTTGTCAACTCTCGTCGCTGCTTCCAGCCTGTCTTGAAAATTGTTTCTGGCATGACTCACTGCAGTCGGACCCAGTCCCTCGAATAATCTTTTACTCCTGGGAGTGTCTGTTTTCTCGGAGATCAGACTGGTCGAGTATTAATGTGAAGGCATACATTGTACTCTGTCATGCAAAGTTTGTGAATTAATGACTCAGGTGGCTGTCGATTGTACGACAACATCCCATTAAATGAAACTTTAGTTCAGCTGAGAATCTTTACCATGTTAGTAAGTAACTGCGTAGGCGACCTCATTGTGATGAATAGAAAATATGCCTTCCACAAATATCGGTGGTTGGGAAGTGGGGTGTTTAGGATTGAAGTGTTGAAGGGGTTACTCGTTCGTGCTGCTTTATTATCACCAATCTTTATTCTCTGAATAGTCGACTTTGGTATTTATTCTCTGAATAGTCGACTTTGGTATTTATTCTCTGAATAGTCGACTTTGGTATTTATTCTCTGAATAGTCGACTTTGGTATTTATTCTCTGAATAGTCGACTTTGGTATTTATTCTCTGAATAGTCGACTTTGGTATTTATTCTCTGAATAGTCGACTTTGGTATTTATTCTCTGAATAGTCGACTTTGGTATTTATTCTCTGAATAGTCGACTTTGGTAGGTATTCTCTGAATAGTCGAGTTGCTACTTGCATGAAACTTAAGACTTTTTTTAAGACCTCTCATGCACAACAAGAGATGTCCGAAAGTTCAGCCGAAAAACGGGACTTAAGTCCGATTTAAGATTTCGCATAAAACCAAACCCCCTGCTTTATGATCCTCATTAAAAGCTTTGAAAGACCAACATTGGCCTAGCTTGGTGGTAAGAATATCAGCAGCCAATGGTCAAACAAGATGTTTGGTAGACTACGTCCCCGTAGCACTAGTCAGACCACCTGTGACTCGATGGTTAGTTCATGAGTTCACTGTATCTTCGTGTGCTCAGAACAGAAATGGTCTTGCTAGTCAGTCAGTGGTGGAATTTTACAGTGAGCTAGGATAATGCGTATTCCCGTCATAAATCTCGTTTTGGTTGTTGACCAATCGGATCGATGATCTCGAGAAAATAGGGGAGAGTATCGACGCCTGGACGTAGGCACCAACGTAGCATCAAGGGCAGATTACTGTGAGGACTGCTTGTAGACATGGCTAAGATCGTAAGACGTTCTGGTGGCCATAAAGACTGAGAACAAATTTGTTTCCAACGCTCGGATACTTCTTCCTGACAGCTGAAGGTCGGCGCACACACGCTCCTAACCCGCTCCTCCGTCCCTCGGAGACTTCACGCCAACATAAAACAGTCGTAGTGGGTTTTATCCAGGTCGTGACCAAAATCAACTCATGGGTCCTTGCGCCCGATGGAGCCGAAAATGTCCTCGTATTCGCGGATGTCATAGACACGAGGAATGGGTTGCAAGTAGAATCGTGAAGAAAATCTGGGAGAGAAGGGAGAAAAAATGTGAAAGTTTTGATACTGGTTGTTAAACTGGTTTGTTGTCTTTGATCCCCTCGTGCTGTGCAAAACGCTTCGTTAACTTTGGAGAAACATAATCCCATGAGCTCACTTCATTCCTAAGCCTATCTGTGCATTTTATCCGATTTTGTTCCCCAATTTTTAAAACAACCGTTTGATGTCTGTTCCTTGGGCCGCCCCGGTGTTTATTTACGGTCACAGGAAGAACGTGTGTTGGGTACAGAGGTGTTAAACTACAGACGGTGCAAATAATGCATAAATGACGAAATAACCAAATGAAGAAATAAATAAACATTAGAGTGTTTGCCCTTGAATGCATATAACGTACCCAGAGAATTTCGGGAACAGAAAGAGACGCAAAACAAAAAGTTTAAATTCACATTATAAGAAAAAGCTGATTCGCGAATAAAAGCTGCGGGCAACAGGCGCTTGTCCTCAGTGGTTGTCGTGGGTGAGCCGAGCTCGACATTCTGGTCACAGCTGTTAGATTGGGGCGCGAGCATCGTTCATGACGCCTGACTCCTGTCTGCTCCCTCCCCCTCCCCCCTCCTGCCTTCAAGTTTCCATCTACTCCCTCTTCTTTCACTCTGTCCTTTTTTCCGACATTTTTACCCACACGCGCGCGGAATAGATAATCGATGTTGATCTGCTCACCACTGCGTCATACCTAACTGACATGACGTCATACGTACGCTTGGAGACAGGCGGAAGTAGCGGAGTGGAAGCCCTCGCTAAAGCCACTTTTCATAAGAAGAATTACAGTGAAAACTAAAGGATCAAGATCCCTGATCCGTTAAGGCTTTTCTCCTGTCCCTTCGTTGTTCCTCCTGTCTGTTTGTCTTTTTGTCTGCCACAGGCATTGTCACGCTCTTCCTCTCTCTATATCTACCGCTGTTTCTTATTTTCTCGCTTTTCCGTCTTTCCATCTTAGATTTCTATGACTACGAAGTGTCTTATCAGTCACTTTTGGTATTTTAAACTTTATTTCTAGAACATTCAATGAGCTCACGCTAAATAGGCAGTTAACCGTTTTATATCATTGCACTTCTTACTGTTCTTCTTCTTCTCCTTTGCTCATCCTCATCCTCATCATCATCATCATCATCACAAACGATGGGGTAGACATGCACTTTGCAATTTATCGTTCCGCAAACATCCTGCATTTCTAGAAAAGTACATCAAATTTGACATTTTACTATCACTCTTCAGATATTTATTAATAATAACTGACAATGGAAACAATGTAAGCAGCCACTGATGAGAATTTACAAGGCCTACCTACATCTCAACAGCTACGTGCTTGCTACGTGGTTATGCCAGGCCGGGCAGTGTGTTACGTTCAGCTTTAGCTGCACATCGCGCTGGACTCACATATTAACTCTTCAAGGTTTAGAAATCGCCATTTAAAAGTCTCATTAAGTACATTTTTTCTAATGCCTTGAATAAGTTTCATGCAAGATACTGCGATGTAGTGGATTCTTTCTCTGGTGTTTGCAGGCTTGTATCTAAAGAGCAGAATCAAGGGGTACCTACCCGGTTTAAAGAAAATAGTATATTTTTTTAGCTTTTTTTCCAATCTTTAGAACAAAGTTCTGCACCCCACTAGACCTTTAAAAAACGTCGCAAAAATATTTGCCAAAATGTTTTGCTGCAAATAAAATAACATTGTATTTACACGGCGGGATTTTTTTCCCCATGAGCCTTGTCAAAACTGACATCGATTAAGCATCAAGAGTGAGTGATTGCCGAAACGAGTTTGAGAAAAAAATTATTTTGAGAGGCCTAATTCCTTGTGTCAGAGACCCGCCAAGCTAACGCTCGCCGAGACTGTTCTGCCAATTTCTCGACAATCTTCGCAACTCCTTAACGATCCAGCACACAGTTGCACTTGTTCGAAGTAGTCCTCTTCTTATTTTCTCCCCCGTCCACCTCCCCTCTACAGCTTTTCCTCCTCTTTAAAGTTTGTGCATTGATTTGGAGCTTGGCGGATGGTGAGATATCTGAATCCGCTTCACCCCGTCTCTCCGTGTTCTCTTCCTCTCAGACCATACCCCCTTCTCCTCACATACCCCCTTCTCCTCACATACCCCCTTCTCCTCACATACCCCCTTCTCCTCACATACCCCCTTCTTCTCACATACTCTCCCGTCGTGCTCACACACCCGCACTCAGGGTCTAGGTAGGTACCTGTCTTAGTGTGGAAGCTGGCTATCCCTTTTCCAACAATTAATGCGTTTACCCCTCGTCTATCCATGAAGTAAGGTAAAAAGGTAAAGGGCATCCCATAACCTGTTCAGGTCGTTGGGGAGTGAGGTGTTACAGACCCCACTTTTCTCGGGGCCAGCTTTTACATGAGGGTGGTGCCAATCTCCTCTCCCTCGCAGCCTTGCCTTTTCCAACCCTCTATGGAGTCAGGTACCCATTCTCGTCAGCTGGGTCGACTGGGGGGAAGTATGCTGCGCTTATCGGGAATTGAACCAGCGCGCTCTCGGTTCGGACGCCAGCGCTCTAACCACTCGGCCATCCGCTTCCCCATCCATGAAGTAGACGTAACTTTACCTCAGGGTTAACTAGGTAACGACCACAGCAAGTGAAACATTCTCAGTTAGATGTTAATGTGAGGTTTCATTCGCACTTCTGACACCATTTCATCTTGCCCAGTAACCATGAAATGCAAATACCTTTACCACTATCATCATCAACAGCAACAACACTACAGCAACAGCAACCAAAACAAACACCGGAGACTTATGTTTCGTTTTACTCTAATAAAAGAGTAAGAAAACAGATAAAATAATTTAAAAGAAAAAGCAATCCCAGACAAGAAAGGAAAAATATAGAAATCTTGATAGCTCCGACCGGGGTGTATATTTCTTGCACAGATGTGACCTCAAGATGGCTCAGACTCTCTAACTCGCAGACTCTGTGTCATGATTGAGTGGCGATAGTGCTAGTCCCCTGTCACAGGAAAGATCGAGAACTGCTCCAAAAGCCTGGATGGAATTGAAGGATCATAATAGTGATGACTCCTCCAAGGTGACTAGCGGGGTGTCCATAGCAACCGGCGTCGATGTCCGTTTTTTTGACTAGGCCTCTGTACCTCGGGTGCCTTTACAGCTATAGACGGCTATTAACTCTTCTGCTGAGGAAGGATCTAGAAGGTGACGGATGAAGTCAATCATTCAAACACTTCACTGATGATGACTGTCTTGTCTGATATGTCTTCAGAGAGCTTTCCCTTCTTTCGATCAGAGATGTAATAAGAATTATGGCATCACCAATAGCTACAAAACGTTGATAGAAGTGATTTTAAAATGAATAATATTTAACACTTCGATTCCCCACCTCTTTCTCTCTCTCCTTCTCTCTTTCTTACATTATCATTATGGTATTTAATGCCACTGTACTCATCATGTGACTTTCTCTCTCTCTTTCTTACATTATCATTATGGTATTTAATGCCACTGTACTCATCATGCGACTACTGCGGCGGTTTTTGCTGCTGATGTTCATGATTTTGTCAAAGAAGCATTTTTTGGAAAAAAATGTTTTATCACCAGTGAAAATTCTGAAATGACAATAAGGAGGATACATCAATTCAAACCGGTGGTAAAGTGTTGGCATTCTTCCTCAGTGGAAAGAAGAATCTCCTCCAGGCATGGAAAATACACAAGAGTCATTAAATGCATTCGCCACATTTTAATACCCCACAAAATTTCCAGAAAAAAAGCAAAAATCCATTCGCCAGAGGAACAGAAAACACTAACATAATAACAAGTAAAACTGATGTTTGCTGCAGTCCAACAGAATGTTCCCCGAAGAATGTTTCTTCGTTGGCAAACAACTTTCACCAAAGTACGATAAAATGCATTTCTTTAAATCCCGATTGGAAGCAGTCCAAAATAAATATTGTCACTCATCTTAAAGTCTTCTCTGGGAAAGTTTGAATTGATACTTTTCTTTTAACACATTTTGTATAGTTTTAACTTTCGACTCCGATTTATGTCAGTCGTTCTTCTTTGTCATTTCTTTTATGTTAAATTGATGAATATATTCTTCAACACGCCGACTGAAATGTGTCTCACTTGCAAGTGTCCTAGACATCTT
Organism: Marisa cornuarietis; assembly: GCA_004794655.1. Classification (NCBI taxonomy): domain Eukaryota; kingdom Metazoa; phylum Mollusca; class Gastropoda; order Architaenioglossa; family Ampullariidae; genus Marisa; species Marisa cornuarietis. The sequence goes on along the minus strand of SMMW01000506.1, from coordinate 642,661 downwards.
TAGTACATTATTTTCTTCTGTAAATCGTGTACACGCCTGTCATTATTCGCTTATCCTTTGTTTATAAAAAGTGATTTAAAGGAGAATCTCTACACAAGTTAGTCGTTCATGCAGTTATCATGCATTGAAAACTTTCTGTTTATCGTGGCATGTAATAAAGCATTGATGATGATGATGATGATGATGATGATGATGATGATGATGATGATGATGATGATGATGATGATGATGATGATGATGATGATTGATGATGATGATTGATGATGATGATTGATGATGATGATTGATGATTGATGATTGATGATGATGATGATGATGATGATGATGATGATGATGATGATGATGATGATGATGAGGAGGAGGAGGAGGAGGAGGAGGTTGTTTAAGCAAGAGTACACCTCTGAGCTATCGCGAGTCCTCGTATCTTCATTAACTACTCTCACTCATTTGACGAAGTTTAATTACATTAAAGCGACTCTGACACAGCCCATCAGTATAAATCTAGTAACAGCAGAATGTGTCTGTTCCCTGGGCCATTTAAATGGTCCTTGAAATGTTTTTGGTTATTAAGCTATTGGCCCCCGCCCACGTGGTGTCATCACCTTCTCCAACTTGTGATGCATTGCTGGCACTTAGACTTCCTTCATCAGTTAATATTCCTGTCACCACAATATTTTGGCTTCGAGATTTCGTTTTTATTTCATGCCTTTGAGTTTGACTTCTATTTCTTTAATATATTTTAAAAAAATTCTTTATTTCCGGATGTCATCCTTAAAAGTTATCAACAATTGAATGGAGGTGTTGCCAGGTCCAACAAAGAAAAAAGAAAATACAATAAGCTCAAATTCCTAAATGGACAAACAATGGTTGCTGCTTAAATGTTTTAGGCCATTTCCCAAACAGGGTTTTGTCCCGAAATCACAGCAGGTACTATTTTGTAATATAACATTGCAGCACAGAAGCCACCTCATCTGTCTACACTTATTGTGTAACTGCTTCTTACAATTTCAACTACTTGATACGTGTCCTACAGTGCAAGTAACTTTCTTTCACACACACACACACACACACACACACACACACACACACACACACACACACACACACATACATTTTCCACTTGTAGTCATGCCCATAAATGTACATTTAGGTATGCATGGACTAAATGTCCTGGGAAGCAGACTACTACTTATACTACGTCTACAACCAGACCCCCCCCCCCACACACACACACCATTTCAACAACAACACTTGCATATAGTCTCCCGCACACACTCGCACAAAGTGCCTGATGATAAAGCAAGCAATCTAATCTTAACATCGTCTAATTTTGTTCTTTCCTTTCTGGGGGCGGCAGAGGCTAATATCCTTGATTCCTCCTGGGGCTCTGGCCATATTGATGCTCGGACCATCTTTTGAAAGGGAGGCGGGTACAGGACCGAGATGGGACGACCAGTATCTCAGAAAATGACCGCAGACGCTCTTTTTTTCTGACAGTTTCCGTCTTCCGGGTGATGTGCGCAGTGCGCGGGTGCGACCGTCACGTGTAGAGTGTGTGCGTGTGGGTGTAGGTGGGGTGTGATGATTTTGTCTGAGTGAGTGAGTGAGTGAGTGAGTGTGTGGGAGTGTCTGTGTGTGTGTTTGTGTGTGTGTGTGTGTGTGTGTGTGTTTGTGTGTGTGTGTGTGTCTGTCTGTCTGTGTGTGGCGCGCGCGCGTGAGTTTTAAAAGATTTGACATATTAGATAGCTATGAATTCCTTTCTAAGGAAGGGGTCATAAAATATATTTAAAATATAATCAAGGCTTAAGCACAAAGTATAGAGAGGAGCGAGAGAGAAAGAGAAGAGAAAGACTAAAAGACAGGGTAGATGACGAGAGACAGCAAACGAGATTCTTTTCAGTCTTCACTTTCCCAAAGATGAAGACAATGTCACGACAGAAAGTGAAGCTGCTCCATTAACTGAATGAAATACACTCCTGATAATAAGGTGAAGAAGATGAATGGGACCAGCCCTTATATAAAAACGAGAGTTACATCCCTTGCGGTCAACATCTTGAGTGGAAGTCAGGCACAGACGATTCTAAGAACAGAGAAATGAACAACATTCGTCTTTCATGAAAAAGGAAAAGGACAGTCATGGTCCTGCGGTCGGAGGAAAGAGGTTTTCTTCTTCAAGCGATCCCTTGAGTTATTGGAAGAAAAATTCTGAACAAGGATAATGAAGATCCGAACCGAACCTACAGAACGTAGGACACCCTGAGGGCGAACAAAGGATTAATATATGACTGGAACCGGATTCAGATTTTGACTTTAGTAAAACGAAACTATAGTCCGAAAATACGAGAAAAAAAACCCGTGAGGGGGTCATGAGGGGCTCAACGGTCCTCGTCGATCCGCAAATCGTTCTTAACTAGAAAGAAGAGAGTTCCAAACTCCGGTTTGAAAATAGATTACGAACTAGGTTAAGGGTGGAAAATGTTTCAACAACAATTATTTCTATGTTTGATGCTTTCAAATCCGGCTTCAAAACCCACCTCTATAAGATATGACTTTCATAATCCAACAAAGTATGAATTAGAACCTCAAAAGTGAGCCTGGGAATTAGAAGACATTAGAATATAAACCTGAACATAATAAAACCATAATATGAACCTCAGAATAAGAAAACCTAATTATTAGCATTAGAGCTGGAAAACCCCAAACTAGAGTTCAAAATTATGAAAACCCGCATGTTAGCATCAGAGGTAGAAAGAGCCTGGAGTAGAGCGTGAGAGCAAGGAAACCCCCGTGTCTACAGCAGACTGGAGAAAACACCCAGAGAGAAATGTTGAAGGACCACTGATGCCCAGAAATGAAAACAAAGGTTTGCAGATAAGTCACATACAGACAGGAAATAAATCAAAACCAGGGTAACTCAGACAGCGGAATCTTCTGTCAGATCAGCGGGGGGGGGGATGCCTTCACAGAGGTGAAGTACCCAAATCGAAGAATATATAGACACCCACAGACACAAGACGCCTCTTCGGGTTGAAAAAGGACCCTTCAACCTGCTTGACAGTCGTGACAAGATGACGGCGACCTTTTGATCCAAACTAGTGGGAGGGTTGGGGGGTAAAAAAAGTAAGAAAAAATACAACAAAAGCTAGCTGATGTTTAGAGTATGGCACAAGTTTTTTTTTTGTTAGTTCAGCCTGGGATTCCGCGCAAGAATTGCGAGACTTTTGAAGAGTTTGAGTGCGATGCCAGATCTTGCTGCGTGGTCCAACTTTCCGAGACAGTGGAGCGGTCCTGATTCGGAACTCGCGCAAGCCCATGAAATCACTCAGCTTTGGTAACCGAAACATCAACACCAACTTTCATCGCCTCATTAAACTCCGAGGAACACATCTTGGAACCTAAAAGCCGCATTTCGCACTTTCAAGCGATTCCCGAAAAGAGGCAGCTAACACGTTGAAGAAAAACTTAATCTCACGCTGCACAGATTCCGGAATGGACAAAGATGATCTTATCGACAGGAGACTGAGTAGAGCTCACGAGGACCCGAAAAGAAAAACGGTGTACTGGAGCCAGACAATGAAGACACGACCAATAAAATCCATACCCGCCTCCTCTGAGAACAAGAGGACAGGAGAGAATGATGCCTCCTTAATTTATGATTGTTCTGGAAGATCGCCAGAATTACTGGAAAACGGTCACCAAGGGAAACCCGAATATAAGATAAAAAAAAGATTTAAAAAATGGTAGGTAGGGAATGTATAAATAGCGGTAATGTGGCGTGTACTCGGGGGGGATGAGGCCAGGTCTTGTTGACATGGACTCTCGCTTAGGGCACATAAATACAGACTTGTGGACCCCAGGGGTATCAGCTCGCAGCAAGACCGGGCAGGTGGTTTGGCTAAATGTGAAGATCTAGAAATAGCTCAAGTCCATCCTCGCACGTGGGCTCCTAATCAAATTAGAAACCAGCTCATTTACTGCCAATTCCAACTGTTCTTAACCTAGCGCACGGCTTCAAAGCTTTGACTGGAGATCGATTTCCTTTTATGACGTGTGGAGCCGCGGAAAGATATTACACACTCGGCTGCCTAGTCTCAACGTATTTCAGCCAAATATGAAAACTGCAAAGTTTGCTTCCTTCAGCTAAATGCCACCCATTCTTACATTCTCTCTCTCTCTCTCTGCCCCAAAAAAAGTCTGGCGTTGGGAAGCCAGTAACAAGTAAAATTTTGTCAAGCATCATCGATTATCTGCCAGACTTCTGGAGAAGAAATTCTTCACACTTCCCAAAATGTGTCACCATACCCTAAAGGGAGCGCCCATAGATGCGTGCGCAAGTCGCAGTGCGCATTTTCCGGTTCCTGTTTGTCTCTAAGACGGAAATCAGATTTCCGATGGGCTCAAAGGTATTAAACGAACTGCCCCAGCATATCGATGTCTCTTTAATTACGAGAACAGTAGACCTGCTTTTTAACTAGAGGTAGATCATACAGAGAGATTTCAAACACAGCAAATGCAGAAATGCAGGATGCAATTTCCGAGACAAGAATAGCTGAAGGCGAAGCAGAGGGACGCAAAAAGCTTTTGATCTTTTTTGTTTTTGTTTTCGTTTTTTTTTAACTTTTTTGAATAGATAAGTTTTTTTTTGTGCTTCGCCCACATACTTGCTCTTTCATCCACCCACGCACCCAGCACTATTATTTTTTTTATCCATTGAAGTCTTGCGTGCGACATGCACCATGGTTTTGTGAGTTGAAACATTCTGCACGTGGCAGAGTTGACAAGTCACCGAAAATCACAAAATAAATCCCTCATGTCTTCATGGCGTGGGGGGAGTTTTGAGGACCCACTGACACTCAGTTTTTGCCTCCATATTATACCGCTAGGGTGCAGTAATATCACCCTGCGCGACACAGTTTTATTTAAGACCTACAAACCTATATCTGATATCAACTCAGTGGTTATCTGTGCTGTACCAAATCTGTCTTCTGGGTAAGACCCTTTTTTTAATGACTGTTCTTTGGCTTGAAACTGAAGCTCAGTTTTCTGATTAGCTTGCACTAAGCCTCTCCACCGACGCACGGAGGGACCAAAGGCCTCAAGGAGAGACCAAAAGGTTGTACAAAATAGACATTCGTTCTCTGATGCACTGTTTGCTCATAACTGTCGTACATTGGCACTGATCCATAAATATTGCATCGACTCTGTGCACGTGCTGTAATAGAACTTGCTGGTCGTCAGTCAGCCATCTTACCACTCGTGAAATCGTATAAACCAGCATGGAACATGTGTAATGTGTGTGTGTGTGTGTGTGTGTGTGTGTGTGTGTGTGTGTGTGTGTGTGTGTGTGTGTGTGTGTGTGTGTGTGTGCCCGTCCATGTCCATGTCCATGAAATATTTATCTCGCGGATGTTTGTTCCTGCTTCGCGCCGGTGATTAGACACGGGCTGCCGTCCAACAAACCCGCAATGACTACTTTCTCTCTATCCTTTATTCCTCTCTTGATTCTCTATGTCACATTTTGGCGCCAAAATCATTTTTCCTCTTCCTTTTCACACTGTTTGCCGCGGCCAGAGTATATGCTAGGCAGGAGCTTCCTAATAAAGTGGTTTGGCGAAAATGTTTCTCTTACAAAGACGCTGAACGAAGTCTTGCTCACACAGAAAGTGAGACTTGAAGACAAGAGGAAATAAAGACAGATTAGTCAAAGAAACAAATGAAAAGAGTTGGAAGGTAAAGAGAGAAAAAAAATGGGTATGAGCCAAGACATTTTTTCCTCGCACCTTGCGTGTGCCCATGCTTACAGAGTTCAAAGGTAGTAGTACTAGGGGCTACACTAGTTATATAACATAAAACGCCGATACATCAAATCTTTCAAGGCCAAAATAACTTGACAGCGATGGATGCCTAGTTTGAAAAAGAGTGGTAAATAAAAAGTGTGTAAACAGCTTTAGCCCGATGATTGGTAAAGGTCATACCTTATTCTTTTTTTTAGGCCCTTGGGGTGGCAGGTGTTAGAGATCCCACAATTTGGTGGGCAAGCTTTTTTTGTCAGGGTGCTGCCCATGACTGTTTTTCCTTTCACTCTCTCTGTGCTTTACCTTTCCCTAAATCACTATGCGCTCAAAAGTGGGTCAACTGGGGAAAGTTCCCAACCGGGTATCGAACCTGCGTACCGCTCGAACCTTTCGGTCTTACACCAGGCGAATGGATCACAAGGCTGATAGTGGCAACTCTGACAGCACGTAAGACTTAGTGGATAGAGAACTACTCTGGTCCTGTATACAAAAGCCCCATACAGAGAAATTTTGTCCGGGAAATGGGGAAAGATCTGAACCTACGACGTTTACTATATTTAGTGACAAACACCTCTCGGAAGAAACAGGAACAAGCCGCTAAGCAGAAGATCTACGGAGAGTCTGATTTCACTGATATTATTTGTACAGTTCACAATGCAGATACTTATCTTTGAAGTCAACTACTGTTTGGGTTTTTTCCCCTGCCTCTTTTATTGGTCACAGAAAATGAAAACTGTAGGACAGAGACAATGTTTCAATGTCAGGAATCTAGTATGCAACTTCGTCCGACCAGTATGCCACGTCTTCCAAAACATAGATTTTTTCCTCTTTCACAAACCACACACACTTAGAAAAAAAAACTTTACAAACTTACCTGCTGCAAATCCCTCCAGCGCTGGAAGCAAACTTTTCCACAATCTGCCTCGAACAAGAAAAACTTCGTATTGATATCTTCGTTGTGCATCTGGCAAGGTCCTTATTTATTTCGCTCCCTCATTCTTGTTTATTTCTTTAGTTTCAGTTTGTTGTGGTCGGGGTGTAAGAGTATCCCTAGTGGCTGCTGGTGCAAGAGACTGAACAGCACCACAGCAGCTCCCGTAGTGTACCGGCTGCTCCGCGAAGCGGGGGGACTGTCCTGCCCGAAGGTGCGGGCGCATGCGCGCGTGTGCTGCTCGCACCCAACTCGTCACGGAGGTCCCCGTGCAGCACGTGCACGCACCGCTGGCCGGCGGGTGAGCCACAAGCTGGCGCGGAGCGGGTGGCACGTGAGGCAAGGGAAGCAATCCAGTCTGTCAGCGCGCGATAAGGTTGAGTATCACGGGATGCGAAGACAACTCTTTCTCTTTACTTCTTAAAAATATTGCGAAGCGAAACCAAAGAAAAGCAATTCAAACCATAAAAAGTAAACAAAAAGTAGACAAAACAAAGCAAAACAGAAATGCACACACACACACACACACACACACACACACACACGCGCACACACACACACACACACACACACACACACACACACACACACAAATACGAGCGACACACACAAACTCAAGAAAAGGAGAAAAGTAAGCAAGAGGACAAAAATTTTAAAAAAATTAAAGAAGCTAAGATCACTAAGATACGGATGTGTGAGAATAGAGGATACAAAGCAGATCTGACAAAAACATTACCTTGAATCGGTAAGGCCACGTAATCCCATTTGTTTATTTGATTCTTTATTGATTTACTCAGAAGTGAATGGAATAAATGATTTTAAATCGATGACGAAATCCTAGTCTAATAAACATAGTTAAAGCTGTTGGCTGTTTATTGACACTTCCCATGACCGAGCACATCACTACCTCTCTGTGGCTGTTTTCATGAAGCAGGGGTAAGTCGCTGCTAAAGCGGAATCACGAAAAATATTGTTGTCTCCGTAGTTACGACGAACCGGCCAGACCCAGATGTTTTATGTTAGTTTATCCGAGGGAATCTTTCCCGCAACTTTGAAGCTATGGTCCCAGAGATAAAGCAGTATCCTCAGAAAGTATCTCTACGGAGACCCTTGTCCCTCATTCCCGCAGTTTTGCCCCGGAACAGCAACTTATCCTCGCTTCGTGAATACGGACCCAGGATGACTGAGTGGGAGGTATGAGGGGAGTGGGGGAGACTGATTGACCCTGTTTGACCGCAAGACTTCTCAGAAGGCAACACTTTATCTTCAATTCTCTCCTGTGCGCCTGAACTCATTGACATCAATAGAATGGAAGACACCATGCGCCATACTTAGTCGCACAAGCGCCGGAAACTCTCAAACATTCTCTACCACATGAAGGAGACAGTACTTGACACTTTATTGAAATCAGCTTAATGATATGTATATAAGCTAGTTATTCTCATTGAATTATATGGTTGCTGTCCCATGCACAGTAAAATAAGTAGACTTTGTGTCCACAAGTAGTTTTATTTCTTTCAGTTTCTCGTTGTAGTTTGTTTGTTTGTTTGTTTGTTTGTTTGTTTGTTTGTTTGTTTGTTTGTTTGTTTGTTTGTTTTGCGAAGCGATTAGAGCTATTGTGCAAGTCCTACATCATACTGTGTTGTTTTGCAAAAACTAAACCATAGAGTTGATTGTTGCCAACGATTACTTAATTAATATCACAATAAGATACAAAACATGGCTATCACAGAATACGTCCTAAATGTCATGAAGGATGGTAAAGATAAATATTAATAACAAGTACAAAAAAACTAGGAGGATAACCTTGTTTATCATCGCCCCAGTAGTGTACAGCACACGCTGGACTGCACAGTGAAACACCCAAACAACATTAATTGACATCGTTTGCTGACAGCAACAGACACTGTCTTTGGGTGAGAGGGAGGTTGTCTCTGATGACTGTAACAACAGCGAAGGTGGAGGTAAGAGAACAAGCAGGGGATATAAACATGAATGGAACTGTCAACAGCACTTTGGGATGCACAGAGTGATCAATAGATCATTAAAGCCGTCCAAGATTAAGGCTAACAGCAGAAAGTGCTCACCCTGTTCTGGTCTTGTTCTCGAGTGTCCGCTCTTGACCCGCACCCGTTGCCGCGCGGTTAAGTAAACGTTTGTCCAACGTGGCTGCAAGCGCCGCTGCGACATGCATGCATGACATGCTTTTCGTGCAACATTTGCGAGGGTACGAGAGCCTGTGCTTCCGAGTATGGCTTAGTTTGTGAAACCCAGTGTCCTGTACCAAAAAATATCGATGAATACCTGTTCTGATGAAACAGGTTTTGACATGAGGTCCTCAAAATGAAAATAACACAAAAACTTTAGTTTTTACCTGGACGTTATCACCTGATTAACTGATTAGGAGATATTTTACTAAATTCATTAAAAAATTTATCTCAATGTAATCATTTGTTCACCTGAATTAGCACGAGCTAAGGTTGAGATGTAGAGTATAGCAGAGAGGAAAGTAGACCTAAACAAAGAAGGGCGCTTCTTCTTCTTATTCCTTTTCGCCCCCAGTGGAGCATAGGGCTGCAACTACACCACGCCAGCGAACCCGGTTCTGGGCCTCCCTCCCCAGTTGGGTCCATGTCATTCCAGCTGCAAAGAAGGGCGCTACAGCTCCTAAAATAATTCCCGACTGGTGAGTGGAAAATCTGAAGAAAGACAGGATTTAAAGGCGTAGCTGAGCCGTCAAATGAAAGAATTTTATCCTGATGGCAGCATAAATTATCATCAACATTTTCTTTAAAGAAGTGTATATTTTATTTGATATACGATACAACAAACTCCAGTGAGCTTTCCTTCTCAGTTTTTACTGACATCATGGCATGCGATCAGTTCCAAAAGATGTACTGCGCTGCTGTATACAAAAAAATTAAGCAAACATGCAAAAAAAATCGAAGCATAAACAAAATATCAATTGCCAAGGTGAATGAATGTACAACTGTATAGTTGATGTAGACAGTTGATCTAGATGAAGAGATGGTCAGAAGCAGTGCTGAGCCTGAAGAGTGCATGACCATCAAGAAGTATTCATCGCTCCCTTGCAGGATGGGCGTCAAGCCAGTTGTTGCCACACGTGTTTTAATGAAAGTCTCACAGGTTCTACCCACTGGGAATTTCACAGCTAGCTCTTCTTCGGGCGCTTTGTGACAGCTTTGAACATCTAACACCTCCCTTCCTCTCCGCTCCCCGCAAACAATAATGGAGATGCAGTCTGCAACAATGGAGTGAGAATCATGAGTCGTGGGCACAATTGTTTTTCTTTCTCTGCTTGTTGCACCTGATTACCAGGCTAGCTGCTTTTGATGATGTGGTCTTAGTTTCTGTCTTACCTTGAAACAGCAATCCCCCCTCTCATTCAATGCAGGAAGAATTGTTTACCACGTGCAAACGTCGAAATTACAGAAAACACCTAACAAACCTAAAACAAGTGAAAAATAAAGGATGTGGTCAACAGTCTCAAGTGCGTATTGCGTTTTGTTTTCTCTCTCTCAGCTGACTGTTTTCATGACCCTGTCATCATGATATGCTTACCTTGTCCCGTTCTTAAAGTTTCATAAGGAATCGTTGGCATCCTACCACTACATTGACAACTTCGCTGTGCAAGCAAAGATACCTTCCACGTGTCCTGCCAGAAACACGCTGGACGATCGATGGCGAATTCATTACATAGAAGAACCAGAAAGATTTGTTGTTTTCTCAAAAAATAATCCTGCCCAGCAGGCAAACTTCACAGGCGGGACTGCAGCATGTCATGACACGATTTCTGGCGAAATATATTGACTTCTAAAAGTGACTGGATTTTTTTTCTTTCAAGTGCCGGCAATGTTTATTCCTTCTCAGTTATCTGAGGAAATTGATTCGTAGTTTTTGTTTGTTTTTTTAAAGCTGCTATATGTAGAGAAACACGATCTTATTTCGCCACACGTGGATAGAAAGTTCTTTAGGTAAATTGCGAACTAATTCCGGTATCATCAGAACCACGACACACATCAAACCAAACCTGATTGCGAATCGCATGGAATTTAAAGGAAAGTCCAAAGTTTCTCGTGCTTAATCGTTGTGCTATTCCCGTCAAGCAATTTCTTCAGTGCTTCGCGGTTTTTCTTCAGGTTGTTCCCCGATCCGTTGCATTATTCTTTTCTGCATAGGGTTTCTTCCTGAATTTTATTTGTCCATTTCTTCTGCATTATGTCTCACAATTTGGCTTTTTTTTTCATTTGCTGTTGGTATTTGTCCTTCTTTTCTTTTTTGTCCACAGTTATTTTCTTTTTTACTGGTAACTCATTTAGAGATAGGAACATCTGCACATTACTCCTTCAAAGACTTTTAATCCTTTCGATGTCTCTCATTGCCAATGTATGCAAGGGTATGTCAGCAATCTTTTTTCTGATTGTATGCACGTATGTGTGAACAAACAATAATTTTGTCATAAAAATTGATGTTAATGTTTTATTTTATCGTAAATCTAGCGCCTTATTTCTTAGCTCTTGTGCCTTGTTGATTATTGTTTGAAAAAGAACCAGTTTACTATTTCAATTGTTTAAAAGCCACGTCATTTCCTGTTTTCTCTGATGTGGATGACAGTGACGATGACAGCACATGACTTGTCATCCATGAAAACCTATGCAACAGTTATTTCCTTCATCGAACGCATTATATGGCAATGTTGTAGAAGACGGTGGTAGTATGGTGGCTTTGACTTGACTGACCTGGGGCCAGTTGCACAACACGTTTCTAAACCTTAAAACTGTTCTAAAGAAGCAAAATCTCTTCTTTACCATTTTGATGCATTGCACAAGAACATAAAAAAATTGTATTGACAGGACGGAAAGTCAGACTTGAGCAACTTTATCTTACTTAAAGCAGTTTTAGTTTTAAAAATTCTAAAATTGTGGTGTGTACTTTAAACTAATTATCTAAATAGAGTTAAGGCATAAAAGTGTTTAAAATTAGAAATGTGTTGTGCAACTGGCCCCTGGAGATTGTTGTATCAAGACTTAAACACCACATGACTACCTGATGAAAATACTTCAGAACCAATTTGGTTAGGATTTAGGAAACAAAAGGGAAAAAACTTAGTAAAATGTGGATCAACTCCTTTATCTGTCTATTCATTTGTCTTTCTACCTCTCTATCTGCTCTGCACTCTCTCCCCCCCCCCTTTTTATTTTTCTCTCTCCTTCTCTTTCTCCACTCTTTGTCTCTCTGGGGTTTTTCCATTTCTCTTTCAAATCATGAACTCCAGAAACTGTCACGTTTTGAATAAAGTCAGGCCAAATAATTTATCGGCTTTTAATATTTCCTGGGTCCTTAAATTCACTTCAAATTAATGCCTAACATTTGCTTCAGTGGATAAATATAAAAATGCTGGAAGCTATTCTACTTCTCAAACGAAACTTCCGTCTCATGACAACAAAAGGATTGGAGGGAACGTTCGGGAAAGGGAATCGGCTAACAGACATACTGATAGACACTTTTGATGTCATTCTTAACTGTTGATGCTAAATTTCGGTTTCACAAGATGGCTACTTTTGCAAATGTTCACCGGATGTAAAGTGATTTTGCGTCTATTTGCATACACATCACGCATTGTTAAAGTGTTTAACGGACTTGTTCCAAATCTCGTCTAGTCTCAAGTGGATTTTGGTGCTCAGCAGTAAATGTTTTTCTGTCTCATCATGCATGCTCAGGCACGAAACAATCGAAGCACCATTTCTGCAGTAAAATTGATTTGTCGATAAATTTTCTGCGAAAATTCACTTCTCGCTGGCATCAGACTGTTTTACTGGTACAATAAGGTCACAGCACGTGCAGCTCGTAAACATTGTCGGTGGTAGTGTCAAGGACGGTTCTGTCTGTCTATTGTGGTTTGGATCTTTCCTGGTGGGTTATCATTTTCTCTTTAATTGTTCTATTTGAATTTTGAGTCCGTCTTTGCTGGTCAGCCGATAAGCCCCTGCAGATGATGGTGTGGTTTTCAGTGTTTCTCCTGATGTTAAAAAAGTCAAATAGCTATTTGGTGTTAAAGGATGTATACAGATGTTCTTAACCGTTTTTGCTTCTTCCACACATTCTGCTTGTTTTTCTGTAACCTCCTTTGATGATTAAGCATTAAAACAAGCAAAAATAAATCGACTAGTATGACAATATCTAAGCATTTTTCTGTAATAAAATCTTTTTCGTAAAATACTAAAAATACTGCTGTCGTTAACTTTGCTTGATTTGTGTAAGTGCTGATTGTTGAGATTTGAATTTCACTGGAGTGCACTAATGATGCATCAGGTTAAGATTTCAAAGCACTAAATTGCCGATCACCTAGGGATTTTTATAATTTCGGTTGTGCTGATTTACAGATGGTAGACTAGATTGTCTTCTGGGGTGTTCTGCTAATGGTAAGGTTTGGAATTTCAGGAATCGTTGAATTTGTTTATTTTAGCTGAGATCTATTACAGGAAGGAACTTTTCTGAGCCAGAAATCTCCATGCTTTATCAATTTTTGAATGTTGGTTCAGGTGGCTGACCTCTGCGCCCTCCTAAAGACTCTGTCGGCGGTTCCTCTGAAGGTGAGGATGGAAACAAAGAATGCACTTACCCGTTTCATTTTTGCTAATGTGTTAAAGTTGATTCTGCAAACACAGAGGAAGGGTAAGGAAGCAAATCGTTGAAGTTTGATCAAGAAGCTGGAGGGGGGGGAGAGAGAATGAAGAGTGGAGAGAAGCCAGGACAAGGGGGAGAATAATGATGACGTGTGCACGGAATGGTCTGGAACTACGTGTTTGTCCGCCGCTAGATTTCGGGTGCAAAGGTCACTTGCCTGACCCTCTGACCATGATATGGGTCAATGATATTTCCACAAGAGAGATGGGCTAATGATAGCATGTTATAGCATATTTCTCTTGGGTTTATTTTCTCCCTCATACCGTCTGTAATCAATTTCTGTTTTCTACCCCCAGAAGCGGAGAGGAGATTGAAATTTATGCAAACATTGCATTGATTATACAGAGGGCGCGGAAGGTTTTGATTTTATTTAATCGCCCGTGCGGCATCCAGCAGGTGACTTGGTGCAGAGAGTGCATGCAACGTGTGTTCGTCGACACTCGAGAACGACCATCCATAAATACACACACACACACACACACACACACACACACACACACACACACACACCAAGGCAACACCACACCGAATTACCTTTCCCCTTCTGAGACTCGATCCATTTCCATTGGAATTAGTGCATAAAATGTAACAAATTGTAGGAAGTGACAGTTATTTTCCCCCAAAAAATGTTTCAAAAGCTGACATTTCAGAAAATGACAAATGTTCCCGTTTTGAATAAGAGACTTATCCCAGTGGTACTTTGAGCATGGTCCTGAACAAACTATCATTTCTTTAAACGAAAAGTTTTGAGTGGTATCTACCTTTTAGTTTTCAAAAAAAATGACTCTGTACTTCAGTTCTCTTCAGGTGCCATTTCATTTGACTAAGAATCAGTAACTTTTTATTAAAACATCATCTTTGCACAAAATTGTACATTGCAGACTGAACCTTACTCTGGCGGGTTACTCCCCACAGTCCCACGGACACTTCTGGATGACTGTTGTATTTGACAATAAAATCGAACCCACCTCCATCTGGACTCAGACATCTGCAGCACTGATGGCACAATTCTCGTCTGGCTTTGTTCCTGCTTACATGAATGCGAACAGTTTGCTGTCGTGAAGAGAGTCCTCTCCTTGTCAACTGAGCCACGGTGTGCTGCAAGGTTCAGAAGGTGTCCCAGTGTTCTTCACACTACACCGTCAACCCACGTTTGATGCCATCCGCATTCATGACTACTTCTTTCAGAAGTGCGCCGACGATACTTAGTTTGTCCACACCACAGATTTTCTCAGTCCTCTCACTGGTTCGGAAATGTTTTACGGATGTCTTCGTCTGGATGACTAGCAACAGTCCGTAAATTAACTTAAAAATAACTCTTCATGTGTGTTGGCTCATCAGCCTCACTCCGTCTTTAGGACAGTGAGTTCACTCACACTGAAGGAGGAGGTATCTTTCAAAACTTCTGGGAAATATCTTGGGTGCATTAAGATGAAGCACTTTCCTTGCAACAGCATGCTAGTCCCATCTGCCGAGCAGTTTTACCAGAAACTAAACAAGACTGAGAGCATTCGTTCGCACTTGTGGGATAGTCCAAGGTTTAGATTACAACTGTTAGTTAGCCTTGTCTCTCCGTTGGTCTCTTCGTGGAGTGACTGCTGCAGCTTTATTATGCGATGTTTACCTGGTCATCACATCGCACGCTCTCAGAAAGTCCAGAACATTGCCGGGCGCCTTTAATCATAGCATGAGCACAATACACCTTCGAACCTACAGCTTTCTTGTATGTCAGTCAAGTTTCTCAGACACTACAATTCTAGATTTTTGCCCCTTTAAAGGTACACATACAGAATATCTCTTTGCAACTCTGTCGGTCTACATTCCTACTTGGTCGCTTCGATTCTCTAGAGTTGACTGTCCTCAGGGTGAGCTTAAACTATTTTGGTGAGTGTCAGCTTGCCTTCCTTTCCCCAAACTATTAGGAACTCATTTCTCTCAAAGCTGAGGACTGCATCATGATTGTTAGAATTTAAACAGCGGCTGAGGACACACCTGCTCCACTCTGCGTTTGATTGACTGCCCACATGGGCTCATGTA
Source organism: Marisa cornuarietis (assembly GCA_004794655.1). NCBI lineage: Eukaryota > Metazoa > Mollusca > Gastropoda > Architaenioglossa > Ampullariidae > Marisa > Marisa cornuarietis. Next base: position 627,190 of record SMMW01000506.1, on the reverse strand, counting down.
GTTAAAGTGGGATGATGAATAATGTTCTTATATTCTTACATGACTGTGTCATCTTCGCGTATAAGATGTATAAGCAACCTTCATGATGATGATTCAAATATATTTCCAATATTTCTTCTTTTGTATCCACTGTCAAGAATGAAAACATTTTTAAAAATAAGTTTGGCTTTTCGTGGATCCGGCATTCTATGTCAGAGAACCATTAGAAGTAGTTTGTACAACACATCTTTGTCAGAGAACCATCAGAAGAAGATTGTAAAACACAAATATCACATGTCATGGTATAGTAGGATCTGTTCATTCACATAGATGCCTAATGTATCCACGTCCCTAAATCTCATCAGAATGAAGCCAACAAACATTTGATCGCTTGATCCACAAATCAAACCACAGACATCATCCGTCATGGCGGGGAGCGGGGAAGGACTGGCCTGCCACCTCGTTGTGATTTAAGAGCCCTCCTTTAAAGGAAGTCGGAAACTCTCCATTCCTAAAGAGCCGATAACGACGGATGGGAAAGGCGAACTTACAATTTTTAAAAAGCCTATCCGGCTGCGGACAAGATAAATCTTTTGACCCTCGACCTCCGGAAGCACTTCTGTGTTTTCTCGTGCCGACATAAGCATAATTCTCAACGATGTCTAGATGATTCTCGAAGAGAACAGAAAAAAATCTCTGGTACTCAGATGGCGTTGTTGGCTTGGGTTGACTTTAGAGCCAAAAATATCTGTGTGACTAGTCAAAGCATCCGCGGAACGTTGCCCAGGGTGATGACCTTGTGCTTCCAGTTCCGGGGTTTCAGTGCAACGTTGACTACTATGCAAAGACTCGTTCAGATATTCCCATTTTTTTCTTTTACATTTAAAAATTGTAGCGTTCATGCTTATTCTTGATGATCTTTTTCTAATACCAAACTGGTTTTTTTGCCGCAGACTTTACCAAGTAGGATTTTTACCTCCAGCCTAAAGGTCCAGGCTGGTTTCTTTTCCTAATGAAAAATGTAAAGTTTAGTAAAGTTTAGTGCAAAATACTATTACCCCAAATCGGGTGTATACTTCCATTCGTCATCGAAATATATGCCTACAAATATTCAATAGAAAATCTGCGCCCTACTGGACCATCAATACTCTTCTCAACAACTCTGATGAAGTGAATGCCATTCAACATTAAGTTCTTCAGCCATTTAAAATTATGGTTACTCCGTGATTTCCGGTCATTCGGTCATTCTCAAGCACTCTGCATTTTGTTTTTCAATCGAACCGGATTATAGTCCATGCTAAAACTCAAAGTATATGGTCTGCAGCATCGAAACAAAAAAAGAGTCAGAGTACAAACATGACTACATGACTTTGTACCATCATTAACTTGTCTTTGTCACGGATATTGACTTCACCCAATCAGAAAAGAGAAGCCACGCACGTGATCATCGTGATCCCGTTGAAGCAGCAGACTTTTCCTTCTCTTCTCGAGTCAAAAGAGCACCAGGGGTGTTAACTCCTACTACTGCATTACAGTCACCTCTGCACTTTTGCTTCTCATTCCTCGTAATCTCCGCAACCTTGCAAAGCGTTGTTATTATTATTTTTGTAGTTGTCTATGTCACTACAGTTGCTATTATTCTGTTATTGCGTTGGTTTGTGGTGTTTTAATGGTAGAATGTGATCGGGGTTATATTTTGTAACGTCTATTTTGGTTGGAGAAGCTTAGTTGCCAATGACAGTTCGATTCCTTTTTTTCTTGTTAATGATTTAATTTTGTAAATACTGCTCTGATGACAGTAGAGATTCAGAAGTGGTGGTTGTCGGCTATTGTTCTGGTGGGGGAGGGGGTTACTTTATTTACAAGAGCAATAATGATTTCTCTTTTTCCTTTCTTTCATTTATTTTTTTTTTATTTTTTTCTTTCTAAATCGCTTGGCAAAACGTTCGCTCCTTCCCCTACAACAATCGATTGATCCATCCCTTGAAATCATAATACTGACCTGCCAAGTGACTAACGAACTTTTAACGTCTTCATAAATATGCATGACCCTCCCCCATCATGCTACCTCCCCCCTCCCACCACCACCACCAGCACCTCCACCACCATCACCACGTTCGGAAACTACCTTTCCGGAGAGGTACAAGTACTTTCATCGATCCCAGCGTGCCTCGCCGATCACTCTTCTGTCAAGACGTAACCTTGTGATACATAAATAACATCAAACACGCGCATTTAGCTGGCGAGTCGCCGCACGTGCTGATGCCTGCAGAGCGACAGTGGCCACGGACCCTGGAGGGTCGGACCCTTGCTCCATCTTTTGCTGTCGCCATTATGTAGATATGGGCGGCCCCTCTCTCTTAACACCACGCACCGGGTGGCAGGGGGGGGGAGTTAAAGACCAACGAGAGTCAAACATGAAATGTATCTACACGTCGATTGAAAGTTAACAAGATATACAACGATCATTAATTAGTTTCTTACAAGAAAAATGCGTAGAGTTTTTAATTAATTTTTTGAAAGGAAGAAAACAAGATTGACTCAAATTCTAACTTCTAACTTCACTGAAGCCTACAGCCACTGTGAAAGCTTTAAATATAACTTCATGAGACATTAACCCCGCAACAAGCCTACTTTTGTGGTGTCTGAAAATAAACTCTTGATTTCTTTCCACTCTTTCCACAAAACCCGGATGAGAACTGAGATTTTCAGCAGCTTGTATCTCGCGAACGCAGAAGTTTTTTTTTTTTTTTTGTTGAGATTTTGGGAATCGGTCTCTTGTCATGAGTTGAACTCACACATCTGGACTCGGTATGGTCTTTAAACCCTTTTTAACACCCTGTGATCTTTCTAAAAGTTTTTATCACCATGGTTATGTAGAAACTTTGAAGCATGACAGACGCCTGGGTCCGACTTGACTAAAGGTTGTTCCTAACCGGACAAATGTGAACGAGTGTTTGAACGAGCCTGCAAACGCTTATGTAACCGTCATATAGACACTACCGAACTTCCCGGTTGAAATGGGCCGTAACTCATCGAGACCTTCAACAGTTAACTCCGGGCCGCCCACCCTTGTCCGTCATATTTAATTATTTTTACTACTGTGTAAACAAAATGGGGCAAAAATCTAGTCATTTGGCTAGGTAAATCACATTCTTAAAGAATTACAGAGAATTACAAAGAATTTAACAAAAGAATAGGAAGACGTTAGTTTGAAGGTTTGAATTTTTTGAATGTACCTTTCTTTTTCCAAAACTATGCGACACAAGTGCACATACGAAGTTATGTAGCAAGTATTTATCATTTTTTAGCCGATTTGTGACAATAAAGTTGTTCTTTGTCATCGTAAGTTATGTTTATTCATTTCTACATAGTATGTAATCATTAAAATCCACTGAACATCGGACTAAACCTCGTAGTGATGCTCGATTAAGCGGAAGCCCGTTTCAAGTTTTTTTGTAAATACCTAATGTCCTTTGGATCGACAAGAAAGTGAAATTTTACAGTGGAATAAGGTAACAGTTTCTTTCTTTTAATTTTGATCTTCAATTATATTTTTTACTTATCTTCTTCTTATGCTTAGTTTCTTTCTTTTTTGAAAATACTTCAAATTCGTCAGCAGGTGTCGGAATCAAATGTCGAGGTGAAGGTGCGTGAAGGGTCAGTACTAAGAATGTCATCTATACCTTTCCATCCCTAAACCTCCAACCATCCAATGATAACACATTCAAAAGTGATTTTCCAGATTATCATAATTTCAAAATCATACTTTACTTCTATTTTTGCTTTTCGTTCACAAATAGGATTTCTAGCTCTTTTAACTCTTTTAACTCTTTGGCAAGTCATTTAGCAGCCAACACCACCAACCAAGAATCGATCTCAGATCAGTTTGAGTAAGTTGCGAGCTTGCGAACTCTTCTTGGGCGCTGGTACTGCAAAAGTCTCACTTCAACATTGGCCACACTGATAACTCATGCTTCCAAATTACTGTCACTTATGTCACCAAGAATAATACATGTTGGTTCAATTTTCACAAAACTTATTATTTCTATATAAATTGCCATTGTAGCGTTAAGGTTGGACAATCAACCTGCGTTCCATCTGATCAGTGCTATGAAACAGGATAATTGTTTTGTTTTTGTGTATGCGTCTATTTTGTAAATATGTTCCATATAAAAGTTGAATTAAAAGTAAAACAATTTATATTTCTCTTTTTAAAAACCACTCAAATATATATATATATATATATACAAATCATACGAATGAAACTTCTGTATCAGAGAATGCTCTGAAATGAAAATGGAATTTCCTCATGATTTTAGCCTGTCATCATTGTCGTCGTCATCATCATCATTGGTTACCCATGACAGATCTTGGCTAAAAGTCAATAAAAAATGTCATCAAAATACGAAGCATCTCTAATATCAACTGACAATTTAAAGATTTTTGACAGGCGTGGACGAATATGTTGTTGATCTAAAACAGTAAGAAGAAATATATGTGCCTACTTATTGCTGATTGGCTTGAAATGTTACCAGCAAGGATGATGAGTTTCCTGCCAGTTTAAATTCTCTAAACATTCACAGTGTAAATTGTGATTATGTCCTGCATACAGACGCCCAGTCTAGCTCCTAATTCGCCTTCACTTCTGCAGTATTTTGCGAGAGATTTTTTAAATCTTTTGATGTTAATCTTTCAAGCTTTTTGGACAACATGGCAGTTGAAACAACTTCTTTCCCATTATTACAGGAGCCTTGGCGCGGTAAACGCTCTTTTCCAGCAGAATATTTGATATTTAGCCTTTGGTGCGGAGCTTGGTAAGTTTCTTGAAGTTGTAAAGATCTGTTTACGTCTGAGAATAATTTACTCCTCGTGAACTGTAATCCCAGCTTTGCAGTTCAGGGTTACTGAGATCATAGCCTGCCCATCGCCCAGCATAAACCATGTAATGTTTGTCCAAGTCTACTCAAGAAAGTATTAAGAAGGAAGAGTGCAAAGTCTATAAATCTCTGACTGAGCTCGTCCTGATGCCTCCTGGATCATTTCCTGAGAGAGACACAAAGAACTGGTCAAGAATTTTATATTCTGCCAGCTAGGCTGTGTGAGTGTTTAGCCTCTTTTTTATGACAAATGTTGCTTTAAAATAATAAAATAACAAAGAGAATACAGCAATAACCTTCATTAGTAAAGTCTTCGTCGTAAAAAGTCAAAGTTCGATGGGGAGAGTTTATCTTCGATTGTTATTAGGTCTGTTGATGATTTTTATTTCTGTAATGTTCAGTAGGTAGATTACACATGCAGTTTTTTTATCGCTGTGTTTAAACATACCACATAACAATAAGTTGCATATCACTTCAGTTTTATCTATAAGTGTGTTTGCTATTTAACAAGGCTACAGTTTTGGTTAACTCTCTTATTTATCTACAACCTGACATGTCTTTGCCCTGTGACTTGTACTTCTTGAAAACTCACATATAAGAATTTTCAGTCCTTAACTTTGTAATTGTCCACATGACACCGAATCCGACAGGAGGGTTCCCCATGCTTACACACTCACCATGGCAACTGTGCGCTCCACTGCCCTCTCGTAATGAGTCCCTTCAGAGACACCCAACTAATTTTCCAGACCTAATATTTCTCCTCGGTCTCAAGGGACGCAAAACATATGCATAAATCAAACAGTTTAAACATTCTCTGGTTACCCATTCATTTGGGTGGCGCATCGTGCATCCACAATGGCCTGATGATGCTTTACGACAAAAATATTAATTTACATCCTAAACTTGAATGGTCCCCCCGGGGTTCAGTCAGAACATTACTGGGCTCACCATCACTGCTGTCGGTGCTGCTTCCGAGGGACAAGATGAACGAGGGAAGGGAAGTAATGTCATTACTATTGCATTATGGCATGAGGACCTTTTTCACTACACACATAATATTTTGTGTAAATATGCGATCATGTTTTTGTGGAAATGGCAATAATGTTATATGACAGCCAATTTTCCCAAAGTAGCTTATATTACAATATGTCCGCTTACAAAGCCTTGTGGGTAACCAACACTTTAGGTCCCTAGTTCCATAAATTGATATAATAAGACAACTTTTATGAAGAGTAAACCATTCACCCGAAAAGATTGTTTTGTTAACAGTTACAGTGAGTGAGAGAGAGTTCATTGTGTTCTCACAGTGTGTGAGGTTCATCGTGTTAAAAGCTGGTGGGTTGGGTATGTAGACAGTTATTCTGTTTCTGAAATCATTGTGTTTACCGTTACAGTGTTTGTGGTTCATTATGTCAAGAGCTACAGTGCTTGTTAGTCACTTGTGTTAATAATCAGTGTTTATGGGCTCATTATGTTCATAGTTTGTGCTCGTGAGTTCATTGTGTAAAGAATAATGTTGTGTGTGGGGGATTGTTGTGGAAATAGTTTGTGAGTTCATTATAGTCTTTGCATGTGTAGATAGAGAGATGCAACAGTCAGAAAAAATCGGCGACAGAATTTTTTTGACTTGGCCTTGTTTTGAGACCATCTAACATGTAATATATCTGTGTGACTGTGCTGAGAAATACTAATGTAGTAAACCATTAGGTTTAGCAAATAACTTAGTCTAGCTTTTCACTTTTTTATTTTAACTTACGTACTATTCTCTGTGTGTGTGTGTGTGTGTGTGTGTGTGTGTGTGTGTGTGTGTGTGTGTGTGTGTGTGTGTGTGTGTGTGTGTGCTTACTTGGGCATATAGTCTTAATTTACTAGTCTGTGTGTGTGTGTTCGTATGCTTGCGTGCGCATCGTATTTAATGTGCAATTATATGCTTTTGTGTGTATGCGCTTGCGTGCGTGCGCATGTATACATATTTCATTGCGCGCAGTTATGTACATTTGTGTATCAGACAACATAATTTCCTTCGTAGTATATAAGAATGCTGTATGAGACTATTTGTACCCTGGAGAAACTCCTTCTGTTCCGGTGACCAACAAAAATTACAAACATTTTTCTTCTCTCTCTCTCTCTCCCTGCCTCCAGCGTAGTACATTTTTGTACATACTATATACCCTTTGACATACCCAAGAGATTCTCATTTATCAAGTTCAAGGAATTTTTTCGCCCCCCCACCCCCACCCGACTCCACTTCCCAGTTAAAATTGTTGAGTTTTTTGCTTTTTTTGGCTCCCTCAGTTAACATTTCAGGAGGTTTTAACTTTATCCGTTCTCGATAAAAATATTGGAGGGCTTATCGATCAACAACACCAAAAGTACACAGCAATACACATTTGTTAATATTATCGTAATCGTTCACCCTGTTTCCATGCTTTTATTCATATTGAAGTTTATCCCTGACGTTTGATAGCCAATAATAGCGGATAATCGATCAACTGTCACGTGTGGTTTATTACAAAGTATCTTCCACGATGAGACCTCCGATCAAACCACATTTATGTTTTCAGACCCCCCGACACTAATCAGTGAGATATTCAGCCCCTCTAGGAAAACTGTATTAACTGGATTAAAAGATTTATTACGGGATTTACACACGTTTCTGCATGATGGGACGGAGACCCGGGAATGTTTACCCCAAAGATGATAACTTGATTACAATGAGAGAGGAAACAAGGATGTCCGTCTCCAGACATATATATATATATATCCTAGACGTATTACTTCAATAACTCAGAGCCATACAAACCTCGAATTAACTCCGAGGAACAAATTCATATTCATGACCAATGTTTTATTCTAAAAGTGGAGATCTTGGGGTCGTAGTTATAAGGTGTTGTTGCTCTGGGCAACATGGGGAACTCATGGACAAACGTGTTGCTTCCGAGGTTACAAAGCGGTTTCCGGACCCAGAGGATGTTCTTTAAATCCTTGTAGCTGTTGTTGTGGCAAAGTGTCATCGGGTTTACAAAAAAAGACTAAGTAGTAGACACGAGGTGTCCAGACCTCAGGTCTACTACTTAGTCTTTGGAAACTAGACGCTTTTCCTTGAGTTTCCCATTTGCCCTGTGGAAACGACTTACTCTCGCTTCATAACTACAGCCCCTAGGGGCAGGTGCATTTTAGCTGATTGTTAGGCTTTAGTAGCTAACTGACTGTTAACCTCTAGCATGCAGTTAACCGACTCAGTACCCAGCTCCAGCAGTCCGGCGGAAAAGGAAAAAGTGGGTTAGGTAATAATAATAATAATAATAATAATAATAATAATAATAATAATAATAATAATAATAATGCGAACTTATAATGCGCAGAATCACGAATAAGATCGCACTCTCTGCGCAGCACAATTTGATAGAAAGAAACATAACAACCAATAGACAGGGAGGTACACATAGGGACACTGGACAACATAAAGATGAGGTACAAGTCAGGAATAGTACTTTGTACAAAGATATGTTTTAAGAGAGGTTTGAATGCGGCCTTGGAGGCTAAGTGGCGAATGTGATGTGGTAGAGAGTTACACTGCTGAGCAGCACAAAGGGAGACCATCCGTTGTCCGTATGTGACTGTCTTTGTGAGAGGGAGCGATAAAATGCGGGAGTCTGATGAGGAGCGAAGGTTTCGGCAGGAGATTTTGACAGACAAGATTTCATTAAAGTAGCTGGGGGGGTGACCTTCGAAGAAACCATAGCAGAGAGTTGAGAGCTTGTAGTCTATTCTAGCTTTAACTGGTAGCCAGCGAAGAGAGCGAAGAAGTGGTGAGACATGATCACGTTTGCGAGTTCGAAAAACGAGACGAGCAGCTGAGTTCTGGACCTTCTGAAGCTTATCAATGAGGTATTGAGGACAGCCAGCAAGAAGAGAGTTGCAGTAGTAGGTAAGAGTTTGAAATAAAACGGAGCACAGGCAGACAAGACTGGAGAACAAACAGTAGAACATACATTCATCTTGGGAGCAGGAAAGTGTAGGTAGCCCTCTCACCTGAATTTAGGACACACTATTTCCCTCGTGTGCTTGGGCGAAACTAGCTCGATACCCAAATGGAGTCTCCATTAGCCAGAATGGGAAAAAATGGAATTTATGCAGTATTTTCTCGTCTTGCCGCTTAAGTAAATTACAATGTACGGGTGGCGGTGGTTCTCGCGAGGTCTGATGTATGAATAATTAACCAAAATGGAAGTGACCCGCATACCTTTGGTCTGAGTTTGGCTGTGGTGAGATGGAGTAGGGCGGTACCAAAGTTACTTGACCCTCAATGGCTGTGTGACAGGCTCCATGGTCCAGCGGCCGAGGCTGCTGATAAATAGTGGTATTGTCTCCTCTGATCGCTCAGAAATAGTGAAACTCCTCACGCGATCGCTCCATCTAATATTGACCTCAGCCATTAGAGAGCTTCTACGCCTTTATTTCTCGCTACCTTTGTATGGTCCTCTTTTCTCCATCGTCAGTCGTTTAAGATTTTTTCTTTCCTACAACCGTCTTAGTTCTCCTTTCTTTCGCCTGTTCCCTTCACCCTCATTGCTGCTCTCTAGGGTTACATGGACATTTTTCCATGTAAGAACGACTGGTGTCCATCATAGTTTGCTTCTTGTATACTTGAAGAATAAAACAGGTTTGTGTATATGTTTGAAGAATAATTCAGAGATTGAATAACTGGAGGAGAATCATTAATGTAGACGTTCTTGAATGGGGGAAAAGGGAAATGTGACTGTTACTTGATGCCTTTTTGTGTTTTCCATCTTTGTTTTCTGTTTGTCGTCAGTATTGTTGTTTATTCTTTCGTCCCTCGTGTTCTCTCCATGTAGTCCACGTCTCTTCCCCGTTTTAAGCGCTAAGAGCATGCTCTCTATGAGTGTCAATATGTGCTATACAAATCTTCATTTATTATTATTACTATTATTACTATTATTATTATTATTAAGAATGACGCAGGTGCTTACATGCGTTTGAAGAATAATGCAGGTTTAATATTTAAGAATAATGTACGATGTGTTAAAGGATTATGCAGGTACACAGAGGTTGTTGAAGAGGGACGTATACGTGGTTGAATAATAATGCAGGGATCCATACATGTTAGAAGACAAATGTAAATATGTTTGTGTTTACTAAGAATGTAGGTGAGGTATTAGAGAATAATATCAGTTCGTTTATATAGCTGAATAATGATGCAGTTATGTCAATGTGATTTAAGAAGACAGAAATGTTACTATACATATATCCATGTATCCCAGCGCATTTAGTAACTGCATTAACGACTGGATATTCTTACATCTTCACATCTTCGGTCCTTCAATGAGTACTACTATCCAAATCTTCAGCACAGATGTGTGTGTATATATATATATATATTATTCAATGTTGTATATTAATAATAATTATCGTAATACTCATAAAGGTTACTTGTAAAGAGCCGTACTAATTTCCGACCTTGACACAGGTGATAACGATTGTTAATTAACGGGTCTTGATTAATGACCGTTAGTAGCTCGTTGAGTTCAGAGATCTGACAGTGTCAACTTCCAAAGGGAACACAGAAGGTTTTCGTTATCCGAAACAATAAATAATTCTTCTATTTCAGACTGAGTAATGCTAAACAACAATACACGCCTACCCTAAAACCTAAACAACCACAGTGGCGACACACCGAGAAACTCAACGGCGACACACGCCTACACTACTCTTACCTACTCCTTCTTCTCTTCTTTCAACGATCACACTAACGTTACGCATGCGCTCTCTTCCTCAAACATTTGACCTCAAAGCTTGCGTCATTCATCTAGACTTGCGTCATTCATCTAGACTTGCGTCATTCATCCAGACTTGCGTCATTCATCCAGACTTGCGTCATTCACCGATGCTCACGTCATTCACACTCGCTCACGTAATAACGATCATGTACATGTGTCTGTATTTGGCCTTAACTAATACAACTTGCTGATGTGTGCCATACCATCCATTCTTCACGGTAGTGTTTTTAATATTTACTTTTATCTTTTCTAATTTACTTCAAATATCTCTATTATTATTTATTATCACCTTTACCTATTTGTTATTTACGTTTAGAAATTAAGTTTTTTAATTATACATTACGAAATTTACCTATTGTGTTATTCATTTACTTATTACTGACATTATTTATGTGATATTAAAAGCTGTGCCTATCAGTGAAGAGCGAATTTTGCTGACTTACTACGCGTTATAGCGAAGGACAGGTTGTATAATTTTCTTGCTTATTCTACCTTATTTATTAAGGCAGGTTGTCTTATTTACTTACACGTTATACCTAAAGCAAATTCTGATATTTTTTCCTATAATAAGTTTCGCCTGAAGGCAGTTTGTGTTGTTTGCATACTATGTGTTCGATAATAACTGATTAGTTATTAAGTCATGTTGTCGAAACGAAGGTCCCGTTGTTGTCCTTCGTATGCCACGCTCCCCTTGTACCGAAGCTTTGAACTCAAATTAAAGCATCCAGTGTGTGAAAGCAGACTCCATGTGGGGCAGACATTCTGTTCTTCTCTCGCCCGATTCCGCGAGAAGAAACGCGGTGCCAAAGATGTCACCCTTGGAATCGAACAGTGTGGGAATCTTTGAACAGAATGAAGTTCCTGCCCGCACAGAAACGGCAGAGTTTAGAGCATCATCGGTGTTGATTCTGAGACTTAGCGGGGTGTCTCAATATTAACATACACCCCTGAAGGAGGGGCAGATAATCTCTTGCCAAAGAGCTGCCGAATCTGGTGCAGTTCTTGCGGGTGTCTGCGACAAGCTTCTGGAAATTCCCTCCCATTGTGTGGGAAAGACACGGGGCTGGTGCTAACATCGTTAGTCTTGTCCTTCGCTGGGAGGGAGCCCGCCATGTTACAATGTTAGCGTCTGCTTTATAATCTTGTTATTTCTCGTTATTTCTCGGATTCATTCGTTGCTCAGACATACAGCAGTCCGCTGAGAGGACAGGAGAGCTGCTGGGGCAAACGCTGCACTGACGGGGGCAGATCTTTTGTGGGGGAGGTAGAGATGGTTTGAAGTATCTAAGGCTACCTGGTAGTAGCTTGCAAAGAGATGCAAGAATGAAGACAATGACAACGTAGATGTGGATGCAGCTAAAATATGGAATAAGGGTAGGTAAATACTAGAATGTTATTACAGATATTACAGTTCTTACAGGTAAAATAAGATTAAAACTGATTGAAGTGAGGGAAAGGTACAGGTGCCAGGTGGGAGAAGGCGGAAGACATAGTTACAAAATGGGTAAGTCTGAAGGTATAAAGTGGGTTAATTGGGCAGGTATAGATACATGGTGGTTGGTAAGTCTGAAGGTATAAAGTGGGTTAATTGGGCAGGTATAGATACATGGTGGTTGGTAAGTCTGAAGGTATAAAGTGGGTTAATGGTGCAGGTATAGATACATGGTGGTTGGTAAGTCTGAAGGTATAAAGTGGGTTAATTGGGCAGGTATAGATACATGGTGGTTGGTAAGTCTGAAGGTATAAACTGGGTTAATGGTGCAGGTATCGATACATGGTGGTTGGTAAGTCTGAAGGTATAAAGTGGGTTAATGGTATAGATATAGATACAAGCTGGTTGGTAAGTCTGAAGGTATAAAGTGGGTTAATGGTATAGATATGGATACAAGCTGGTTGGTAATTTCTGAAGGTATAAAGAGGGTTAATTGTGTAGGTATGGATACAAGCTGGTTGGTAAGTCTGAAGGTGTAACTACAAGTTAAGTAAGGCGGAAGGTCTAGTCATGAAGTATCTTTATAAAGTAGGCAAGGTTGGAGATACAGTTACAATGAAGCTTAGAGAAATGTAGGGTATGACTGAAAGGAGTGATTCTACTGTAAAGGTGTCAAGGTATAGTTACAATGTGTAATAGAGAAGTAAGGCTGCAGCTATAGTTACTAAAGGTAGATTACAAAGTATACATACAAAGGTGGAAGCTATAGGTAGAAGAGGAAGGGAGGCTAAAGAATTTGTAACAATGAGAAGACAGTCTGATGGCATAGTCACAATGATGGTATAGCCAGGGGTAGCTAGGACTGAGGCAGAACAAAGTACGTACATCTATGAATAGCCCTGTGTCAAGCTTGGCAACATGGCCTGCAGCTCGAGGCACCCACCTCTGACCGGGAATTTCTTGAGCAAGTTCTTCTCACATTTGTTGCAACGGCTTGATGCTAATGCCCACGAGCAGTCTTTCAGCTCGATCGTGCACGTGCACATGCAAGTCCATTCACGTTGACAAGAACATGGGCAGATTGAAAGTGAAAAATCAACTCCTTCCTTTTCCTTATTTTCTCTTTTCCTTTCTTATTTCTTCCTTCCCCTTTCACTTTCAATCGCACACTCACACACAAACACATTTTTTTTTACATTTTTAACTCACTATGTATGTATGTATGTATGTATGTATGTATGTATGTATGTATGTATGTATGTATGTATGTATGTATGTATGTATGTATGTATGTATGTATGTATGCATTCAGTCGAATTTTGTAATCGATTTTTCACCCACTTCCCATCGTCCTAAAAGTCTGAAAGTTTCACCAATTACTCGTTTCCGGTGACAGTGTAATATTTAATCCTTTTTCAGCAGTACACGGGTAGGAAAAGAATTTTTTAAAATCAATTTTGTTTGAGAAATAGGTCGAATTAGGGGTAATCGGTAACTGCAGATCTGGGACTAGTAAACTATAGGTTATCTCCCTTAATTCGGCCTATAAGAAGGTAAATAAAGTCACAAAGTAATAGGTTATCTCCCTTAATTCGGCCTATAAGAAGGTAAATAAAGTCACAAAGTAATAGGTTATCTCCCTTAATTTGGCCAATAAGAAGGTAAATAAAGTCACAAAGTAATAGGTTATCTCACCTATTTTGGCCAATAAGAAGGTAAAAGTAACAAAGTAAAACGAAAAAATAGAAAACAAAATGCAGCCATGCAATAGTTCCTCCCCCTGGACGATTGCATTTTAAAAAAAAAAACACTACTAAACGTAGTTCGTCACACCCTCCCGTTTGCCAACAAAAGAAAGAAGGCAGGAAAGGAGAAAGAAAATGACGAATGTATTTGAGACAAAGAAAACGGCAGAGAGAAAGGAAGGAAGAAATAAAAAGGATGAAAAGAAGCAAGGAAATAAAGACTAAAATGAGAAAACGAAAAGAGCAACAAAGTAAAACAACGAAACTGTCACCCAAATTGATCATACAACATTAACTGAATCAAGTAAACAATTATGCGAGGATGAGTCAAATCCAAGGAGACTTGTATGCCTTGCTTTAAACAGAAATATAAGCAAATAAGTGAAAGAAAGAGACGAAGGAAGACTACCTGGTAGGCAAGAAGGAATTACTCGGCTCGTAGTAAAAAAAAAAAAAAAAGTTTGCTGAGGTTTTATCCCCAGTCAGTGTTGACTGTGAGCGGCTGTCTACAGGATGGACCACTTCCCCTTCATGTTCATCCCATTGTTGCCAACAGGCGAGAGGTGTTAGAAGAAGTGTATCAATAACTGGCCAACCATTCCTTTCAGTCTTCAGGGAAATTTGTGTGGATCGAGCCTAACCTTTCCTTCCCGTCTTCCTACTTAAGTTAAAAGTTGTAAAGGGTCAGGCAAATTAAAGCCAGACTGACAGAGACAGAGAGTAAGCAGAAAGAGTCAGGTTTCAATGTAGGGAGGGCAGACACATGGCTTGTAGACACACTGACAGAGAAACACCTATCACAAAAGCCAGATGATAAGGCACAAACTTCTTTACTGCTTCTTTTTCAGAAAAAGTTTCTCTTTTGTTCCTCCCTCGGCATTATTCAGTCTGCGGGCTTATGTCGGACGATCGTTTGACCTTTGCCATGGATCATTTCTGGTATAAAACAGGATAAGGGAATAATGATCTAAATCGTTGTATTAATATTCAGACGAGATCTGAATGAAGAAGTCGTCTGCTCTGATATCTTTTTATCCAAAATATCTTAAGCCTGTGACATAAGTTGCGAGCTTAGGTGTTATGCTATTAGTTTTCAATATTTTCCAGCCAGGGAGACATTAAAAAGAATTATTCCATCAATATATTAGGCTGACATTAATTTGATCAAAAACTGCTCATCTAAAAACTTTTAATTCTTAGTTCTGATAAAGTTTGATAATAAGAGAAGTTGGGTACAGCTCAGCTACGAAAGCATTATTGAAACAGATGAAGTGAGACAACAATGCAATGAGCCTTCGCGATTTTTTTGTTTCGTTATGTTTTGTTGTTTTTTTCTGTACGGCGAATTAAGCCAGATGTAAAGGGTGAACATGCAGTCAGCTATATATATATATATATGTGAGAGAGAGAGAGTATCCAATTTTACATCACAGACAAAAGCTGAATGCTGAAATGGATGCTGAAACTTTGTCCTTTAACTTTTTCTTCGACAAACGAGCGTAGAGCAAAAGTCAGTGGGGAAAAAAAAGGAGGCCAAAATTTAATGGTCAATTTATTCCGGGTCTTTGGGTTCAAGGATTTTGCCTCACTGGCCATCCCCAGTCTTAACCCTGACGTTTAAGTCTAGACATCCAGCGGAACATTTATGACCGATGGCAACAAAAGGCCAAGACCTCCGCACCACACTCACGCAAGCTAACGGCGCTAGAATCACATTTGCTGTCCCCTGTTTTGCATGCAAGGAGACTGATTGAGAAGTTGCGCCACCACCCAACGCTTGACAAACTGCTGACAACGGGATCGTGATTTTCGTGACCAGGATGCGAGTTTGAAGCATGATTTGTGGCGATTTCTGCTCGAAACCTTCCACCAGAAAATCTTGTGACGCGGTGGCGTGACTCGCCCGCGAATGCGCGACAATATCTCCTTGTATAAACTTTAGAGAAAGGAGGTCCCGAAGGTAGGTGTAGGGGTAGGGGGGGGCGTGTAACTTGGAAATAAAGGGAATGTTACAAGGGCCGGAACGTGTGTGGGAATTGCCCCCAACATTGTCAACTTGTCACATTGTCAGAAACCGTGGGTTTGCATTTCTGACATCTCCTGACGACGATCGTAACCGCTTGCTCGAGTGAACGGAAGGGTGGAAGGAGGTGGCTGAAAGGGTGGCAGGTGACTTAGCCTTATTGTGCGTGAGCGTATGAAAGCCCTGAGACATGCATTTGAAGCGCTCTCAATCATCTTCACAATCTGAAGGACCACGTCAAAGATTTTCTACTGCCATGTTGTGGTGGGAAGAAGGATTGGCTTCCCTTGACACTGCGAACCTGTTCCGGACCGGCTGATGCTTTTTTTTGTACTGAGAATATCCTGGGAAGGCGAGAGAGTGGTCTACCATTGACTGGTAAAGTCTTGGGAAAGAAAACGGAGGACACGGAAAACGAAGGGACTGCTAGATTCTAGTACTGCATGTTTTTAAAAGGAGAAACCGGCATAGAATAAAATAATAATGTGCTGATGTTTTATTAAAATAAACTATTTTTCTTACTTCTAATTAATTGTTGCTCCAATCAGTATAACAGTATGACATTCTAACTGTGCATACACACTCAACAGTACACGCGCAAAAGTGTCATCATTAGCGCCTGTCACCAATACAGTGAAGGTTGGCTGTTCTGGGTTCAGTTCTCGTCTAGGGCACGCTGTTCTTTCTCTGCATGTGGCATCTGTTTACAGGGCTGGCTGCCTTAAGTGATATAGCCTTAGTTGCTGGCTCGGCGTAAAACACCAATTAAAAAAAGTGTCATCACACGTTCGAAACCAACAACGTGATGTCGTCTACGATGTTCTAACCCTTTACAGGACACTCTTGACACGACTAGCCACTTCAGCAGCGTCCGCACTCTGCGCTAGTCTCGAGGATACGTTGACGGTCTGCTCAAGAAAAGCCCGGGATTCGCTCTTCCGGTTACATGCATACATACAATATCGATGATTGACAAAGTAGCCGAGGTCAGAAGAAAGTGTTCAAACTGGTTTAAAAAAATACAAAGTACGAAAATTCTTTTTTCAAATCTCATATTTTGATGTTTGTCAAACGTTTGAAATAAAGCGTCGTGGGATAACACAGGATGCCATCCGATATCCTTCAATATCATTCGCGTCTTTACTTACAAGCTTTATACCTGATGCATTTCATGAATTTAAAACTTTATTGTTATGTAAATAAACTTTTCTAAATGGTAACTAGTGTCTCTGTTCTAGAGCAAAACATCCGCCACAACGATGTCGTAGAGAACTGCTGAGTGTGTGTGTGAGAGAGAGAGAGAGAAACAGGCTGTCAGCACATCACGTGACCACTTAAGTTCACGCATGACTACACTTAACTCCCCGCTGGCTCATGTCCCTCCTTCCAATACGTCTGGTGGCCTCCCCCTTGCTGTCTAATGATGCGAGGTTGAGGAGGGCGATCATCCAAAGTTTTATGACCCGCATCTGCAGGACGTCGACGTCACTTCCGGTCCGCGGAGGGAGGATGGACGGCGGTGAACAGTTAGTCTCGGTCATGTCTTCTGTCTGAAGCGATCAAGTGCGCTCAGGCGATGCGCCGATGCAGGCACATGCACGTACACGATCCATGCATGAACGAGCATTCGTGCGCGTGTAGGAACAACAATGAACTACGCTCATGCTCCGCGTTATGATGGATGACATGTAGGACATCTCACATATACGAAGGTGCTGCCAGAAAATGATCATGTTGGTGTAAAGAAACCTGTGCTGCGGCTAGTATAAGGTATAACACACATGTGCGCACACACACACACACACACACACACACACACACACACACACACACACAACGTATTATAACGATGCCCTGCTGTCACTTTGCAAACATCATGTCTTTTTTCGCATATTATTGCGTTTACTGAGACTACAGACTATAGTGCATTCACCATGATATGTCATGTAACATTCAGTTCAGTATCTTATCCTACACAACATGTACAGCACAACACTGCACAGCACGTGTGCCTCGGGTGGCCAAGATTGCAGTCTCGTCCGTATACTGTCTCGCCCAACACCGCCACCTTCTATATTGTAGTCCATCGTGGATATTAAGTCCGTGGACACCACAGAAGCAGGGAAAACAGTTGTCGTCCTCTGCTACTGAACGAGCGGGAATCCCCTGTGGACCGCTCTGATGGTGGGGGGGAGGGCGGCCGGAGTATGGTGCGGGGAGGAGCCTTGGCCGGACATACAGATGGAAATTTCATGTTTGTGAGGATAAATCCTATTCGGGCAGTCCGCATCGCCTCAATTCGGGAGCTCGGAGTCAGAGCAGAGCCAGCAGATTGCGGAGTCAACAACTCTCGTCCAGAGCCTGGTCCAGCCTCCTTCCCATTCGGAGAAATGTGGCCGCCAGGTCAGAGACAGCCATTTGGAATTTCTACAGACGAAGAGGGCAGCGAGTTTGGCGCTGAGCATGGTATCGACCTCACAGTCTCCCACTTTATGAATATGGTATTCTATGGTATTCAGGTGCTGCCACACTCGTTCGGGGTGTGTCATACCTTAGCCATGCTTAGCCGTCGAGTGTGTATGTTGTATCACATCTAAGCCATGTTTAATCGTACATGTGTATGTTGTATCACACTTTATTGGCATATCATTGCAGCATCTTTATGTTGGGGAAGAGCACCCACCGCTTTACTCCTGGTTCAACCTCCCTGTTGTTGTATCACACCACATTAATGTTGTTAGAGTTGATTCGTGTTCCTTTACGCTGTATTCATGTTGTATCACACAGGAATATCCTATTCATGTCGTTTTAAATTATGTTGTAAAATAACATTTATTTTGTATCTCACTCATTCAGAGCTGTTTTACAGTTACAGTGATACCTTGAGATACGAGCTGCTCGGCATACGAGTTTCTTGAGATACGAGCTGCTCGGCATACGAGTTTCTTGAGATACGAGATGTCACTCGGGCCAATTTCGTGTTTGAGATCCGAGCTGAATTCTGACATACGAGCCGGCGGTCAGTCTGGAAGCTGACCCGTAATTCAGGAAGTTGCCGCGTCGGGCGCTCGGATCGCAGCATCACGTGATCTTCACGGCGTCGTCTCGTTCTTTCTCGCGTGTTACCCACAGTGTTAAGTCGTATCTCGTGCGTTGTGCTCGTTTTTGCATGATGTTCGCAGTTTTAACAACCTTTTTTGTGTGCTACGATGGGGTGAAAGTGAATGAAAAGGAGAGTGATGAGAAGAAGAAGGAATGATGGCGATAGAAATAAATCAAGAAATAATAGAAAAACATGAGCGTGGTGTACGAGTGATGAATCTTCCCAAGATGCACGACCGCAGTACATCCACAATTTGCGCCATCCTTAAACAAAAGGATGCCATCAATGATGCAAATCCATGAAAGGAATTAAAATTCTGTCCCAATTAAGGACAAATATTCGTGAAGAAATGGAGAAGCTTCTGCTGTTGTGGGTGAAAGACAAAGAGCTGGCGGGAGATACGGTGACGGAGACGGTAATATGCGAAAAAGTACGGAGCACTTACGGCGACCTGAAGAAGAATGAACTAAATAACGATTATATTTCTATTTCAGATATTTTTCTTTATTAGTAATGTGTGTGTGTGTGTGTGTGTGTGTGTGTGTGTGTGTGTGTGTGTGTGTGTGTTTCTGTATTAAAAACATGTACTTTTCCACAAATTTACGATACTTCGTGGATTTTTCTCGGGGTGGAACGGATTAATTCTGTTTCAGTTATTTCAAACGGGAATAATTCGTTTGAGATACCAGCTGATTGAGATACGAGCTCGCTCACGGAACGAATTAAACTCGCATCTCAAGGTATCACTGTATTTATAATAAACCACTCCATACTCACCTTGTATTACAGCCACACCTGCTAATAAATTTTCTGTTTGACTTCGCCTTAGGTTGTGTCCCTCTCTATTCATGTTGCATCGCAATATACACAAGCTGGGTTTTATGATTTTCTATTCATGTTATTATAATAATAATAATAATAATAATAATAATAATAACAATAATAACAAGAGTAGTATTAGTAAAGGCTGCTTGTAGAACATTCCATTGTAGCTCACAGCGGATTTACAAAAAATAAACTTACATTTCATACAGGCATCTACAGACTAGCAACATTCGTTGTTATGTTACAATCAACCCCATGAGCACACGCGAAGGGTCAGTCACAAGCAGTGTGGAACAGGTGTGTTTTCAGGCGCTGTTTAAATTCTAACAATGATAAGGAAGCAGTTCTCAGCATCGAAGGAAGAGTTCCAGACAGAAGGCGAACCAAAGATTTCGAGCTCATTGTTGGAACTGCGCGAACGCGTACGGATAAAACAGGAGCACACAAATTTGTAAAAAAGTTTTGAAGCCGGAGTAAGAGGGACACACACACACACACACACACACACACACACACACACACACACACACACACACACACACCTATGTCATATAACGGTCTCTTGGAAGTGTGAGCACATTTCAGGATATTACTGTGTTCATGCCGTGTATTGCCATATTTTTGTTGTATTTTCATGTTGTTTATTGCTATATCTATGTTGCACCACTCGTGTGGCGTGTTCATGTTGTTTCTCATTGTACTTGTACTCATGTTGTATCTCGTGGCGCTCATGTCGCACCACACCTGACTTTTCATCTTGGATTAACCACACAACCACATAAGACACACCTGTCACTTCAACCGTCGCTTTTCTTTTTTTTTGTTCACCTCGATCCTCCACCTGCACACCGTTTGAACACCTGCATTAAAAAACTTTGTTTGATTTCTGACACTAGTCTGGTTTATCCCTTAAAAACCCTGACCCCACCAGACAGACTTAATCCATGGAAGGACCGAGTATAGAAAAATATATAATATGAGTAAAACAGCGAATACAGTAGGGCATCAAACAGTATATAGCAATAGTCACAAGGAACCTCCGGCTCTATGTTTGTTTTTTTCTTCTTTCTTTCTTTGTCTACCTCCTTCATTTCCTCTAGAACTGGAAAAATAAACTTCCAGCAACATCTCCTGGCTTCAACGAGCCTTGAAGCAAATTGATTAGAAAACCTAAGATTAAATTGCGGCACAGGCTGAGGTGATCGATGACAAAAAAACTTCATGAGAAAGCATGCACGCACACACAGCCCTCTTCCCCCTTCCACACACACACACACACACACACACACACACACACACACACACACACACACACACACGCACACACACTTGCATCGTTTAGCAGGATTAGTTCGAGAAATATGCAGAAACAGATTTCAATAATAATTCTTAAAATAGTTTCATAAAATAACTTTTACAACTGACAATCCCTAAACAAAAACACAGTTGACAACCGTATAAGTCACAGTTTAACAATTTAGCAGTATATTGTACAGACGACAATCTGTATAAAATGCGTACAATCCTTTCACAAAGTTGTTTAATAAAAGCAATCAATGATCCATCCGATGCACATGCTGACAATCCATAAAGGGCAGAGCTGACAATCCACACAGCTGACCATCATCACAGTCGACATCACAAATATGAGTAATTTGTTGTGTGTGGCGTGTGGTGGGGAAAATATATCCCCCTTTATATTCACAATAAAATACGGTCTTGCCTCCCAACTGGGAATCGTGGATATTATGTCTGTTCCTGTGTTCGTTCGACGAACTTCTGATAACCCACATCCATGATTCGGATGGAAGCATGGCTGATAAAGAACGGAGCAAAAATGGGAGCAATAACTGTTTATTGGGGAAAAGCTGCCCCAAAAGACGACAGATCTAATTGCCTCTTAAGGGGAGGAAAATGAAAAAAGGCAGGTCTTTCTGAGGCAAAAAAAATAGTTCCCCATTTATTCTCTCGCCAAAGTGGTTTGACGCCAGTTTGTTTTGTCAGTCCAAGCAGCACCCAGCTTAAACCTGGCCTTCCCGTGTTTCATTCTTAACATGAATTTGATATGCAGCTCTAGGCTCACCTCTACAAATCAAGGCAGATAAGCTCTGGTCTGCCCGACAAATTGCACAGAGACAAAGAGACAAAAAATTGCATATTTCTGCGCATGGTTCGTAACCGAGAGGAAGCTGTGGTTCTTTGGTAACTTCCTCACAAAGACCTCAGCACGAGGAGTGAACTGCTTTCGAAGGTCTGCCAGCTCCATGTATCAAAGTAACATTGTAGCTGCTGGTTTCTTTTTTTTCAGGAAAATTTACTATTTTTAAGTTTGATTATTAGTTTGCCTGTGTGAGTTGAAATATAGCTTCTGATTTTTAATTTGTGTCATCTAATTTGTGACCATCGTAACAAGTGACTTTCAGTTAGTTAATTTTATCTTTGCTTATGTATGTATGTTGAAGATGTCTTTGGGTTTCTCCAGCTCTCTTTCCCTTTGTCTGTCTCCCCCACCCCACCCATGATCTGACAACACATCATTTAGACACGAAAAGAGATCAATCAAAGCAAAACTCACAAACGTTGTGATGAAATATTTGTCGATTCAAGACAAAAACATGAAGTGGTTAGGGGAGGCTTCATCTCCCTGTTGTCAGTGAGGATTTCTGGTAAAAAGTCTGGTCGCACCTGTCGCTGTAATGCACCTGACCACCCCATGCCCACCCGTTAGCAGAGAAACAGGGTAGGTGATGCCGAAATTCCTCTGCCTTAGCCACTGTGAACATCTATCTTTACCGAATAAGTGGTTTGTGTGCTTCAGGGACATGCGCACTGAGGTGTTCAGCACCGTTAGAGACTAATTTTAATCTACTGTCTTTACCTGTTCGGTAGTGAATAAGGAAGCTGTATTTTTTTTTCATTCTCTAGAAACTTCAAATAACAGTCAATAAGACATAGCAGATTATTGCTTGAAGACTCCGAGCATATTACATATTACTGTTAGTTTGAATCGCTGGCTGGAAGAGAGATGTCCACCGTGCAAGTCATCATCCACACCACTAGAGGTAACTAGCAAGACTAACTCATTGCAGAGCGGATCACCTTTGGGGATGTCACTGAAAACACAATGAAATCACCTATAGCCGTTGATGTAAGAGACTATAACTGAAAACACAATGAAATCACCTATAGCCGTTGATGTAAGAGACTATACTGATACTGATTATTTCGACACAGGAGTCAATTCTAGAACTGTTTTACTTTAATAAAAAAAATAATGTGTCTGGTGTATCATGGGGAAAAAGGCAATGTTTATCGAAATTTAAAATATCGACTTCTCTAACAAGTATACACAGTAACTTCGTTAGCTGTATAGGACAAGGATGTCCGCGTAAGCACGCACACAGACATATATATATATATATATATCGATGCTTCCGGTTCAACTAGCAAAAGCCTTATTTTGTCAGCAAAAATGTTAAAATGTAATCAGACAAGAATGTAAAATGCGTTCATGTCAATAATTAAAACCTCATTTTTGTATCCCTGTGATTACCTCTCCCACTTCACTTAGCCTCCTAGTTATGAGGCTTCAACGCAAAGCAAACAGCGTGGAGTTTCCAGCCAGTCACAGAGCACTTCCGTCGCCCAGTGCGCATGTCAGGAAAGGAAACGCGCTGAGCAGCACGCGCGGATGACGTAAATAAGCCAACAGCGTCCCCTGGTGCCAGGGGAAGGTAATCGACTGCTGACTCTCGAGATACCGCGAGAACTCGAGGGACACTGCGAGTGACTGCAGGCGGAGACTGGTGCTTCCATCGCCGGCGATCGTCAAAGCTGTTGCCGATGAAAATTGATAATGTGAGAATGAAACAGTACGAGTGGTTCGCTGTGTCCAAACAGGGTCAGACTGAGGTCAGGGTGGAGATTGTTTTTCGCTTCCTGTCATTAATCTTTTTCTCATCAAAAGCAGAGTGAGTTTCCTTGACCGGTGTGACAGGCAAGAGTTACGTTTGGGCTGTCATACAGTTTTTCCCCATCTTGTCTTCAGAAACACTTTAACTCTCAAGGAAAACGTTTCACCACATGATTTCTTGTCATGAGTACATTACTATACATTACATCTGAAAATATGTCTTTACTTATTCGATTGTCTGCGTACCCTTAAACAAGCTCGTTAAAAAAGGAAAAGGGAACGAATCGAAATCCGATTTTATGGAATCGGCATGTAAACGTTTGGCAAACTTTGTCAAACATTTGTCCATATCCATATTTGCGCACTTAAGAACAGCCTTTACGGTCAAGTAACTTTTTCCTTATTGTAAACTTTCTTATTCTCGGTTATTACTTCTTTCTAGTACCCCCCCCCCCGTCTCCATTCTCTTTATCTTTCCTCAACCTTCAATTCGGTTTTCCTCTTTTTGTTTCTCTTCTGTGGCTTAGTCCTATAATTTAGAATTTTCTTGAAGGTATTTTCTTTAATGTCGTCGTCATCATCATCATCATCATCATCATCATCATCATCATCATGGACCACACAGATTGTTATTACAAGACAGCAGATGAGTTAGGAAGGAGGAAATCGCTTCATGTCCATGGCGCTCTACCCCACGTGACCAAGTCAACACATGACAGGCACTGAGAGGCTGCGAAATTAATGCGACAATAATATCAGGGGAGGAACACAGAAGTCTTCACGACAGATTCAAATAAATGTCATGGACAACAGGTCTTTCATCTACTGTAATGTGTTCTTGCTCTGAAGGCCCCTAAATGTACTCAGAACGAGGATTCATCTCTGTCATGCATGTGTGCGTGTGTGTGTGTGTGTGTGTGTGAGAGAGAGAGAGAGAGGTCTTTGGCCTACGTTAAAGTTTCTGTGAACCTGAATTTAACAAAAAATATTACCCCCAGCTATTTATTTATACAGCAATGGTGACGGGGGGTGTGAGGAACGGCTACAGTAGTTGTGTCACTAATTTTATATCATGCGCGTGCCGCACGTGGTTTAAGGTGTGTGCGTGCGTCACTGTCATCCAAACAAAGATATTTTTGTCCAAACACCAAGGTCTATTGTAGTTATTGTTTACTTAGCAGAAAAATGCATTTGCAAGAAAACTGCATGTGAAATTAAACAAATTGATATCTGCAGGAAGGAAGAAAACAAAACGTTCCCGCTATTAGGATATTTCTCCGAGCTGCCCAGCTCTGTGTTTTAGGAAAAGACTGTGCCTTCCTTTATGTTACGTAATTGTTTCTGTGAACACATTGCTTTTTGATGCCCAGCGGGAGACTAAGGTTTGATTAACGAATTTTTGCCCAACATCCTCGCCAATTAGAATCGATGTTGCCGACGAGCGGGACGGCGACAAAAGGTCCTGGTCGTGCAAGGTTATTAGCGGTGAAGCTCATTTGAAGGGAAGATTGGCTGCCCGTGGAGCACGGGAGGGCCATTGATTTATTGTCTATTGTCAACCTCCGGGGTTAACTGCAGCCGCTCTGCGTCACAGATCACATGCTTGATCAGCCTGTGTTAGGGAAGACGAACATTAGTTGGTATTAGCTGTCTTGCGCTTTTTTTTTTTTTTTTTTTGGTGCCTTCATTTTGTGGCTGAGTTGCCTTGCAGAGTACACATGGTGCTTGGTCCGGAAAATAAGTAGTGATAAATGCATTAGAAATGAATGTTATATTTTTCGTATTGGTAAGTAACCGTCGATATTGCTTTTCTTTCAATCTTTGCTTTGATTGTGGTAGTTGCTATTGCAGTTTTGGAGTTTAATTACCTCGAAAACATTGTATCCACCCTAAAAATAATAACAAATCAATGCAACAATCCATAAAATGGAAAACAATGGTTTAAAGAACGAATGTGCGAACATGATGTCTGAATGTGTTTATAAGCAAAGTGATGTCAATAGGATCTGCTCCTGTTTCTGGTTACAGAATAACACATAACATTTGGGGGTCTATGCCTAACCCTGGGGTAACATTTCCTTTGCTTCACGAGAACCGCCTCTAGGAGGTCAGTGAAGTAGACATCAGAGCAGAAGGTGGACGATCGTGGTCTTAACAGCATGGCTTGCCCCAGCAAAACAGTCCCTAGCTGTCCAGCATATACACATGATCTGTCAGGAAAGGTCAGAGCAACAATATGAGAGGGCTTGGCTTCGTCTACTGAGCCTACGGTCAATAGGCTACAGTACCTGTTTACCATCTGTTTACTTCTCCAACTCCACTCTTCACCGACCTTCACCCACTTTGCAGGACGATCGCGACCTTGATTGAATCGGTCTTGCCGAGTCTGCAATCATTTCTGCTCGTGGCAGTAATTCATTTAACGTACGAAAGGATCTTTTTCTGCTTCGTTCTCAGCATGAAAGTGCCGGAAATTGAAATAGCAAGACATAAAAGACTTCACATCGACAACGACAAACTCGCCCAGACCCGCTTGCACACGGGTTATCTTCCCTCCCTTTCACCTTGGCGGCGAGAGTGCACAAGATTTGAGGAATCCTTGCCTTTTCGTGATCCAGTCTTTTACAAACTGCATTTCACTCCTAATACTAGTCTCCGTATTGGCAATTGATCCTTTATTTTTGGACTATAGCAGGCTTCAGAAGCCCCGAGGTGGCTTGATTATATCCTATTTGTATTTTGCTCTTCGCATTTATCTCTTTTCTGCCCTTTCTTCCAGCCTCCGTTGACGAAGGAACAAACGAACTCTCTTTCAATCCAAATCTCTTTCCCCCGTCTGCTCTGTGATCTGTCCCTGTGTGGTCCCCAAGTCTCAAAATTCGCTTCCTCGCTGACTTCGACTGTAGATTTCTAAGGCTGCCAATACTGGCTATTACTGCCAACGGCTCGACTCACACTGAATGGAACCGAGAGCACATTACGTCCACAACCAGCGTCAATGTAATCAATGCAATGGGACGGCGCCATTTCACTTTTTTTCTTCACTGCTTCGGTCGTAATGCAATGTGGGGAAGGACTCGTGCTCGTTTTATACCCATACACAAAATGGAACAATCAGGACGATAAACAACACTTTCTTATTGCGTTGTCTACAAATATGTAAACATGAATAGGCGAAGGTTGAGGTCCTAACCTTTACCAGCTGTCCAAGATCACCAGTCAACCGTCTTTAAAGATCTCGTGGAGGTGCAATTATTTTTCTTGATGACTGGGTAAAACTAACAATCTACTTCTTAAAATATTGGTGAATATCCCCTTATATTCTCCAGATACAAACATCACAGATATCCTTAATGGTCCTAGTTTACCGAGAGGAAGTGAACAGCCGAGTGGTTACAGCGATGGCATCCAAACTGGGAGGGGCAGCAGTCTGATACCCGTGTAGCCGTGATACCCTCAGTCGACCACGCTGACTGGAACGGGCACCTGACTCCTTAGAGAGGTGTGGAAGGTAAGGAAGCGAGGGAGGGATGAAGGATACCCTCATGTAAAGCTGGCCTCTGAAAAGAGTGAGGTCTCACCTCCTACCTCACTCCTCAACCACCTGACTTTTTTCTGAAAAGGTCAGAGAACGACTTTTATCTTTACCTCCTGCTGTCTGTAGTCTTGACAACATAAACTGATAAAATCCCAATGACACGAGTTAGACCTCTTGAAGGCGTGTATCTCAAATACGAAAAGAAGGTATTCAGCTACATTTGAAATACTAGCTTGTACCGAACATTATCCAGTAGCTAACTGAAATTTCGCACCCTATTAGATCTTTAATTTTCTCTGTCAATGAATCGATCATTTTGTGAGGATAAGATAGAGACACACCAAAGGATCAAATTACAATTATCAGGATCGAATAGGTTTTTCTTCGTTCAGTACAAATTGGGGTGTGAGTTTAAAGTGCGTAGGAGTCTAAGAACTAGAAACCATCCATCGCACACATGCAGGCACGCACACATACACACAATCTCTCTCTTTCTCTTATATGAGCA
Organism: Marisa cornuarietis; assembly: GCA_004794655.1. Classification (NCBI taxonomy): domain Eukaryota; kingdom Metazoa; phylum Mollusca; class Gastropoda; order Architaenioglossa; family Ampullariidae; genus Marisa; species Marisa cornuarietis. The sequence continues at coordinate 599,443 of SMMW01000506.1, read as the reverse complement.
CGCCAATACACGGATAGCTGCGTACACTATATACGAATATCCTAACCATCACCAGTCAATACTTTGTCTTCTACTCATTTCCAGTGCATAAAAGCTTTCTGGTAAGGAAAAGGAACAGCATGAACATGTGATATGTTTGATTGGCAGCAACATCCGAGGAGCTTTTCAAAACAGCGCTTCAGTGTCTGTCGAGTATAGCGTCTCTGGCAAAGGCATTTCCGGATATGTCAACATTTGCCTACCATACCAACATTTTACGCAATGCAGCGGCCATGTTGATCTTTCCTCCCTGACCAGCAATCGTTGGCAAGAGAAGGGTGTAGCTGCAAAAGAACACCACTGTGAACTACTGTAAACAAAAACATCGGAGCACGAAAATAGCTTTGGACAGTGACAGGGAGGGCTTAGTTTTCAATATTGGCGCATGCGCAGTTTGTTTGCCCGACATCATTGGGCTCCGTCGGCCGTAAACAGTGAGGACTATTATTTCCTAACGAATTTCTCACTTATTGTGATTGCCCCACCGCATCTTAACAGTTGTTTCCATTAGGAAACTTTTTCTAGACCTTAATAAGCCTTCTTGTACATTTCTTCTCTTTTGCACATTTTTATTAAATAAGAAAGTAAACTTCCCATGTGGGCATGAGCACCACTCAGCTACAATTTCTTTCCTTGAGTTGCTTTATTTCAGCCCCTAGCGATCGCACCGGCTGTAGAATATCGGAAATATAACCAAAAATACCCCAAAGCTTTACAAACAGACAAGAGGTTCGTTTGAAATAATAAACACTAGATGATAGTTATTGTCTTCCTGGAAGAGATAGTCGGCGGGCTTTATGTGGCAAACGTTCTGGCAAAACCCTCTCTCAGTCACGGCATGTGTGCAAATTAAGTTATTTTATTTTTGTTTTGTTTTTTGAGGGATGTCTGAAAATGTGAGTTTTGCCAGTTGTGTACAATCTGCCGCTAGCCACGTGTAGTACCAGCAGCAGTAGATGGAGGACGGGGTTTGACAATGGCGCGCGTTCTGGGACAAAATCCATTGGCGCCTTTATAAATGAGTCTGTCACAAAGGTGACGAGAAAAACTGTCTTGGCCCTCGGCCACCCCCCGACTTTTCCTGCTCTCCCCACCGCTACCGCACTGGCCCATGTCCTGTTCTCTCTCTCTCTCTAACACACACACACACACACACCGATGCACACCCGAAGACGGTGTGTAAAAACATGTATAGATGCGACCGAGGGGAAGTGGTATACAGAAAAGAGGAAAATTCAGTGTAAGAAAAAGATCGATTAATCGACGTCGACCAATCATTTCCAACCCAAATCGTTTGCTTAAAATCTTTTCCAAATCAAAGGTCGTTAAATGCATTAAATAATTCGTTCTCTTAAGCATAGGACAAACTTTTTAGAATTTTACGAACCTGAAATTAATGTTTCTCTCGCTTATTTATTTATTTAGTTATTCTCTCTTTCCGTTTACTAGTCTTTTTTCTTTTAGATTCGTTACGGATGGTTTTGAATCACGTGAATGATGGGTAAAGTGTGGATACGGAAATTAGAAAGAAAATATTTCGTCTACAAATAGAAACAGATGCAAGTGTAAGAAGACAAAAGAAAAGTAAAAAGAAAGAAAGAAAGAAAGAAAGAAAGAAAGAAAGAAAGAAAGAAAGAAAGAAAGAAAGAAAGAAAGAAAGAAAGAAAGAAAGAAAGAAAGAAAGACTGAGTAAATGAATGAATGACAGAGCTAACCCTCTAATTTGCGCTGCAGCCAAAAGCGAACCTAAAGGTAGGACACGGCTGGCAGCATTATTCCCTCAGAACAAGCTCCCAGACACAGATGTCCCTCGCAGCATCGAAGATTATGTACAGCAGACTGGGGTGGAGAGGAAGAAGGTAGACGGGGTGGACTAATTACCGCAGACAGACGATGCCCGGACTCAGGTGTCTGTGCGGACCGAGGGTGGTGTAAAACAGACGGCGCCATGAACTAATTAACACAGCTATGGAAGGTCGCACTGCACATTTAAACAGGCTTATTATCTCCGGCTGATGAAGCCATGAAAAATTAAGGGAAAGAACTCACTCACTCTTCCTCCCCATTCCCTTTTACTTTATTCCTGTCTTTTTCTTTCATTCTTCTTTTATGGTTTTTTTGTCTCTCTCTCTCTCTTTTTCTTCTTCTTTTTCTTGTTCTCACTGCATGAATGTTTGGTTTGCAGAAAAATAGTGAAAAATAAGATGAGTTTTAAGGCTATGGAGATACATAGAGACAAACAGATAACGAAGCGAAGAAAGGGCCGACACTGCGGTATGTTTTAAGAACGGGCAAACATGAGATGAGGGGAGCCAAAGATACGCCAGAACGGAGTCAGGAGTTATTGGCTTTAACGAAGAAATGGATGCGTTTCTGATAGCACGCTGTTCCGCTGAGTAAATGATGTGATTTACGTGCTTTGGGAGGTCAGGTCACCGAAAAATATTTGCCTAGGAGGTGTGTGCATGTTGAATTTTGTCATGACATTATATTTGTTTGTGATAGCTTTTAGGTCTTGCATGTGCAACTTGTTCCCTTGCCGGTGGTGTGACATTTTCGCTAGAGTTGCTTTGATTGAGTTGGTGCACGCAAAAAAGTTACCGTCGATGGTTTGGGGGGGGGGGGGAAGGCTGCTAATGATACGTGTGGCTTTACAGTTGGGACGCTGCATTTACTGGGCGTCAACCAGCAAGACTCCTCAAGGATCCCTCTTGACAACAGCAAGCCGGCGCGAAGCTTAATGATTGGAGGAATGGGCGAGGTCTTCGCGAAATTCTCTGGAAGGTAGGCGTCGCGGAGGCCGAAAAAGGAAGAGGATGACAAGCATAAGGGATCGAGTCGCCAAGACGTGATAAAACTGCTGTCAGCAGCATTGAAGGGAGATAAATGGAAAGGTAGTTCACCTGCGTCTTCGCCCTGCCACCCTTCCCTACTCTGGGCGATCAGAACTAATGTCATGGTAACAACCCAAGGGAGCATTAAATGGGGATTAGCAGGATGGCTAGCGTGGAGCCTTTGGCGAAAACATCTGGAGGGGGGTAAGCACTCAGCTGTGGAGGGGAAACTCACCGGTTAGAGGCCTCTCTCAGACCTGTGGCTGGAAACCTCCGCTCTCCCTGGATATCCAGCACAAATGGATATCTCCTTTATCAGGATAAGTAAAAGCGATAAATGGAAAGGGTGTGGCTCCACCTTGCATACACTTTACCTTACATACAGTGAGCAAATCAAGCTATGCGAACCCCAGAAAATATTCGTTATCAGACTGACATTCAAAGTCTACTGGGTCTTTATTATTTATTTATTTATTTATTTTGGTGATGAGGTGAGGGCGGGGGAGTTGTTGCTATGATGTGTGGGATTCACCTCTTTTCGTTCTCGAGACACACGTCTTCAATAATTTTCATTTACATAAATAGGATTAAATTCGTAATTAACTCTTAGGTAACATACGGCCCCATGTATCCGAATTTTGAGCCTTGACAGTTTAAACGCATCCATTTAGAGTCAAGTGGCGCTGACCTCTAAAACGGTCTAGCTAAAATAAATAAATAAATAAATAAAAACTAGTACCCCAACAGACCTTGAAAAGGTCTAGTAAAATCTCCACTTATAGCTAACCGGACATCATTTCGAGAAACAATTTGCTGCATTGGACTTGGTAATGTCGGTATTCAAATAATATTTGATATCACTCTCTTGTTTGTTGACTGAATTGTGTTTTGAAGAAGCACCGCCATACCCAGTCAGCAATGCACAAAAAAAGCGCATCGTGTTTCCGTCATTTTGTTGCACACTGCGCAAGCGTTCGCACCGGAAACGCTGCCCACTTCCGGTAATTACTTACAATACAGCGCAGCACACCTCATCTATCTTGTCTAGACTTCATCGGTTCAGAGTGCGGCTGTTACACCGATGGCCACAACCCGGTGGGACAGTCGAGTCAACAACTATTTGAAGTTGGAAATGAAATGAAGGTGATAAGAAAGTAGTCCCGGCAGTGTTACAGGACAGACGTATGGTTAGCCTTTTATCTCCCTGGTGTGCAGTCAGCTAACTAGGGGCTAGCAGTGATCGAGGCTGCACACTCGTCTCCCAAGAACCCCGAGCAGGCATCCTTGTTAACCAGGCGAGTGCCAAGACATGTTCGGTAGCGGGAGGTCTGTGAGTGTTCAGTAGAAGAGATAGGTGGCGGGTGGGGGGGATGGCTTTGGCTTGTTTAGTAGTTCATAAACTAGGTTACGAAAGTGGTCTCAGGAACAAGAGAAATTCCCTGGGAGTTCATTTTGAATCCTTTTATGTAAGCAATGCAGAGAGGTACAAAAAGCTGGCCGACTTCACAAACTAATTTTTTCTGAATGTTGCGCTTGTTAGTTGTGTTGCTATCGGCCGTCCGACACTTTCCCATCGTTATTTGTATTCTTCTCTTCCCTTTCAATTAAATATCTTTTTCAATCCTTTCCTGAATTGTAATCCTGAATTTCTAATACTGTTTGCAAGGTTTTGTTTTCCCCTACTCTTGATCTGCCACTTAAATTTCTTGTGTTAGCGGACATATCCACTTCTATTGGCTTTGCCAATTAGTTTAATTTTCTGAGAAATTCTTCGTTCATCCACCCTTGATTACCTTTTTTTTTTGTTTTCAAATGAGTCGCGACCTCATTGGCACGAGGTTTGTCCAAGAACACTAATGCTTCCTTTACTTTCTCGTCACCAGAGGGCATTTCGGTTCCTAGGTCAGCTCTCATAATTTCCCCGATTTCTCAAGACAAGATTTTCCGATTCCCAATTATTTTCATGATTTTATTTTCACGTTTGTGACTCTGCCACTCAAATGTGTGCCGGCATTATTAATATTGAAGCAGCTTCAAGCATATAAATAAGGTAATGTTGTCGTCTCAACGTAACCATAAGGATATTTATATAATTGCGGTTTGAGTAAAAGTCAGAGGAGTGAAGGGGAGAGTGGTATGGCAGACTACCAAACAAATGAAGAGAATGGAAGATGTGAGCCATGATTAAAACGCAAGACAAGAATGTCAGCATATTAAAAAAAATTCCTTTCCTTATTATCAAGCGCGCGCAGTTCTTTCTCACTCTCGCGCACACATACACGCAAACACTTACGCATGCACACACGTGCAATCACAGACAACGAAGAAAAAAGGACGGCCAAACATCAGACTCGTATAACATTTTTTTTTATTATTATTCAGCAGTCGGATATAATAGAATATGTACCTTTTTCTCCAAACAACTTTCTTCTTTTATCTTTTCGCGGTCAGCATGTAAGCTATTGCTGAAAAAACCTGGCAATGCTTTTACTTGACACCGAGATACAAATACTGGCGAGTGAATGCTTCCACAATATTGCACCATAACCTTAGTATTATTTGGCACCAAGGAAAACAAATCTTAACATAAGAAAATCGATCTGTTAGCCCGATATCTGCTTAATCCCATTACAAAAATTATATCCTGACAAGACATACAATAATATGAACAGGGTAGTTAGGATAGGAATCACTGTCAGAGAGCAAGATTTGTGCACAAGGGAAGTTGTTCGAATGGAGTTACGAAGGCCACGTGCAAGGTCGTAAACTGTGGCCCCCAGACGATGAAGTTCGTGAAGTCGTGGAGTTCACGTGAAACGTGTAAGTAGAAGAACATAGAAATATCCGATTGATGTCTTAAGCTTGACTCACGCTAAAGCTATTTTAAATTTATGTAAATCATGAACAATAAAATAGTGATGATATCGTTTTAAAGAACAATCTCGCCTTACAGTCAGAAGATAAAGTCTTTGTTTATAAACAGAAAATAGACAATTTGTCAAATACGTGGGTAACAAAATGAACACAACAACGGGTCATATTTAAAAGCTCAAACTGGTGAAGCATTAGATCATTGAAATACTAAAATCAATGCAAATTTTGATTTTTTTTTTATTTTAAATGGATCTGGAGGAATGGCATTCGGATAATATTCAAGTTGACAATTCAAAATTATTTTCGACTGTCATATTAAATCCCAAAATATGAGCATGTAACCCGGTTCTCTTCGTGAGTCGCAAGACTTTGAATACTGTAGTTCTCACCTGGGTTTACCAAAAAAAAAAAAAAAAAAAAAAAAAGTCGAGACCTCATGTCTCGCTGAATGGACAACACCTAGACTGTCCTAGAGTAGTATACACTTAAAGCTGTCGGATCGACTGCAGCCTTCAGTGAGAGCAGTAATTCAGTGATTTAGGTAAATTTACTTCCGATTCAATCAAAGTAATTAAAAATCTACAAAGTATTGTTGTTGCGAATGTGTACATCTAACTTTTCAAAACCAGTGACAGCAACTTGGGGCTTTATTTGACTCGAGTTAAGCTCGGAATAACCTGGCAATTATCCTAGCCTGACTTAGCACTTTTTGTTTACGGACTAGTTTTTGCCCCCGAACATATTAACATATAAAAGCTTGAACTTGCATTACTCAGGAACTTGAAACACTGAATCTACTAACATTCGTTAAGAGCGTCCACCTAAAACAGAACCCCCTAACCAGTTGAAGAGATAAAGGCGCTGTCAGAGGTTTTGTGCAAAGGACGACCTCTGACCTTCGGCAGAGTTCAAACCTATTTCCCTGCGGCTCCCCGCAACCTACCCCACCTACCCGAAAGCAATAAACGGGTATCTAAACATTTGCCCGCGCAGGAGACACTGCGTGAAGCCGTCTCTGACAAGCGCACGCTGCGCTCAAACATTGGAATCAATCCGCAAGCTGTGTCTATATGAAGTGCGTGGAAGGGGAACTCAATAGTACACTTAGCACTGGCACTTTCCGCGCCTCATCTCAAGGCATGCTTTGTCTCTTAACATTTGCCGAGTCACGGTCCTGCAGCACGTCCGCGATAAGAAAGCAGGTTAGTCTGGAAAATATTAACAGAGAATCAACAATGCGCCTACCTCCTGCGAAGCATTCCCTGTACCCTCCCTCTTTGGCGGAAGCTGCCACCCTCCAAAATTATGTGAAAAGGGGGGAAAACTATTTTTGTTTCTTATTACACAGAACGACTTCAGCAAAAAAAATTATATATATATAAATAAAAAAAGAAAAAAACCGGTGCGATCGAGAAGGTAGAAAGAGGAGAAGTGAAAGTGAAGGGTGGGGTGGGAAAATTGAAGGAAAGCACCCCGCTGTCAAAACACCTTCGCACAAAATACTTTTTCCTGTATATTCAGCAACTGTGTAACTGAAGGACTGTTTCCACCGCTAAAACAACTGTAGACTACAGAGAACAATTCACCGTTTGCTCTAAAGAGAGGTCCACATTCATAGTTATTATCAATCACTTAACTTCTTTTATAGCAACCAAAACACTCTTAAATGCAATGTCAGATCAAATGTAATAAAAACTACAACAACACAATAATGTAGGGAAATACGAGGGTAAACTTGAGATTATATTTATGGCTGAATGAGTCAATTCCCAGTTGCGGGCTTTACTATGCACTAACTGTTCCTATTCAATATATTTTCTCTCTCCATTCCTGACACAAGTCAACAAACTGGTAAGTTGTTATATACTGGAACAAAGACAAATGTCAACAACACCATCTCCATCTGACTCAATACCACGACCCTTTATCTTCTCGCATCAGACACTTAAAATTTCTCCTCTTCCCGTCGTTTTCTGCGTCTTGCCTTTCGAAAACCATTTCTGATCGCACATGTACATTTTAGATGTTATACAAATAGTTGTGGATCACAATACACAAGTCTTCGTTAGCCACACCGTAACAACCTGGGGCCAGTTGCACATGTTTCTAAACCTTAAAACTGTTCGAAAGAAGCAAAATCTCTTCTGTCATTTATGCAATGCATAAAAACATACAAAAAATTGTACTGACAGGACGGAAAGTCAGACTTGAACAACTTTATCTTACTTAAAGCAGTTTCAGTTTTAAAAATTCTAAAATCGTGGTGTGCACTTTAAACTGATTATCTAAAATGCCTAAAAGTATTTAAAATTAGAACTGTGTCGTGCAACTGGCCCCAGAATGTTCACGTTAGTATCAACTGGCGAAGCGGAGCGGTGGGGCGAGGAGTTAATATTGGAATATTGTTTTACATGAATATGTCATTATAATCAATTAAACGAAACCTCCAAACCAGCAGCCCTCTTGCTTATATCTCCGCGTGCATACATCTGTCTCTCCTCCCCTTTCCTCCAGCCCCGCCTCCTCCCCCACTTGTCTTACGCTGCATACTGTCAACAATTTTATCGGTTTTCTCGTAAAAGATGAAACCAATAAACATTTATCGATCAACATTGTCATGGTATTGTGAAAAGACATCGATCTTTGTAGCAAACTGTGTACCTCCCTCACCACTCAAATAAGAAATTCTGTTGAGAAAAAGTCTGTTTGAATCATTACATTCCATCTGGGTTTTTTCTAGTTTAATTCTTAATACATGAACAAACTTGAGAAATGTGTCAACTGCAGCCAGGGACCAGCCGATTAAGCTAGTCATGATGGACGCGGTAAGAGGAAAGAGCGATCTGGATACAGCAGGGAACAAAGGTGAGTATCAAACAGAAGCACCGACATCACACAGGCATCGACAGATTATCATCACATTTGTGCCTCGGTGGGGCTTTGCGATATCAAGAAATCTGTACACATCGGTGAGGACTGCAGCATCAAGAAAACCCTATAAACATGGGATAAACACTTTTACTAAAATTACTAGCCAGCTGTGACGATGCGGGATCTACAATAAAATTCTAGCTTTGTTCACACTACGTTCAGTTTAAATAAAACTGTGTAAACCACACGATGATCTTCCTCGCCAAGAACTCGTTGAGACATTGCCTTCCTCTTCATTACTGTCGTCGTCTGTGGACAGTCTCAGTTTATTTTAATCTGGTATTAACACAACAGTGTTATCGCCGTGACAGATCGCTTCAACCAAAATTTACAAGGATCTGGCACTTGCAAAACAAGACTTCGATCAGTCAGGTCAAGCAGTGGTACATAGGAAAAGAACATCTACTGAACTGAATCTACTACTACCAGTATGTCGCCAATATGAGGAACGGCAAAATATGCAGTCGTATCCTTGTTATCAGTGAGCTTAGCAGCATTTAAAACAAAAACTAAATGTTCTTCAAGTATGCACAACCGTATACACGGCCTTCTTTCTCTCTCTCTCTTACAAGCGCGCGCTCATTAGCCTACGAACACACCACACCTCATCTTTCTCCTCTCCCCCACCCATGTCTCTCTCTCTCTCTCACACACACACACACACACACACACACACACACACACACACACACACACACATGAGCGCACGGCAAAGCCAGAAGTAAAGAGACAACGCCGAGATACCGGCAAGTAAGAGCAAACAAACCGTATTTCTTAAAAATTAGTTTTGGACAGGCGGCAACACTTTAAAACTAAAAGCGCATCCAGTGTTCCGGGCCATATTAATAGCTGCCAGAGCACAAATGTTTCTTTTTAGGAAGTCGTTTTAAAACAATGCAATACCGGCGTGGAAGACAAACGATCGTCAGCTGGAAGAACAATAATGAAAGTGGGGAAAACAGTTGAGACTTTTAGCGACGAAAAATTGTGGTGGTGGGGGTGGTGGTGGTGGTGTGGGAGAGGGGAGAGAAAATCGATCACAAATTCGATTTGAGTTCGAGCTAATAGCTTGTAAACAGTAATTTTGGAAGGCATGCACTTAAGACACACACACACACACACCATGCTTATCATGGAAGCCATGGAGAGTTTATAATGGATTGAGTATAAAACAAAAAGATTAAAAGTGAAAGGGATCTTGTGTTACTAAAACGTAATTTTTAAGAGACCACTAAAATGGTGAACAGCACCACGTTGGCAGCCAGTAGACGGCAGAATGTGATTAGTGTAGCAGTCTGGTTTCCTCCATCCTTGTGGCACACTTCCTGGTTTAAAAGCGCCTGTTACCTGCTAACTTCTTCTCTGACTACCACCTTGGCTCTTGTGCTGCGCGCAGGCGCGCGCGTAACTGTCCCTAACTTACTAACGATGAGTAATACACAACCCCTACCCCGATTTCCGTTCTATCTTTAGCATTTCTTTTTCGACCAGCAACACATTTTCTATTAAAATGGTATTCCTTGATGCTTCAAGCTCACATTAAACCAAGCCACCGTTACTGCGAACACAAAATTTCCGAGACTTAACATTTACTGAACCTTTCTATAAGATCTTACCGCATTCTTCCAGCATCAGGCAAGCGAGGTCGGGAATTGGTGATTTACGCCAAGCCAGCAACTAAGGCAATATCATGGCAAGGCAGCCAGCCCCGTAAACAGATGTCACATGCAGAGAAAGAACAACGTGCCCGAGACGAGAGCTGAACCCAGGACAGGCAACCTTCACTGTATTGCGCCACCGGGCGTAACTACGCCGCAAACCTACAACCCCTGCGCCATCATAACACTGCCAACATCAAAAACAAAATTGCGCATGTGTCTGTAATCTTCAGCTCCAGCAGCAAATCCACTGAGTGCGGTCCAGAACATTAAAATGAAAAATGAACATATGAGGTTTTTAACAGTTTTTCAGCGGCATAGACAACTCGTTAACTCATATAACTCCTTAGAATACTTCAAGAAACACAATTAAAACTTATGCGTAAAAACACAGCTTTCGTCCCACACAAACAGTCCCAATTATTACCTGCTGTTGAACTGTGCTACACAACGGATCCTATCTCACGACAAGGCGCTTTAAGATGGTGCGATGCTAAGAACAATTTGACTCTGGGAAGTCAAACTATAAAGGAATACGTCTTACAACCTTAAAAGGCTCGCCTCAGGGCTCCATTTTAAAAATTGGCGAAACACTTTCCGTGTCCAGCGGCCGATAAAAGGTAAAATACAGCGGATGTGAGCACCATGAAGCGACTTTCTAGCATTTCCTTCCAAAGCAATGATTATGCATTAAAAGAAGTCTTTAAAACAAAAGGGTGGGGAGCGACGGACATCACGCGACATTATCAAGACTTGATGATGGCAGCATGGTGCTTGACGAAAGCAATGGCTGACAGCTCCTTGCAGAACTCTTCCAGGACGATGACGGCCTCGTAGCGGCTTTGGTCCTCGAACCTGTGACAAGACACATCAACAGCACGGTTTGCCGGGATTTTTTTTTATGTGACTCAAGTCTTAACGCGAAAACATGCCTCCTGTAGGCAGGCAATGACTAGTACATGTAGCAGCAAAACGGGTCTTCTATGCCAAATGGGTTTTGGGCTAATGATACGGTCTCAATGTGGCAGAGACCAACTCAAGGCTTAACGTATGTTTATTTAAATAAATGATTAAATAAGTGAATAAATAACATTTAATTAGTGCCTTTCCTTATCATCAAAGGCGGGCTCAAAGCATTTTATTTACGAAGCCCACAGACCTTTAAAAGGGTACGCATCAAATGCGCGCGCGCACACACACACACACACGCACGCATGCACGTCAAAAATGGAAGAAACCAGAGGAAACCAACCGACAGACAGCCCTGTAAAAAAAATATATCCCGGTGGATGTTCCTCCTTGCAAAGCTATTGCTGAAGTTATGTATTTGATCAAAGAGAATATTTGTACTCACGAACACGTGTGAAAACAGCAAACGATGCGAGCAAATCACATCACAGGTGAGCATGCCGACATAGCAGCAAACTAGGTCTTGCTGAGGTAAGCCTGAGGTATTACCGAAACCAGGGCGAGCATGCCAATGGTATTGTCACACGTCATAAGTGGGCATGCCACAGATAACAGCACAAGAGCAGGCTGGGCATGCCGATGGTAACATAAAAAGACTGATCTAGAACAGGGGTGCTGAAGATAATTGCGAACGGTCACAGGGGGGTTGGACCTATGAGAAGACTACAATATTTGACTATACCAATGATAATAGAGGAGGGATTTCACAAACATGCCTGTATACCACTAAGGCATGCTCTACGAAGAAAACGCAGTCATAACTGGCAAGCTCTATCAGAAGTATCACAGCAAATCAGATTCTGGACAGGCATGCGTAGATAATAAAAACAAAGTAACCGTAGAAATGGCATGCCAATAATAACAGGAAAGGAACATACCACTGATAGATCCTACTTTCATGCTAGCTATTTAAGCTTGCGTTCAAGTGATAGATTATAATAGCAATATGAATAGAATATCAATTGCGAAAATATTATTGACATTCCCCAAACCCGTTTTCTTTCTGGATCAAATATGAATTAATGTGTGCTAGTAAAGTTTATATCTGCTTACTTTTCTTCCATTTTTATTTTCAGGCACCTACATTCTTTGTAGAGGACCTCACTTTGTTCATATTAGTTTCTGCCATACCTTTCTGCACAATGCACATTCTACATTCTGAGAAATGAAACTCTGACAGAAACCATGCACATGATTTCTTACTCTTCCTTGACATGTGTACAAAATGTTCATACAAGTGTTAAAAAAGGACCATACAACGACATGCTATGTGTGTGTCACTAACAGCTGGGCTTACCTTTCCTGTACACTGAAATCCCCAAACAGAGAGTGCATAGTATAAACAATCTTAATTTTCTTGTTTGGCTTCACAATAAACGTTTCACACTGAAAAGATGGACATGAAAACAGACAGATAAACTCTTACTGTTAAGAAAACTATCAAAGTATAGCACTGTCAAAAGCATTCTGCAAATCTGCACTACTGAAAATGTAACACAAAGAACTGATTATGTAAATTAAAAAATGGGTCTTTACTTATGAAAAAGGTTGTTTTTGTGATTATGTGAATCTCCATGTTAGGTCTGAGTTACCTTCTATGGCATCAAAGAAAATTTTTTAACTTTTGAGGTTCTTAACTAGAATATAATACAGTAAACTACTATATGCAAACCACATTAATTTTTTATTTCTTAACAATGATAATTTCATCCCGACCAAGATCATTTTCTATTGCAACATCCCAACAAAGGGTCTGACTCACCTTTAGTACAAAATATAAATAAGAACTTAAGACTCCATTAAAAGAAACTTAAAAAATACACACTCAGAAGTGATACACTAGACTAGACCAATAATGCAAAATGGTGAGTAAATTTCAAAACTATCATTTTTTTTTTTACTAGCTAACATCAAAACAAACTCAGCAGAAAAAAAATGTAAAAAATATATTGTCATACAATGAATACAGAGTAAATAATCTGGATATGTTTGACGACATTTATGATTTTGATCTCAAAATGTTTGTTGTTTTGCTGACATAGTATATTAGTTGTCTTTGTTAATCCTGTTAAGCCACATGCATGAGCAATCACTTTAGATAAATGCATTAAGCAGACAATATACTAGCAAATGAAGGATTAATTTTGTTCAAAGAAACAAAAAGCCCTTCAGTAGTGGAACAGGTTAAAGATATCATATAAATGCGTTGGTTCAAAAGGAGAGTTTGGACCACTCTTAGAGGACAGTAGGTTCACTGGTGGAAAAAAACTGTATTGATATCTCTGGACCACTGGGAGGTCGGCAGAAACCATCGCTTAGCCTTTCAGTGAAGTTCAGGTCTCACCAATACCCATAGCCATGCTGAAATTCTTAATGTTAATGTTAACAGTACACCTGCAATCAGGTTTTTTGCTTAATTACTTTGTTTCTTTTTTATGGACAAAGTTGTCAACATCCACTTCTCACAGCTTAGAGCCAATAAACCATAAATACAAGAAGCACCAATGTCTGAGCTTTTGTACCTCCATCAACACAACAGCTCACATCATTTGCTTTCCCTCTTTATGCTGACAGTAAAACTGGAAGAAAATTCAACCAGTGGCCGCATTCTTCAAAAACAAATCATCGGCATGTGATCCAGAGATATACGTCCATGATCAAATGGTGTGGGTAGTGTGCATGGGTGATGTGATGGTGGTGGTAGAGAAAGTGATTATGGGTTAATCAACATATATCTCTTTCGCAACATATATGCCATAACCACTGCCTAGTCTCATGCAAGTAATTTCACAGAATGTCAAGCAGTTCCTGCTCCCTAAACTGGAAGCAATTTTCAGAATTTAAAAATTGAATCTTACACTTTCTGTAATTAGTAATTTTATTAAAAGCTTAAACAAAAAGTGAGTTCAAGTAGTCGTTACCAAACCATGCTTAGTAATAAACCTCCCTAACAAAATGTTTTGCTTCACCTAGAGATCTGCCTGATAAAGATTACATTCAGCTATATCCAGCTTCAGAACAATAAATTTAAAGCAGCCACAACAAAATCAAAAGGAGGAATTCTTTGGCTAATCAAGCAAAGGCAAATTGAAAAAAAATCATTCTTTTTTCTAGAAAACACATAACTCACCCCATGTAATCAGCATCTTTAAGTGGCAGTGATTCTCTAAAGCTGACAGTTAAATAATATGGCTACAATATCATAGAGCACACAATAACACCACAGTCACAATATCAGTTTGCAATCAGAAAACATTACAAAACACTGACATTAAACAACATGCAAAATTAAGTAAGTTTTCAGTAATAAGTTTTGTTTAAAATAAACAATATGAAGTAGAAATATAGAAAAAAATGTAATATATAATGAAGTTTGATAACAAACAAGCCATTGTATATGGTAAACACACATGGACAATGAAACATGCAATGCAATGTTATCAGAAAACAATGAAAATAAAAATTAAATAAAGCAGTTTACAAAAGAAGAGACTGAAGGGGCAGAAAAGAACTCCTGAGTAAATATTTTCAAAACAGGTTAAAAATATAAAGATACAATAGTGATTAAACGAGTGAAAAAATGTCATTTTAGAAGACAGTAAACTCTATCTAGCAGGTATAAACAAAATGTGCATGGGTGATATTTCTTATGTGACCTAAGTGGTACTCTGTTTTACTTGTTATTAGATAACAGTGGGTGCAAAACATTCTGGCCAACGAGATCACATTAAAGGAGTATGCTACTCTAGTCATTGCAGACTAACATCCCATATGACATACCTTTGAATATTATATGTGATTCCCAATAGCTGTTTTCGTGCCAGTAATAGCTTCTGACTGAAGTCTGGTTCACATTTCATATGAGAGCGAAGTTCATTGGACACCTGACAACATTAACAGTGTATCAGAAATGATATGATCTTAAACAAAGAAAAATTCTTCCACTGACAAAATTAAAAAAAGTGCAATTAACTTTAACTTTGTAAAGTCTCATAAGAAGCTTCAAACCAAATCAAAATTAACAAGAAAGAAAACAACTGCGTTGTTTACTTTTGTCAGTTTTGTAAAAAGGGTGTGAACTCCAGGTGCTATAGGAAGGAATGGATCAAGCAGAAATTCATGGAGAACTGGATGAGGAATAAGAGCTAGACGTGCAGCAAGTCCAGTTACCAGTAGATTCACAGCATGACTCTGTAAACAGACATTGTAAGAAGGTATGTAGCCAGCCAACAAAAATTACATCATATACTATCAATGCTAAGGTTATTCAAGTATAAAAAAGTACAGGAATCAATGTCTGAACTAAGTATCTGTTTCAGTAATGTACTGAACATTATCTCACTACTCTTTGTACTGTTTAAATTACTTTACAGAAAAAGAGAGAGGGTGGGGAGAATTGGTGTTTTATGCCGGCCCAGCAACTAAGGCTACATTACGTAAGGCAGCCAGCCCTGTAAACAGATGCCACATGCAGAGAATGAACAGCGTGCCTGAGATGAGAGCTGAACCCAGGACAGCCAACCTCCCCTGTATTGGTGACAGGTGCTAACTGTTGTGCCACCAGGCCGCCCAAAGAGAGAGAGAAAGACCAACAGCTATGTTGCGCCAACCGTGTCCAACACAGTTTTATATGCTAACACAATAAAGTTTAAGTAATCAATTCTGTTAATGTTTCCTAACTTTTGAGTTTATCTCTTAACTTTTTAACCTTCATCTAGCAAAAGTTTATTAACAGTAGCATTTACATTATAACATTGTGCCATTTAATCATTAAATACTTAAAAATAATGTCATCTCTTAAGTGATTCCACAAAAAGCAGCATAAATCACTTTTACACCAAGAAAATAACATCACTGACATTATCAAAATCAAACGATGTCTCAGGGGACAAAAAGGCATTTTCTTTTACATCCTCTTCCACCAATCTTTGCAATATGTTTAGGACGCAGTGTTAAAATCAGGCTTTACCTGCATGATGGTCTCAGCAATGTCAGAATGTTTTCTAATATCTTAATCTATTAATATGTTTATATGTGTCTAAAAGAAAGAACTTATAAACACACAATGTATTTTATAGCTAGACCAATATTCCTCATATCTTTTATATCTCTAAAGCACTTGCTCTTATGCACTGCACACAAACCTGATCAAGCATCCCATCCAACTTGTTGAAGAGCATTCTAAGGAAGGAACCCTCAAAGAAGGTCTGCTGCCTGAATTCTTCTGGGTACTGCTTCACCAGAGTTGGCCATCCCCACCCCTTACACATGGCCTCCAGGCCTGCATACTACATCCACACCGCATAGATTTATGCTTTAGCAATGATAATTCAACATATCTCACTCTCACTCTCTCCCTCACATGCACAAACACACGCAGATTTTATTGGTTAGCAATGATAATTCAACATATCTCTCTCTCACACACTCACATGCACACATGCCTTGCAAAATCATATAACAATAGACACATACATGCATGCACAAAGCATCCACACACAGAAATACCTATATGAAAACATCATTGTTTAAATTACCAAACATCCAAAAGTACAATTCAAATGCACAAGAATGCAGCAAAGTAAAATACCCATCAGGAAATCTGTGAGAAATACAGATTTTATCAAAGTCTTAGCATCTTACCTGTTTGTGGGCATCTTTCAAGTACATGTCATAACTGCTATCTGCTGTTTCATATGACGATTTTGCTTCCTCAGGCAGCAGATACAGAAAACTTAAAAGAAAGATGGCAACATTTTTTGTCAATACCTATATTTGTGTTTCGATTGGACTGTTTATTTTATTCTTCAGTTGTAAAATTTTGTTTAACAATTTATCTTAAATGTGTCACAATGTCATACTGTTCAACTTTACAATTAGAAATATATTAAGTCTAACAAATCTATTAAACCATTACTAAACTGCATGTACATAGTAATTTGTGTCTTTGTATGTGCGTACTTTGCTAAAAATGCATACTCATCTGACACACAAAAGCATTAGACAAGTACAATTATCAGTTGCAGGTAAGGACTTTTTTTTTTGGGGGGGGGGGGGCGAGGAGGAGATGAACTACTGCAAAAGCAACATATGCTTTTAATTAATAAACAAAAATGTAGACAATGTAGATAAAGAAAATTGTAACCAAATTTTAAAATCCCACACTTTTAAGATATGGAACACTAACTGCAGACTTGACAACAATACTGCTCCTACTCTCCAGCATACTCATAAAAGAAAATGTAAGCCAAACAAAGTGGTGCTGAAATAGTAATGTATCTGCAATTTTTTCATCCTTACCTGTTAACAATTTTATGAACTTCAGCACGAGTTGGGGAGGGAGCTACAGCTAACCAAAGTAAATACAAAAGGCATTGAAATTTACAAAAGAAGGCTCTGTTAATGATCAAGGAATATCCTAAAATTACAAAATATCACACACAACTCATTGCAACATAATGATGCATTACATATTCAAAGAATTACTTTTTAAAGACCCAGCAAAAAGATTACATTTTTCTCAAATACATTTACTATTTTTGAACAGAAAATCAATCAGTTTTGTTTTCAATGAATGAGACTCTCCCAATTAATTCTTCCAAGCTAAAAAAACAGAAATTACTACCAAACTATATTGCAGATCTAATCAGCTAGCAAAAAAGCAAGAATTCAATCAGTATTTCAAACATAGATACAAACAAATCAGGTTTACCCGACCACGCCTACGCAGGCACACCCTGAGATATAGGATCGTGGTATGGAGAACCTGCGTCAGTGCACCCTCACTCACCATCAGGAGGTAGGGGTGGCGCGGGGTCATTGCTGTCGGCACCAGGTATCTTCCGAGACTCTCCTTCCGGCAATGCTTCTACAGGACCAGCAGCTGACCCCTGACCTGCGGACCGATCCTGGCCTTCCTGGCTGTCGGCTGTCTTCAGATAGTTTCGTCCCAAGAGGTTTCGCAGCACCATGTTGTGGAAGATGTGTTCTTCTTCTTTTTGCAGAAGGGTGTCGAAGAGACGTAACGTGACGAGACAGACCTGCACAAGGACCCACCAGGACCAGAGTGTGTGAAATATGCGTTATCACACGCTATCACACACACACACACACACTATGCAATAACTAGATACGGATGATACACGGCAGATTCTTAGTGCATTCAATTTTATCCAACCAATACTTTATCCATTCCGCAAAAAGCAAGCCTTCCAGATTTCATCCCAAAACGCGTTAATTAAAGTCGTGTCGTGCTCCATTTGCCTACAGTGCACAAGTCTAGACTCATTCAGTTTGGACAGAACTGACGCCCCGAGACGAATTCCCCTATTAATATGCCATTGGCACCACGGCACTTTTACGGTTGGTGTTGGTAGTGTTAAATTAGCGCCGGTACTAATGGCCTACGGTCTCATCCGATGAGAGCCAGAACGTCTTGCGTTTAGTCATACATACGATTCTTCTACCATTTGCTCCAGCAACGGTTATTATTTCGTGGAGTTAAACATCAGAACTGACCAGGAGGTTGTTCAGCTTTTTTTTTTTTTTTTTTGCTGTTCAGTCCCGGGTCGCGCATTTCGCCATATAATCAGGCCCCGATTTGCGGTCATTGAAAAGGTATTTCTCGGGTAGGGGTCCAGACAACGCAACATTGTGGCGTTTCCTAAAGCACGGCGGCTCGCTACCACCACCTATACTCCCCTGCCCCCACAAACAGACGGATGACGATCAAAGCCACATCAGCCTGGACTACCGTGTCGCATGTCGCGCGGCAGGCGTGATGCAGCATTGATGGGGAGAATGCACCTCCCCCCCCCGCCCCTCAACCTCGCAGGGCCATCCATCACTTTGTGACACTTCTAGCACATAGGCTTTTTTATTTTATTTTTTATAATTTTCAAGTTTTTCGCTCTGTAATATTTGTAGTTTCGTTTCATTTTAACGCAGTAGTTTTCAAACTTTTCCACACCCCTAGGAAATATTTGATGAACGTTCAAATCCCCTTCAAAAGTAATATGAAAATTGAAGATAAATGTTTAATATTTCAGTTTTGATCCACATACTGAACTTAAAAAATACTCAGTGCACAAAATGCAACTTTGCACCTAGTTTTTTTTATATTCTAATTTCACCAGAAAAATTTGAAACACTAAAATCAATCCTGGCTGTGAACAGATGTTGCGTTATCAGGATGTTAAATGTAATATTCTGACTACTACCGATGTTATTCTCTCCTTTATTGATTGAATACAAAAGACAATTATTTACGCAACCCACCCACCTACTACCACTGCTCATGGCACACTGGCAGCTGTCTACGTGACCACTCGTGATTAGCCACTCAAGAACACAAACCAATCTTTGTCGTACCCCCCTGAAATTCCATCTCGCACCCCCTAGGGGTTCGTAGCCCATGTTTTAGCTTTTTATATCATTTTGCAAGATTTGACTTTAAAAGTCATTAATTTTTGTCTGTTAATCTCTTCCCATTTAATCTTGTTACCTAGATTTTTGTTGCTGTTTCGCTGAACGAAATACAGGCGAGTCTGCCTGAATCTGCTGATGTAAATAGGAGTACCCTTTCAGGTAGACAACTTATAAGTTCCTCTGTTACTTCTGTACAAATTTCTTACTCTTAACCTTGCAAACACGCGTTGTGTGTGTGTGTGTGTGAAAGAGAGAAGAGAAAAGAGAGACTGCACTTGCACTGTAGGCTTGCATCTGACAAGGCCGGTAGCCCACCAGTATTGTCCACCATTTCCACGTAACTCGCTCCTGGCCTCGACGGACGTCGCCTAGCGGCAAGCGAGTCTGTGTTCCAGACACCTCCTGCTCGCTTCCAATGTTTGGGGAAATGGATGAAGGAGACTTTTCATGTCGCATTCATCGATTTCTTTCCCTTCTTTCGACCGTCATTAATATATCTCGAATTTGTTTAAATCACATTCTTTAAACCGCTGACGGCAACAACCGAACGGCATAAAAAGAATTTATTCATCGGCAGTGCTAGCAATACCTTCAATTCTTCTCTCTCTCACACACACACACACAAACAAACACACACACACACATACACACAAACAAACAACACACACAGTGAGACAGCGAGAGATAGAAAAGGATCTACTACTCTTTTGTTGACTAATCACAAGAGCTCACTACTTATTAGAAACATAATAAATTCCACGCAATGTTATAAGATTTTTCAAGTGTTCCTTCCCAAAGTAAACAAACAATGGCGGAGTCTCCAGCAGTCTCGATGGCCCCTGGATGGCACAAACAAATATGGAGAACGTCTGCTGATGTTTGTAAGATGCGCTGTGCAAAGCCTTGCTATAGGGCGCCGGCCATTGGCTGCGCACTACTTTACTTCGGTCACAGCGGTAAATAATAATAATAATAAATAAACAGGTGGGCTACAGTGTTTTCATTAAATTTCTCGAAAATCGTTTGTCTTTTTTTTGTAATTTGAAGCTCGAGACGCCATTTAATGCTATGAATGGAGTTTTTAAGAGTTTAATATTACCTTTTGTTCGGTATGGTCTTTAAACAAAAGAACAAGAAGGCCCCGTTCCGGTTGCTACCCCAACTTTAAAGCTCTGTGGATTTACGTCTAACGAATGTGAAAATACGGGTGAACGCCGAGATCGATATTTTTCCATTATCAACATAGAAATTTGAATATACTGTGTTAGTCTGACTTTAGTCACCACCCTTCATTTTAGTATTCGCTTCATTTTTTAGGATTCTCTTCAATTACTGTTCAATTTTTAGGTTCCCCATTCTATGCTAGTTCTTCAATTATTCTGACCTTTTCTCGTTCATTATGCTATGCTAGTTTTATAGTCTGCTCGGCTTCTTATTGCCTTCTTTAATTTTTAGGTCAACTGTAAGTGAAATGTCTTCTCCCTCGATGATGTCATCATCATGGACCGCAGGACTCAGCGGCTCCAGATAGGGGTGAAATAGGCGATTTACATCGCGGCTGCAAAGCCTTCCCTCAAAAGAGACCAAGGATGACAACAACTGTCTACAACAGTCTCATTCAGTCATCAAGTTATATGCTGCAAGCTCAGCTCACGGTCATGTGCACTGAACACATCAGTCAGTTAGCTTCTAGTTTCTCAAGAAGGTGTCTGGGTGCATGTCGAAAGGTCGAGACTGTTACTTTTTTTCTTGAGTGTTAAGGTTTTAGTTTCCCCTCTACCATGTAACTGAAATGTTTTGATTAAATATTAAGCTCTTTCTGTTGTTTCTTCCTTAGTGTCTTCTCCTTTCAGTTGAAACTGGCAGCTTTGAAAACAGTCTTCTTGGAAAACTAATCTCTTTCTCTCGGTTGGTTGGTTTCTTTGGTAGGAAAGTGCTTCCACCTTGCGGCGAGTTTGCACTATGGGGAGAAAGGGAAGGGGGAGGAAACCGGAGCACCCGGAGAAAAACCCCGGCGCCCAGCCCTGCCAACAGGTGTCACATACAGAGTGTCCCGAAACGAGATCGGAGCCCTGAGCCGCCCACTGCTCTTTCTCTCTTGCACAGGGCACACTTGTATATCATCTCACCGTGATATACACAGTATGCTGCTGGAGCAAAAACACTAACAACCAAGCAACCATTTCCATTATCTATCAGATTATTTTAGTTTTGCTTCATATATGGTGATGGTGGTGTATGGAAACTAAATGCACATGTGTTATGTGTGTATGCATGTATGAATCATATGATGAACCCAGAAACCTTTTATAGTATCGCGGATTCCACACATAATCTTGTCATCAAACTAAGGGGTTGAAACCATGCAAAGTTATGCCATCCATGTACTGGTTGTTGCTTCCCTTGTGAAAGCTTATTAATGTATCCTGCATTTAACTGTTTTATTTGACTGGGGTGATTTCACACTAAACGAAGAGGTAATTGAAGGGGAGGAGACCCTTGATAGCCAGAATTGTAGGCAGCTGTCACACCCAGAGAGATCTGTGCCCCAAGGAAAGATCTGAACCCAGAAATTTACAATCCTCACTGAAACTAGGGGTATCAATTATTAATTTTGAAACAGCAGACAGGCAAATAAAGAAAAAAAGATACATCTTTCACAGTAATAGACTACTTAAACATAATTTTTTTTCTCACTAAGAGATTTCTGAAAATTAGGCATTGTAAACAACAATGTACAAATGATAATAATTGTTGTTGTTACCGTAAATTTCGGTCTACTGAGCACACCTCTATATAAGCCGCACCCACTAAATTTATTAAAAATCTCTATTTTTTCACAAATAAGCCGCACTGGCTTATTAGCCGCAAATAAATATAACTTGGAAGCAGCATCGTAAGCATTTTGTTTCGTTTTCGGGATGAGGGTGTGTGCATCAGCGACTGATCTGAATGCTTCCATTGCATCGGCTTTGATTTAAAAATGTGAACAGTTATCACTGTAACAACGTGAACAGTTAACACTTTAATGTGAAGCTCATTGAAAACTTAATTGGAATCAGAAAAATCTGCAAACAAGCTACATCGCTGTTTAAGCCGCAGGGTATAAAGCTGGGGAAAAAAGTTGCGGCTTGTAATCCGAAATTTACGGTACTCTTGCAGTGTAAGATTTTTATTTTTATTTAACAAAACCGATAAGCTTTTTAATCGCAACTGCTTTAAAAGTGTTAATTATAAGTTGTGTACAACTGCACAACCTATGTAGAAGCTAAGAAGTTAAACAGCTATGGCTCTTTTTCTATTCACCCACTCACCTCTTCTGATAAATGGTTACATCGCTCCAGTAATCTGTATCTCAATACAGGCTCCTTTTCACCAACACTCTCTGGAACGCGCTCATTTCCCAGTATGAAGTAAGTCAACTCTACAAGATGTGCAACAAAAGATGATTCCATACTATTTTGTCTCTTATTAATGGAGCTTGTATAGTAACAATTTTTTTCTTATAATTGAGGATAGATCTACTTATAATCCATCACGGTTCTTTCCTTCATTAAAAAATAAATCCCTTTAAGAATAATTCTCATTATGTTTTTTATTAATTTCATTCATTAACACCTTTATGTCTTAAGAGCTGAAAGCATGCTCCTTCAAAAGCATGATTATGCACCATATAAATCACGTTTTTATTATTATTATTAATTCCTCCACATTAAGAAAATACCGATGGATACCTTCCTAACTTTTAAATATTGAGTTTAGAGAGGACCTAGCTGCATGTTTATTTTAAAATCATTCACAAAGATCACTTTTGTGCTGATGGCTATTATTATCACAGCAGCAAAAGTTTAAAGATTTAAAGTGGCTTTCAATAAATCTTCATCATTTTCCCCCCCATTAGAACAGCACCATCTAATAATCAGTTTTCTATGTTTTGAACATTAATATCTCTCTCTTCCTTTTAAATTTTTCTGTAACTTTTAAATTATCTGTAGTCATTTGAAAAAAAAGATAAAAGAAAAAGAACTTTTTCTTGTAGGAACAGAAACAAGAAATGTAACTTTTTAAGGCTGGTAAATATATCTTTCATGGGAATTTACTTGGTGTTTTACAGTGAGCCAGCAACTAAGGTTATGTCAGGGCAAGGCAGCCAGCCCTGTAAACAGACAACACATGCAGAGAAAGAACAGAGTTTCTGAGACAAGAGCTGAAGCCAGTAAAGCCAACCCTCACTGCATTGGTGACAGGCGTTAATTGTTGCGCCACTGGACCACCCATAGGAATTTACAGCAGCTTATTCAAACAATAAGGAAATAAGAACAAATTCTGAGGATACGTGAAAATAAATAAAATACAACAAAAAAAATAGAATGTAAAAATATGAGTAAAAGGCTTTATTACCTCTCAACAAAGCTTCAGAGCACACTGTGCGAAGGAACCTTGTTAAATATGCAGTTGCAACAATGATTCCTGCCTCAGCCCTGAAAAAGAAATTTTCTATAGTTTATGTTATAAAAAGTTTTGCAAAAAGAACCTGAGAGTTATGCAAACATTTTTTTTTCTTTAGTCTGTCAAGACTTGAAAAATTAGGGCTTGCATGGTCTGTGTGTGCTCATGCACATAAATCTAGGCAACATTTGTTCACAAGCTTTCATTAATAGTAACAGCACTTCCTTTTTGTGCTATATTTACAAAAGTCTTTTAATCATAACTTACGTCTGCAAAAGAGCTGGCTCAATTTGTGACTGAAACAGCTCTTGGGCTACCTGGCGTGAAAGAGCAATAGCTACTGTGGGGTTAGCAGCCTCTACCACTCTGTCAACATAGTCCAGCCATGAGAGCAAGGCTACAACACGCCGCCTTCCCATAAAGCCTTGCTCCTCTTCTTTCTCACCAACTGTATCAAATCTAGGACAAAAGAAAGAAAGATTTGTTATAAGAACCACATAGAATGCGGTTCCAAGGAAAAGAAGAAATGATGTGAACAGATTCATTACAAAACAGATTCTGAGAGAAAAACCCATCAAATTAATCAATTAAAAACTCACCGTCACCCGTTTTGTTTTAAATATTTCAAAAATAAACAGGATTTATACAGGTGTTACCAAATCAAAATCCTTGTCTTTTCCGAACCATCCTTCACTTTCCAAGCTTGCTTTCTCTCTACACCATAGGCAACATAAAAATGATGAAATATAGATATGTGTTTATTTGATGCACACAAGCTCTGAAGTTTGTGTAGAGACTCTAGCATTTAATATACCATCAATCAAATAGATTGACAGCAAACCTGATGATATTTTACAAGTTGATTTTTCCTGCTAGCTCTTCCAATTGTGATCTCACTTGAAAACATACTTGTTCAAAAAGTACTACTTGCAATGTGCTTTCTTTGGTCTCATTGTTTGACTGGATATGTCTGAATGCTACTGGATGTTTTCACTATGTTATCTGAATGGTATACATGACTGAGTGAGTGTCCCTAGTAAATGCTGATTATTATTATTATTATTATTTCAATAGTGAAGCGCGTGTACTCCTAATGTACCTTCCACAGGTTTGCATCTCATGTTTGGCAACAGTGGCACAAAGTTTCAAGTGAAGAGATTTATAAAAGTTGTTGTGGTAACATCTATCTTGCAAGTGCAACTCTCATCTGCTCACTCTTTCATCCCTCTTTTTCGCTCTGCAGTTTTGTGGAAAATGTTCGTGCAAATGGCATGATGCTGTGTGAGCCTTCAAAGACTTTTCCAGAACTTATAAACAGACTCTCAAAATTCCCTTACTTTTTGAGCCCTGAGAAACCTTTCTCCTATTTCCATGACTTTTGCACTTTCAAAAACTTTGTATGAACCATGGGTAAACTTACAGCTTTGTGTCCACAAGACTAAATTTATTCATCATATCATGCTTTCACATCTTTCACTATCCATAAGTCAGGCACCTGTCCCCGCTAAATGAACAGAGTTTACTAAATGACAATTTAACATGCAGACAGCTCCGAAGTCTAGAACACTAACTAAAAGGGCATAGACCCTCTGCATAATGAAATATTTTCTCTTAATTTGTTTGTAATACCTAACTGTAAGGAAGTAAAACACTAACCCCCACTTGGCTTCTACACCTTCAATAAGAGAAGGAGTCACAGAAATAGGAAGGGCAGAATACAGAGTCACCAGGCGATGGGCTAAAAATTGGCAAAAGTCAGTTCTCTCAACAAGACAGGCTGCAGCAGTAGGTTCAGGCAGACTGGCACACAACATCAGGCCCTCGCAAGCTTTTACAGCAACCCAGGCATCCTGTAATCAAGGCATATAAAAGTTAGACTTCAGAAAATGTGAAAAAAAGTTCTATATATTACAAATTATGGGAAAAAACTGGTAGCTTTTCTTAACAGTACTGAAAATTTGCTACAGATCTGCCTACCTCACTCTGTGCTAAGTTGATAAGAGCATCAACCAGACCAAACTGCAGTGATGCAGAGTTACCAGTCTTAGGAGGAGATGTAACTGTATCTCCTTTAACTGTTTCACCTTTTTCATCACGCCTCCTGTTTGGAGAGTTCTGCAATCAAAATTTTACTGTGTAATTCCAGACTGATAAATGTGAATCTCTGTAGCGAAGGCATGGCTTTTATTCAGAAGTTCTGCATTTAAAGTGGTAAACAATTAAATATATAAGGAGCATAGCCTTGCATACATTTCAGTTACTCCTAACAATGAGCATATTACCTCTGGTAAATAATTAGTTCTTACATTCTTACTGTTCTCATAATGAAAAGAAATATTGTAAACGACTTTACAGAAATGGCAAAAGCAATAAACAAATCTGACAATAACTCAGGTAGCTCTACATACCTCCAGGAAAAAGTTGACAAGATATGGATCCGATTTAATCTTTGAACACACTGTGCACAGAAATTCTATTTCCTCCTTTTCTGTTGGAGCAGCTTTCACTTCTCCACATGCCTTTACAAGTCTCTGCAATACAATTAAAAAAAACAAAATTATAATATCTTTCCAGCAGGGTATGGGGGAATTACAAGAAACATGATCTGTACAAGCTTTTAACAAAACCTGTTCAAAAGCCTTTGTGGTGTATGTGCTTTTAGGTTCATAAGTAAGCAACAAAAAACAGCATGTGGGTACTATGCCAAAAAAGCTGGCAATATTTATTGATCTGATGCTGCAAAATAAAACCTTAGGTTTTTTTTTTTTTACTCCTTTCAAAATCTCTCACAATATAGGCTAAAAGATGCAGGGGCTAAACATAGCTAAAACGAAAATAGGTTTACATGCACTTTCTGTGTTGTGTTTGGATGAAAGGAGGGGTGCATGTACATTAACACCTCAGCATGTGTGTGCATGTGTGAACACACGTGCATGCATGCATCCACATCTGGTTACTTTTACCCTTGTGTTCGTGCTGAATCCGAGTGATATTAATTGTATGCAGTATGCTTGTATATGTAAGTATGATAGTGTGCGTATCCCATTAGTGATGTTTCCAATGTTACTCAACACACCTGGACAGCTCTGTAAACATTGATGTGAGGCAAGAGAGGATGACGAAGACGGGATAAGAGGCGAGTAAAGAATCCAAGTACAACTTGCTTCATGCCTGGTGGTTGCTGGAACAAAGCATGGTAATTCAGAGAACCGTCACTTCCTGTCTCAACTGCAACAATGTCAGTGAAGATATTAACAAGTTTCTCTAAATCATATGCTTTAGCCCAGAAGATAAATTCCTAGTGTTATGATCAGCAGTTTGTTTAAACTATGCTACAGCTGATTAACAACTGACTGGACATACTGAACACAGTTTAGATCTGTAGTTGTTTATGTCACTGGGAAGTCATTAGAAAGAACAGATCAAAGAATACTCAGGATAAACCTTTCTGTAGATCAAATCAGTTGCAGAGAGTTTTTAAAGTTGTTTAATACAGTTTTTAACGGGTAAGCCAAATTTGATATGAAAATAAGATTTTCCAACTCATTTGCATTGGGCATATTTAATATGCCTCCAAGTACTTGTCCTACAATATCAGATTGTTCTCCATGTAGCAAAAATACTTCGAGCTTTAATTTTTAAAAAATATCCCTTGGCACTATATAAACATTCATTAATAGACTTTTCAGAAGTTCAACTGGGTTGTTGGGAAAAGTCATGACACATTTTTGCAATATATAGCGCTAGCTCATTTTTGGAAGTACTATAGTTGTTCACATCTCTGCTATTGTAAGTCACTTGACAGCTGACAGTTCTAGCTTCATTCTGAAACAAAAATTGAGCGATTAGGTTGAATTTTGGAGATTTTACAAGTTGAAAATAGAAGACTAAGCTGTGCATTTTCATCATATTTTACTTCCATAAAAGGAAGAACATGTGTGAAGCTTGTGAAAAGTTGCATAAAGTTTAAGGACATAATGCTTTACTAGTTTACAAGAACATCAGTGCCAACAATGGTTCACGAAGTTCTGTTCTGGTGATTTCGATCTCAATGACACTCCTTGGTTTTGGAGGCTTAACCAGGTTGATGACGTCATAATAAAGGCATGATCCCATGTTACGCAGCGCATGATATTGCAGAAACATTCATCAGTCAAATTTTTATGACCACCTGTATAAGCTGGGATACGTAAGCAGGCTCGATATTTGGGTTCCTCATGAAATGAAAGATGTTCATTTGACAGTGCATATAAGCATATGTGATATGCTCATTAAACATGAGAAAAGAGATCCTCTTTTTGAAGCCTAATAACTGTTGATGAGCAGTGGATTGTTTACAACAATGTGGTATGCAAACGGTCTTGGGTCCGACACGACAATCCGTTTCAAACGATATCAAAAGCAGACATTCCTCCGAGGAACGTTATGCTCTCACTGTGGTAGGATTTTACAGGGGCCGTGTTTTTTGGAGCTCCTGCTAAGGAACCAAATAATCAATTTGAATGTGTACTGTCGCCAATTGGACAGTTTGAACGAACCTGTTATCCAGAAACGTCAAGTGCTCGTTAATCATAAAGGAGTCGTGTTCCATCATGACAACATGAGACAACACATGTTTGATCACCCGTCAAAAGTTATTGGAGCTTGGATGGGATGTGTTGCCACATCCACCATACTCGTCTTGCCTTGCACTGTCAAACTTTGACTTGTTTTTCTCTCTTCAAAACTAGAGGCTTATAACTCTCAATTCAGATGAAGCTCTAAATCAACACCTTGTTCACTTTTTTGCCAATAATGACTGGTCCTTTTAAGAATGAGGAATTATGAATATAACTGAAAGATGGCAAAAGGTTATCGTACAAAATGGGTAATATTGATTGAACTTTATTTTGTATATAAGTAAATGCGTTTAGAAAAACAGAACAATACCTCATGACTTTTCTGACAACCCAATAAAAACCAAGAAAGGGGTTATCAAATAACAAGATACATAGCCTATTCAAATATTGATACACTGTTCAAATAAAAATGAAATTTATTTTCAGCACAAGGAACTGTCATTAATTTTTACTTTAGAATTCTATAAAGATCAGGCTAGAGTCTATTTAGGTTTGAAAGACTGAGATGCACTAAACATAATTATCTCAGCCCCATTTCATGGTCAGCTTGCACCTCTCAGTACCTGGGGAAGCAAACAGCTAAGTGGTTAGAGCACCAGAATCTGAAGGCAGAAATGTGCACAAAAGCCTGTTCAATACCACTATATGTAGCATACTTTACCCACTAAACCCAGCTGCTGATTAAGTATCTGACCTCTGCAGAGGGCTAAGGAAGGAAAGTCACCAAGGAACAGGGGATGGGCACTGTCTTTATTAATTTTAAAAAAAATGCTGGTTCTCAAACATCTCACTCTTTAACAACAAAAAGGTTTGAAGCTTTTTTTTTCACCGAGGGGACAATTTAATTTGCCAGTTACTGGACCTGCATAAGTAAGAGTTCCTACTCACACTCCTGTTCTGTTTGAAAACTTTGAAAACTGTTTGAAACTCCAGTTTGAAAATGAAGAAGAAATAAAGATTGTGAAACTTTACAGTTTGTAAAACGATGAATGTTACTCACATCTGTTTGTCCAAGTCTGCATAGTGTGTCCAAAATGCGATGTTGCAAGAGATACTCTAAACATGGTCCTGTTGTTCCAACCTCTATGGCATCTGTCTCTTCATGCTGCAGTATCTCTAACATGCGATCTACATGATCCCCAATGGCTGTTTCCTCTATTCGCTTGCGGCCATCTTTGAAAACAAATTATATTCAGAACAGAAAATGATTATCTTACCAAAAAATACATAGTAAACATAAAGATATAGATCACAATATAAAAATGTAGGCTGTGTTGTCTATTTCTCCAATTTGTATTGAATATACATCACATACACTGACATAAAAAGAGGTAATAATACAGATTTATTTAAAGATCTGTGCAAAAAATGTTAATATCTATATCATACTATGATGTTTTAAAATCTTTTAGGTGTGTATGACTCATGTGTATTTCCTTGTATGGTGTCCAAAGTGCATAAAGCCTTCCATGACATAATATGCCTAATGGTGATGTACTCAAAACAATACCATTTACCAGTCAAAAAAACATGACAAGGAAATACTTCAAGAAGGAAGCTTGCATTTTGATAACACCAAGATCTGATCTGTTATCTGGGACCTCTTAGATATGTATATTAAAACCATAACACAGTACACGTTTCACTCTACTTGCAAATATTTTATGTGACATTCAGTATCATGACAGTTCAAAGCACAACTAATATTTTAAATATTCATTATTAGTAACAATAAATATTTTGAATCTATTTAAAAATATTATTATATGTAATCATTTTAAAGTAACCTCACCACTATCTACAATATCTAATGGCAGGAATTAAACAAAAACTTGCAACAACAGAGTAAATCTTTAAGATCAGATAAAGAATAATGCCTCAATGCCCTCACTGTCTGCTGGTGTATATGGCTCTTTGTGGAAAACCTTACACACAAATTTCCCCATATCCAAAGTGTAATAAACGTATTTAATATATTCACAGCACACACTGATCTCCTACATCAGTACACAAGAACTAAACGTATCTCACATTTATCTCTTAGAATGAAACACATTATTGAGGAAGTAGAAAATAAAATAAAATGGACATGAGTAAGGACATGAACCAAGAATCTAAGAAGGAAAGATTGCATTTATTTTTAAAATAAGTACTTGTTCAAGTTATTCACCTTTATTGTCTACGAAGTATCCCGTAACACACTTCCAATGATGAACAAATTCCTCTTGTGGTGTAACATTTGTCGAAAACTGAAAGAAAATGTTAAACTGACAATGTTTTAGATGGCACATCTCACACTACTGATTTTGCTGTTCGGCTTTTTAAAATTAGAGATGCAAAGATAATCAATCTGATAATCAAAACTGCCTAAATATCGGGTTTCTGTCCATTCTTTATTCATATGCTGATAAAAAAATACATGCACAAACTTCTAAAGTTTCCATCAGTTTCAATAAAAAAAAATACACTGCATCTCAAAACCTGTTTCTTCGGGACTGAAAGTAATTAAAGTAATAAAATTATAAAACAAAGCCTCAATGTCACTCTTCTCTTTCCCAATTTCCTACAATTTAAATCATTCACTAAGATTCACTGGTGGTTCTGTGGCAGACGACAGATTGCATCTGATATTCACGGAGTTGAATTAGTGAAATCTGTTCATTTCTTACCGTGTCAACAGCCTGCTGGATTAAATTTGTTATCTTCGAAAACATTCTTCTATTCATCTGTACAAAGTTTGACTGTTAGCATCCTCTAAGTGCACGAAATGCTCACTGGACCACCGCGGGCAGAAGATTTCTTTGCCACTCAAGCAGTCGCCTCCTTTCCGGTCCGGAACCGGAAGAAGAACATGTTCGTGTGAGTTCGGCACTACTCGGAATCAGCCTTCACCAGCGCGAAAGATCGAAGTCATCGCAGGGCTGCTATCATCATGTCGGGGAGTTTTGATGAGGGAGGCTCTTCAGACACGTGGGTACCTTATAAGGACCGACCAGAATGGAAAGATGTCACACCCATACCCCAAGACGATGGACCAGAGCCTGTTGTTCAGATTGCCTATTCGGACAAGTGTGAGTAATTTGTTTTTTTGGAAAAAAAATGTATTTCTTCGACGGAACAATCGTTGCCGGAAAACAGCGATGCAAGCAGGTAGTCTTGTTAGTGTTACTGAAATAAACTGCCCCGAATTCCAGACAGGTGCAAGAAAATTGGTGTAAAGTAGATATATATTTCTTGTACTACATTAGGCATGATTATGACGAAGGTTCGATAAAGTGTTTGTTGGAAATCTTTGGAACCGGCGGGTCCCTTTGACGAAGGCACCGCTGTGAGGTCAGGTCGCACTTGTTGTTGGAGCGTAGATGTAAACCTGACGCTACGCGGGGGAGTTCGCCTTGCTTGGAAGCCTGCAGATTTCCTGGCATGTGACCAGATCTCTGAAGGCACTCTTTCTCTCTCTTTTTGCCTTTCCCATTTTTGGGACTGCGCATTTTCGTGTGTTCTGCTATTTTCTTTATATTCACTCCCCAACACCATCTCATGAGTCTGATAGCTTTGTAGTAACTGTTATTACATAGAATTGACGTTTTTTCTCTCTTTTCTTTCTTCTCAGTTCGAGATGTCTATGACTACTTTCGTGCCATAGTAGCCAGTGACGAAAAATCTGACAGAGCATTGCAGCTGACAAAGGATGCAGCAGACTTAAACCCTGCTAACTACTCAGTATGGTGAGAAATCCTGAGATGTAACCAATACTTCTCTTTTGTGGGTGTGATAGAATTAAGTTTTTAATATAAGATTTTCTTGTGGAAATAAAATTGTAGATTCTCTTGCCAGCGCACATCAAACATATACTACAAACTTCGATCTTAGCCAAAAGACCGAGAAAGCTAAGGCTAATGATAACCCAAGGGGAGATAACATGGTTAGATTCTTTTGCATGTGGAGATAATTTGACAAATAAGCTTATTTCTCACCATGTTAACAAGCGACTCCTTGTTTTCTAGAGAAATAAATTCTTTCAGTAATATAATAGAAAAAGTAGCAGTTTTGGTGGATTAAAATCAGTTTTATTCAAATTTACCATTCACACTCTTTTTAAGAAATTATAAATTGTTTAAATGCATGATAGTAAAAATATATATATATATATATTGAAAATATTAGTTGGTTGCTAGGCATTACAGACGAATGATAATCAGAGAGCTGGACAAGGACCTAAGGGAAGAATTGAAGTTCATTGGGTCTGTCATTGAGGAGCATCCAAAGAACTATCAAGTGTGGTATGAAAAACATTTTTTTGAGATCCTGTAGCATGTGTGTGTATATATATATATACTTTCACAAGTGTTTGTGTTGTGCCTGAATCTGCAAGCACATGTGAATATTCCTTCACTAATATATGTGACGTGGGTTTTAAAATTTTAGATAACAATGCTGCATACTTTTTATTGTAACTAGATCTGTAGGATTAAGTTCCTTTAGTTTATCATTTTATGTAAAAACTTTGATTATGACATAATTTAGCTGAGGATCACTTTCTTGTTTTTGGGGGTGCGTTGACTTTGGTTTTGCTCACCTCTGTTTGATTGTCATGGCACTTTAAAAGGCATCATCGTAAAGTGATAGTGGAATGGCTTGAAGACCCAAGTGAAGAGCTGGAATTTACCAAAAGAATCTTACGTGATGATGCCAAAAATTATCATGCTTGGCAGCATAGGTACATATTTTTTAATTCTTTTTATACAATTTTTTAAGCTTTTCTACCCCGGTTTTCTCTCTCTTTTCCATACAGCTCATTTCTCTCAGAAATGCTTACAAAATACTTGCTATAGATTTAAAGCAATAAATAAACTTAAGCACTAGATTATTAACGTTGTCCAAGTAGAAGTGTTATTTTTATCATATTTTGTGCTATGTGAATACACAACAAATAAGAAAAGAGCATTATAGAATGTTTTTTGACATCTGGCATCTTGTCTTCGCCATTATCGTGATCATAACGTAGGCAGTGGGTACTGCCAACATTCAATTTGTGGGACCAAGAGTTGGACTATGTCGACCAGCTCATCAAAGAGGACCTTCGGAATAACTCGGCTTGGAATCAGCGGCACTTTGTCATTTCCAGTACCACTGGATTTACTGATGATGTCCTTGCAAGAGAAGTCAAGTGAGTACCCTTTACTATACCATTGCTTTTATTAAGTGCCATAAACATTTCTTGCCAGTTACTTGGATTAGCAATTTCTTAAATGCATCTAAACCATTAACTAGATGATACATGATATAGGGTTTTAATAAAATTTTCAGTTAACATCAATAAACCGTAGTGTCTGAATTTATACCAGATGATCAGACTTTCAATGGTGTTGATTGTGGAATGACAACTGCGCTGCTACAGTACTCCTATACTTTGCTTTCCACTTTCAACATGGATGCTTCCTCATACTGAATGCTATGCCTTATTTTGTGGATTGCAGCATAGGTGTTGGTGATAGTACTTATTTCCTAAATTCATTGTCTGTAAGCAAAATGCAGGAGTGTGCTACAACAATGCACTGTGTCTGTGGCACAGGTATGCACAAGACTACATCAAAAAGTCACCTAGCAACGAGAGTGCGTGGAGTTACATGAAAGGGTAAATATTTTTGTTAATCCTCTTTATATCTTATTTAAACTAAGGGACATTTCTTAAAGAATGTGGCAACTCGCAGTCAAGAATCAAATTTTTTTTAGGACTTTGGAGGGTTAGAAAACATCACAAGGCATTTTTTCCATGGTAATTCATGTTAAGATATAAACAATCAATAAATTGCTAATAATGAAATAATTCAAATATCAAATTTTAATTGCTCAGTCTTGGATTGTACCTTTCTCTGGATGTGTTTTTAAAATCAGAATGAAGCTGGTAATTATAAGAATTAACACTGTTAATGCATGATTACCAGATCTTAAAACAAGCCTTTGTAAAGAAAAGTGGTCTTTTCGTGATCTGACATCAGTAGCAGTTTTCATTGTATAGAAAAATGTATAAATCATATAAAAGAAATCAAATTATTTCAGAAATTAGTCATTGGAGTCTGAAAAATTAAATGAACTGACATCTTGGGTCTGAAAACATTAGACTTTTTCTTAGAGGTCTCACGTCATACATTTTTCAAACAAGAAGACAAAATTTCAAGGGTTTCTTTTTTAAGAATATGATTATTTTTGGAAACATTGAACAGTTGCATCCCTCTAACTGCTTTAAACAGCCAACGCATAACATTGCGGTGCTGAGGAGAATCAGTAGATGCATGTTATGATCTACATAAATATGATCAAATGCCAATACAAAGTAAACTAGAGTAGGATTTTTTTTGTTGCTTTGACATCATCTATTTTGGGAGTGATGATGAGTGTGCTGGATGTTAGGGTTGTGCAAGAGAAAAAGCTGAGCAAGTACCCAGGCATCATGGAGTTCTGCCAGGGTCTCTATGATCAGTCCATTCGCTCCCCACACCTGCTGGCCTGCATGGTGGACATCTATGAGGAGAAACTAGAATTAGGATGCGACAACCCTGAAGGAACCCTGGACAAAGCTCTCAAGGTGAGCCTTAGTTTTAGGAATTTATTGTTGTAAGCATCCAGCTTAGGTAACTTCCATTACTTAATGATAAGTTGGTTTTGAACAAGTTAGGACATGATGAGCCTGAAGATATCCGAAAACAAAAGTCTTCAGGTAAAAAAAAATTTTAGGGATTATTTTGTTTCTGTAAGGGGCCATGGTAAATGGTACATGGTACATCCCAGGTGAATATTTTCTTTTCTTTTGTTTGATGCATATGCAAACATTAGAAAAATGTTATTATGAATGGGTAAGATTTTATTTCAGACTTATTTCATAAAAATAAAAAATTATTGCAGCACCTGTTTTTAATATTTTGCTATTTTTGATATTTTGCCATCACAGGCACATACACATTTTTCCTTTTAGTTGGGTGGACAGTGTTTGAGTGTGATGAACTTTTTTTATTTTATTTGCTATGCACATTTGAATGTATGGGCTAATTGAATGGGCAGTTATCTGATTGTACTGTAATAATTTTTTATATGTGGTCCGCTTTGACAAACTGTGTCTTAACTGTCACAGAGCAGTTTTGTATATTAGAGGCTCCGAAAGGTGATTGGGGTCAACTTTATGCAGAATAACATTTGTTTGAAAATGGATTCCTTGGTTATTATTAAACTAACAGGAAAATACACTGCTATGTTAAAATAAGAAATTGTCTTAAAATACATTTTAATTGAGGTACCCCACATCAATCCATCTCAGTATCAAATAGTCAAAAGATTAATCTGCAAAAGTTTAGGAGTAAACAAATCTGTCATTGATTTTGATGCTATTCAATGGGAAAATCAGATACTGACCTTGGTAACGAAACGAAAGGCGTTGAGCGATTTGGCTAAAGCTCGTTCCTTCCGCCAGGTTTTGTTCACACGTGCTGCGTAAAGTGAAAGCATGGCAAAAACATATTAGAGTGAAAAATCATTATTAGCTTTTAATCCATGAAGCCAAGGGAACATTTTGTGCTTTTTATTGAATAAAGGGAAAAGTGTTTATTCAGTGCTGAGTGAATTAACTGCACAGTACACGTTTCAGAACCTGTACATTTTAAAAATATGCAGTTTAAATTTCCGAGTTAAGACTCATTTCGTTGTGGCATGTCACATAAATCCCTTTAAGTTTCTCATCAATGGAAGGTACATGCACATAAACATTGTTTTAAAGATAGTGTTTTTTTATATGAATTATTAAACTAGAATGCTACAATGGTCTGAGGTTGTATTCTGTTTTCCATCTGGCAGCTGTGCAAGGCACTTGCTGAGGAGTTCGACACCATTCGTGCGGAGTACTGGCAATATGTGAGTCGCACACTTGCCACTAAATACGGCAAAGAACCTTCCTCTGAAACAGCTTCTTGACCACCTTCACTTGCCAGTAATCACTTGCGCAACCTCCATCCTTCCAGCTGCTTGTGTTATTTGTTAAAAAGAATATTACGCTCAAGTCTGCAGAGGACTTTACATAATATGTTTGCAGTGATACTCATGTGTAAGTAAATAGATGTTTTTATTGTTTATTATATATATATTTTGAAGACTGCATAGAGTGATTTATCTTTTCTGCAGAAGGGAAAGGGTAGCTTCATAAAATTTGCTGCAATAAGATATCAACATGTGTGGTCTTATC
Organism: Marisa cornuarietis; assembly: GCA_004794655.1. NCBI lineage: Eukaryota > Metazoa > Mollusca > Gastropoda > Architaenioglossa > Ampullariidae > Marisa > Marisa cornuarietis. Next base: position 562,410 of record SMMW01000506.1, on the reverse strand, counting down.
CTTTGGTTTTTTTGTACTGAACAGACCTAAGTAAATCTTACATAGATGTGAATCAGTATTTTTCTCCCTAGCTGCCTTTGAGGTGCAGTAATTTGTTGTCATGTTTTCTTCCCTTGGTCTCAGTCATGTCTTAGGTATTAACTATTATGTGAGCCAGAGTTGGTTGGTTTCCCTACTGGTTCAGATTTTCATCCACCATAACTGGGACTAATTCATTATATGTACAGTTCTTGTCACATGCAGAATATCATCTGTCTCATTAACATAGCAAATGAATTGTCCACATAAACAGTTTGGTGGGATTGAGAATATACCTAATTTTTTAAAGTATCTATCAAGAAGCATAAAGGATTTATCTGTACAATAAAAGCCTTCGTCATTTGTCTTATGAATGTATTCCTTTCAAGCGCATGTGTTTTTGTCTCTTTAATTTATCATGTTATTGAAGTTGAATTGTTGCTCTAGTAGAGAAAGTGGTATATTTAAACAATGAGGTCATGATAAAAATAGTTTTGGATTGTTTTGATTGTATATTTGCATGAACTAACAAAGAGTTGTTGACCTTTATGTTTGTGTATATACTTAAACAAATGACTAAAATTCTTATTTTAAATCTGACGTTGGCACTACATGAAGACATGGCACAGTAGCTCATAGCCTTTGATGCCATTATTGTCATTTTCAGTTTTCACATCAGAATTGCTACATCTACCAGCATACAGAAAAAGGATTTTTGTTCGGTTGGCTGTTGTTGTTGTTTTTTTTTTTTGTGGGGGGGGTTAATATATATAAGGTTTATCCTAGGACAGACCTGTAATTAAATCTAATGTAGTTCTGACATGAATTTGTGAAAGGAATGAATTTTTATATAATGTTAGATGTTACAAATAAGGGGGCAGAAAGGAGGAGGACAGTGTTTTATTGACCCAGTTACCTCTTATTACAGTATAATAATCACTCAGTCCTTACACATTGCAGAGTTGTTAATTGACGAATGAAGACCAAAACGAAAATCACCAACACTATAAGTGACAGTGACTACATTAAAAATATCAGTCACTGATGCATGCTGATAGTGACTGCCCAGTGATAGAAACTAAAATGGTGGTGGGCCAAAAGAGTTTGAAACCTTCTGGATCTATTTTCACATATAACAATAGTACTTTTCAAGCCATACAACCAAAGTGCTTATATTGCATTTATGAAACGATCCAAAAATTACAATTAGTTGTTATTCACAAATGTACATCCATTCATACTCATGACAATGAAACTAATGTTAGGAAAACAGTAGAACATTGTAGAGCTTATTGATTGTAAACACGCTCATTGCTCTAAATGCAGAGCAGTGCACTGTCCACATTTCCAGAAAAGATTAGATCAACACTGCAGCAGGGGTGAGCGTGGAAGAAGCTTAATTCTGATGGCATTAATGGTTCAGCAAATGAGAGAGTTTAAAGCATATTGATGAGGTGTTCATAATAGGAAGCTTTTTTGGTGACATCATAAAAAATCAGGTTACCTCTTTCCAAAATGCAAGTAGAATTATGTTGCTAAAAAGGCTTGGATCCCGCAAAGAAAGCAGTTATTCAGATTTCTGGCAGTTAGTGATGAAATCAGCTAACATCCACTCATTTGAAAATATGGCTTTTTGAGAATCATACTCTTTACCACATTATCTGCTAAAATGTTATCATTCTCAAATAATTCTGCTAGCTCTGGCTGAACAGTTTGCTTTTTTATTGTATCCTCTGCTTTGATGCATTTATTGGTATGTGAACCGTTTAGTGTATCTGTCAGCATGTAAGAGATCCATGCTGTCTCATGGACTTTTCACTGAGGGATACCTATGACCAGTTAGTGCTGGACTGGAAACCTGTGTACATGGGGTTCATTGTTTTGTTCTGCTATCTTCTGTTCTGATATACTGCTGGGGCTTGACTGTTCTTTCCATCTTTTCACATAGTTGGAGTTAACTATCTTAAACCAAATAAATCCAGATATTATAATTAAAGCTTTAAGCTGAACGTTTGAACAATTTGTGTTTATTTTTCAGCTCTAGTTTTCCCAATTCTGATGTGTGTGCATGTGAGAGTCTTGCTGTAAATAATGGTATGGAAGAATCAGCAGATTCTAGTATGTTTATAATTATGCAAGTTCTTGATTACTGATTTTAGCAATTATTTAAGAAGTGTGTTTATTCATAAAAGCAAGTCTGGTTTGTTTTGTCCTGCAGAAGATATACGACTCTAAATATTGTCTAATCAGCAGAAATACGTGCAGGCTCCCCATAGTGCAAAGGAAGAATGTGCGTGAGAGAAGGAAGACAAACAAGATACATTAGTCAAGTTTGTTTGAATTATAATTTTTAACTTCTTCTGTATTAATCGCTGGCTGCCAAGTTTATTTTACTGTGTTGCCTCGAAGTAGATGGATGGGCTAAATATGGGTGCTTGAGAGATTGTCAAGGGGTAAATCTGCTTTTTTGCAGCATGTAATTTCAACACTCCTTTTTGTCCTTAGTCCAGCTTTAACAAAAAGTTCAGGATAGTTTATAAATGAGAAAAAGACATTGCCCACCATCCTAGATAGCAGTTATGATGCAACTTGATATCCAGTTCCACTTAACATTAAAGTGCCAATAAAAAAGCTTTATGACATGACAGTTTGTTCTTGATTGAAGATGACTTTGTGTTTCAATAAGCTGCAGCAGGTTGATTGTCACTTTGGGGGAAATGTGTGAAACTATAAAGTATTGCCCTATGTACTTTTATGTGTGGCCACAGTAATATAACTATGGTGACAATAAAAAAATAAGAAAAGACATTAGTTTTTCTACTCTCTCAACAGTTTGTCATTTTTATTTGTCAAGAAGAACAAATAAAAAAATATGAAACTAACCATTTTATTTAAGTTCTATGATTCACATATTTTAAAACTTTCACAATATAGAAGCAAAATCTAAAAATTTTACAAAATTCACATAATCATACTGACCATTGAGATGTGCTTCACACAAAATTCTAGAACAGTAAGGGCAGTAAGAAAATGCACTGAAAAAACATGTCCCTAAGCAAAAATAAAGAGGGCTCAATGGTAGGATGATTGAAGAAATGTCATTAAAAAAACAATTCAGTAACAAATAAAAAGTGATCAAAAATACAAAATAAATTTTAATGAAACAACCAGCAGCCATTCACAATACATCAAAGCATGTGAAGGACAAACATTCCAGAATGAATAATCTACCTGTTGCTATGTGAACAATAACTAGATAAGGGTATTTCAACTACCAGTTCAAGGGCTTGGAAATGTAACATGGAAATTGATTCCAATTGGGAGCATGTAGGTCCTTGAATGATGCAGCAATTAACGCTTTAAAAGGCAAAATAAAGTTTATTAACTACAAGCAAAAAGAACCAAACATGAAAAGTTTCATGATTAAATGATCAAACCACAAGCAGTCTCCCAAAAAGGGGGTTAGAGGGACCAAGCCGAAATAAGAAGTGTTACAGGGACAGAATCTTTCACATCTACTTGTTCAACCAATCATTTAAATAAGATAGAGTTACAGACTCCTAACTAATCTAGAAGTAATAATTATTCATGAAACAATGGTGACTACTAGAGAGTCATTTTGCAATTTGGCCAGCTATAAAAGGATTCAACCACTTCTAAAAGGCAACACAAATAAGTCAAGAATATTAAGGTCATCATATATCAAGGTTCAAGTCAGAACAAAGCATTTACTAGTCAATGTCAGTAAACTACCCTGTTTCCCCGAAAATAAGACAGTGTCTTATATTAAGTTTTGCTCCCAAAGATGTGCTAGGTCTTATTTTCATAGGATGTCTTATTTTTCCATGAAGAATTCACATTGTTGAACAACAACAAAAAATAACGAACATTTATTATATACAGTACAGTAGTAGGAATCGTGAGGGTTGGCAGCAGGTGACGGTCTTCATGTCTTGCATGCAGCTGCTCTGCAACGGATGGTGAAGGTAGGGGACAATGGCAGCGGATTAAAAAGAAGCACAGCTGCATGCCTTGGTGTTCTGTTCGGCGGGTATGCTTCCAAACAAAAACTTTGCTAAGTCTTACTTTTGGGGGAGGCCTTATATTTAGCAATTCAGCAAAACCTCTATTAGGTCTTATTTTCAGGGGATGTCTTATTTCAGGGAAACAGGGTAAAAGGATGAAACATGGTACATTTGTAAAACTTGGCTATCTTAATTTACGCTGACATGAAGGTAGCACTACATGTATTTAAGTATTGTCAACTGCTAGTCTACAAAGTCTACAATATACAATATAAAAGTTTATAACTTTTTAAATGTGCAGTACATGTGGAGTATGAAGAAAAATTAAATGATGTTGGTTTTTCTTTCTTGTAATATTGTTTGTTAAGAATTAGCAGTAGTTTATGTAAAAATTCAAATCACCGGTGGCCTAAAATATTTATAAATCATACCTTAGACAACTGAAAAAATAAAGCGATCATAGAGAACAATAAGTAAGTTGTAAATTTGTGCATTTCAAAACATACATTTGTGCTTTGGATTCTAGACTAAATGCTCCTTAGGAACCTGTATCAAATTACACGCAATCATTCAGTATCAACTGCAGTACTGATCAGGTACATAGGATTTAATTCATAAGATGTATAAGCAACTCTCAGTACTCATACTCAAGCCATAACTTTAATCTTTTTCAGATGTTTCAACCATATATGGATGGAGGTCAGCTTACATTGTCTAATGCTCCATGCAAATGTGCACAGAACACTTGGGATGCTAGAATGCATCTATTGTGTTAAATCAGTTAACACAATAAGGGAAGAAACCACAGTACCCTTCAGAAGTTTTCTCCTCCCAGATTTGTTTTCTTTCATTAACAGCTAAATTAAGCATTCAATTGCATATTTTCATCTAACTGAAAGTAGTAGGAATTCTGTGCCCTGTGCTAAAAAAGGATATTAGTTTCCCATTTTAACACCAATCTCCACAATAAATAGTTAAATGATAACACAATGTTAGGTATTATTTGAATTTCATGTTTCTTTTTAATAATGTATAATTTTGGCTTTATAGTGAGAATAGAATAGTCTCACATTTTATGTTTTGTAAACTTTTCTAAAATGTCATGACCGCAGATTTCAGATCTATTCTCTTACACTCTTTCAACATGATCACAAAAAAAACATATAAAGAAGTGGATGCAGAATAAAACATTTTATAGTTTAAGAAATCCAGTCTTAATTCTTTTGTGTGCATTACTTTTGTATTTACTGTAAATTTAAATCTGTTTATACTTAAACAAGAAGCACTCTGGATTGCAACTTTCATTGGTGGCATAGTGCCTGTCAACATGACAGTGAGAATCCGGTGTCATGAGTTTGTATCTTGGTTCAGACAAACTTCTCTCTGGATGTCACACCTGTTTACACGGTTGACCAGTGGTGATTTTCTCCAGGCTTTCTAGGTAAGAAGGCTGCATGATTTACTAATATTCTGATTGTGCGAACACTGATCTTTCACAACTGATATTAAAAGCCTCTTGATTCTGTAAAATCAAACCATTCTGCAACTACTTTCTTATCTTGATAACAATCATTTAAGAAGGCTACAATCTGTCTCTGCATCACACACATCTATTTTTGTATGGCTTTAGGTTCTTAAACTCATCTGGCATCATTTTCAAAAAAGAATTCTAGGAAGAGTCAAATATGCTAAAAATGGTTACCCCGCCCCCACCAATTTAAAGGGGAACTTGATGTTTCAGACAGTCCTAAGAGACACATGCACAATAAATAAGAATATTTTAGAAAAGCTATGTCAACCCTCTCTTCTTCAATCCAATTTGCCAACGTCTGCACTTCCGTTTGCACCTTCCTCCACTTCAGTCTGTTTTGCCTGCAGTTGCTGCTGCCACATTTCTGCATAGTGACCTCCCTTGGCTATTAGCTCTTCATGACTGTGAAACAAGCCCAAAGAGTGTCTTATGCATATTTTGTCTTCTGCCAAAGTTACTCAGTAGGTGGGTAGCTCTCCCTGACTTGTGCAAATTTTCAGTGCATAAAATGAGATCTGCTTGCACATTTTGATCTCTGACAGTGACATGATGTAACCATACAGTGATTTTGCACGTTCCCACAACTAGCATCTAGAATATCCTTATTCCAAAACGGTGACAAAATCTTAAATATATTCCTTTGTGTAAGTGCTAAAATAAAAAGAGGATTCAGAAAGAGGACACAACTGTGTAAAGGTTGAATTCCAAAGTATTATATCTCAGTTCTGTACATGGACATCAATAAGAAGGATTATACCATTTTTTAAAACTTTTTTAAAACTGTTTATTTTCTTCCTATAAACCTCCCATGCAAAAGCAGTCACTCATGAGACAGTAATAACGAACATCCATGGCTTAGCTCTTGGCAACACTTACACATCTTTTTTTCAGTTACCATTGTTCTCAAAACTGCAAATACTTACGTTCCTCTTTCAATGACCTCCCCCTCATTAAAAACCAGAATCTGATTTGCATGGATGATAGTGGACAGACGATGGGCTACCACAATTGTGGTTCGATTTTTGCACACATTCTCTAGTGAAGTTTGAATGTTGCGTTCTGTTTTTGTATCCAATGCAGATGTTGCCTGAAACAATAGTTTTACTACATGAACAAATTCCTTTATAGAGAGCTCCTTATTTACATTCTATTTAAAACAACAACAGCCTAAAAATTTATACACAAGGCATTTTTTCAGATAGTTTCTACTCCTGGTTTGTGTTTATATTAACAATTATAATGCAGTTCTATCAAAAAACCCAAAAGAAGTCAAAAAGTATATTTACATTTAATACATGCTGACAAATATTGGCAAACTTTCATTTTCTCTCTGCCCTAGCCCGACACCTACCACTCACCTTCCAAAATACCCAAGTTGTAAACCTTGCATTACTATAATAAATATTCTTTGTCCATTTTGTCCAAATTTTGTCTGAAACTTCTTTTATCTCTTATAAAGACTGGTAATGTTTACCATGTATTTTCAGTGCTAAAGCAATGTCATTACTACAATGTGATACATGGCTACAAGATGATAGTGAAGCCATAAAAGTAAACTTTGAGGCAAAATTAGAAATTAAGGTTTAAAAAAAAATACATAAGCTTACTAATCCTAAAAAAAGACTCAAACCAACAAAACACGTGAATGGTACTTCACATGTAATTTTGTCAAATGCTATTTTTGTTAATAGACAAAAATTTCTAATACAAAAGCCTGAGTGGGATAATGTTAATGCAGACCATCCCCTCCACGGCACACTGATTGAACTACGCATGCAATGTAGTGGAAGATTTGCTATGCCAAGGTGCAGAACAGCGTTTTCGTCGTTTATTCATTCCGACTGCTGTTAGACTTTTTAACAATAGTAGACCTATTGGCTGACTTTGGATTTTATGCATTGAGGATGGCTTTGTAGGTTTTATGATTTTGGTAGTTGTGTGGAATGTTTTATTTATTTTTTATTTTTGTAAAGGTTATGGATGCGTGGTATTGAGAAGGTGTGTGTTAGTATGGGAATGTTGAAGTATGTGTAGTATTTTAGGAATTTGTTAGTTGTACTATTTTTATATATGCCCTTGCTGTCGACAAATGTATCTCCGCTGAGGATTAATAAATTGTCTTGTCTTGTCTTGTTAATCTTTCAAATCTTAACTGACTTCCTCTCATAAACAAACGTACATATATGTGCATACATTCACATGTAAGTATGTTTGTTAATGAGATGTGTATGCACATACATAGGATGTAAAGAAAAAGTGTCAAACCTCATCCAGCAGAACAATTGCAGGGGCTTTAAGCAAGGTGCGAGCAATGGCTACACGCTGTTTTTCTCCGCCACTCAGTTTAAGACCCCTTTCACCCACCAGTGTGTCATACTCTACATTCCAGTAAGCAAAAGAGAATCATGAAAATCAGTTTCATATATAATGCAAATTATGCTTTGTGTTTCATCTTTACATCACTTACCTACAGTTACATGCCATTAATTACTAACATGTAGCGACAATATGCATATTTATTTATAGATACATAAACCATTAGATCGATAGTCTCACCACCATCCATTAAAAACAAGGGCAGCAACATAAAGAGGGTTAGTAATCTTCTACTAAGGGGTATAACGTAAGGGGAAATCTGTTCTACCACAAAGTGTGGTGAGAGGCAGAGTTGGCTAGATAATAAATGGCATTAAATATCTACACACACATACACATATATATGTAGAAATGCCCAAAAAAAGAAAGAAACTCTCACGCTTTGGAAATGTTAAAATGCGATTGTGAATCTCGGCTGCAGCTGCAGCTGTCTCAACTTCCTGATCACTGGCTGTCACACGACCATATCGAATGTTGTATCTGGAAAATGGATGCTAAATGCATTTTTATCTTGCTTTAATAATAATAATACTGTACATTTATATTGTACAATTTCATTATACATGCTAAGAAAAATAAAAAAACGATAATACCTGCCCTAACAGCAATTGCAACTAAATTGACAATGATGAGCATTATTGTCTATTATGTGCCGTAAAGATCAATGACTGTCACAGAGGTAACAGCAATACAATGACAGGCAAAGAATGAATGGAGCAGGAAGCAGGACTGCAAACTAGAGATTGAAGGGTCAGTCTATGCTGCTGAATCGCATAGCCCCAGAATGTAAAGCTTTGGAAGAAATGAAGCCAGGAAAATAATCCACAGAGCAGAAAGCATGAACAGCTGCAGGAAAGGGGAATTAATCCAGTTTTTAAAAAAACTAGGCAAGATAGCACAGACATGGTGTTGAAGACTGTTAGTTGATGAAGAAAGAAACACTGGGTGCAAACATAAGAAAACAATCTTAAACAGTGAAAGATGGCCAACAAAGAGCATAGATCAAACAGTATTCATTAGACTCCAAACTTAACAAATTTCCAAGAGCACCCAAAAGACAAACATGACAATAATTGCCCTTTAGCCTCTTAACATTTCATAGATATATTTTTGTGGGATCATTTTTCTTTTTGCCAATTAAGTATCGATTATAAGATTTGTCTCACAGGATGTTATGTAACTAATCATTCTTTTCTCATTCACAAAAGTGCCCATTCAAAAATCAATCATTATCATTTAGAAACGTATATATGGTTCTACAAGTGGAAGCAGACACTTTATGCAAGCTGCCCCCTGGTGGTCAGAATAATAATACTATTATTAATGTATCTTATATAATCAATTATTCTCAGGTCACAGGTAATTTATTTCTGGTTCACAATATATGTTCTTGTTTACACACAAAAATCTTTATAACATATCTGAAAGTTTTACATAACTGTGAATTGAACACATACACTATTCTCTCTCACACACATACACAACCACCCCTTATCTTTAACACTCAGTTTGTACCTTAAACTAAAAGAAATCTGCCTACCTTATATCAGTGTTAAATAACACTGTGTCTTGAGGCACCACTCCAATGGTCTGTCGTAGTGACTTCTGACTTACCTGGTGAAAATATGACAGTGTCATAAAGCACACAGCAAAGAACAGGTTCTATGTTTAGAAAAGGAATTTGCATGTTCCTTACATACAATCAATCATATCTATAAAGCCTCATAGCTAAATTTCCATTTAATAGGAGAAAAACCTAACCTTCTAAATCCGAAAATATCTGAAACCAGACAAATGTGAAAAGATCAGTGTATCTTTAAAACACTACTACAGAAGAGGCATTGGCTGACGAATATCCTGAAGGTAGTACATACATTAAGATTTGGAGTGATAGCCTACAGGGTGACACCACAGGTGAAGACCTTCAAGACACTATAAGTGAAAAGCTATTGCCATTGTCTTACCATTGATATATCCTGTCCATCAATTTTTATAATGCCACCCTCAATGTCATAAAAACGAAACAGCAGCCGCACAATGGTACTCTTTCCACTGCCAGTGTGCCCTACCTGTTAGTAAGAATTCACTGCTTGAAACAAACTGCAAGAGTTTTTTTCATCATCTTGTGTGCAGCTGCATATTCATGTACTTGTGAAACACAATAAATAACCCGTTATCTATAAAATAGTCTTTAAAAGAAACCTTCTCATCTTTTCATAAAGCATTAATTCTCTGTCTCACAATGCTATGCAATTTTACAAAAACAACAGTTCTAAGACAAATTTTGATAGCATCATGCATGGTGCATTATATGTCACTTAACATGATACAATAATGATTTTACAAATACATCTCAACTCACTAGTGCCAGCGTTTCCCCAGGGTTCACTGTGAAGGAGACATTTTTTATGATTGGTTTGCTGCAAATGAAGCAAGCCATCGTGTAACAGAAACAAAAAAAAAACCTTCACCATTTTCTCTTCCGCCACTACTGCCACCAGCACCCATATTTACACTTCACAATATTATAGAATCACTATCACGTAAAATATAGTATTTATATAACAATTATCTGATTAATCATTACTGCATGAACGTTTTCATCAGCAGAGCCATTTCACTTTTTCCTTAAATAAACTTACCTAGGATCATACCGAAAGCAAACATTCTGAAATTCTATTTTGCCTTTGTAGATGATAAGGTCTTTGGAGCCTGGCACATCTTTTACCTGTACAGCAAAAGTAAAGTAAAAATTGCATGCAAACCAGTGTGCAGTAAAAGATTTTTTTTAAACATGCTAGCACTAGATGGTCATTACATCCCTAAAAATACAGCCCTGTCAAATACCACAGCAATGAACAACAGCAAAAAGTGTCGTCTCTACTCAGATAAATCCAAGCCCAAACTCTTCAATGATCAAGGGTTACCAACTGGCTTGTGTTCAGAATAACATTCTGGCTGAAACAGATTACCTCCCTTCTGTGGAGATCTCAACATTAAAAGAAATGAAAAATGCTAGCCAGAAAACTTTGTAATTATGGAATGCAAAACTACCTGTTCTTAAAAAAATTCAGCATGGGTTAGAAAAAAAAAGGAGTTTTCAAAATGTTTAAAAGAAAGCAGCCAAACAAAAATCTTACAATTTTTAATGAAACCTTTGTTTACAGCACGGTAAAAGATGAGCAAAAACATAAACATATGATGAAAAAGAATGAAAGATCTCCCAACACAGAAGTAAACTTTAAGATAAAGGTATGCATGTAAAATTATTAACAGAGGACGTTTACCTCAGCATCCTCTGCTAAAAGATCAAACATGTTTTCCATATCAATGAAGGCCTGTTGGATCATCCTATAAGAAACAAACATAATTTCCAAATATCTTTATCTCAGTTTCAAAATAATCTTATTTCAGTAAAATTATTAGAATACCCAAATAATGGCCAGCTGCAATAAACAACTTTCCCATGTACTTTGTTCATTTATGCATTTTTTTTTTGCACATGCTTGCACATATGAATAGTTAAGACATGACACTTACAGACAGGGAATGCTGCATAAGTTGATGGTAAAGTCATTCTCTCTCTCACACACACACACACACGCACTCTCTTCTACAAAGTCTTAATTTCAACAAAGCATAATTGGGCAGGTACATGAACATAATATGAAACCAAAGCAACCACACCTGTAGTAGGTTCCTAGCCAATTCAGAGGCACAAAAAGCTGAGCCAGGTACGTGCCAAACAGCACATAGTCCCCTACTGTCAGATGTAGCCCTGCCACTCCACTGACCACAGCCCAAGCACACAGTAAGGACCCAGCCATGTAGCCCACAGTTGTAACGATGTTCTGAGCAGAGTTCAAAAGATTCAGGGTGGCATTTGACTTCCATTCTGCGACCTGTAAATGTAATGGATAAGCAAACTGGTAATGACTTCAGGTCTTTGCTATATCTACATCTTTCTGTTTGGCTGTGATGTCATCTAAATGACAAGGGCACTAAGCTCATTTTCATCGACAAGGAACTGCTATAAAATCATCATATCAATAATAATAATTATCATGTTGTTTTCTTTTGATAATCATGCAGTAAAGTAACACCAATATTACTTTTGGTGGTGGTAACTGCGACCACAATCATGACAATGTTAGTGACAAATACACAGCCAACAGGTAACCACCTCCTAAGAAAGGTCTGTGGGAGCTAAAGAGACTTGGAGGACACTGTGTCATTTATCTTAAAGACGAGCTTAGTGAATGAGAAGACAAATGTCACGAGTATTGTCCGGAGTCATTTCCTTGAATTAAAAAGACTTTCAGATACCTGGTAATTTGTGATAGCTTCATCATACCGTTGGGTTTCAAAATCAGAGGCCCCATAGTACTTCACCTGCAAAATGAAATTGATGAATGCTCAGAAACATGCCTCATAAAATTCTCACCAGCTCTAATGTTGGTAAGCAACTTACTAAAGAAAAGAACAGAAAGAATAAAAAGAGTAATAAGGAGCACACTTATAACAACTTACAGTTTCAAAATTCAACAGTGAGTCTACTGCCATTGCATTGGTTTTGTTGTCTAGCAAGTTCATTTCCCTGCGATATTTTGTGCGCCACTCGGTGATTACAATAGTAGAAGCTGAAATTTCACCAAGATAACATTTACAGCCCTTCATCAGATGTTTGGATCATTGCTCTCTGACTATAACATACAAAGTACATATGCATGCACACACATGCACCCCCTCCCCCAAACAAGCAAACAAACATGTAAAAAGATTAAAATATAAGACAAGAAAAACTATGTTTGATTTTGTCATATTTTCCATTGAACTGCATTGAAAACTTACATTACTACTACTCACCAAGATACAGAAACATGCAAACAAAGACAATGAGGCCAAAAAGATAGTTGAAAACTGTCACAAAGTAGATAATGGCAATGACTATGTCAGCAATGGTTGGGAAGATCTGGAAAACAATATAGCTGCAGCAGAAAACAAAATGGTTGTCAAAGTCATAAACTACAAAACAAGATCCATAATAATGGTCTGTGATTACTTTTTACTATCATTCTGAGTCAATCTAAATAATGTTTCAAAAGAAACAAATGTTATAAATACATTCTTCTTAACCTTAATGCATGAAAACATGATTGCACAATATTTAATTTCACTGGACCCAATTTGCAACCTTTGGTCACTCTCTACTATACAGCAGTTAGAATGAAGCAGTAAATCGCCCCTGCATTGTGAGGTACATTTTCACTTGTGAAATCTATAATGATCTCATACAGGGCATCACTGTTGTTTGTGATCCACTTTATTTAGGTACGTTAAAGAAAAAAAACACAAAAATTTAAATGATCACTGGGAATTTTCTTAAAACACTTAAAATTAACAACAATTGATTTATACTTAAAATTTCTCTTCTTGATCTCTGAGATCTATGTACCAACAACCAGAGTTGTAAATATGATTTATTCTATCTACAGCCATTGAACCACATAACAGTGCCAATTTTATATCTTTTAATGAAACATGCACTGAAACTATTTCAGTCAAAAACAAAGACTGATGATGTGCCACACCACTTACTTAAGGAGATTGTTGATGCTGTCAGTTCCCCGATCTACTACTCTCAACACTTCCCCTGTCTTGCGTTGCAGGTGCCATCGCAAAGAAAGACTATATGACACACACATACACATGCATGCAAACAAACATAATTTAATACTATTGATTATGAATCCTCTTTGCACAATAAAACTCTGGTTAAAAGTTTCATAACTGGTATTTAAGCAGTATTATTTTACACTAAATTTTAACTTGGTGCACTAATCTAAAGAGCATAAAACACTAATACACTACACTGTTACAGAGAGGGAGGGAAAGGATAGCCATGTGGTTAGAGCACCGGCATCTGAAGCCAGAGGTGCAAACATGACCGCGAACTTCTCCGCATTGGACCTACTTCTTGGATGTGTATTTGACTCCTTCAAGGATTGGGTTATGTAAGATAGCAAGGGAGAAGAGATGGGCACCACCCTCATACCCCCCCCAAAAAAAAGGGCTCAAACATCTCACTCTCCACCAACAGAAAGGTTAGGAAACAACCTTGATTTCTTTTAGATATGATATGTCACTGATAAGATATCACTGATCATTTTTAATTGGAAACACAAGCTTTCTGATTGAATTCAAGGTAATGTGAAATGTAATTAAAAGTGAAGTGTAGTTAGAAACACGACTGTTTTGGATTCTAACAGAATAAATGATCACAGAGGGATGAAAGACAGAAACCTTCATACTTCTAAAGAATATGGTAGTGTTACAATATTTCTACAATGCTAAATCAGTACAAAATTTTTTTTATTAATTGCACATGGTGTTGATGATGATGATGATGATGATGATGTCCATTTGTAATGCGCAGGTATCCATTCGGAAGAATGCTCATTGCGTGTTTCCATATGTAGGTTTACTGCAAAGACTCTTTGAAAGAATCAAACAAAATTGTAACATTCCCTAAAATCAATTAACAAAAATTAAACTGTAGACACCTTACATGCCATTAAAAATTCTCACCTGTGGAGATGATTGAAGAGTTTCACTTGAACACGCCGAGTAGTATATTGCTGCACCTTAATCCATAGAAGGGATCGTAAGTTGTTGAGAAAACCAGTCTGACCTGTAATAAGTAAAACATGGTCAGTTTAAAAGAAAGGTTATAAACTTTACTCATGGTCTAGCAATAAGAATAATGGAATTGTCAGAGCAGACTTTTTAACGCCTCAATACCAAAACAGCATGCTCACCAGCAATCTATAGGCAAATTAAAATTTTCATAGAATTTGAACCTAAGTATAATATGGTCAGGCATATGGTCTTACCAAAGTGACATGACTATTTATATATAGGTATGTTCATTATACTTCCATCTATAAATACACACACATCTATAATTAGTTGAGTAACTGTGTGAGAGAGAGAGACTAAACGATACCTGCTGTAATTCAAGTGTAACTAACTACTGTAAAATGACCATAATTGAAATATATTTCTGCTTGCATAATTGCCATCCACAAAAACAGTGCTTTTAAGGCATAAAAATGTTACATTCCTTATATATCAAATTAGCTTCACATACCTGATCCTCCTCCCTTCAAAAAATTCAATGCCACATAAATGAGGATAAGGTCGTATCGGAACTTAAGTGGCTCCACTTGAGCACTGGCTTGAGGAGTGTATGTCAAACTGTCAACTACAGAAAAAAAAAACAGACAAGTTTAGTTTTCTCCCACTGCTTTAATGTTTTGCTTAGTTCACAATGTCAACAGACCAAAAACTAGTAATCACCATATTAACATGCCTCGTGAGCATTGACTTTGTTGTGAAAAATATATATCACAATCTGTTTTCCAAGATTTTTCTTCAAACATTTTCAAAATCATAATTTAAAGTTTGCTCCTCATTTACCACTTGAACATATGAATAGAACTGCTAGCAGTATTATTTTACCTTAGTCACCTGCCCCTCAAAAAATGCACATTTAACTTGCAGAGTACATTTTGGAGCAAAATGAGATTATTGAAAAAAAACAAACAAAACTAAACAACTTATACAGCTGACCTATTTCTTTGCTGTAGATTGGAACAAGAACGTTGAGTGCTCGACCAAGACCAAGCAAAACAAGGCAAAATAAAACAGTGAATTGCAGGGTAAAGTTTCCTTTAGGCCATACATAGGGCATCATAAGTTTCACCTTGGACCATACATTTGACCATGTTGAAACATTCTGATTGGAAGGCCTGCTTAGATTCTGCAATATAACAATGAATAAGCTTATAAAAAATAAATCAGTTGTATTTTGTATTGTCTGTATGCATGCATGCAGCAATGCATAAATTCTTCATGTATGGATCCTTGTAAATACAAGTGTATAAATAATCAGTTACACTTATAAATGTGTGTACAGGTATTAGAGACGAACATAAAAAGGGAGATTTTACAGTAGTTATAGTGGATAAAATGCACCATAATAAAACTATATTTTTTCTTTCCAAAGATGCACATATATATATCTAGACCACTTAAAAATAAAAGTGCTAATTCTCTTTGACAGTATTTTTCACAGCTGACAGATGTTCATTATAATGTGACAGACATTTTATTTCCAAACCACCACATATCAGGCCACAATGAAATGAGTTCACCTCCATATGGGGAAAAAATGCTCTAAAAATTCTATTATCATTAAAAAATTAATAATCATTTCTTGTTGTTGTTTTACAATCTCACTGTGAACATTAAAATCCTTGTGTTACCAAAATCAAATCATGTAAGCACTGACTTCTTCATCATTTAGAAGTAATTCACTGGAGTAACGTGAACTAGGCAGGCCCAACCCAAGAGCTCCCAACACCAACAGGGTGAGTGTCAGGGTACAGCGAAACACCCAGAGACCCATTTCAATGTAGTCTGACTTCCTGTAGACAAATAAGTTGATTTTTTTTCCAGGAATATAAGAGATGCAGTTAAAGTACGAATTTAAAATTGTTTTAACTCAACTACAAGTCTCTCTAATTTAATATAAAAAAGGATAGATCTTTTCATAACTATGAAATAAAACTATGTTGGGTTTATGGCATTATATTTATGCAGCAGAAACAATAACAGAACAATAGCACTTTCAGCAATTCTACTGTTTTGTGTGTGTGTGAGAGAGAGAGAGAAAGCATGTAAAAATATCTGAGTGGGCAAATGTGTATGTCCTTGTATCTGGGTTAGTGGCACAGTGGCCAAAGTGCCTGTCACCAAGACAGTGACAATCAGGTGTTGTAGGTTTGGATTTAGCCTCAGTACTTCTCTCTCCAGATTTTACATCTATGTCTATGGCTTTTTCTTTGTACTCCAGTTTCCTCCACCCTGTGTGGCCTGTGGGTATTTATTTGTGTGTTGTGTGTGTGTTAGAGAGAGAGCGTGTATGTGTCAGCATGAACGATGTAATGATGTAAGGTGCACTACTGATGCCTGCTCATGCACCTTTGTGCTTACAAAGCACTTTGCGCCCATCTTCAGTAATAGAAAAATTTGCTATGCAGATAGATTTATTTATCTATACAAATTCACCTATTGCTACTTTGGACATCAGTGTGCATGAGTAATAATTTCATATTTAATAACCTTAAAAATTTGTTTAATAACTCATATTCATGAACTTTTCCAGCACACCAGCTTGGGTCTTTCTTTAAAAAAAAAATGAAGAGAAAAAAAGGATTTTTCTACTCACAATTTGAGATACCACCACCATTCTGTGCTCCACCATGAAACGAAGGCCAGAATTTCACGAATCAATGCCAGTGTCCAGAACAAAATTAACAGTAAGCCATGTCCCCGTGTTGGGATGGAAGGTAATGCATTGTTTCGCTCCAGGAATAGCAGACGTAGGGTGATCAGATATGCTAAGATGAATGAGCATGCTGTAGACACATGGTAACCGCATAGAACTTTATCATACAGCTCAACATTTTGTAGTATCATATGTGTTATTGCCTCTGTTGCCAGGAAAAGAGTGATGACCACCTGGGCGTACAAAGCTCTGGACTTAGGGAGGCGCTTCTTGTCCACCGTAATACTGAATCTGCTATATATAATACACTGAAGTATTCCACATATGAAAATGAACACGCAGAGCACACCAGACGTAAAAGAATCATAGAAGCACTTGTTGATTCCATTGTTTATCCATACATGTGTCCAGGTGGTGCCGTTATCACAGAACTGCATCTTAAAAACGTAAGATTACGCTGCGCCGTTGGACGTACGTCGACGTGATACTGTCCTTAGTTTCAACAATAACAGTAACGTGCGATGTGAAGTGTTTCGAAGTGCCACCGTTTTTGCTTTTTCTTTGCACTTTGTATTTTGATTTTTTTTTCCTCTTCGAAGTATCCTAAACAATTCTGTTCGTGCTTAGATACAAGTGGTAAATACAAGGCCGTACCAGAAGTCGCTGTGTCATCCAAGTTTCGGTCTTTTGGGCGCTTATCAAGGGAGGTCAGTGGTTTCACCTCACGCAACGCAGCTGACATCCTTTTACGACTGTCAAATCATCCTTCACCTTCATAATTATAGTAACTTTTTACCTGATTTATGTAAGTAGTTCGTAGAAAACCGCGCTAATGTGTTAAAAGTCCTATTTACTTCTATTTTGAGTTTTACGACAACTTTTAACTGCTGATCGGCAAACTTTAGTTGCTGGAAGCCGGTGTAAACATTTTTGTTTAAAGGCGAGCTAAGACGAATTTATCACTGGTAAATAATAGCTTCACAGCGAAACGTCGATTTAATATGTTAATGAAATATCCATTGCCTAATACCATAATTTTATTTGTTTGTAAGTGCACTGAATAGTGTCACAAAATAGTCAGTTTTGCAGCTGCTAGTGTGGAAGTGCTGGTGACGCTGACTGCTTTTACACTACTACTCAGACTCGGAGCGTAACTCCGCAGGTAGCTGTACAGTGTGTCTGAGTTACACAAAAGACAAAAATGCCAAATATTGTTAATTTGCTAATTTTCTTTCTCCCTCTTAAAAAGAAAACGAAAAGAGAACTCATTAGCAATGTTCTTTGTAACGAAGATTTTAAGTTTTATGTTCATACTTTTTGCCATTATATTTTTGTGCTTATAATGTGTATTTATGGCCTGAAAACCAAACTAAGATATTGTGAATAGAGACTAAAGAAAGCGAACATAATATACACATGAAAAAATAATTGTATCGTAATTTCTTTGAAGCATCAACCACAATAACAATTAGAGAACAGAACGCAACACAGTGGCAAAGAAAAAAACAGTCCAAAAAGGAATCCATGAAAATCTATAAAAGTGTGAACAACAATGCTTGCAGAAGCAGGAAAGGGAGAGATACAGAATAAACTTGTCTCTAATTCTTTAATTTTACTAAGCAGTAGATGGAGTCATTTGGGAAACATTGTTGCTCATGGTTTAAGTGGGTTTTTTTTTTCATTTTTCTTTTAAGATGGCTGTTCCCCCAGGAAAGACACCTATTAGTTATTTGCAAGAATACTGCACCAAGCGGGGGCTAACTCCACAGTATGACCTTATTGCTAATGAAGGAGCTGTTCACGAGCCTACTTTCCTCATGAGGGTGACTGTAGGTGATGTGGTCGCAACTGGCAAAGGTAGTGAACCACCCATTTCTTCCAGCTATCTTCCCTTTACATAGCATTGCATACAAAGGCTGTATTAAATAATCACTATACAACTTTTAAAAATATGAACTCTCAATCCATATTGCATATAATGATAGACAACCATTTTAAAGCAAGATATGTTTAGTCAGAATTGGTACTTAAAACATTGTTAATAAATGTCAAACAATATGTCATGATCTCTTATATTGAAAGAACTGTCTTCTAAATCTTATACAAATTATTATTAAGAAAAATTTTAGAGATGCATCTTTTTGGTAGGCCTACCCTGAATTGAAGAGCACAGGAATTTAGCTGCTATTCCCAGTTAGCTGATCTATCCAGTTCAGGTAGGGTAACAAGCTGGGTAAAAGTGCTCCATGAAGACAAACATGGATATTTTACAGTGATAAATATTTTTTTTTCAACTATGTTACAATACCAGCTAGGTTTCCGTTTTTAAACAGGCTCAGACAGGAACATTAATTAGGTATACACATACATTTTTTATTTGTTAAATGAATGATGTTGAGACAGGCTCGAGCAAGAAAAAAGCTAAACATTGTGCTGCACAATCAGCTCTGAACCAGCTCATTGGGGTGCAGAATGGACAGAACTCTGAAGAGAATGGGTATGACAAACTTGCTTCTGCATGCTTGCTTTCATGTTAGCATTGCTGGAGTGTCCTCTCTATACATGTATATCATTGAAAAATGCTAGATTATTGTATTACAGCCAACTCTTAGCATTCATGTTTTTGTAGTTTTGATTAGTCACAGATTTGCCATCAATAATTAAATATAATGTTTTTTTAGATTTGCAGTCAACTGAAGTATTAGACAGTGTGTGCTAGATTAGAAAATGTTAAGAGAAAGTTTAGTAAGTCATAAATGCATAAGATATATATATAATTCATCTGTTAAATATATACATACTTTTTTTAAATAAAAAGTTAAATTATGTAAAACTGTGGAGTGAAGACTATTTGTGGGGATATTCTGAGTGTGTATGTGTGTGTGTGTGTGTGTATCTTAGCCTACATAGCTGTAAATTTAGATTTATAAAACATACTGTTGCACTTTAGTTTAGAGCATACATAGTGTATTTTCCTTTTTTATCTTAAATAGAATCAACAGTATATATGGTGTGAGCTTTTATAGCACGGTATCCTAGCCAAAGCCAGGCTCTCCGCGCATTACAAACATAAAAACACAAGACAGACACAATTCCTGTGGCTCTCTCAGTGAAGTTAATGGGAATAAAGAGTTTTATTTGTAGATTTTGTTTTTTACATTCACATTCTTCTGCACTTCTACCCATATGAATACTGAGACGTTACTGTACTTTTGAAACTTAGCATTTTTAACTAAAGAATAAAGGAAGGAATTTTGGTATACTATTTTATTTGGAGATTTTTCAGAAGCTTGATTGCTGGGTAAAGAGCTTTACTCTTTGGCACTCAGGGCTGATGCTGGTAATGGAGATGAAGGGGTGGGCAATCCTATAGGAGAACTACAAGAGTTTACACAGAAGAAACTCATGAAGCCCCCCATTTATGAATTCAGCAATGAGCAGGGGCCACCGCATGCTCGTGAGTTTGTCTGTACCATCAAGCTGGGAAAATATGTAGAGAAAGGTCAGTACTCTTTCATGCAGACAGCATATTTCAGTTGTTCCAAGCAAAGTCTGCCAATAACTCATAACATTTCTCATCTACATTTTTTGTTGCTATCGTCATCATCATCAATCCTTTAACCATGTCAGTTCTAGAAATTTAGGAATAGTGTATGCATGATTTCCTGTCAGTTACTTAATGGTATTGGAATGCAGACCAAATATAGTCAATACTAGTGATTTCAAAAGACCTTAACACTCTCACTATATTATAGTTATATGCAACTGTTGGTCACGTCTTACTGAAGCAATAGTGATGAGCACCACACAGTAAAATCTGCAGGGTTAGTATGTTCAAGTCTAAGATGATGGATGAGACTGTGTCTTCCTGTCACTTTGCTAGGGACTGGACGGTCCAAGAAAGCTGCTAAAAGAACAGCTGCTGCCCAGATGCTTCAGCATATAAAGAGTTTATCACCCACTGGAGAAAAACCTCAACAGGTTGAGGAATCAGATGAGGATGAAGAAATTTCTTTGGTCAGTATAAACATGAACATGGTAGTTTATCTTTCAGTTTTTATTTTTCTTTTGTTGCATTCAAGTCAGGTAAAACTGACAGAATATTACCATCTAGTCTCCTCCCCTTTCTGGCTATTTGGTGATCCTACATTCTTTTTACGTTTAAAGTAAATATAAGCAAAATAAAAAGAAATGAGAGAATTACAAATCAACAGAACCCATCAAAATTGACAGCAGTAAGAAAGTTTTGGATTTTACATATCTTCTACTAACAACAGATAGAGACAGAAAAGGATGTGAACAGACATCAAAGCAAATTAAACCTTTGGTATGCTAAAAGAAAACTGGAAGTCAAAAGTTGTAAGCAAGAAAACAAATTTAAGCATTCACTGAAGCAAGGTC
The DNA here is from genome assembly GCA_004794655.1 of Marisa cornuarietis. Lineage (NCBI taxonomy): Eukaryota > Metazoa > Mollusca > Gastropoda > Architaenioglossa > Ampullariidae > Marisa > Marisa cornuarietis. The sequence continues at coordinate 540,707 of SMMW01000506.1, read as the reverse complement.
CTTTCGGTATTACTCTTTGGGAGCAAAAATCGGGCAAAAACTAAAGACCTTACAAAATAGATGTCTGAGGAAAATCTTAATCCACCACCATTTTTCTCTATGACAACCAGGAAATTTACCCAGTCAGTCAGGTAGTCCACCTTCTCAATGACACCTTTTTCCAATAGCTTTAACTCTTTCTTCATTCAATTCATCTCAGAGAGCTGCAGGAATCTTTCTTGATGCATAAGCTACAGGTGACACTGTAGTGTCGTTTGTTTTTATATGTTTATCTCATAATCTGATAAAGCTGGGTCATCTTCAAAGACTTTGATGCGTTGAATTAGATTGAGGGTCTGGCAGCTGGGCAATCTCAAGATTGGTTTTGTGTTTATATTGACAATCTGGAATTCGGTTTCACATTTTGTGTCTTTAGTGATAGTGATGCTCTTACTGATGACGAAAAGTCGTTCACCACTGTATGTTGTTAGATGAGTCTTAGCGGTTTGTCGCTGTGTTTTCTTCAGTTGAGGATAAAGATTATATGGCAGTATTTGTCCAGGGTGAAGGTGATACAACGCCCTTGTACGCTGACCACTGGAGCTCACTCCGTGGATGTGTCTAATGCTTGATTGACAGCCACAATGAAGGCATCGTAGTTTCATTTTGACGAGTCTTCAATGGTCTGTACATGCTTTGATTTGCATGCTTTTTTCTGCGTCTCTTGCAGTTCTGCCCATATGCTGGACACTTGCATGGCTGGTGTTGTTTGCCACAGTCGATGCAAACTTTGTCAGTGCTTGTTGTAAGCCTGTCTTTTCTGTCTTCTCTATTTCTTTCTTCTTTATGGCACTGACAGTTTTTGGATCTTTTTTCATGGGTCTGACTTGGGCCTCTGATGCTTGTGATACTCGGCATATATCCTCTGCTTTCTGGAGCGAGAGATCATCTTCTTATAGTAGTCTTGCTCATACCTGGTCACTCCTGATGCCTCCCACAACTTTGTCCTTAATCATCACGTCTTTCAGTATTCCAAATTCGCATGTTCTTGCTTTAATTTTCAAGTCTGTTAGGAAAGTATCAAATGTTTTAACTTCATTTTGATTTCTTGAGAAGTAAACGTCTCTCAATAGGGACATTCTTTCTTGGGGCACACCATTGTTCAGATTTACTGAGAATGCAGTCGACAGTATGAAAGTCGTTTGCTGCATCGCAGTATTCCTTGCATTGATCTACTGGCCATAGGAACGTATTGTGTATATCTATTGCTTCTGGCCCCACAATTTGAAGCAGTGTCATGCTTTGTACCTTTCTGCTTTTAGTTTCTAGGCCACTTGCTGCTTGGTAGATTTGAAAAGTTTAAAACTATTCCAGTTATCTGCAACATTACCATGTAACTGCAATGGTTCTGGTGTGTTGACTCAATCCATATTTCTGACACCATGTTGGAGCAAGCCTCATCATTTTGATCTAGCTTTCGTCTTATTGGGTCTCTTCTCTCTACCATACTTCATACTTCTGGCATGTCAATCTCAGTGCCCTTAGCTAAACTCTGGCCTTAACCTACTACTGCTACACACCCAAAATAGCTCTTCCTTGGACAGCTGATAGTAAAAGAAAACATGGCCAGCCAAAAGAAACCTGGCTAAGCTCAGTCAAGAAAGAACTGAAAAAGCAAAAACTGACATCGAATAACATAACTAAATACAGTGCCAACTGACAAAAATGGAGGTCTCTAATGCCACCTAGATCCTAAGGGGACTAAATAAATAAAAAGATGTTACTGGAGGCATCAGATAATGAATGCAAAGAATTTTAGTCACTGATATCAGTGGCTTTTTTTTTTCATTACAGATATCAGTGTAAGCTTATAGGGTACCCTGTGAGAGGAAGAGAAATGTGAATTTCCTCCTCTGCAAGGAATTCTATGTAAAAACAGCATAAGAAAATATAATCTAATAGCCTTTATATAAAACATAGCCTAAGTTAGCATAAATTTAGCTCACAATTTTATGTAAAAATAGTTATGGTCAGGGTTAACCACCCTTACATAAAACTCTGAGCCTGAATGATGCTTGGGTCTAACACAAAGAAGGTTATAACAAAGTATGTGCATGTGTTTATTTGTACCATTCCCAACTCTGCAATTTTCTCTAGGGTTTTGAGACAAAAGGATCTTACACTGCCCTGAAGGAAAGAGGAAAACCCCAAGTTTCTTCTACTCCCCAGTACTCTAAGTAACCACCCTTACATAAAACTCTGAGCCTGAATGATGCTTGGGTCTAACACAAAGAAGGTTATAACAAAGTATGTGCATGTGTTTATTTGTACCATTCCCAACTCTGCAATTTTCTCTAGGGTTTTGAGACAAAAGGATCTTACACTGCCCTGAAGGAAAGAGGAAAACCCCAAGTTTCTTCTACTCCCCAGTACTCTAAGGATCTGCAGGTATTCTATGAAAAGGTAATGAAAGCATCTGGGAAGCAGCTCAAGTCAGTAGGAGCACCAGCACCCTCATCCAACTTTTGTCAGATGTTGCAAGAGATTGCAGAGGTGCAGCGCTTTGAAGTATCCTGCTTTGATATCCCAGAGTGTACCACAACAGGTTAGTAGGTCCTTGCCAGAGCCATTGTGTGTTTATAAGTGTCTATAGTGTGTAGAATTTACTTTTATTTGTTGATGTGAAAAAGGTAAAGGGTCTTAAAATCAAGTGGCTATAGGGACAGGTAACTTTAACAGCTCACCATGCATAGAGGATAGCATATGAAAAGCAGAACCTAACCTATCCTTTCATGGCCTTTTTACATGCTTGTTAAGTCAGCAGGGAGGAGCTTTCCAGTCAAATGCCTGGGCAAACTTCAAACTTATGACCAGGAAAAAAATCCCCCAGATTTAAACATTATTCTACATTATATATGTGTCTATAAAATGACTGTTACAGGTGTTTGTACCTCATTCAGTCATTATTCCACAACATAATGACTTAGTGTTAATGTGTGTTGCAGGCATGTACCAGTGTCTAATTCAGTTAACCACCAGCCCAGTGGCAGTGTGCCATGGATCAGGAGTAACAAAGGATGACTCACATGCCAATGCTGCATTCAGCGCATTGCAGTACCTCCGGATCATGACCAAGTCCTAACCATGGTGCCCAGGAAATCCCATAGCCTCATGTTGGTCAAATAGATTTGTGCAAGCTGCTGTGGACTAAATTCTGCGGGATACATTTTGAAATTAAGCATTCTTTGTCTCTCAAGTGGGATAACAACTATGTCTTGAGGATTAAATATTCCTTGGGGCCTGTGTCAAGCTCTTTTGTTACAGGACCTTGTGTTTGTCATTAGTCCTGCAAAGCCTTCTCACACCGAAGCGTGTTGCAAGATGTGTGCACAAGGAAGAGGAGACCTGTAGCAGAGATTGCAATGCTTCTTAATCATGATGCTGAAAACTTGGCAATGCTTGCTTCTTCCTACATTCATCTAAATGTCTGATCATGTTTCTTCTATGTCAAGGACATTTGAAATGTACAGTGCTACAGCATGCTTTGCTACACTGCCCTATTTGATATATGTGAGGTTATGTAATGTCCTGGGGATGTCTGTATAGATGTTTTTTTATATTAAGTGTTATAAATGTTCTGTATGAAAAAATATTGATGCATGATGCTACCTTAGTCTTGATGTCAGTGACCTTTTTTCACCACATTGGGATGCTTTTTATTGTCTACAGTTTGCACCAAGGTTCGTAGAAACAGGGATATCAGAACAGCGGCATAACATATCTGCAGAGCTGTTTTACGCTTTAGTTTGGTGCAAGCTGTTAGCAGTTAATAGCAGTCCTTACAATGCAGGGTTAATGCATTTAAAGATGGCTAAAAGACTTACATGCCATTTGCAGCATTTCAATCAAAATAGATTTCAACTTGCTAAATTTCTTAAGTGAAGGTATTGTTCAAGCCCCTTCAGTCCCATCTCAGCAGTTTGTTCGATGTTTTAACAAAAAGCTGAGGATGGTGTCAAACAGCTTAAAACACATTCCTTTACTTGACAATGGATCGTAAGTGGTGTCCAGCATCTACATGTGATCAGCTGACTGGTTGAATTTGAGTTCTAGTGCTGTTAGGCTGAAAGGTATGCTAAGTTAAAGAAGATGAGCAGAAGTAACATCATCCGGGGCCTAGTTATGACACAAGGGCAAGTCTTTGCTCTGGGACAAAATGGGGAAAAGCATTGTTTCTGAAGTCATAAACCTATGTTCAGACCCTACTCATGTTTCTGTATCCCAGGGCATCTTGCCGCTGTCGCCGTGATATAGCCTTAGTTGCTGGCACAGCGTTAAACACAAACAAACAAATATTGCCGCTGCTTTATAACTACGGCTCCAGGGGTAAAACATCACCCTCTTGGTCTGGACATCACATTATAACTTCGGAAGCAAGATGCTTGTCCTCGAGTTTTCCATGTTGCCCCAGAGCAACGACCAGCCCTCACTTCATAACTACTGCCCCTGGAATATTAATGTGTGTCTAAGAGAGGTTAATGGTTGAGATAAAAAGGCTGATACTTATGATAAACAGTGTTTCAGATGCTAAATAAGCACAGTGGAGGAAATTACTCAACTTGTATCCAGTTGGGTTTTATAATGTGTTAAGGATGATGATGATAATAATAATAATAATGTTGATTTATTTAGCACTTTTTTCGGTCATCAAAACCAGGCTCAAAGCGCTGTACAGATAGCTAGTCCCCTCAATCTAGGTAGGCAAAGGGACATCACTCAAGATATAAATGCTCCTTATTAAATTGACAGTTTTCACAAAAGCAGCACTAATTCACTGAACCTCACAGTAACATTATTTAAGAGAGAAAATGTCTTTAGCTCCATCTTGCATATACATAGTAAAATAAAAATGTGATTTATTTTTTTTTCAAACTGATCTTTTACTGTTACATGCATTATTTAGCACAAAGAAACATTGGGTCTCCCTTCCAACTCTAAAGTGATCTAAAATAAAATTTATTATGAACATTTTAATCAAGTGTGAGAGTGGCTTCAGAGATTCTGCTGGTGTATTTTTTTAACACAAGTAATTTTAATAGGGATGATAGGTACTGTAGATATTGCGTGTATGTATGCAAACTGAAAGGGCTTCATTCATAGTTTGAAAGAAAACATTTTATCTTTTTTTATGTTTTATTCAGCATTGAGGAAGGAATAACTGCACATATTCAAAAATTCTAATATCAGGGATCGCTCCTTTTTTATTGTACCCGTTCATTTCTTAGTTTGATGTTAGAAAAAATACTCATCTGCCTAGTACAGTGAGAATAAAATAAAAATCATAATAAAAATCTGTTAATTTCACATATCTATATCTGGAGTATCTTCTGGGGGAGCAAAGAAGTGATAAAACTTGGCTGAATAATTTAGTAGCTGATTTTAAATGATTTTTCTTTTGAAGTTGAAATGTAGAGAAATTCTCTTTTTGGCATAAGAATGAATTTTTGTATTGCTGATGTAATACAATGGGGTCAGCAAGTTACATTGTCAGGATAAAAATCCCTTCTAGCTTATTTCTTTTTTTACCATCAGTTCTATGCAAATAGTTGATGGCTGTGCATCATTCTTGGTGATATTTAGGATTAACATTTGCTGCTTAAAGAGACTGAATTGCAATGTTTTTCGTATTTGACCCAGAAAAGAATGGGAATTCCAGAGTATTTTTCTTTGTAGCCCTCATTTTATCTAAGATTAAAATCTGCCAGAACAGATTCTTTATCATTTCCCTATTTTTTTTTTACTTGTAAATACTTATTAAATACTGTAAAGACGTATCTAGAAGGGACTCAGTCTCACCTCTGTAAAATCTTGACATTTAGCAGTCATGCTTAGTGATTGGTCTTAAATGTTTACAACTTGTGAGGAGATTTATTAATGTAAAGATTGCAAAATGCAGGGATAACATGTGCCTGCAAAGTTTAGTACGTGCAATAGATAATTTGAAGTGAGCCTCTTGTTATATAAACAGGTACTAATGTATGTTACAATTTTTTGCAATGTGATGAGCTTTTAATTTAAGTAGACGTATGCAATAATAAAAGAGGTAGTCAAAAAATATATTTTCATCATTTTATTTCCCCCTGCACCTCATTTTCACGTGACTTCAAAAATGGAGAAAGTGTACATTTAAAAAAAATAGAAACATCATACACTTGGTGGTTTTTACATGTTATGTACATTTCGTGAGTGTTTGAAGTGTAAATAGTTATTAAAGACATCATTCTTTTTAACCTTGAACAACAACAGCCTTAAACCAAAAAAGTGAACTTGCTCCAAATATGCATCATCCCAACAAGCATAAATGCACTTATTGACCTGGTGAAATCATGCATTAAAAGGAAAATAAAAGCTTGTTGAAAATAATTTATCAGGTTTTCAGTTCAACTGAAAAACATATCTTAGACTTGTGTAGGAAATTGATTGTGACAAACACAGAGCTTGTTTATTCTAGTGAACCTTTTTTTTTTTTTTTTTTAGTGTCAGATATGCTTTTAATGAACAGCACTCAGTAGCACATTTTTGGGGTAAACAGATCATCGAACTAAAGCTTTGGCTTAAACATGATGTTTGTGCTGTTTAGCATGAACGTTTATTTCCTTTAGCACACAAAAGCATCTTTTTGATCTGCTACCAAAAAAAAAATCATTACATTGCATCCTTTGTTCACAACATATTGAGGGAATATATCCATAATTTTATTACTTGGATTACAAATAGTATTTAAAGTTGATAAAACGGCACATAACTCTTTCATTTTAGATTCAATTGTGATTGTTTTGAATGAGTTCTTGGCAGCTCATGTTTAGACCCTGTCTCAAGTTTAATGACAGTTTCCTTTTTATTGTCTTGAACCAGAAAAATTTTGTTTAATTAAAAATGTGACCTAGGAAAAATGCTTGGTTGGGTATCTGAAAAAGTATGGAAAGTTTGTAAGTTTGATTTATAACGAGGTTGTCTCCCTTCAGACACCAGCATCTGAGAAACTGTCATGCCATGTAGTCAGACGCATGAATACTTAGGGCTGGTTTTACCATTAAACTTACTAGGCAGTTGTCTGGTGTGCAAGCACTGAGGGGATTGCAGAGACGGTCTGGTTTTTTTGTGGTTTTTTTTAAGCAACAAACGATGTTAAGGAAAAAATTCTGATCAATCATAACTGCCACCTATTTACTAGAAATAGTGAAAAAATGATAGATGTAGGCTTAGATATTGCTTCACATGAGAATTTAAATAGTGCAGGCTTACATAATACCAGTGAGGTTAGTTGCGGTGTGACTGGCAAACACACGTTGCAGTGAAAGTCTTCCCACTAAGTAAACATAGTTTACGACATTTCTGTAGACAAAAAGAAATGGTCTACCAGATCTGGCGAGGACGTGCGAACGGTGTGGATTTGTCTTAATCACACACACACGCACATACTGTCAGCTTTGTTTCTAAGATTGCTCATCTACAAACATCTTTAGATTCCATCACTGTTACTAAACTTGATGAACAGCTTGTGATTATCTTGAGAGAATTCGCTTACTCGAACAACCTAGCCTATAGCACCATTTCTGTTTTTATTATTTTTTACTTTCCTGTTGTTGGTTTTTTTTTTTCTTCTCTTCTGTTTTTGCTGCGCAATGAGCATTCTTTTGAATGGATACCTGCAGAATATAAATCATCATCATCATCATCATCATCATCATCATCATCATCATCATCATCATCATCAAAACTGGAGTCGTGTGTCAGGCTGCAACGAAGGGGCGTGGCCTCACCGCAATTGATTGACGGCGATCGCAGACCTTCCACCGGATGATGGTCGTCTGCTTGCTTAGTGAAGCGATTCGATTGAGGACGAGTGACCAAGCTGTTCCTGCAAGATACTATTTCCCAAATCCTGGTGAATACCCACCCTCCATACGACACTGACGTCACGATTGTACAAATGTACGTTTTATTTCCAAAGGCCTCGGCCAGTGAGAGAGCTGGGACGTACTGTATAATTAATATTATTAATTAGGTGTACCTGTTTACAAACATGACGTCATGATTTTGACATCTTTGTGTACAAAATGGTCCTTGTAGGGATGTATCTCGAGAACGGAAGGGGGCATTAAACGAGATTTGAGGAAATAGTATCTTGCACTATGCTTCACCTAGTCATTAAAAAAAAAATTAATGTGCATCTCACTGGTCCTCTAAAAATGTCCTGTAACGCAAACACTTACAGTGACTGTGTTCTGTGTGTCAATAATTCCCCTTAGGGAGCGAATCACTGTGTAATTATAATTATGTAAGCCAGGCCTTCAGACACTTCGACCCCTGTTGTGCATACTTTTTGAAGCTGGGCATGGATGCGTGGATGGCCATATCTGATGGGTATCGAACACACATAATGTTCATAGGTTCAACGGAGCCTACTGGTACTTTTATGTTCAGGGAAATACAAGCAGTCACTAATGAACCCAGACTGAAGTTGATTATGGTTTTAGAAAAATGACCGGTTAGCCGTATCTTCGAGGACTTTCATTTTCTTTCTTTCTTCATCATATGTCGACACACCATTTCTTTCGTTGTTGTTGTTTTTTATTTCTTTCTTTCCTTCAGAAGATGGGCTTGGCGAATCCATGTGATAAATATTTTGATCCGTTTTTATTGTTTATAGCATATATTTCTAAATGTGTCATAGGCAGGTTTCTACTTGTAGGTCTGTATGTCGGGAAATGCTCCTACTCAAGGCAGACTTTGTACTTTCCGAGGAGAGTCATACATTTAGTGTCGGTATAATAACAAATGCGATGACGTACTCAGCAAGTTTAAAATGCGAATTGCAAGAGAAATTTATAAACATTCTGTTCAAAAAGTTAACAATATTATTTTAGAATAATGTCAAGACAAATTGTATTGAATGTTAAACCGAATACTAATCTTTTTTTAAAGAAATGCGTAATGGATTTTTGTGTCTGCCAAGAAAACTTAAATAATACAAACTAGAATTTTGCGTAGCGACCTACATCCAAACTGAAGTTTTTCTGCTTTATTACTGGATTTCTATCTTTATAGAAACATAAGTCACTGTGTTCAGGGGGGCTGAGCAAGAGCTGTTTCAAACGAACTCCTTTCGAGTGCAAGGTAGTACATTTTCTTCTTGTTCATGATGTGCTTGGCTCTAACTGCAAGTAGAATAGGAGACAGTTCAGGTTACCCCCCAAAAAAATTCTAATTACATTCCACTAACCAATCATCTGCACAATATTGTTCTTTTGCTGTTGTTGTTGTTGTTGTTGTTGTTAATTTCCGTTTTGTACTTTGTGAATGTCAGCCTGTAGTCTAGCACTTATGAGACTATCTTGAAGAGCATTTTTAACTTGTGCTTAAGTACAGAAGCAATCCTGTTTGTATAAGTAGTATTTGTCATTATGCTATTTTTAAGGGTAAGCTCGGAAATATTTCCTGTCACCATCAGCGAACTGAAACTCGTGTAGCGATAGTGTGACCCTCGTGTTCTCTTCACATACCTACTTCCGATATTATTGGTGGAGCTTGAAACAATGCGAGTGTTAGGACCAATCCCTTTAGATACAACTGCCCATCAGTTTTCTTCGATGGCTGTCTTTGTACAAGCTCTTTGCCAGTTGTCTGTGAGGGTGACTTGGTTTTCTGCGAAGTGAACTGGCGGATCTCTCTGGACCAAGTTCGACGTGCGAAAGGTGACTTTGTTTATGTTGATTCCCGTCAATGATGTGTCACAAGGTTTTGCATGTTGTGACTGAGGACTAAGCAGCTAGTGTTTAATTTCCATCCTCACTTTCTTCCTCTTTTTCTTCCTTCCTTTCTTATCTCTTTCTTTCGTTCGTTCGTTCTTTGTAATAGTGCGTGTGGTCGTAGATGACTAATTATATGTCCCTATTAAGGGGATTATTTTAATTTTTAGTGTGTTCCGAAATGTTACTTTAAATTATTTTCGTCTCAGTTTCCTTCAGAATCACCTTTTCACTAGTTCGCACAAATTACGAATCTGGAACATTTTGCCAACATGGTAGCCTTTTTGTCTTGCTTTCTCCTTCAGTGTCTCCTTTTATTTGCAATTCTTCTGATCTTGACTAGCTTGTTCTCCGAATGCTTAAAACTGCGCGAAACTGTTTTAGCATTAACATGAGCTTTTTTAACTAGCGGAAGCACAGTTGTTTGTAAATGAGTGGTACTTTGTACCTGATAAAAATACCGCCATTTTTATTCTTTGTACTAATATAAAAGGCGACCCTTCCCAGCCACAATGAAATCATCGAAGAGCGGACACCTGCTGGTCGTCTGCTGGATGCTGGGGATTCTCCTGCCTGCTGATCATCCGGTAAACGGCTGTCCTGACTCTTGCACCTGTTTGGGTGGCTTTGTCACTTGCTTCAACTTCACGGAGTTCACTCTCCTGGCTTTGCCTTTGGACAGCGACACTGTGGTCCTGAACGGAGGCAACATCCACAGTTTTCCGGTGGGATTTCTCAGCAGATTACCTCACATCAACTTGCTGGACGTTCAGTCCTCCGAAGTTGTGGTCATCGGCGGCGGATCTTTAGCAGTGAACGGCCTCCAGCAGCTGGCCATCACGGACTGCACAATCGGAAGCCTTCGGAAAGGTGCGTTCAGTCAGATGCAGTCCGTGAACCAGCTCCTGTTGTCCGCGTCCCGGGTGGGAGAGATCCAAGCAGGGGCGTTCGACGGCTTGAACGAGATCGACGAGCTAAGCATCTCGTCCAATCAGATTGGACACCTGCAGCAGCGCGCGTTTGCTAATCTGTCCAGCATCCTCACCTTCAGCTTCTGCAAGAACAACATCTCCAGCTTCGCTCCTGCGGCTTTTGGAGCGTTCAAAAACGTCAGGCAAATCGACATTTCTTACAACAGAGTTCACGACCTCGAGGGCAAAGTCTCGGAGGTGCTGGCTGCACCCACTTTCGAACTAAGTTTTCACTCCAATCAATTTCCATGTCGTTGCCAGCTTTTGGACATGTTTCCCGCCCCTTACATGTTAAGGTTTCTGCCTGAAAACTGGTGCCTGGGAGCGGTGAGTGGCGCTGCGAAAAATACGACGCTTTCAGACTTGGCTGCCAGTAGGGCATGCAAAGGTGAGTCCACGATGAAATGGATCCATATTCTCACCTCAACATCCGGGGATACGCACCAGGTGACATCTTCGAGGGAGCCGGATTCTGCTGCTAAATTCACAACGTCGACCGTGAGCCACATGCTACAAAGCACCGTGAAACGTCATCACGTAGTCACGACCCCTGCAACCCCCATCACTAACCCCGCGACTACTGCTTCGTCTGAACAGACCCGCTTCAAAGGCGCGATTCATCAGAACGACTACGGGATGGGAAGCACCGGAAGTCGTCTTCAGCAAACTCTTTGTGTCCTGTCTCTGGCGACAGTCGTGGCCAGTCGTGTCGGACGTCAGCAACCGTTGATGTGAGGGGCGCGAAGTTTCATGACAGTGGGCGCTAGACATTCTTCAGATTGTCAAAGTATAGGGGATTGTCAGTGCCCATAACATGAAAGGTCTTTGGAATTTATGTTAATTTGCTGTGCGCGAACTAGCTGCCCTATGTTGTGCATGATGTCAATGAGATGTACATGTACATGATGGCCAGTGTGCACTGAAAATGAGGGGCATCCACCTTTCACACTCTCTCTCTCTCACTCACACACACACACACAGTCGAGAACAGCCATACTAAACTGCTAAACAATTTTTATGTCTTACATGTGCTCGGGGTATTTAAGTAAGCCGGTATCAAATGCACTTTGTCACTTCAAGATATGGTACTTAAGTGCGCGACAAAGCTTTGTGAATGTAGCTGAGGTTTAAAAAATGCACTGTCTGTCCTTTCTAATTTCTATGCAAATTTCGAACCATTTTCATGACAAAATATCGTCAAAACTGTTACTCAGTAGTAGACAACACATTCATCCCTAAGTAAACACTCAACTATATTTCATGTGATATGCATCAGTGGTCTAACTTTCTGTTCACTCATGTTCTGGCCAAGGGGCCCAGTGGGGGATGTATACAAAGCAAACAAGTTACTGCGACACGGTTAATAATATATGAGCTGCTAACAAGGACTGACGTGACCTAGGTCAGAGTATAGGAAATCCAGTCATAGAGGAAACTCTTCTAGTGCAGGGAAAGAAAACTTTTATTGTGCACAATCATTCCGGTAAATGAAACGAGGAAAAGGGCGTGTTCGCCAAGGGTTTTTGTGTGAGGAGTGATAACTGCATTGGATTGAGGTGGCAGTCAGCTAAACTGCTTCATTCTTATTAGCCATGCAGCCGAGCACCACCTATGTGTGCACTCGTTTCTTGGATTTCAATTTCACTGACAATAAAAGATTTATCCGAGAAGTAATGACTGCTTTCGCTTGCCTTATGGTGTCATCTTCTAATGCAGCATCCACTTCAGGGATAAGACATAAGATGTAAGAGATTTGTTCTTTTATTGCACCCAGTGTTGCGTCCTTGTCCTATTCACAATTCTCTGATTGCTTTTAACAATCGTTTAATTAGTATTGTTTCTGTTTTGTCCTCCTTCACCTCCATTTTCTTCTTCCTTCTTATATATTTCCTGTTCCTGCGCTCCTCCGTTTTCTTCTCCCGAAGTTTCTACAACGTGTCACCTTATTTTACGGCATTAAAAGGAAATTCATGAAATGCGTTGTTTTCATAATATTAGACTAGAAGGCTTTACATATTCTCTTTTTGGAATTACAGAAAGCAATCTCACTCGTTGAAGAACAGTTAGACTGGTTCTGACGCAGAAACTGAGACTACTTTTAAAAATCGTGAAGTAAAAGCCCAGAGCTGCCTTGTGGAAAGCTTTTGGTCAAAGCAGCATCATAGATTCAACATATCAATATCAGTAATTAAATGGACGGCCGAGATTGAAGGCAGAATTTGCAAAAGGTCAAAAAAATGTTCAAGGATAGTTGAATGACAAAGCTAATCTCGGATCAACTAGATCTTCACCCATCTGCCTCTTGCTGGCGAGAAGAAATTGCACGGTCTGGACATAACTGTACTGTCAAAGCGTTGCCAAGATACTCCAATAATGGAACACAAAACTTACAGAAAAATACAAGTTGCAGTCCTCTGTGGACATTGTTAGGGTGAAGCTTATACAACTGTTGTGGAGCAATATTCAAAGCATGTCATCACAGATTTAACATTACGATGTCAAAATTTTAAAATATTAAATGTGAGCGGAGCCCTACTATCACCGGAAGTTTCCAGAGCAGACTCCCTTAGTCGTGCTAAAGGATCGAATGGGAGCTCTGAGATCAGGGTGAAGATCATCCATTGTCTGCGCGATATATGTCTTTGCCAAAGATCACGACAGGAGGACTTGGTCTCCCATATCACGTTTTCTTGCGAGACCCGGATTTTGCACTAAGAATATCTTGCCACTTGACAAAGACGTGTCTCAGCCTCTCTATAAATGTCTACATTCGGTTTGTAGATGGACGAGCACTAAGGCGTAGACTCAAATGGTTTGTTCTTATAGCCTATATCTGTCACAGACGAATTTTTACTACTGTGTTTAATATTGTCCGTGTTGACATTCTGTTGAAGTTTAGGATTTGCGCCTACGTATTGTGATTTGCAAGCTGCTTTACTCACAGGCGTTTCCGTTGGGTCATTGGTAGCATCCGCACAACCTAAACACGTGTGGACACTTAGCTGTATAGTTTCCAAACAGACTTTGTCCGATACCTGATCACACGTTTGGTTTCCGCAGTGACTGGGAACTGATTCTAAGATGTAAGAGTCAGAGTTTGTGTCCAAAGTCTGGACATCTTCAGCGGCATAACCCAAATTATCTTGACCAGAAAGTTGTCTACTTTTTTTATGATCCGATTCGTCCATTTTCTCAGCAAAGGCAGCAGCAGAAGCAGCATTTTCAACCGTTCTTTTTCCACTGTGGCGTCTGACGCCATGCTGTCTGCTACCATGATTGTCATTTGCCTCGTTCTCAACTCTTGTCTGACTGTCGCCTTTGGTTTCTGTGTTGCGGAGGCTGCACTCAGTCTGAGTGCCTCCCGTCACACCTCCGGAGGCAGAGGTGTCTATGGAGGATCGCGACTGGCGCCAGGCCGTCAGGGTTGAGCCCACTGCGCTGACCAGGCTTGTCCGTGGCTGCAACCTGCCTCCGCTGACCTTGAACCTCAGACGTCGGACCAGAGTCTTGAGATGACCCCGCACCTGCGCAGTTTAGGAGAACGAATGCCATTATGTTGGATGCTGTGTCGCACGCAGCATTCCAAGAGAATAGTAACTCTTCTTTCTACTAAATATGGAGAGCCTGTGACTGAGCTCCTTTGCTGAGCAGCATGAGAAGGGAATCTACTTTGGCCAAAAGAAAGGTTTGTTATCGTCGTGAGTCGATGCAAATCGCAGATGTTTGCAAAGTTACGCTGTGATGGATGTTTTGATGAAGTTGGACAGTAGACAGTATCCCGGTGTGTCTTCTAACGCTTGCTTTTAACGGCTGTTTTCATAAACAGTTTTTGAAAACGTTTTCTCTTTTCGTTTCTTTTGCCATCAGTAACAATTCTAGAGATCAACAGAACATAAGGCATAACAATACTTGCCTCTCCATTGAAGAAGCAAAACATCAATGCCAGAACAGCTCCCTGCAAGAAATCAACAAATACACATAATTTTTTTTGGGGGGTAGGGGTAAGAAGGGTTGTTGCAAAACGCATTCACTAGTTTATGTGTTTTATTTCGTTGATTCCTCATACAGCAGGAATCGTTATGACCCTAAAGCACGATGCATGTGTGTGTGTGTGTGTGTGTGTGTGTGTGTGTGTGTGTGTGTGTGTGTGTGTGTGTGTGTGTGTGTGTGCACCTAGAGAGAGAGGAGAAGAAGCAGTAAAAGAATGTATTGCTTATGTGTTTGGACAAGTAAGCGTGTATTGTATTGTATGACCGGAAATCTTTTGCATATGTTTTGGTTTAACTGTGGATGCGCATTTTTGTTTGGGGGGGTGGGCAATAAGGCGTTTACAACCAGGAAAATATATAACAGCAAGAAACAGCCACTGATACTGCTACAGAATATATATCTTTTCTGGCACATCTTTCAAATTACGACACTAAAACAAGGACTCAAGTGTTGAGGTACAATTTCGGCCATGCGTAATAAGGTAGTAGCAACCATCGGTTATCATTCATACAGCAGCAACACCTATCCACCCCGTCACCACTACCCAGTCCCTGGCCCCCGACCTCTGACCGTGACCTCCTGGAATGTCCTTACCTGCAGGTTCATGATGGCTGCGCTGCACACCTCGTACACATAGAATCCGCGGTCGGAGGGCTGGGGTCGGTAGATGATGAAGAACTGCTGCAGGCCGAAGAGCGGAACGAGGATGAGCATGGCCCTCAGGCTCCGCACCACCAGGGGCCGCTCCTCCCGATGGGTCTGCAGCTGACGCAACATCACCCGCATGATGGCCAACAGGAATAGGAAGTTCACCTGGCGTGCAGAGGTCTATTGTTAGTGAGGAAGCGAGGGATAAAGCAAGAATTCTAGAAGCAAGAGTCACCTGCTCTTTGTTTTATGTTCACGAAGTCTGAGGACACAGAACTTATACTTGCTTACATTGCTCTTGACATAGTTCTTTAATAATCTCAAAACTTCCGTACAAGAACCGCGTATTTTCTTGTAGTGCGTTGTGTATGTGTATCGTCGTTTACCGTCTCTACTGTTGGTTCTTCTTGTCTTTGTTTTGATTGTTCTTCCTGTCCTTCTTTTTGTCCTTTACCCTCTTGTCCTTGTCCTTCTAGCTTTTCGTGTCATTTTCTTCCTGTTCTTCCTTCTTCTCTTATCCCTCTTACCAAATGCAGATAAAAACTTGTTTCCCAGAATGAAGGGCTATTTGTCATCGCTAGCTTTAACAATTGTATTTATACCCAATTATTCCTGTTGTTGCCTACAAACTAATGTAATCTAGTAAGAGGCACATTACGACCAGACAGGTCAACGTACGTCCCCCTAAGCCCAGACTGAATGGTCAACTCAAAGCAGTCGGATAATCCTTCACATTTGCTGTTGGTGCTAACAATCCAGTTTGCCCTTAGCAACGTGTCTTGAACCTGCCTCCCTGGTAACTAACTTACCGCTATGCATGCCACTGTGGGTCCATCTATGATCCACTCCAGTCTCCCGGCATCAGCTAGCCAGCACCGTCTGCAGACAAACCATGTGGGCATCATGAAGCTTACCCTCTGACAACAGTCAATATTTTCTAGCTATTTATTTCACTTATTACTATGTTTTTGCATCCCGTGTAATTAAGATCCCTCATAGCGACTACTGTCCATCGTATGAAGCGGTGCCTAAATTTTATAAAGGGAAGAACTCTTTATTTCACCTGCCACTGCGCTGTTTTCTTCAATACTAGATTAAATTTCTGAGTAGACAAGGAGCAGATAATATAGTAGTTTCTACTTTGTACCTTAACTTTTTTTAAACCCGATTGATCTTATTCTCTTCACCTTAAGCCTTCATTTTGGACAAAGCCCGCAACCTATCAGCATGCCAACAACAATTACAGAAAATCATGCGACAAAGAAAATTCTTGTTCCAGATAAAGTTGACCTTAACTATAAGAACAAGTTCTTCTCTGTCTCGTGACATTTGTGCTTTGGAACCTGTACGGAGATACACTTGAATCAAGATCTAGACAAAAATACATTTCATGATATTGGGTATTAACTGATTGATATAGAAACAGAAACACGTGAACATTTTATTTCTTTTGAAACGATGATAATAAGGGGTTCAGAATAAAAAGAGTAAAGCGGCCGTTATGGAAAGAAACCTATGAAATAGCAGCACTTGAGACACGATCATCGGTTTAGGAAAAGATGTCAACACACACACACACACACACACACACACACACACACACACACACACACACACATTCACGCAAACAGTATATTAGGAAATTCTATTTATGTTACTACCTACTCGTCATTTTTGATGATGATACGAACAACGGTGTAGACGACTGTTATAAGTAGCGGCATGCCTGAAAAGAACAAAATTAAAAAACAACAAAATAAGAATGAAAATACCTTTAATGTTAATAACCAATGACTCATAAAATGGCCAAAGCTTTAGAGAAAACTTACTCTTTACAATTATTTGTTCCTTTACAATCACACACGTATTATTATTGTTGCTGTTGTTATAAATACTTAAAATAACTTAAAAGAATTATACAATATAGTTACAAACATAGCGCGAAAAAAGATGGAAGTGTCCTGACCCCAACCGACGAAGTAAAAGAAAGTCATGGAGGATATGTGTCTCAGGGAGTTTAGCATGAGCCAGGTGAGGTAAACGCCTTCGCAGAACATCCAGAAGAACGTGGACATGAGGGAACTGCGGGACATGATGTTCAACACCTTACAAGTCACCTGCACACGAGGTAATAGTTGATGACCGACATAATAAGTAATAATAATGGTGTGTGTGTGTGTGTGTGTGTGTGTGTGTGTGTGTGTGTGTGTGTGTGTGTGTGTGTGTGTGTGTGTGTGTGTGTGTGTGTGTGTGTGTGTGTGTGTGTGTGTTATAGACACTAATATTGTACTGGTCGGCTTCTCTGACAGTAAAGTACTTGGACCTAGTAGTGATTGCATAAGTAATAAGAGTTGAAGTCAGTGTCAGGGAAAACCGTAAATAGAGAATAAAAAACCAGGGCAAGCCATGAACGGGTGTCACATCCAGAGAGAAGTATGCCTGTTCTGACACGAGATTCAAACCTTCGATTCTGCAGTGGTGACAACCACAGCACTACAAGCCGCCTCGCCTTCTCCTTCCCCCACCCCTTACTACTCGCATCTGTGGTTTGAGCAGTTTTAAATATTTTCACCTGGTGATGGAGGATGGCGCTATCAGTCATAATGCTCTCACTGACCAGTGCTTCCCACAGCAACGAACACAGGCCAGACAGAGCTAGCGACACAAACAGGTTGATGTGCAACTTAATCCGCAGCTGGCTCCGTAAAGGTCTGTAAACAAAAAGTAAAAATCACTGAGGAAGCTTTCCGTTTTTTGTTTTCTGGACTGCTGCTTCCGTTCTCACCCTCTCTGTACTTCATCTGCATGAAAAAGAGGCAGCAACACACGGTGTAAATGTGTACACAAATTGGAAATCGTGAAAATTGTGGGCCGTGCGTGCGTGCGTGCGTGCGGGTGGGTGGGTGGGTGGGTGGGTGTGTGAGAAAACAAGAGAGGGAGTGTGAGAGAGAGTGGATTTTTTGTTCTTATAGGGAAGTATGCATTAGTTTTAGCAGCTGTGTAGATCGTTGTCTACCTATGCCGAGACTGTTTACCTGATGATGCAGAAGATCGCGATGGACGGGATCAGCAGCGCAATGCTGAAGCCCAGGAAGGATAGTTTCAGCTTGAAGATAGTGCGGCGATCATAGTCCTGGGAAGAAAGGTGAACACACAAGTGACCATAACAATCATTGAAACTAATGAAAGTCTTTATGTGTACGTCTTGTGAAACTGTTTGTGGCAGCAAGATGTCATCAAAACCATTGATGTACCAATTAACATCTTAAGTACCCTTCCCCGTGAAAATTCTTCATGAGACAATAAGTTGTCACCGACAATCATTTCAAACTAAGGAAGGCGGTTGAGCACATCTTGTGACAATTGTGCACGAGACAGCAAGTTGCCGCCAACAAACACGATGGGAGAAATAAGCTTCTGTAAGTGTACTTATTCATAACTGTCATAGTTTTACATGTAATATAGTAACTTGCCATCAACACCCATTGTGGAACTAATAAAGATCCTTAATTATACTTTAATATATGAGACATAAAGTTGCAGAGTCACTCAAAGGCTTCCTTCCTTCCATCCAGGAGATTCCTTCCTAGACCCTTTTTTATTTCTTTTCCTTCTCCCCCGCGGTAAAAATAATGTTAACACGACTTCCCTTGAAGATGTAAGGTTATTTTGGGGGTATCAATATTAAACATAAAGTAGTGAGATACTCACAATGTAGCAAGAGTCATAGTTGGTCCATTCCAGCCCCACAGCCCCCACATACCAAGTGCTGTTGTCCAGACAATGTTTGCTTGCTTGTCCTGCATAAACAACAAAGCTCCCTCAACTCAGATTACTGACTGTAAGTAAATGTTTACTAACGGTAGACTGGTGATAATTGTATACTAGCAACACTCACATCATTGCTCGATATGTTCTCAGAAGTTTTATTTAACTCATAAGCAATACACAAAATTAGGCTTTAAAAGGTCTGCCTCTTTGTACACTTTCCACCTTCCCTGAAGTCTTCCAGAGACGTAGGTGACTTTTTATTTGTACTGACTCCTGAAAAACTTGTCCAGTGAAAATTTAGTTCTTCAAGTAGCTTAATTGGTGATTGTGTTTCAAAGCTGTTGTAATGTAGTTGTTAAAGCAAGTGATGGTGTGAACGTTAGAGGTTCGTTTTTTATGGATCTTTTAGTTTTTCCTTGGTACAGACTGTTTTTTATTTATTCGTTGTTGTTCTGGAGAGTTTGTGGGTATGTATGTCGTACCGTAGATCAGGTTAGTCAAGAAACTTAATTCTACTGTCTCTGTCTTTGCTATTATTTTACAGTACTGTTGCCATGTATGCTAGTACAGTACGTGGAACCTCGGTTAGCGAACGCCTCTGATAGCGAACATTTCGGATAACGACCAAAAATTTCGTTAAAAATTTACACTGGATACCAAACAGTCACGTCACCCACACGTGACCGACCAGCACCCCAGATCTAGCATAGACTATGGATCTAGCATCCTTCGCACTTGCGACACAACTACGATCGGTCATTCCTTATCTTTATCTGTTCTTAATTAGTGACTTTTATGCTTTATTTTAATAATATAGCCCTCAATCATGTTCAATGATAATGTTATGTCGTATTACCGAAAAGTGTTACAAAAAAGGCAGAGGCAACAGACATTGGAGAGTTTTTTCCTTCAGCCTCAAAGTGACAGAAAGGGGAAGTCACCCCCGAGTTTACAATGCCACGTTCTCATGGAGGGAGATTCCCTCTCCGAGCAGTAATTCCACCCATTCCTACCCACACCTTCATCCACCCACGCCATCACATCGCAGTCAAAACGGAAAGTTTTCTTATGTTTACTAAATGTTTTCTTATGTTTAAATGCTTTCTTTAATGTTTTATGTCTATTTAACTCCATTTATATTGTATTATAACTGTTCTCATTAAGAATAAAATACATATATAGCCTGTAACTTTCATATATTAGTGAGTCAACAGGGGCTGGGAACCAATTAAATCTATTTCCTTTATTTCTTATGGGGAAAACTGTTTCGGATACCGAACATTTCGGATACCGACCAACTTTCCAGAACGGATTGTGGTCGTTAACCGAGGTTCCACTGTATGTATATATTAGCAGATTTGTTCATTATTTTAACAATCATATCAATTCATAAGTAGATAATGGAGACAGAACAGAACACCAATGAAACAAAAGAAACTTTGGAAAAGTAAACAATGCCATCAATTGCAGAGACTGGATATCGAAAGCACATACCGTTTAAAACGGGGCTGAATCGTTTAAGAAAGTCTGGACATTGAAAATGAACAGTTTGGCCGGCGGGAGTCGCGTCAACGCAGGAATAGCCGTCCCACGTCGTTGGGCACTGGTTGTTGTTGACATCCGTGGTGTTTGTTACACTTTTGTTTCTTCCTAAGTCGCGGTGAGAATGCATGTTGATTTGCCGGTCACAGCAGTGAAGAGATGCCTGCAGGGTTATCAGAGATGTACTCATTAAACACGAGTGTTACGGCAGATAATGTCAGCGGACGACGATAATTAACACCATGCGCGTGACACCGTCTCTAATAAAGTTCTTTGACAGAACTGTTTGACACGTATCAAGCAGACG
This sequence comes from Marisa cornuarietis, assembly GCA_004794655.1. Classification (NCBI taxonomy): domain Eukaryota; kingdom Metazoa; phylum Mollusca; class Gastropoda; order Architaenioglossa; family Ampullariidae; genus Marisa; species Marisa cornuarietis. The sequence continues at coordinate 519,687 of SMMW01000506.1, read as the reverse complement.
CACACAGTTCCTAAGTAACACTTTTCATCATTTATTCTTGACCGAAAATTCTAATTTTTAGTAGTGGACGTAGACTGATATAAATATCTGCTTGTTACATGTTAGAAACAGATTGATACGAAAGTCTGCCAGTGAATATAGACAGACTAATACGAAAGTCTACTCGTGGAATATGGACAAAGATTGATACGAACATTTACTTGATAAACAGAGACATCGAGCGATAAGAATTTTTCTACTTGTTATATGTAGGCATAGTTGTTCCTTCGAGATTTCAGCTGATGTGTCATGTTGTCGGGGGGAGGGGGGGGGCTTTCGAAGAGCGAAAAGTATTTGTTTGGAAAACTTGTGTAATATGTTTGCTGTTATGTCTGCACTCATATCTAGCCTAGAAGCAGAGCAACGTTAATTAGTTAATTATTACTATTGCTTGTACCTTTGTTAATTTGCACTTACTCATATTTTATTTTTCTGTTTTAATCTTTTTCCTTTCTTTCTTTTATTGATTACTTCTTAATATGTAACTGTGCGCACATGCGTGTGTGTCCATGTTCTAATATATCCGTCTGTCCGTCTGTGTGTGTGTGTGTGTGTGTGTGTGTGTGTGTGTGTGTGTGTGTGTGTGTGTGTGTGCTGGATGCAGCATGTTGTTCAACTCACATGACATATGCCAGTGGTCTGGCCTTGACACACACTCGCCTCACCTGACAACAGTCTTTCCAGTCTCGACAGTCGGTCCCGGACAAGGTAGCACAGACCACCTGCATGTCCTCCGGATGGCTGGGGTCAGGTGTCACCAGCCTGCCATCAGCTGCTGACCTCAGGACGGTGAAGCCGTACTGGGGGTTGGTCCAGGGTCTGAAGGAACTGTTGGAGTCGGGTAGCAGGTACTCCAGACACTTGGCGCATGCGTGCACGAGGAAGAGGGGCTGCGGGAAATAACCAAGGCGGTCCCTGCACAGTGGGAACGGTACCCGCGAGGAAGGTGGAGCAGTGGTGGTGGTTGGTACGGCTGCACGCGCACTGTCCTGCGCACATAAAAATTATTGGGTGAAAATATACAGGTGTACTGCCCCACAGTTTTTGACGAGATTAATACAAGACATGATGAATGCAAGGCATGAGTGGTGTCAGACACGAGTAATGTAAGCACGCTTGACCACCTGTGTCTCCATACTTCTGCGAAAGTCTAGGTGATAACACTTTCTTATATCATTTTGTATTCTTAAAATTATTTCTTATATTTTTTCAAAGCTCTTTAACGTGTGAGTGTGGTGGACCTTTGTCTTACTTTGCATTACTGCTAACACTAATCAGCAAAGCTGTCAACAGTTGTGATTATAGTCAATTGACTAGTCTGCCTCCTCGTCTTTCAAAGTGAAGTTTGTAATATTTCAAACACACACACACACACACACACACACACACACACACACATCATTCCCCTCTCTCTCTCTCTCTCTCACTCACTCACACACACACACACACACACACACACACACAGAGGGTGGAGGAAACCAGAGTACCAGAGAAAACCCCTGATAACACAAAGTTCACGTTCGTTTCCTGCATTCGCTTTTGATTGCTGTATCACTTACAGATGTCATATTAATTGTCTCATTTATACATAACATTTCCATATTTAGATGCCATATTGTCTATGAACTTTGCCCTCTTACACTAACTACGAAATGTGGTAGGCACAGTGTGATAACCTACATTGGATGTGATCATAGCAAAGAAATCCGATTGAAATCCAATTTGGTTTTGATAGAAACATGAGTACCTGGTACTAAGTATTTACCATAAGAACTTACGTGGCGCACTGTGATTGGCCAGTAGACTGTCATCAGAAGAACTGCAAGAGAGCGCATGACGTCAGCGTTGGGACCCGGATGTAAGACTGGGTTCGAGCCTCTGGGACATTCAGCAGGAATGGAGTCGGTCGTCAATCTGTCTGGCATGAGATGATGAGATGTGAAAGCTGTGACTCTTCAAGTTTAAGCAGAAGACTGCAAGTTGATACAGATGTTTAACGGACAGAATGTCTGGAATTTAACAGACCCGTGCGACACCTGGAACTTTTGCCGACTCTGACTTTCTTTACAAAAGGAGGGGGTGAATGGAAGAATACGGAGGCAGAGTTGATAGCGAGTAGGTGACTTGTCAAAGTTAACATACAAAACCTTTCAATCGAATGTCTCCAGATAAGCGAGTAAGAAATATTTCTGCACCTGTGGTTTCTGATCTCCAGCTGGCGAGAAGAAATTTGTTTAATGTTCATGATATCAATTTACAGTTAGAATGGATTGATAACCTTTATAGTTCATGTGTCCTTTTAAGGTCAACATGGAAAGTTTATTTACACCTTTTGAATAATAGCTCAGAGTGCTAGATGAAACAGGCGTACTCCGGCTTGTGTGAAGTTTTCTGATAAGAAACCCTGATCTGAATCCAGAAGCGACCTCTACTGACCAAAATGGGTTCTGTCTCGCGGTGGCTGTTTAGATATCTTTTGTACTCTTCTTGACGATCTCTAGTCTCAATGATCCCACAACATTTCCCATAATACTTCAATTCTCAATCGTGTCTCTAGCAAAATCGTTTTTTTTTACGACAATTTTAGTAAATATTTCGATTCACGTTCACCAGATGGCAAAAGATATAACAATTTTATATAACATATCATATTTTATAATTATCGTCTTTAATGATTTGATGCCCTTTACCAATGTATCTATTTTCGTCACATACCGGGGGTCTGTAACCATGGACTGGGGGTAAACTAACTAACCGACAGATACTGAGATCATATGAATGCAGACCTCTGAGGCCAGGTATGAAAGGTATACGGTCCACGTCCTGAACTACCACCTAGTGAGGTTAATCAATCCCGGGACAGCCGAAAAACCCCTAAGGTTTAAAAAAAAAAGTTTTTAATCGAAGCAAGAAAAGCAGGCCTATCACCATTTTCTAATTACCGTTAAAGGCCATCAGAGTCTTAAAATTAAGCCGACATAATGTAACCTTGTTCTAAGTTTGTCACAAACAGAAAATGTGGTATGAAATTTGGGTGGAAAAGCACAAGTGGATTGAGCCCAATTCTAGCTTTTAATTTTGACCTCACTGAAGGCCGCAGAGAACTTTGAGCCAATGTTAACGAGTCGTTGTTGTCAAATCAAGTCTACTCTGAAGATGTGGAGGGAAATGATGTCTTCATCTCCTTCCAAAACGGAGGTGATAACTGCAATGTTCACAGGTTGTTATCATGCAATCAAAATATCGTAATCCGCTGATATTTCGAGAATTAATATCGTGTAATAAACTATCCTCGATCTTTAAAAGATAATTTTGCGTTCGAATTAGTCCTTATCTTCCGAATATCTCACGCAGTGTGCACTAACCAGACACATTTATTTTTCATTTAAGACGATCATCGCCTGCTCCTCCTACTGCATCACTCCTCCTACTGAAATCAGATATATTTGTCTTCTTTTGAGATAGTCCTCATCTGGTCTTCCGCCTCTAATTTTATCAAACTGAATAATTAATCAATCAGCTCAATGCCTAAATAATGTTCAAATAAGTTTCTTTCTTTTTATGGTCTTACTATTCGAGTGTCTTTCCTTTCTGCTCCTGGCTGTCCTGCTCAAAATCTCTCGTCTTTGTTAAATTTACTTTAGTTTTTTTTTCAGACATTTAGCCACTTATTCATTTTACTAATTTTAGCCAGTTTTAAGTCCCCAGAAGAAGTTAACTTACCAGCAGCAGAAAGGTGCATATAAATTCCCAGAAGAATGGAAATGTCCCTGGTTGAAAGCGGCTGGTTTGTGTTCAACAGACCCTCACTCCCAGACACTTGTTTTCTTTATCATCATTGTGCAATCCACCGCAAGGTCCGACCTACTCGGCCACATGGTTTTCCTCCACACATTTTCTCTCCGGTAATCAAATCACCTGCGCACTGGACTTTCTTGCGGAGCGCAGTGCAGTGTTTCTTCTCCTTGCTGAACAGATTCTTATTGACGAGGCCTTATCTCGTCTCTTTCTGTATACGGTGCCTTAGTTGTGTCAGAAACTAATTTGTACCACAACATCCTCAAGCAGTCTGATTTTAATCAAGGACTGTGAGTTTTGAGGAGTCATCGTTGCATGGTCGATAAACTAATAAATCTCTCGGGACCGTCTCAGAGATCCTTTTACGAGCAGCTTATTAAAGGTAAAGGATACCACAATATCATAGGGAAGTAAAAGTGGTTCAACGTGTCTAAAAAAGACAGCTTTTGGAAGGCGAAGACGAACACTCTCCTTTCACTTTTCGTTACGTCTCCTGACATACCAGGTAAGAATTCCAGCAGAGCTGCTTGGTGGGCAGGGGGAGTTCACAGCCAGGTTTAAAACCATCGACCTTCTGTTCTGCAATCACTAGGCGGCCCTACCTGGCAGAAGTTTATTGTTGTTCATCTTTAAAACAAACAGTTGACGAGAGCAAGAAATCTCACAAAGTGAACAAAGAAATGCCGTCTGTATTCTCCATCATCACTTCATGTCATTGAAAAGCCTCGGAACGGCCTCTGGTCCTACCGAGATGTTGAACTGACCTCGCAGACTAGAAACTTGCAGCTCAAACTTCAGTGCAGCTAAAATTCCTGATCAGAGACTGTTGAAAAGCTAAATTGTTTTCTTTTTAAAAAAAACAAATATCCCGGCAGCAGATTGGCCAAAGGACAATGAAATTAATTCACCGTCTATGATATGGCATTAGGTACTGGATTCTTTTCTTTTGCAAAAATCAGGGCTGATGAAAATGATCTCCCTTTTTCGTGCATCATTTGCCTGCTGCCTTAGCTTCAGAAATTTACAGTAAACTATGGTGAAGTATGAGTCAAAAGTAACGCATTGGGAGATAAAACATATGACAAGGAAACACTTTGGAAGATAAATTATATGACAAACACTTTGGATGAAATATCGAGACAGGCGGGGCCCTGAACGAAAAAAACCAACCTCTGTCGATGTCAATTGGGAATAGGTGTTTAGTGACATACTTGATATATCGCCTTGGAATTGATGTCTTTGCGCCATAAACTCACCATTTGAAGACTGTACTTACCCTCAGCCCACCCCAAACACTTGGAGATCCACCCTATTCCTCCACCCCAAAAGCGGTCTAGGTGATTCATGCATTTACCAGCTCCTTGCAAATGTTATTAATCAAACTGAAACTACCTCGAGGTCTTAGGTCGGTCCAAATTTAGAAATGAAATCTGGAGATTGGCGACGGTAGTTATTTTTGGTAACTGGCGTGAGCTTTCTTGTATCCTTGGACGATGAGATTAAAGTGGTCACGAAAAAACATCAAGTAGGCTATCAAGAGTCGAGAAACACAGCTTCTGGAATAAGACCAGGTTAGCATTGGACTCCTGGGGCCAGTTGCACAATCGATTTCTAATTTTAAACTCTTTTAAAGCCTTAACTCTATCTAGATAATTAGTTTAAAGTGCACACCACAATTTTATAATTTTTAAAACTAAAACTGCTTTAAGTATGATAAAGTTGTTGAAGTCTGACTTTCCGTCCTGTCAAGACAATTTTTTGTATGTTTTTCTGCAATGCATCAAAATGGCTAAGAAGAGATTTTGCTTCTTTAGAACAGTTTTAAGGTTTAGAAACGTGTTGTGCAACTGGCCCCGGGCTTTTGCAAAAAAGAAAAACTAAGAAACAAACAAACAAACTAGCACTTTCTTTGTTCCTCTCTCCATTTGTGTGTGTGTGTGTGTGTGTGTGTGTGTGTGTGTGTGTGTGTGTGTGTGTGTGTGTGTGTGTGTGTGAAGATATGTGTACGTGTGTGCGTGCGGAAAATCTCCCATATATATATATATGAGAGAAAGAGAGAGAGGAAACCCCTTTCGTCTCGTTGAGATTATTAGTGAGATGATCATTCTGGTGGCTTTTTCTTGCAGAATTCTCTTTACCTTGAAATGAAATTTCTCCCGGAAATGAGATGATAATTCGCCCCGTGCTGGATTTTTTCCCCGAAATGACATTGCATCTGTAGGTAAGATGCATTTTCCCCGACCATTGTTTTTTTGATGATTTTATCTTTCAATCTTGTATGACATTTTTGACCAAAGGTGACTTTTCCCACATATGATCTTTACCACGTAAAGGATTTTTTTTCTTTACTAAGATGACCTTTTGCGTTGAGATGGCCTCTCACCGGATTCCCTTTTCTTACCATGATTAACTTTTTTCCTGAGTTGCCTCCTGTGCCTGAGCGCCTGAGCTTCTTGAGACGAACTGTCTCTTTGTGGTGAGATGTATTAATGTTATGATATTTTGGTATATTTTCTGACTCTTTTTAATGAATTTTTGCCATAACAAAAGGCTCAATGATTCTCCTTAACTTTTTACCTTCAATGGGCTATGCGGATACTGTGTCTGTGTTCCGTAAGTGTCGTCTGCTTTACCTCCTGACCCATGTTGAAAGAGGTTTATATAACGCCTCAGTGAAGATTGTGCGGTTATCTTCTCCCTCGCTGCAACAGTAACAGAAAAAAACTACTACAATAGATTACTAAGGTTGTATAGTTCTGGCTTAATTAACATTGTCAGAACTTTGAGAGTTTCCCTTCATCCGTCACTGATTCTCTTACATTCGTGTTTGATAACCTCAAACATTTTTCAGTCTGTGTGTGCAGTCTGTGAGCTCTTGACGGTGTAGACCCTTTGCTGGGCATAGAAATCAGAAATCAGACAAATGTTCAAGTTCCAGGCATCTTGGCTTATTTGTAAGTAGCACAGCGCAGTCTCGAAATTAGACACATTTTCAAGTTCCAAGCATCGTGGCTAATTTGGAAGAAGTGCAGTTCAGCCTCCCTGTTACCTCAGTCCCATTATCTACTTTTCCTTCCACTTTTACACTTCACGCACTTCTGATAATTCTGGGGCCAGTTGCACAACACATTTCTAATTTTAAACACTTTTAAGCCTTAACTCTATTTAGATAATTAATTTAAAGTGCCCACCATAATTTTAGAATTTTTAAAACTAAAACTGCTTTTAGTAAGATAAAGTTGTCTAAGTCTGAGTTTCCGCCCTGTCAGTACAATTTTTTGTATGTTTTTGTGCAATGCATCAAAATGGCTAAGAAGAGATTTTGCTTCTTTAGAACAGTTTTAAGGCTTAGAAACATGTTTTGCAACTGGCCCCTGGAGTCTAAATTTAACTCGAGGTCATGGCCTTTCGTTCAAAGCTATCTCTACAGAGCTCTGTCAAGAGTTTGAACTGGCTGCTTACACACATAAACTGCAAAGAAATGTTGTCAAGTTCTCTATGTGAGTCAGGGTGGATGCAAAGTTTTTTTAAAAATAATTTATAGCAACTGGGGTAGTTCTTATAAAATGTTAATTTTTCGATTTTCAAATGCCTGTTGCTGAACTACTGGTCCAGCCACAAACAAATAATTTTGAAGAATGAGGCTTTGCTCTTAGTTTGGCATGCTCATACCCTGAGTATTTTTTTCTGTTTCAGTATCAAAGAAATTTGCTTGTGGCATTGCCGAGCACTTCAGGCACCCACCATGTTCCCACAATCAGGTCAGGGTGTGCTCAACAGAACAAATGTGTTCAGGGTAAGTGTATTCTAAACAAATGTCAGATCTGACTATCTGAGCATTGAAGAAAAATGCCAATTTTGACGGTTTGCTTGATATCAGCATGCAGACGGATTTCGCTTACTTCTTAGACTGGTTTATATTTCAAAAATATTTTGAACAAGTTTGCGTGGATGGATAAGTGGATCAAAGCATTTTCTGGTCTTATTTCTAGTTCTCTGAAGATATCTCTATGAAAAAGAAATACTACATTTGTCAAAGTGTTTCACCATTTTTTTTAAAAACTTGAGAAAATATCTTTCTTTCCTTGGACTGCAATCCTTCCATATCGCAAGCTGGAGCGATCTTGGTTCGTATGTTGTGGGTTCAGATCTCGTCTCTGACGCACGAAAAAAAAAAAAACTACAACAACCAGTCAACCTAATCCAAACTAAACCAAGCTGGCCAACCATATTGAAAGCTCTTTTAAATGAGCACCTGTCTGTATTTCTAGACATTGCGATATTAACTAAATAGTATGTGCATGCTCAAACCTACATGAAGCAGCTCATGGAAATCTCAGTCAGCTCTCGTCTGGGACACATCCTCTAAAATGAAGTCATGACTTTTTCTCTGTACAAAAGATTTAAGTCAAGTAACTGAGTTTTTCAGAATGACCAGTTACAACTTGTTCTCTCTCTCTCTCTCTCTGCGCAGGAACACGCCGGTACCCTTCCCTGGACCTCTAAGCCATTTAAATTATCTTTTATATTATTCAAGCTGTCATTCGACATCGCAAGACTTTCTATTGTTGAGCAGGTGGTTGCGCAGGTGATGTTGACTTTGCAATACTTTTTGATGTTTTTATAGCCACTTGGGAAATCTTTTCCTACACGGCGTGTATACTTCTATGTGTTTGCGTGTGTTCGCGCGTGTGTGCACCTCATGGAAAGAGAGAAAGAAAGAAAGAGGTGCGATGAACAGAAGGAGAGGGTCGTTTTCTTTGCAGAAAGAGGATAAGACCTCACTCCCTCGGCCCGTGTCCAAGCCTCGGTTGCCCGGCACCTAACCAAGCTGTGCAACCCATGACGCCGGTGCAAATCCATTATTGCTGGCAGACGATCGAGCGGGTGCGCGTAATAAATCCGTCAGTTTACCCGCAGGCACCGCGGCATCTACAGCAGGGCCAGTCTCAACTCCAATATATTGCAGGCGGGCTGACATAGACGAAGGATGTCTGTATTCATCTCACGTCAGTCCACGAGCGACGATAGCAACTCTAACTCGTGATGAACAACGTTTATTAAAGAAAGAAAGAAAGAAAGAAAGAAAGAAAGAAAGAAAGAAAGAAAGAAAGAAAGAAAGAAAGAAAGAAAGAAAGAAAGAAAGAAAGAAAGAAAGACCTTTTAATCATAGATATATCTCAAATATCGATTCCAAGCAGTTATGTATGTAAACATCTACCAGAGATACAAACACCTCCAAACAGCAATAAATTAATCAACGTGCCGGGAATTTCGATAATGAACTCAATTACCTTAAACTAGTTCCTTTAAGGGCCTGCCTTTTACTGAGACGAGCACATTTACTTACCTGTGTCCGGACATCAGGCATACAAAAATTAATTAACTAACTATAAACTAACTACTTAGGATCAAAAGTCGCGAACAGTGGATTAGAAGACATGCATTTGGAATGTATTTGGATGTATTTGGAATTGGAATATGCTACTGCTGTTAGAGGAGTGCATACAATGGGGATTACTACAGTATTGTCTCCGATTTTAGAGTTCAGTTCATCTTCGCTTATTGTTAACGCGTGGAAACAGACACACAGCAACGTTCAAGGGAGCTAAGGATCAAAGGGGAATGGAGGAACCCGCGAACCAGATAGTGTCCAGTTCAAGAATTCACTATATTTAAAAATCTAGATCAAAACTGACAGTAGAACTAATATACGTTTTTCCTCCGTCTGTTAGTGCATATACTTTTAAAAAAAATGAGCCTGTGAATCTAACCCTCAACCTTCCCCAACTCCTATTATGAAATTCAGAATGTATATATATTCTGTTTTCAGGAAATTTATTCTTGCGACACTGTTAGTAATTATAAAATGGTGACACGCAAGGTCTCGTACGCTGCTGACCCGAGTCATCAAAATTAACTAGTTTCTATATAATGACTTCTACAGACAAATGTATGCATATTTTCAAGTTACTTGAGAGGGTGGTCGCAGAACAGCTTATGACCCATTTTATTACTCATGGCTGCCTACATAAATTTCAGTCAGCGTATCGTCCTGGCTTCAGCACAGAAACTGCTCTTCTTCGTGTGACCAATGACATTCTTTGTAGTGTCAACTCTGGCAACTTAGTGCTGTTGGTATTACTTGACCTGAGTAGTGCGTTTGACACCATCAACCACCGCCTGCTGCTCCAGAGACTGTCGTCAGAGGCTGGTATCCAGGGCGCTGCGCTGCAGTGGATTGACTCCTGTCTTGCCGAGAGATCTCAGAGAGTGATTGTCGGCTCTGCCAGCTCTGAGGCAGTTCCTCTGGTGTGTGGCGTACCACAGGGATCAGTTCTGGGTCCATTATTATTTTCGGTATACACTTCACAGCTTGGACGATACACAGATTCTGAACAGTCCCCCCCCCCCACCCCGACCCAGCAGTGGCTAGGATTGCGCTTCAACGACTTGAATCTTGTTGTGTTGCGGTGAAGACATGGATGACCAGAAATCGTCTTAAACTCAACGACGACAAGACAGAAGCGTTACTGTGCGGCCCCAGGGCCAGACGGGAGCAGATCGACATTAGTGATGTGCAGGTCGGTGACGCCTCCATAGCCTTTGCTGACTGTGTACGGGACCTCGGGCTCTTTATTGATGCAGAGCTTTCCATGTGCAACCATGTTAGTTCTGTTGTGTCAAAATTTACTACTTTTTGAAGACTTTAGGTAGACTACGGCCCATGCGGACTCAGGCTGCTGCCAACTCACTTGCTGTGGCTACCATCATATCGAGATTGGACTACTGCAATAGTGCATTGTCGGGTATAGCTGCTACGCAGTTGGATCGACTCCAAAGAGTTCAGAACAGCCGCCACGATTGTCACCCGTACACTGAGCACATCCCCCCTATACTACAGAGCCTTCACTGGCTCCCAATGAACAAGCGCCTTGATTACAAAGTGTTTCGATTGCACAGTCCTGCATGTTTAAAACTGCTCCTGACTATTTACAAGAGGTAGCTCCTCCTTACCAGCCGTCACGTGGTCTGCGCTCTGGCTCCCAGTCACGCTTCTGTCTCCCTGCAGTGGAAGACACAAACAAGAAGCGCACTGGAGCCAGGGCCTTCAAAAACGCGGCACCTAAGCTGTGGAATGCTCTACCATCATCACTGTCAACCATCACCTCAGCAACCACATTTCGGAAAAGACTGAAGATCCTCGTTTGTTTACTTAAGAAGGACTTTAACAGCCATGCAAGCACCACTTCTATTTTTATTATTTTTTACTTTACTGTCGTTTTATTTCTTTCTTCTCTATTCTTCGGAATGGACACCTGCTCATTATAAATGGACATCATCATCAGAGACAAAAGTTGTCCTCATTAATGGGAATAACTATAATTTTGTTAATTCGAAAGAGGACCATAGTTGTGCCCCCTGTAGTCACTCTTTTGGGTGAAAAATAAAAACGGTGCCATCCTGGCTGGCCCATACACCAAGGTAGCCAACACACGCTTACGGAAGGAATGGTACGTTGACTAAGTATAAATCCTGACTCACAACAGCTGATAATTTAATGTTTCATATAGTAGGGGATGTAATCCAAGAAAATGTTCATTTTTCTGTGATATTTCGTAAAAGAAATACCTTCTAGAATCACGGCTCAATTTAAATTTATGAGTAAGACTAAGACGAAAGTTGAGAAAAACATCTGTGGTCAGCCTCTGGTTGTGACCGTCCGCTTAGCGTCGTTTTAATGTTTTCTTTTTTGTTTTTGTTTTGGCAGAAAATCGGATCACATACTATGTGCACTCTAACTGATTACATGATAATTAAGTCTGCGTTACTTTTAACATGTTCGAACTCTCATCTAATCCGAAAGTACTCTGTACTAACGTCACTCCCTCATATTTCGTCTCCAAAATTAGCTTTTTTTTTTTTTTTTTTGTTAGCATGTAACTTGTTTCATCAAAGCTGGCAGCCGGCAACTACGACCTTACCATATAACACACACACACACACACACACACACACACACACACAAGTATTCTTGTAGATTCTGCAGTTACTTTTTTTAAATACTGAATGCAAGAGGATCGCTAATTTTAATTGTATCAATCATTTCATTAAAATGTGATGACGATCCAGTCTTCTTTATTATTGCTTATTATATTTGAGTTGCTTTCATATATATTCTCAAACTTTTGGCATTTGGCCTGAAGGTAGGAACTACTTCTAATCCTAATGTAAATTTGGGATTAAATATATAATTTAAACATCTTGTCAAACTTACTAAGTCAGAGTGGATGCAAATGTTGACAGTTTTCTCCAAATCCTCAAAGAAAGCATTCCATGTTCAGTCCTAAGAGGATAAAATATAATTGTCTTAGCTTTAGTTTTTGTATTATCTATAATTTCAGAAACACCATGTATGACCCAAATTCTGGTTACCATGGTGCCGATCCCAGTATCTTGCAAAAAGAAGGGGCCAACCTGGCTCATCAGGCTGTGATGTATGACCAGCAAGAAAGATATGATCTGGCCCTCTTTTATTATACAGTAAGTCAGTTTGCTATAACTTTCTTACCATGTAAGCCTTATTCTGCAAATTGTTGGCAGGGCCTTTAGTGGAATGTGTAGATACTTTCACTTGTCCAGCTTAAAGCTAAGAATTGTCACATTAGTATTAGCTGTTTGTCAATATACCTTTATGAGAAAGTTTTGGTTGATGACTTTTTTTAAAGGTGACCTGTTCACCTGCATCTTTTATCAACAGTTTTACAGTAATTTAACTGCTGAATAATTATTGAATTTTAGTATTCTGAAGAGTACCAGACATATCAGTACTACCCTTTGGGGACAGTATAGGTAGACATATTTCATCAATGTCACAAAGACATTTTTCTATTTTTTATTTCCACGTTTCTGTGGCCATAATATTCAATAATACAGGAAGCCGCCCAGACATTGCTGGCTGCAGCGCAAGAAGGGAGCAATGTTCCCAATCTAGTTGAAAAGGCAACAGAATATATGCTTCGTGCTGAAGCCTTAAAGACAGCATGTGAGTAAGACCTTGAGTCCTCCTGTTTCTGCATCCTGTTGATCTGTTTTTGCTTCTGTCACTGTTTAGAGACAGAGAAACCCTTTAATATTTTGCTCCAGATGTCTGTGTACTTTTGCCTGCATTAACCGGATCAGCTTTTAATTTTGTTTTGCTTAGGCTGTTCAGTTTTGTTTCTTTGAACTTTGATTATTTTGTTTGATGACCAGTAAATTTTATCCCAAAAAAAATTTTTTTGTGTGTTCCAGAAATGCAAAGCACTGAAAATGTTCAGAGCAATTAAAATATAGTTATGCTTGCCTGAATATGTGGTTTGGTAGTTAATATGTAGATCTTTATAGAGGAGTGCACATCTTGGTAGACAGTTAATGGTCTTTATGATCACTCACATCTTTTGTTTTATAGGTCTGCATGTTTAAAGACTTTGTTTGACAAATTTTATTTTTGATTGAGTACTTGTTTAAGTTATTTAACATAATAAACATTTAATTTCAAACTGCTAAGCATACTTTATTTTCAATGACAGTTTTATTTAAAATTAGCATGCGTCAAAGGTATTTCAACATTTACATATCTTTACACTAGCATTTCTCTTCAAAACGGTTCAGTTACTTTGGTATACAAAGCCTTACAGTTTTTAACTTAACTACATGAGCTGTTAAGCAATTTTGTAATCACCATAAAACTGTCAGCTACTGGCTAATACTAAATAAGATTGTTGAGACATCAGTTATTAATTGTAGTCTAAGTGATCTTCAAGTTACTTGGTTTTATTATCTCCAAGAAAAATTGTATCTGTGCACAGTAAATGCTCAAAATGGAAGCCCTGCTCACAAATCCAGTCCAGAGGTCAAATCTCAGCAGCAGGTATGGGCTTAAGGATACTTTTGTGTGTTTTTTGTGGGTGCATGCGTATGTGTGTATGTGCACATGCACAGTTGCAATATTTTATCCTTCATTGTTAGCATTGCCTTCATGCTATTTTACTATGGAGACTTGCATATTTAATGAATTTGCTTCAGGTTGACCTAGAACGGGCACGATTTCTCCTGTCTGAGGCACTAGATGAAGATGAGAAAGGTAACATACAGGATGCCATCGACCTTTACACAGAGGCTGTTGAACTTTGCATCAAAATAGTAAGGTTTTATTCATCTTGTTTCTGGAGCAGATGATTTTTACTTACAGATATGCATGAGAGAATGCTTATATTTCAGAAAGTGGTGAGTTGCAATGGAGAATGTAGCTATGGTCTTCAGCTACACTCTTGGCATAAGCTGCATTGCTACAAATTAGTAGATAGAGGGGCACTGACTAGTGTAGTGGTTAAAACACTCGCTCGTCACCACTGCAGAGAGATGCCCTGGGTTCAGATCTTGTCTCAGGACACTCTCTGTATTTGACATCTGTTTGCAGGGTTGGGCGTCAGGGATTGGGTGTTATAAAATATTATATTATATAGTATTAATATATAACCATTTACAACTTAATGAGGGTAAGATGAGAGAAATGGTGAAATACTTCAACAGAAAGAAAAATGACATTGTAGCCAAGTACTATAAGCAATAAAAATATATATGATCACTAACATTTACTGCTTTAAACTTCATCAGCAAAGTCATAAATTTGTACTGTTTCACAGAGAGATTCTACAGAGGACAACTCTTTGAAAGCCAAAGTAACCAAGATGGCAAAAGAAGCCTTAGACAGGTATATCTAGCATTGTGTAGAGGGGTGGAGAGTCTGTTGGTGGGTGGGTTGGCAGGTGAATGTATGGTGTGCATGTGCATTCAGGCATAATTGAACAACTGAGTGGGTGTAACAGAGTTTGTACTAGTATATAAAGAAATGCAATTTACAACCCAATTATTATTATTATTATATTTGCATGCATAATACCTGCTCAACACTGTAATGAAGGTCTAAAATACAGAATCTGTGCAGTTTTCTGAATTTATTTGGTGTCAAAAGCCAGGTTTAATAAAAAAAAATGCTTTGTGGAAAATCTTGGTGAATTTTTCTCACTTTTGCATGTTTGTGTGATACCATCTGTTTGTTAGGGATTTTGTCTCATGACAGTGTTATTCTTGCAGAGGAGAAGCTTTGAAAAATGCATCTAAACCAGCAAAAAGTCCGACTAGTCCACCTGCTATCAGAAGCAGTTCTGGTAGACCAATGCCTCCCCTTGGTTTCAATGCCTTTGCTGATGATGAAGCAGAATCAGCCAATAGACCACGCAGTGTGATGTCTGTGCAAAGTGCCAACACTTCCACAGGTTCTGGAAAACGTGGCTTGCTCAGTGTTGGGCCAGCTTCATACACCAAGGAAGAAATAGCTGTGTTGAGGTGTGGACCTGCTTTATGATGGTAGTAAACCATCAAGATAAAATTCTGATATATGAAAAGCTAAGTGTCACCATGGCAGAGAGAAAGTGAGTGTGTGGGTGTGCATGCACGTGTGTACATGTGCTCAAATACCAATATGTATTTATGCGTTTGTCTGCATGGGAGATATTTGATACAGTCGGACCTCGCTAAGTCGAACTCAAAGGGACCCGGAAAAAAATTCGACTTACGGAGTTTTCGAGTTAGGGAAAATGGCATAATAGGCGCAGGTTAATCAAGGACAATGTTTTTCCGACTTAATTACTGAATTATAACCGTTAATTATACAGTATTATCGTTTTATACGGATGCATGTACTGCCATTTTCGCGGCACGTACAGCACGGGAAAAACCACACCGACACGAACTCTATTCAGTGCTCGTTCCGATAAGCGACTGACCAAGTGTAGAAAACGTATTTTTCACAGTGAGTAAGTTTGCGTGTAAACCACCAACGGTCCACTGGTCAAGTTACCACCGCCACCGCCTGAAAGGATGGTCAAGGCTTGTGGCCATACATCTTGACCAGTGATGCGCGGCCACCGACTTGAAGTGGCCATGGGGAAAAGTCTCGTGTCGGCCAGTTCCCCTGAATCGGTCAACTTCAAAGCAGGAACTGGTGTGAGAGTCAGTTAGTTGTCCACTGCGCAACTGAGCACGCAACGAACCTTTTACACAAAGATGAAAGGAAAATGGGATAAAAGTGTCTTTCTTGAGACAGTTTGGAACATAGTTTGGAACAGTTTGAGACATAGTTGCGTCTGGTTGGTGGTGACTCAAAATTCGACTTACGGAGGTTGAAAGCCAAAAAATCTTCGAGTTAAGGAGGTCTAAAATACATTGTTCTTAAGGGAATTCGGCCGGGACCTAACAATTAATTCGAGATAGGGAGGTTTTCGACATAGGGAAGTTCGACTTAGCGAGGTCCGACTGTACTTCTACAGTTTTGGAGATATAAGCTAAACTTGCATTATATCTTGGGTCAGGATGAATGGATCTACATAAAGAAATGTTTGACATTCTTGTTAACAAACGGAAAATATGCATAATTTCTCGCACATTTTTTTAAAATTTGTTTTTAACCACATTTTCAGGCAGACATCTCGTATTAATGGGAGAGAGTATGTACCGTTTATGAGTGTCGACAAGAAGGAAAAGTTTGGATGTCTGGATGTTTTCACGTAAGTTGACAAGTTACTTTGTCGTTTATTCTTACGTCCCTCATGTTCTATCCAATTAGTCCATGTCTCTTCCTTGTTTTAAGCACTAAGAGCGTGCTTTCTATGAGTGTGAATGTGCGCTATAAAAAAATCTTCATTTATTATTTATTATTACTTTTTTTTTCGGGGGAGGAATGGAGGAACATAATGAATCCTTTTCTCTATAACTTTTTAAGTGTATTTTTCTGTTAGTGACTTTCATAGTCTCTATTTTTCTTGGTATGATGTTTATCTTTAGAGACAAGGATGGAAAATTGGCTTTATCCCCAAAGCAGAAACAGCAGTTTGTCAAATGGGCACGACCTGCCGAGTTCTGCAGTGATCCATGTATGATTCTAGCCATCTCCAGCTTCAGCATCAGACAGGTGAGAATACATTATAGCAGGTGCAGAGACGTACAGCTGAAAAGGCATAAAGACTTGGACCTTCTTTTTTAGCTGGCCTTCAAAAGAATTTCATGTAACAACACTTACTGCACAACTTTTAAGACCCCACTGAAGAAATTCTTATTTTTTCCAGACCATTGTGTCAGACTGCAGTTTTGTGGCATCGCTAGCCATTTCTGCACAGTATGAAAAGCGTTTTCGCAGGAAGTTGATCACCAGGTATGAGTGACAACATCATCAACTTCATCATTCATAATGATCTGATGGATAATTGACAGTTTGATTTGGATGGGTGTGTGAGAGAGTCTGCAGCTTGGAGATGTGCAATAGGGGTGGGATAATGTGAATGGAAATGGGTTGCTGATATGTTTCTGAATGTGGATCATGGGTGAACATTGGAAAGTCTTGTTTGTTGATTAATCTTACTCTCTGATCTCAGTCTGTCAGTGTGTGTGTGAAATCCAACTGACACCAGTGGAAAGATAGTTTTACTTGATCGAGAGATTCATTATTTACAGTATCATCTACCCACAGAATAAACAGGGTGATCCTGTGTACAATCCATGTGGCAAATACATGGTACGCCTTAACATCAATGGTGTGTGGAGAAAGGTAAATCTCTTGCACCTGTTACTGCTGTTAATGGACCATTATTGTCAATAATAGAGTGAACCAGCAGATTGTATACCCCTCTATAGACAATGTCTGTAAGACTTGTGTGTGTGTGAGTGAGACTGAGAGAGCTGGATAACATTAATTATTAATACTCTACACAACATTTAGTAAGTTGAAAACTGTTCACCAATAAGTCACCTAAAGTCACTTGGGCTTAATGGTTAGTAGATTTAACTTTGGAGCTGAGGTTTAACGTTTGCTGGTTGAAGACCCGCCCAGGTCTGAGAGTAGAAATGTTCACCTGCCCTCCCAGAAGACGCAAGGCCCTTATTTATTAAAGAAGGCAAAGGTGGCAGGAGAAGTTTGGGTTCTCTCTCTCTTCCACAGGCCATTCTGTAGACATGATGAACCTCTCATA
Source organism: Marisa cornuarietis (assembly GCA_004794655.1). Classification (NCBI taxonomy): domain Eukaryota; kingdom Metazoa; phylum Mollusca; class Gastropoda; order Architaenioglossa; family Ampullariidae; genus Marisa; species Marisa cornuarietis. The sequence goes on along the minus strand of SMMW01000506.1, from coordinate 501,781 downwards.
TTTCTTGCCCATAAGGCAACAATTAAGGCTCTGAGACTTTACCTGCATCTTTCCCACAGGTTGTTATCGATGATCTGTTTCCAATGAGCAAATATGGAGATCTGCTGTGCTCCTTCTCCAACAACAAAAATGAATTGTGGGTATCACTGATGGAGAAGGCGTATATGAAAGTCATGGGTGGTTACGACTTCCCTGGCTCAAACTCGGTAAGACGACCATGAAATAAACGTGGATTTTCTGATGAAATTAGAAGGTTTGTTTTCTAGAAAAGAACTATACAGAATTTGATTTTACTTCCAGATATTGTAGCTCATAACTGGAACTCTTTTATTTTAACACTTTGTTTTAGAATAGATCTTCTTTTGCACAGAATATTGACCTCCATGCACTCACTGAGTGGATTCCAGAGAGAGTGGCAATCCGTCCTGGTACTCCAGAGTTTGATGCTGACAAAGAATTTCAACGTCTTAAAGACCGCTTCCACAAAGGCCATTGCCTGGTAACCGTAGCAACAGGGGAGCTGAGTGAAGCAGAGGCAGATCGAGCAGGACTTGTGCCAACTCATGCTTATGCTATGCTAGACATCCGAGAAGTAAAAGTATGTCTCGTAAATTGCAAGATAGTTGAACATAGGCTAAAATAATTCTTTTATTAGCATTTTGTTCCTTTAGTTCACTTCTTGCTTTTTTCTGCTGCCTTAATTTGATTTTAGAGGTGGTGTTTTAAGAATAGGATTGAACTGGCATATCCATATTTGGTGTTGCAAAATGAGTACTGGCTACAAGGCTTTATTTTCCATGGTGAGTTTTGAGTTGTTAATTTAGGCTGTTTTAATAGACAGAATTAAATTAGATTGTGTGTATGTGTATATTTAAAAGTCTTAAATTTTGCAAGACTTATTTTGATGATCTTTTGTACTTTAGGGCTACAGGCTGTTTATGCTGAAGAATCCATGGAACCACTTGCGCTGGAAGGGAAACTTCTCAGAGACAGATCCAACACACTGGACACCTGACCTTCAAAAGGCCTTAAACTTTGACCCACTTAGTGCCCAGATGGTTGACAATGGTAAGACATTCCTAGCACAAAATCCTGCTCAACAGTGAATAGAAATTCAATGGGTATATGGATACAGTTATAGCTATGAAGACCTTCGCATTTGCGGGTGTAAACTGTAAAGGAATAGTAAATCTGTATGAGAAGAGCATAACTTTTGTATTATTCATTACATGCAATATTTATATTATTCCGGTTGTTTATGAAAATATATTCATTCACAATTTCTAAACTATTACAATCATTTGTAGGTTTTAAGGTATACATGTTGATATGTTTATTGTGGATATGTGTGCATGCATGCATGATTTCATATGTGCATGCATGTTTGTGTGGAGCAGGAGAAATGAAAAGGATGAAACAATGTGTTAACCACCTGCAACAACTGTTAACTAAACCTCATCTCCCTTTTTTCAACAGGAGTATTTTGGATTGACTATGAGTCTGTATGCCGCTTCTTTGATGTCTTTTACATAAACTGGGATCCAGAGTTGTTCAGTTACACTACATGCCTGCATCAGTTAGTGCATTATTCATTTTTGACATTTATGTTCATGTTAAGGTGGAGCTCACAAGTATACCCTTTCAATAAATCCTTCCAGGAACAGTCTGTAGTATCAACCTGTTAATGTAAAATTGTCATATAAGACCAGTCAGAATAATCTTTGTATAATAATATTTGTATCTTCAAAATTTTCATTTTTTTAAGTCCTACACTGCTTAAGAACCTTAAACGTGTTGACAATAACTCAAGCGTTATAGAATATCTTACTACTTTAGAAAAGATGTACAACTAATTTCTCTCTTTTGCTTACAAAAATGACTTATCTGTTTCTCAAGTTTCAAAGTCTCTTATTCCAACCTTAATTCAACATTCCCAGTTCTGACAATTATAAACTCAAACTGTCTAGCACATGCTAGCAGACTGGAGCGCAAGTGGACCTGGAGTTCATAATAATTAAGGTTATTTATTTAGCACCATATCCCAGCCCTAAGAGCATGCTCATGGCGCTTTACAAATGAGTTGATGATACACTGATTCATTCACATCACAGGATGTCCTAAACTCAAAGAACTGTGCTTGTTCTTAATATAGGCTCTCATTTCCCTAGTCCTATTGTCCTGACCTGTGTGTAGCATAAAAAATTTGAACGTAAACTGCACTAAACTTCTAAACATTGCAACCATGTCTCTTCAAGAAAGTAACAAAAACTTGCTTGGGTAATTACCAACTAGGCCTTGAATACTGAAAAGGAGCAGTTCACATTTCAGCATGCAGGTGTTTAGAGAGTGTGTGTATATATGTGTGTGGGTGTTTGTGTGCTTAAACCAGCAGTAATGAACATCATCCATGTATGTTTTCATATTTTTATCATGGCAACATAATTTTCAGCACATGGACTGCCAAAGATGGCCCAAAAAAAGACAGTTACAACATGAGTGACAACCCACAGTACCGCTTAGAGCTAAAATCATCACAACCCGCTGCCGTGTGGATTTTGCTGACCAGGCATATAGTAGACAAGGCAGGTTTTTTATTTTGGGGGGGAATACGTAGTTGTTTGTGTTTGCATGGTGCTTTCCTCCCTTTTTATTTTCACTTTAAAAAAAAAGTTTTCTTTAAAATATCTGTCATTCTGCATATGAAGTAACTGTGACTTGTGAGTTTTGCCATTGTCATCTTTTCTTTACTTTGAGGTGTAGTTAAAGGGTATATGTTGTTTTCAGTTGATTGGGATTTTATGTTGTTTGTTCCATATGTATTATGATCTCTGTTAATAGGGATGTTGTGCCTTCTAATTTGCTAATTATTACTTATTAATTCTGGTAACAGGCTGACTTTGCAGACAACAAGGAATTTATCACTGTACTCGTCTACAAAACAGGAGGAAAACGAGTGTTCTACCCATGTAGGTAAACTAGAATGTATGCTGCCTATAGCAGGTCTTCTGCCATGTTCCCAAATTTTTGAAAAATTATGATTTTGATTCTTTTAAATATTGATGTTTCTTATCTTCTTATGCAAAGCCAGCAAATCTGGCGACTGGCTGTAAGACACACAGTATTCCTTGTTATTAAGATCTAATGTTTTCATGAAGTATCCTCATTCTTCAGATGATCCCCCTCCTTATAAAGATGGTGTCCGAATCAACAGTCCTCACTACCTGTGCAAGCTTGTGGAACCCAAACCAACGGCCCCGTACACCCTGGTGATCTCACAGTATGAGAAGAACAACACGATACATTACACGCTGCGTGCTTACTCCACATGTGAGTTTTCTCTGACTCGCTTCATTGATCCCTACAAGGCGCAGTTTGAGAAAAAGGTAAGACTGACAAAATAAGGATAACTCTGTGTATCATTTATTAGCTCCCTTGCATTTTATTTCTCAGGACTAACACTATTTTGTTATGTCTTTTGTTAAAAAATAATTCTGAATATACCTTTGACTTAACTGATAGATTTTTCAAAAATATCATTTGGATTCATTTCTTTGATTCAGTATCTACAGTATGGCCTGTGCTGTACTTCACGTAAAATCATGTATGTTAGAACTTTTAGGTTAGTTAGAACAGGTATACTATCACTTATACGAATAATGTAAATGAATATGCAAACGCTGCAGTTCTTGAGCTGCTGCTAAGATGGTTAGTATGGTATTACACTGTTCTGACCTTTCATTAGATCACTGGTGAGTGGAAGGGAATCACAGCTGGGGGCTGTGCTAATAATAGAGAGACCTACACCAATAACCCTCTCTACCAAGTTCGCATCGACAATACAGCCACTGACAACCATCTTATGATTGAGCTGAGGGGACCTAAGTAAGGGACCATTTCTATTCTCCACCTTGAGTTGTTGGGGTTTTTTTTTCTTTCTATTTTTAAAATCTTTCCTTACATTTTTAATGTGTATTTTTGTTGATGTCATTTTTGCATTTGGTGACATTAAATTGTATGCATGAATAATTCATTAATTATGACACTGAGTGCTGATGGGGGTGTATAGAAACTGTTTTTCTTCTAAAATTTGTGCAACTCTTTTCCTACTGAAGATGTGCAGAAAAAATCTTGTCCTCTTGTCATCGATATACAGAAATGCTTCTATAAGATTACCTTGTTTAAAAGTTTCAATTATAAATTTGTATGTGTGATGGCTTTCAAGGCCAACGTTTGCTGAAGCTGTACCAAGAATAATGCCAACCCTACTTTTCTTTTTTAACTCACAGAGAATACAGTGTGGGTTTTGAAGTGATTACAGTCACAGAAAACGTACCAAATGCTCCAGGAGCCTTTAAACGCACCACGTCAGGTGACTTCAGGTTAGCTACAACTTTTATTTTACTGGAAGACCCTTGTAAATTTCATGCATGAATACACATACACATACTTAATTATGCTTCTATATACATTCATGCTCCTCATGTTATTTCAAATTCTCTGTCCACATCAGGCCTGGCTTCTGTGTGCTGCAGCTGAGCAATATCTCTGGGGGTGTGTACAACATCCGTCCATGCACTTTCCAGGCAGGTAAAGAAGGCCCCTTCTTTCTGGACATCAACAGTTCTGCACCTTACACAGTGGCTAAGCTACAGTGACATGCTCGACTTCACTTTGTTGATCTGTACCTACCTCTATAACCAATTCTACAGTGACCCTTGCAAGAGAAGATCGATACACCCTCAATGTGGGATGCTATTTCTTTAACCTTTAACTCACAACTGAATCTCTTGAAACAGTATGATGATGATGATGATGTCCATTTATAATGCGCAGGTATGCTCATTGCGCAGCAAAAACAGAAGAAAAAATAAAACAACAGGAAAGTAAAAAAAAAATAAAGACAGAAGTGGTGCTTAGTTGTTGAAGTCCTTAAGTAAACAAATAAGTCTTCAGTCTTTTCTTAAACATGGTTGCTGAGGGGATAGTTGACAATGATGATGGTAGAGCATTCCACAGTTTAGGTGCAGCATTTGTTAAGGCCCTGGCTCCAATGTGCTTCTTGTTTTGTTTCCCAGTGCAGGGAGACAGAAGCGTGGCTGATCTGTGCATTGGTGTATCTATCCAGATATACAATACTCATTTACCTTTTTCTATGCTGCACAGCAGCCTGTGAGTTCATCAGTAATCCAGAATTCTTTTCTCTGATGTAGTAGTCAAAAGCGTAAGATGAGGGGTAGCCAGTTCTAAACATTATATTTAGGCCTGGGCAACCCGTAGCTGGAAAACCCGAAACTGTTATTTATTTATTTTATATTTTGATATATTTATTTTATGTTTGAGAAACTTAACTAAATTAGATTTTCAAAATGAGTGTAGCTGCTGTATACAGCTGACATGAAATTTATGCAAGGATTAGTTCCAACTGATCAGCATAGATTCATGCAAACACATACCAATGCACTTGTACTTGTTTATAGTTAAGATTTTGCCTTCAAGGTTAAGACTGAAGTCATATCAAAAGCCAGTTTGTGATTGTTACACTTGCTACTGTTATTTGGGGAAGCAAATAGCCAAGTTATTAGAGCACTGACATCCAAGCATGGAAGCACATTGATTCAGTACCATGCGGTGTAACGAACTAACCTCCAGTTGACCCAGCTGTCGGGAATGGGCACCTGACTGTGAGGAGGGTTTGGGAAGGTAAGGCAGTAAGGGAGAAGAGATTGGCACTGCTCTCAGGAAGAGCTGGTCGTAAGACAAGTGTGGTCTCTAGGAGTTCACTCCCCAATGACCAGAAGCTTAGGGGATGACCTTTACCTTTTTTACTGTTATGTCCTGTTACTGTTTTTTACTGCTGTTGTCAAACGATACTGATTGTATTTTTTTTCAATGCTTCATGTTTAACAATGTTTTGAAAATATTGGTGGTCTGACATTTGAAGTGGTTTCTGAGAGGAAAAATTACAAGCTTTTACTCACTTTCTTATGATTTTTTTTCCAGAAACAGCACTGCAAGTTATTTCATAACAGAAATAATTATCCTTAGGGGAAATTTTAAGTTTATAATTCTTATTATCTGTATATTATGTCCATGGTTCTATCTTTTGTTTGTACCTGAATTTTATGTTTTTATATGTTTTGGCTGGGACTGGGTGAAAGACTAAATAGTTTGTAATATTACACAATCTAAAGTTATTTGGATGCTAGCTTTCTCAAAATGTACTTCTTACCATCATTTTTGTGAAGAATAGAAAGTAACGATTGGTTTGATATACAAGTAGTACTTTGCTTCTGAACATCGTGTTCATATATTGTCCTGATGCATGTCTTGCATGTGTCATCTAAAGGACATGGAATAATTACTGTGTTGCCTTTGTATTTGTCATAGCATGAAGAAAACATTGTTTCAAAACAATCACCTCAGTTTCTAACAAACTTATGGCTATGCAGAATGTTCCTTCAATCACTGTTTTCCTAGTAATTCCTCACTTTTTACTCTTCAGCTCATTTTGCAGGTCTGTTGTTTGTTAGATATCAACGGTGTTTCTTAAGTGCCTTCTGTGTATTTAACAGATTGTTATCAGACATGATACCAGGAAGGATATTTTAAGGATATTTTTAAAAAACCAAAATGATAGAAAACTGCCTAGCCATCATTGCTTTTGAAGAAATGTCAGATTATTCGTGTTTCTGATTCTGTCATTGCCATTTTATAATTTTGTTTTAATCTTTATTTCAGTAAGCTGTACATGTCCATCTCCTACATATTAATTAACCCTGTGGGTTACATGAACGTTAGTCATTTCCAGTAATAATGTCCATTGCAACACCTTACCTCACATTATTTGCACTGAAATGATCTGAGGAAAGTACTATATTTTCCTATTTTTCTTTAGTTAGATTCTATCATCAGAAGACTGATAGTACATATCTTACCAATAAAAAGATTAGCATCAGAACAATATTTGATTTACTCTTGACCTCTGCTCTCAACAATTTATTCATGTTAAAACACAACCATCATGGTCTGTAAAATGGATACAGCTATATTAATAGTGATTATTTATTATGATTGATTTATCATTAATACTTTGTTGACAAGCTCTAAATTAACTAATATTAAAAATATATCAATGTTATTAATTTATTAGCTAATATACTGTACACTTGAAGTGTGTGTGTGTGTTTTTTTTTTCTTCTTTTGTTTCTCTTCCCATCTGTTAACTTTCATGTGCACATTTTATCATTTTAAACCCTCGTTCTAATATTGGACATGATTTTTGAGGCTATAACTTATGTAAACTACCAGACAGAAGAACTCGGACTTGAAAATTTGATTAAGATATTAAGTAAGATCTTCTAATGTCAGCTGTCATTTCGCAGCAATGTGTGCAATAGCACTTAAAACGTTTTTGTTGTGCTTTCATGACCCATTAACAGATCAACTAAATAGGGTCTAAAGATGATTTATCTTTGTTGTGACATCTTGTAGGATTACATGTTTTTAAAAATGCTGTGTTATATACATTGCCTTCTCCTGTTGGAGAATAAGGTGGAATGAGAAATAATATTCCATGGAGACATTTTTTGATGGACATAATTAATTAAGGGACCTCTGTCTGACATGTCAATAGCTCCATATCCATATTGTATAACGTGTGGGGTGGGTGGGGTGGAATTTGTGTTTTATGTGGAGTCAGCAACTGAGGTTATATCATAGCAAAGCAGCTGGCCTTGTAAACAGATGCCACATGCAGAGAAAGAAAAGTGTGCACCAGGAGAGATCAAAACACTGTACTGATGATAGGCGCTAAGCATTGAGCCATCAGGCTGCTAACATTACATGTGGCAATTTACATGTTTTTTGTTTTCAAACATGAAAATTTATTGTAATTTCACTGGGTGTTCATCATCATACTGCTGTCTGTGATGTTGACTGGAGTTACCTTGGGTTTTTTAACAAATAAAAATTATTGGTTACATTTGGTGCGTGTAGACTTTTCTCTCAAGTTATAGCTTCATTTATTAGATCTGGTGATTTGACCTCTTGGGGAAGCTACATTTTATAGAGAGAGAGACACCAGACGAGAGCAGGGGGGGTCAAAAAGGGAGCCACCCTTGGTCTGAACATTTTTTTTCATTTGGGAAAAAATATCAAAGTATTACACTTGTGGATGTTGTGTGTCAAATCCATAAGTTTGCCTGGGGCTGGAAAAAATGTACCGAGTTGGATGGTGGCTGGATGATGGAAGGTATTCAGTGCTATCCTGTGCTTGTCATGCAGTGCATACTAGGTTTCAGAATGACTTACCAGCCGCCATTTTTTCTTTTTGGAGTGAGGGTGGATGGCTGTATTGGATTTGAACCTTAGTGTAATTATGTGAGCCCTTAACAGGTGACTAAAAGGCCTGGAAAGGTCGTTGCATACATCTGCACCAGTGCCCGTAAAATCTCTCGGTGGCCTGCACGTCTGTGTGTGTGCACAGCAACACACAAACCTCTTGATAAAAGAGAGATGGGGAGGATCACAGTACAGATGATCGATAAGGTAAGTTAAAGCAACCAAAATAATTCAAAGGAAAAACTTGTTTATCTGCTGCTGAGAAGGGGATTAAAAAGTATGACACCTTCTAAGACAAGAATGTCCTTTATTGTTAACACCAGTTTATGTAAGTAAATATCGGTAACTCGGTTTTCTAGTCAGTCTGAACGATGCTAGCCTTACACGCTGACCCTCGATTTTGTTTTCTCTGTGCATTGTCAATAATTAGAGACGCGGATAACTGAGTTAGCACATCTGGGGGCACCCACAGTAGCCAGTTGGATAACCACAACTTTTGTTCCTTCAGCTGTTAAACAGCATTGGTGAAAGAAAGGGGGAAGAGATGGGTAACCGAAAGATTAGGGGATTTCCTTTACTTTTGTCAAGGTTTTGTTTCTTTACTCTTTTTTTCTCTCCCAGCGAGGGATCTAGGTACGTTCAATTATTATAAACAAAATGTGTGGTAAACCCGAGGGTGGTAAGTACATGGTAACACACTGCATTTCTCCTCACTGGTCACTATTTGTGTTTTTCGGGCACTTGATCATGCAGCTTCTGATATCCATCTTTCTTCTTTGAGATCTAGTTTGGTGTCACAGGGGCTGGCTAAGGCGCCTGTCAACACGTACGGCGGTGAGAATCGGGTATCTTGGTTGGAATATCGGCCCCGACAGACTCGTCTCTGGACGTGACACCTGTTTAAAGGTCTGCTGACCGTCGGTGGTTTTCTCCGGGTGATTTCCTCTACTCTAGTCTCTATCTAGCCTCTCTGGCTTGAGTTTGATGTTGGGGATAAAGCGATATACAAATGCGCACTGTCACGCCTGTAGCTCTTATTGTTACTCAACGATGGCGCCAGGTCTTAACATACGGATCTTTTATGGGGGGGGGGGGGATTCTCCTCAGCTGAACCTCTACCCCTTCTCTATAATACAGTTTACAGGAGACCGACAATAAGCTGTCATGTGCATGCAATATGTGCTGAACAAGACAATGTCTGGCATCATATGTGGCAATGTTATCTTGTTCGCATCGACATGGTGTCTACATACATTACAAACAGTTTGGTCCTGTGCCTGCAATAATGTCTCGCATCCTTAGAAAAGTAATTTTAATATAAACCATCTTATAAATAAAACAGAATGTTTGGCTGAACTCTCTGCAAATTTAGCTCCAAACACCTTCATTTTAGTGTTAATTTGATCCGCTATAAGACTTACATGTTGCCAAAAATGAAAGAAAAGAAAAATATTTTAAAAATCGCCGACAATGATGCTGTTGCAAGGGTGTACTAAGAGAGAGAGAGAGAGACTGACAGAGATGTGCGACGGCTTCCCCTGCTGCCCTTTGATCTGGTCCGCGAGCTGCGAGTGTCTCTACACCTGAAGAAGTTCAAGCGTCTGGGCGCGTGCGCATGAATGAGTCATTAGTTTCATTACCTATTGCATATTCTGTGCGTGCGTGCGCAGTCGTCAAAGGTAACCGGTAGTTTCTAGATTTGTCCATGAATTGTGTATATAATATTATATATTCACTGAGGGTGCATGAGTCGATAAGCGAGACCAAACTATGATACGTGAAAGTTAGATTCTTGACATGAATGACATCCCTATAAACAGTTCGTAGGCAGGTGTTGGGGTGGTGGGAGGTGTATACACTTCGATTTCTGAGACAAGGGGGATTTCTGAGCACATGACACCGTCTCCACGATTGCATGAGTGTCCTTCCCAAGATGGCACCCTTGAGCTTAAATTTGTCGACGATGTCCACCTCTTCCTTGGTTGACAGCAGTTCTGAGATTTAGAAGTGAATTCCCTCGAAAATTAAAGACAATTTCTTTGGGGGTTTTTATTGACATTTTGAAGTTCTGAGAAATTGCCATCGCACCAGACAATAAATTCATCCAAGGCATGGGTGTTTACTAGCTCGCTGAGAAGAGCAAGCAGTGTAGTGACATCGGAGAATTTAGTGTGATATTATCCGCCGTGGTTACTGCGACAGCTGTTGGTATACGGGATAAACAGAGGCAGGTATTTAAAAAAAAAACAGACTTGGGGTGAGCCGGTGCACGGTGTGATGGAGTTAGAAAATGTGCCGTTGAAAAACAAGATATACGGCCGTGGTTGAAAGTACTCTCTGCTGCCTGTTAACCACAAAATGAATGATCCATGACATCAGCTGCTGGTCAAGAGAAAAAATCGTCAAGGAGACTTCTAACTGGGAGATATGGTTGGATGGCGTTAAAAACCGACAACATAGGTGTGTGGTATCTCCAGGTGTGTATACAGAGTATATAAAGGCTAATCAAGGGGTGTATAAAGAGTATTTAATTAGGATAAACAGTTCGTCGACATCTCTCTTGGTCCGGTTTACAAACTGCAGTGTATGGCTCAAGACATTTTCTAGTGGCATTTAGAATCATACACCATCCTGCACAAAGATTAAAGATGTAATTCATTCACCTCTCTGGCTATTGTGGCATCCAAAAAATTGAGCACAAAGACTATAAAAGTTGAACCAGCAGCTTGATTCACACTTGCACGCATTCTTGAAGCGCGTTTAATTCCACTGTTTCGGTATACTAGCTGGTGGCACTGAATTCAATTAAATTGAATTAAATAAAGTAAAATGGTAGGATAGTAACTATAAGTCATAACTGATGAAATCAATGGCAGGAATTCGCAAAATAATCCCGTGACCTGAGTCGTGACATAAGAACAACAAATCTGAAATTAACAATAATCACAAAAGGTCTTTGACTCAAACCACTATATAGCCAGAACTTGCAGATTATTTGCACAGGAACTAGTTGACACCAGAGAGAATAGATAATTATCTATCTATGATACGGCGAGGACAGAAGGGGGGGGGGCGGTGTTATCAGACCCGCCCACGCTCGCCCGTCTACAGTACACCAGGCCCAGCAGCAGCGGCAGCTGACTCGTGCAATCAGGGAGGAGGATCGAGTCTCGCGCTATCTTCACTTTGTCTTCATCGTAATTTTACGAGATGGCAGGTGAGACCGAGCGCGTTTTTTCGTTGTCATTATCGCAGTGTATAACTGGTTTTGTCAGCTGATTCGCGGAGTTGCCCTCGATCTTTCAGTTTGTCTGACCTGCCATAACGCGCACCGTTGAGTTGCAGTGGGACTTTATAATTACGACTCAAACTTTTTTTTGTTCGCCCATAGCTACAGTGTTTGAGAGGGTAGTTGTTAACCGGAAAAAGCAGTCAGCGATATTGTGAGAAAAAGTGCTGGGAAAGTTTCGCAGCTTGTGTTGTGCGTGGTTGGCATCATTCTGCTCGTCAGACATGGCGTCGCGAGTTGCTCAGGCCATCGTTCCCAACAAGGAGCTGCATTCGTTTGTCGTCCGTTGTATGACCAGTGTTGGGACTCCTGCACACCATGCAACTGCACTTGCAGACCTCCTGGAAGCAGCCGACTACAGAGGACATTACAGCCATGGCCTCAACAGACTGGGTAATACTGTGTAGCAATATGTAACACTGTGTTGTATGGCAACCTACATGTGTCAAAACTTGCGCCAACAACTTTAAGGATTTAGAATGTATTAAGCATTTTAATTTTCTAACTCTAACCATTACACATGATCAATAAATGTTTGTTTTTGTGGGTAACTTGACACAGAATTAGTTTAGAAGATGAAAAGATTCCAAAAAAATTAACATTTTTTAAATTTTATAAATTAAGATTTAGATTGATCATGTGAGCCTAGAAGCATAAGTTTCAACTTACAAATTGTTCAGGTCACATCTGTATGTGTGCAGATCCAGTCATTCGCACTTACATTATTTAATTCTTTTCTTCTCACTCTTTCTTTCTTTCTCTCTTGCACACACACACACACATTTATTCATTCATATATTGACATGTAAATTCACATTTGCATATCTTGAGTAATCATTATATGAGTATTGCAATGATAAGATTTCAAAAGGTCATGACCGTCAGTCCTAGATAATGCCCTAGGCATGGACCTGTGGGCTAAGGTAGAAGTGTGTCGGCTTCACAGTGTTATCTTGCTACCTTTTTAAAAGAATGTTTACCTTCAAGGAAGAAAAAAGTCTGCTCACTTTTAATTGTGCATCTATGCAAGAGTAAACATAAATTTCTTTCAAGGAAATATTTAAAAGAAACTGTAAATTACAAATTGTTAATCATTAAAATTTAGAATGTCAGTCTCTTTCAGTCTGCTTGTGCTAACGTCTCTGTGCCATACATCTGACAAGAGACATTTGGCAGACCCTCCTTCTCCTTCTCTGTTCCCACCACATGAAATTCTTTGCTTCTTAGTGTTGAACTGTTTCTACATCCAAAGCTTTCAGTTCTTCCCTCTATTCCCACCTCTTTCATCTTTAGGAAAAAATCGTTCCTAATCCAGTGAATTCTTCCATTTCTTTTACAGTTCTTCATATTCATCACTACACTTCCATTTCCTGACAATAGCATTTCTTTGTTGTCTGGTTAACTGTTGGTTTATCTGTAGTCTTTCATATCAGTGCATTGAGCTCATCTCCACACAGGAAATACATGCCGCAATTATTATTATTATCATTATTGTGTGTATACAGTCCATTTTGAGTGAAGAGATTTGAGAAAATAAGGCCAAAGAACAAGGCAGTAACCAAGACTTGTTTCCAAATAACAGACATGTATGTTCGAGACATCCAAACAGGGATGACAGTGCATAATAAAGAACCAACCATTGTAAAGGAAACAGCAGCTACAGCTCTGGTGGAAGGCAACAATGTATTGGGTGAGATCAACTGTCACTCTCAATTTCACCATTTAATTATCACAATTTTTACATTGATAATTTAAGATATATATATATATACTTATCTAAAGATTGCCATCTTAAATATTGATCGGAGGATTTATTTGTCAAAAAATTTAAATACCTGCAAATTGAATTATGAATTTTTATTTAAAGAGTTATCTGAAAAATTTACAGAATATTTAATAAATATCTCTCATATCAGATTGTGATACGTCTAACTTTCAAAAAGAAACCTGCTGAATGAAGTTATTTCACAACAGGTCCTGTAGTGGGAAAGTACTGCACAGACCTTGCAATTAAAAAGGCAAAGGAAGCAGGCATCGGGTTTGTCACTGCTCGAGGTAAGCATACAAATGTCTTTGGTTTATTTTCCTTCAACAGCTCTCAGTCTGAGCCCAGTTTTTTATTTTTTATTTTTTATATGACAAAATAACATTTTTAAAGTCTTTTCCAGCAAATATTATGTATATGTATTTTTTATATCATGTATATGTATCTATTATCTCTTTATATCATGTATGTATTACTGCTAGTAAGAGCAATATTTGGAATTGCCCTTGGGAATAAATAAAGTGGTATTGTATTGTATTGTATTGTATTGATACACTCATAAGTATGTCATCAGTCTGCACTGTCTTTCCCTCCCTCTCTCTTTCTTTCTAAGGTTATCAAATTCTAGAAGTAAAAAAACACTCTTCTTTAGAGTCAGAATTTTTTAAGAAACAATTTCTGTTGAAAGAACCTCCGTTTATTTATATTTTGAATTCAGTTGATATTCGTTAAATCGACCCATTTGTATAAATTAACACCAACACTTAAACTTGTTGGATCTTGTTGTTGTAGTCAGCTGTGCATTCTTTCTGTGTAAATCTTGCTGGAGATCAGACTTTGTAACTATACTGACATCTTTGAGATTCCATGTTTCTAGGCAGAAACAATAAACAGTGATGTTTCCTTTACACTTATCTGTGAGAGCGCTTAACTTGTTCAGTAGTACTGCCGTAGTGAGTGAGCTCAATGAGAATCTCTGTTTTGTTAGTTTGTTAGCCCAGAACAGAAACTATTTTGCTTTTGCAGTCCGTGAATATAATACTATAATCCCAAGGTACCTGGCGATCTACAGAGAGTGCAAATGGAAGAATAGTTTATGTGTTTACTTTGATAATATTTTTATCTACACTCCAAGTAGACAAAAACATCAGCTAAATGTTGCCTTCTTTATTTTTAGATGTATTGAATAGAAATATGAAACAAAATAAAGCATGAATAAAATTTAATCTTTTAACATGTTATTATCTTCTCAAAGGTTCGAATCATTTTGGTATTGCTGGCTGGTACAGCATGCGAGCAATGGAACAAGGCTTGCTGGTAAGTAGTTAGTTCTGCAGCACAGAGTTAAGAAGGACCATGGGTACAAGTGAATTTATAGTTGCAGTTCGTTATAGCTGGATGTTATCAACCTTTTTAAGTTTCTTTTGTATTGAAACAGTGCTGAAGTGAAATGCAAGAAGCACAGACTCACTCCCAGGCATGATAGGCTTGTTGTCTCCCTTTTTTGTGCAGGGTATGGCCTTCACCAATACCTCCCCACTGATGGTCCCAACCAGAGCCAGAAAAGTAAGCATTGCTTGTTTTCTAACATCATTGCATCAATTGTAAAAGCTTTTATAGCATGACAATTTCATAGAAATTCTGTTTGTGCGGCCGTTTGACTAAATATAGCTGTTGTGCAGATTTGCTTTTCAAAAGCAGTCTTCTGTCAGTAAGCATTTTTTATGTCAAGCCATTTTTTGATCCAATCCTTCATTATTTTTTTTTAAGACAGATTTTTGACACATTCATGCCTGCATGCATAGAAGGTCCATTGGTGGTTAGGTGTTTTAGTGGATGAATAGTATGTATTGGTTTTACATCGACAAACAGAAGTTATGCAGCAAAAATGGAAATTTTATTGTTCTGGTTGACACATGTACAAGTGCACAACCATATGAATAACTGTCAACAGCCAACTTTAGGCACCAACCCTCTGACTTTGGCAGCTCCAGCCAAAAATGGTGACAGTCTCGTCCTGGATATGGCCACTACAGCTGTTGCTCTTGGCAAGGTTAATATTGTTGTCTCAGTTTTCTGTTATAACCATGAGCTTTCCTTTTAGCTGGATGAAGTATTACTTTTTTTTAAACGTCTTGGATTATTTCAGACAACTAAGCTTTATCCAGGAAGTTTTTTTTATTATTATTCTTAGATACTAGAAGATTGATGGCTTCCATTTTGCTTCTTTCAGATAGAGCTGAATGACAGAAAGGGCATCCCTATTCCTTCTGGGTGGGGGACAGACTCTACAGGAAAGGTAAAAGAGGACTTAAGTGATGTAGCTTTTATCATCATCATGAGCATTGACATCAATTCGCTCTAGTCTCAGAACAGATGCTGTTAACTCTTTCTGTGTGATTTGCTTCTGCATCAGTGAAGGTCTTCACAGCTACACTGTGTTTTTTTAATTTAGAACAAGAAAATAAAAACTAGGTACTTCTCTGCTCTCCCCTGTTTGGTGTGCAATTAAAGTGTTTTTTCACGACAGTGTTTGTCACACAGGACTGTTAAAATTAGTCCATCCACACTTCAATCACAGCAGGAAATAAGAAAATTTTTTGTTTGATTCCTTTTATACGCTTTTGAAACATTAAACGTAAATATGCTTACATGCAAACATGGGAAATGGGCTAGGAATGCTTTTTGTGACAAATTTCCTCCAAGATATTCTGAGAGGTGTTTCTGGAATGGCAGTACATAAAAATAGTGCAACCTACTCTATTTTCATTTTCCTCTTGTTCATTTGAGATCCACCAAGGACTATAACACATGTAATATCCTTATGTTTCCCCACATTATTTTCTTCAAAGTGTGTCAGCATTTTTGTCATGTTGTGGAAGTCTGGGTTTTCGTCAAGTGTATGTATGTTGTGATTTATTACAGCCCTGCACAGACCCCAAGCCAGTGGTAGAAAGTGGAGGGCTCATGCCACTGGGTGGAACAGAAGAATGCAGTGAGTGGCATTTGCTGTTAGAAGAATTTCAAGTGGCCATAAGCTTAGCATTTTTTATTTTCTGTCACACTTTTTATACTGTTGTTGATCTTAAATCGTGTATGAGAAGAGTAAAGCTTTTTTTTTTTACATTCGCCTTGCCTTCCATATCCAGCTTGACACAACCATATTGTCTTAGATTTTTTTTCTGTTCTTCTCCTTCGGCCCTTTTTTGGAAAATAATTCTGATTAGAATGATTATGTTCACAGGTTGATTCTTATGGTGTTGACAGGTGGCTATAAGGGATATGGACTGGCCATGATGGTAGAGATTTTCTGTGGAATATTAAGTGGTGCATCCTTTGGTCCTAACGTTCGACGGTGGAAAACCAATGACAGACCAGCCAATCTTGTATGTCTGCAAGCTTAATATATGTTTTACAACCTGATACTTAAATGCATGTTAAGGTGGTACATGTTGGTGGGTGAACGTGCACATGCATCTGTGTGTGTGTGTGTGTGTGTGGATTGGTGGGGAGTTTATTTGTTTGGACAGGTGTAAGTGTGTGCACCTTAATATATAGATGTGCTGTTGACAAGATAAATCAGGGAAATGATTAGAAGATTTGAAGATGAAAAGGAAGATGGAAAGAATACATTTTATTGACAAGAGAGAGGGAACGAACTGGTGTCTTTTTCCTAGCCAGCAACTAAGGCTATACCACAGCAAGGCAGCCAGACCTGTAAACTGATGCCACATGTATTGACGAGAAGAGTAAATTATGACAGGAAAAAGGGCTAGGCTAGGGTTGGATTTTGTTAAAAGAACTCTTTCACCTCTGTGAATCTATGAATATATTGATTGACAAAGAAAAATTTCACTTTGTTTCCTTCAATTTTTATTTTTATAGGGTCAGTGTTTCATTGCTATAGACCCAGATGCCTTTGCCCCTGGATTCTCAGATAGACTGAGTGAACTGATGAACTACTGCCGAAATCTAGAGCCTGTAAGTCATTTCCTGAAGGCCTTGGCCAGATATTCAATAGCCAGTTATAGTGTTCAACATTAAACAAGTATGGTAAATTTTTAAAGAGACTTTTTTTTAAGAAAAATTTGCCACATGTAGTCACATATTGTGCTGCATCTAGTTAATCCATTAACCCTTCATTGTACACATTGATATAATGTTGCTAGTTTTTCTTTGAACGAATCTGAAATAGTATGAAAATGAAAACAATAAGGATTCAAGAAATGTGTTGGCTATTTGATGTTTTATAATATAAGTGGTTGTAGGCAGAGGGAGAGAAGGAAGTGCTTGTAGCTGGGGACCCAGAGAGAAACCACATGAAAGAGTGCGACGGCCTTGGGGGAATCCCTTACCACCCAAATCAGATCCAGTATGCTGTGAGTGTACTTTATCATATCAACTGCTTTGTTTCTTTGTTTACCTATGAAAGGTCTGTGGATTTGTACCTGTATGCATGTGTTCATATTGGTAGATCAGTGTACCATAGAGCTGTGACTTAATGAAGATGTGATTGTGTGCATATGCAACAGAGAAGAGAAAGATATCCAAAACAATTTTTAATTTCCCCCAAAAACAATTCATGGTGTCTCTGTTTCTCTGTCCAGAATGACCTTGCATCAGAGCTGAAAGTGGACCCAATGAAGATTTTGTAGTAAAAGACTCTTTAAAAAATAAAACTGATCTTAAAGCTGCGTGTAGCTAAATGCTTTACAGATAATAGCAGTATGTTCTTTATATCTTTAGTAAACAAAAGGTATGTATTTGTGTATATATATGTTTTTTTCTTATCGCTTGCATTTATCCATGTGCGAAAGTTGATTGTTGTTAAACAAGTACTTTCCTCTGTTTTCAAGATAGCAGTGCCTTAAAACTATATAGAAGTAATAATATTAATGGTAGTGAACTAGGATCTGAAAGAGAGTGGTCATTGTTTCACTTCTGAAGCATTGCTATCAACCTATCTCTCTCAGGTGGATCAGAATAAAATCTGTTCCTTTATCTGTCTTTCAAATATTTGCAATATCTGCCCCTGCTTCTTTTCCTTTCAAAGGTATTTTATCTTTCCCTGTTTCCTGCATTCAGGTAAAACAATTGCTCATCCTTTATGTTTTGATAAAAGTTGTAATGAGAATTATATTAAAAAGTTATAAATGCTATTAAATGTCAAATAAAATTGACAAAACTAATCTGTGTAATCTGTTTGTTGCAAGTGATGCCAGAAATTGTGAAGGAAACGGTGGCGACAGTCCTTGTGGGCGGTCGTGGTCTTATGGGTCTGCCAGGTTCCATCTGTTTGAAGATGTTATCACCTTTTTGATTCGTCTCCAGGTCTATTCCATCTCTCTTTCTTTCGTTGTATCTATAATATGATCTTCACCTATGCCACTTTTTTTCCCTTCCCTTTTTCTAGATCTTTCATTAATTCGTCTTTTGACCGGTACCAGTTATATTGGTACTGGTCGTCAATGAAAGGACGTGAATAGATGCGGCAGATGACTAGGGCTGCCACTCATGTCTGTGATGAGCAAGTCCTGCACGGAACGACTAGTCCACTCCATGTTTGTTATCCAGTTCTTCCTCTGCCGGCCTCCAAATGTTCCTTGAAGAACAGTCTTAGTGTCGTGCTGGGTCAACATGGCCGCGGTTGCTGTCATGATCCCGATGCAGACATTTTCCGCTGAGCTGTGCTATCTATGGAGAGGGTGTCTTCCAAGTAAAGTTGTTCGCCTCCTCAAGGCATACTTCGTACGTGTAGAGTTCTGCTTTGTTGTTGCTGTGGTGTTAACTATAACTGTGCTAGACTCCATTCCATATGCATCTTGCAGTTCGCTGCTGGTTCCCGCCATCAGATCCATGTCGTCTGTAAAGCGTAGGTTACATATCGGCATCTTACAGATGGAAGTGGTAGTGATGGCTGTGAAAGGTGCTCCAAACAATTTTGAGCAGTATACAGACAGAAAAAAGTCACCCATGACGGACGCCTGCCTTCGTGTTTTTAATAATAATAATAATGAAGATTTTTATTGCGCATATTGACACTCATAGAGAGCATGCTCTTAGCGCTTAAAACAAGGAAGAGACATGGACTACATGGATAGAACACGAGGGACGGAAGAATAAACGACAGTACTGACAACAAACAGAAAATAAAGAAAACACAACTTTCTTTCTAAACCATGGGTGGAAGCCCAACTGTTTCCTGGGGCTGAAGTATGGTCAAACTTAAGACACTCCACAAACATTTCTTTTGATTGTCGTTTCCCTTTACCTCACCCCCACCCCCTTCACCAATTCTACCTTTCACCTGTCAATTACCTGGACTCTTCAGTCATCGGTACGAGATTGACATTGAGCGCACCTCCAGAAATACCCGAGCTCTGTAGGCAGAACATCAAAGCGTTTAATACCCCCCCCCCCCATCTCATGATATTCCTGTAGTGGATGGTGACAGCTAACAGTCACCAATCAGCTCAGAACTTGTAGTAGTATGATTGTTTGACCTTTTTTCCTGTAGTTTCTCACCGCTTTTACCGAGATGTTTCCTCGTGAATTTTCATTGCCTGTCGCTCGCCCCCAATCCCCATTTAGGTCCTGTGCCCGCGTCTTGAAATCTTGAAATTAATTTTTTTTTCTCAGGACGGAGAACTCCGACCCATCTTTATAAACAGTCTATAGCAATCTCATGACAACAGGTCATTATGACAGCGATCATAAACAACAACAAAAGTCCCAGCTCCCACTTACCCCGCATACGCACGGCGCACTACAAACATGTAACTTCGATGAGCCCCCGCAGATGACGATGATGGGGGTGGAGGAGATTTTCAACTGTGACATTCATCTGAAGTCACAGAGATGAAGCCAGAGAAGTACACGTCATCAGTTATTCTGTTACAGAGCATTCTGAAGGTATTTGACAAGAGTCTTCATGACTGTTGATTAACGAAGAGCAGTCGCACGTGCGGTTGGTACGCGTGTTGTATTGAGAAACATTGCAGAAAAGTCAGTTGTCGAAAGCAGACACATGAACAGACGTGTCAGGCGCAGCTGCACTGAAGAGAAAGAAGTGGGGCGTAGCTTTATATGCCATTAATGAACTGCCTTTAATGAACTGAGTGATAGAGATAGTTGATGGGGGCTTGCGTCAGTTAAAACGAGGCTGCACTAACTGCACTAAAGTCTGCGCGTGCTTGCAAGTGTGTGTGTGTGTGTGCTTGCCTACAAGTGCAAGTGTGTCTGTGTCTAACTTTGGACTTAAAGGCATTTTAAAAATCCAGTCTTAAACGGTTTTTCTTTGCTAAGGATCGGGTACATTTAATGTTAGAGGTTTTCATACCTTTTTTTTCGACTCTCTGGGTTAAGTAATAAACTCTAGCAAGGAAGCCGTTTTGAAAAAAAAAAGAAAATAATAGGTCAGAATAACTGAACGACGTGCGTCATATTATTTTTTCCTCCAATCAACGCACTCTACCCACCCCTCCAACCTCTCCTTGTATTGTCTCCATCACGTGACTGTTCCACACACGGGCCATGCAGCTCAGAGGACATCCCGATGGCGAGCGAGCAGGTAAGTCGGGTGGCGACCGGTTCCGAGGATGAGGACGCTGTCATCGTATCATGTCAGGAGTTGCACGCATTTTGTGTGAGATGCCTGGAGAAGGTGGGGGCTGTTACACAACACGCCAAGGCAACGGCCGATGTCATCGTGGCGGCTGACCATCGGGGCCATTTCAGCCATGGACTAAACAGGATAGGTAAGAGCTGTGTACATTTCTTGGCCAGTTTCTAATGTCATTTTTGTAGCACGCTAATCGAGACTGGTTAGGTGTTACAAGAAGAATGGTGTAATTCATCCTCGTCTGAAATCGCATGCGTCCAGTTTTCTTATTTCGTCTGTCGCTCATCTGTGACCTGTGTCCGCTATTTACCTATACAGCTTTCTTAAAGGGTAATGTGCGGAACTATCAAAGGAAAATGACCTCTCTTCTTAAAAGCTTTCTTTTAAGAGTAGCTTTTACAAAGTCTTGCTTGACGGATCAGTTTGAATATGAAGAGGTGGACTTGATACCACACGTGACCTGTTTATCGCTGCTCTAGATGCCTAAGTGGAAAGTCTTTTATAGGAAAGTACTATGATGAAAGGAAGAAATCTGTAACATACTAAAAATAAAATAGACAATTGTAATACAGGCGCTACCGTTTATATTCAGAAACACAGAAAACGTGTAAATATAATGCAATGTTTTGTGCTTTAATACTGGCAGAGAGATGAAATGAGACATGAAATAAATATTTTCTGTTCTGTCTCCTGTGTAAATGAATATGTAATTGAATCCAAGACGCATGCATTTGAAGATATACGAAATTTAAAACAAATATTTAAATGGGCCATTGCGCCAAGCCATTTCTATTTTTATTTTCCAATTTCAAAGTGAAGAGCTTTTACTCAGCGTTTTCAAAGCAGAAGGGTTCACTTCGTGACTAAAAGGAGGTCAAAAGCAGTGACACCAGGAATGTACATGAATACGTGCACAATGCAGTCTGTGTAAGAGCTGGGACTTTAATTAGTCATAGCCACGGACATCACGGGTTTACTTCGTTGTATGCAGGGTGAACTTGTAGGCTGGTATCTCGAGAAATGAAGGAATAGGACTCTAATATAATTAGACATTTTACAAAACTAATAGCAATAATAATCAAAGATTGAATGATTTTAATTTTTTCAGAAGATAATAAAAGACAATTTTCTTTGTATAGGTGCATATATGGAAGAAGTCCGTAACGGTTGCGTCGTCTCTTCGCCGGAAGTGACGCCAGAAATCGTGAAAGAAACGGCGGCAACAGCCCTTGTGGATGGTCATAGCATCATGGGTCAGCCAGCCTCCTTCAGTTTAAAGAAAAAGTTGTCTTTATGGGTGTCTGATTCACCCCCCTTCCTTTCGTGACACTAGTCCTGTTACTGTTCACACCTGACGGTAACTGTATTCCCACAAAGGTTGAGCTATCCTAGCATGGATGTAACTTGTGCGTTTATAGGTATGGACAATTCTTCATTGTGAAAGAAAATATCTACCCAAAAGTGAATTCCTGGCTCTTTTCAATTTTACTTCCAGCCAGACCTCTATAGCTCCCACTGTAGGGCGGTCCGGTGGCGCAACGGTTAGCGCCTGTCACCAATACAGTGAAGGTTGACTGTCCTGGGTTCAGATCTCGTCTCGGGCACGTTGTTCTTTCTCAGCATGTGGCATCTGTTTATAGGGTTGTCTGTCTTGCCATGATATAGCCTTAGTTGCTGACGGCGTAAAACACCTATACCCCCACCACCTACTGTCAAGTGCAAAGAGGGTAAAGAGCTGTCATCTGCAGCTCGATCAAAGACCTCCCCTCCCATCTGTAGGTCTGAGTTTTTACCCTCTCCCTCCGCACTAACTACCCCTTCCCCACTTTCTCTTTCCCTCTGTTGAGTGTGTGTGTGTGTGTGTGCGTGCGCGTACACGTGTGTTTGCGTGCATGTCGGCTGAAACTGATCTTGTTTTTCAGGGGCTGTAGTGGCCACCTTCGCAATGGATCTGGCCATACGCAAAGCAAAGAATGTCGGGATTGGATGGGTCAGTGTCAAAGGTCAGTGGATCCCTGTTCTAGTTTTTTTTTAATTATTATTATTATTCATGCAGTTTGCTGATCTAACCTTCGTATACATTCAAGCGCCTATGTACACTTGCAGATTTTTTATGCACAGCGAAGCAGCCGCCGACTTTCATTTCAATTTGATGCACATTGATTAAATTGAAGTGAGGGCTTCTGCTAAGGCTAAATTCTTTGGGGTCCCAGGGACCCCTTCTTCAGATTTCTATGGGGTCCCAGGCTGACTCTAAGGGGTCCCTTTACAATGTGAAAACAAAATCAACAAATCAACGATGATTTTAACCACGCTGTCAACGACATCTTGGAAATAGATTAATGGAACTCTTTCCGGTAAGGGAAAAAAAAAAACTCAGTGCAAGGGAAGTTACTCTCACCTTGTAGCAGACGACAACAAGAGATTGGGCTACAATGTCAGACACTACACTTACCCAATTTTGTACCTGTTTTTCGCCCAAATTTGAAGGGGTCCCCTGGGACCCCATTGACGAAAATTGAAGGGGTCCTCCGAACTTTTAATGCGTACTGTGCGCAATTTTTTGCGTTAGCAGAAGCCTTGTTAATAATGAATATTAAGAATGTTTTCTGATTTTCAGAATTAGTATAGAACACTGTAAGTTTCCTCTTTAATATGATTCAAAGACCGCTTTCCAGTGTGGTGGAGACAGAGCAGTTATAAATGCACCACACACACACACACACACACACACACACACACACACACACACACACATGCACGCATGCACGCACGCACGCACGCACGCACACACACACACACACACATTTAAGCCTTTCTTCCGTGAGAAAATGTATCACCTTTCCATATATGTAAAACTTTGTAAAAAGGTGCGTTGCTATGAGGAAGTTGCTATGTCTCTGCACAGGATCGGGCCACTTCGGCATCGCTGGCTGGTACAGCTTAAGAGCCATGGAACAGGGACTGATAGTGAGTACTCCCTTTAGAACATGTAATAACATGACTTTTAAGACCTACATAACAACGGTACTTATATACAACAGCGTACGAACATTTATCATAACTTAAAAGGACAGGCAGGGAGGATTTTAAATGTTATCTTGCCAGGACTTTTAACTACTCAATGGATCCCACTAGTCCTGTAAGAACCTAAATCACTGTCCTTTTGTCATGCTAAAAGGTCTTTTTTAACCGAGAAAAAGCTGAACAGTCAAACCAAAGTGCCACAGTCTCATTGTAACAAGTATTAACTAAGCATGTTGGTGAAAGTTCAACTGTTCCAAAAGTTTCCTCCAAACCGTTGGCTTCCTGTGACCTTCATACAACATCGCCAGACTTGGTCAAACGGTCTACGACATTTTCTTGGTTAGGAAGGGCTTTTAACCACGAAGGTGGATTCTGAGAAATGCTTCGATTGCTGATTTTGTCAATGTGAAACCAGCACAGAATGGACTTTCACATATGTGGGGTCCGTTCTTATGTGCCACGTGACAGTACATGTACATGTAAGCTCAATCAATGTTCTTACCAGGACATTCCAGTAAAAGAACGTGTGCAGAAACAATGCTGAAGCTTGTGTTTTGCAGGGTATGGCTTTTACTAATGCCTCGGCAAACTTGGTTCCAACACGAGCCACTCAGGTGAGTTTATGGAAGACTGAGCAAGACACTTTCCTTTGTCAAGAGGGTAGGGGCAGAGGACGCACGAGACTTTTGCTCTTCACAAAACTATCCACCCTATATCAGCACGCTCTAACATCTATCCTTCGCTAAAACAAATAAAATAAAATGAATAATGAAAAAATCCGCTGCCATTTCTAAAAAACACAAACTAATGAAATAGGTTCGTGACTATGCAAGAAATGGTGAAAGCAGAAGAGGGAGAGACACTGCGTTTTCTTTAAACAATCCTCCAGGAGATCTGGGACAGTGAAGAAATCCCTACCGAGTGGAGTAAAGGTGTTATAGTCAAGATACCAAAGAAAGGAGACCTCGGTGACTGTAATAACTGGAGAGGCATCACACTGCTATCCGTCACCAGCAAAATTTTTAGCCGTATAATTCTCCAGCACATTACAACAACAGTAGACTCTATACTCCGACGAGAACAAGCTCGCTTCCGGAAAGGACGATCATGCATCGACCATATCTTTGTGCTGCGACAGATCCTGGAACAATCACAGGAGTGGAACAGTCCACTGTATATGGCCTTTATTGACTTTGAGAAGGCATTTGACAGCCTACATCGTGCCTCTCTATGGAAGATTCTACGTCACTATGGCATTCCAAGGAAACTGGTTAACATCATCAAGTCCTTATACGAAAATTTTGAATGCCAGGTCATCCGCAACAACCAGCTGACTGAACCCTTTAGAGTGGACACAGGTGTCAAGCAGGGGTGCATCCTGTCACCAATACTATTCTCACTGGCCATTGATTGGCTCATGCATCGTGTCACTCAGGGAAAACGACAGGGTCTACAGTGGACTCTAACCACAGTCTTGGAAGATCTAGACTACGCCGACGACTTAGGTCCGCTATCCCATAGGCACCAAGACCTTCAAGATAA
Organism: Marisa cornuarietis; assembly: GCA_004794655.1. Classification (NCBI taxonomy): domain Eukaryota; kingdom Metazoa; phylum Mollusca; class Gastropoda; order Architaenioglossa; family Ampullariidae; genus Marisa; species Marisa cornuarietis. The sequence continues at coordinate 476,197 of SMMW01000506.1, read as the reverse complement.
GACCGAAACCCTTAGTAAGACTGCCAGCATGATAGGACTCAGAGTCAACACTCGAAAAACACAAGTCCTAAGGAACAACATGACAAACAATAACCCTATCACAATCAGCGGGAGTCCACTAGTGGACGTAAAAGAATCTGTGTACCTAGGCAGCAAGGTAACAGCAGATGGTGACTGTGAACAGGAGGTCAACACCAGGATCAGCAAAGCCAACCAAGCTTTTGCAATGCTCAAGCTCATCTGGAGATCCACTGGCCTCAGCAGCCATACAAAGATTAGGATCTTCAAGAGCAACGTCCTCAGTGTCCTCCTATATGGGTCAGAGTGCTGGAAGACCACAGTCTCCATCGAGAAAAAGCTAGAAGTGTTTCAAACCAAGTGTCTGCGGCGCATAAAAAAGATCTTCTGGCCCAACACCATCTCAAATGAAGAACTGTGCGAACAGATGGGGGGTGTGCACCTTGGCAGAAGCGATCCAACTGCGGCGCTGGCGATGGTTAGGTCACGTGTGCCGCATGCCTCCAGACTCAATCCCCAGAACAGCCCTACGATGGACACCACAGGGAAAGAGGAACAGAGGGAGGCCCAAAGAGACATGGAGGCGATCCATCGGAAAGGACCTCAAGAACAGAGGCTTATCACTCGAGACAGCCTCCAAAACAGCAGCAGACAGAACCAGATGAGGTCCCTAGCTGTTGCCTCACGTGCCAGACGGCACAATGAGGACTGATGATGATGATGCAAGAAACGTCTGCCGATTAATTTCTCCAACAACTTTCATTAGCCACACTCACAAGCAGAAAAGAGTCCTTCGCCACAAATAGTTGAATTAGAAAAAAAACTGAAAACATTTCCCCCCCAATTATATATACTGCACGGGCTTTCTTTCTTTCTTTCTTTCTTTCTTTCTTTCTTTCTTTCTTTCTTCTTTCTTTCTTTCTTTCTTTCTTCATTTCGTTTTCAGAGTACTCTGGGCGCTAACCCTATTGCAGTTGCTGCCCCGGCTAAGAATGGTGACAGTTTTGTGTTGGACATGTCCACCACTACAGTGGCGCTTGGAAAGGTGAGCGTGTCAACCGTGTCTCACAGTCGTAGAAGCTGATGCAAAAACAAACAAACAACAAAATCAAGGACTTTCCCACCCACAATAGACTTTCAAAGGGCAACACGAGCGTTCAGCGAAAATCGCTGGAAATAGAGCATAAACTATCACAAACACACATTCCGGTGGTCTTTTATGACGAAGAGGCACGAGAAATATTACACTAACTTTTTTTTAATCAGACCTGGTTTTGTTGAAAAAACAGGAAAACATGAGCGAGGCATGCGTGTGAATGAACTCACCAAACTGTACTTGTCAGAGGGCTGAAACGGATTAATCCGATTTCCATTATTTTAAATGGGAAAATTCGTTGGAGTTACGAGCATTTCTAGTTACGAGCGAATTAAATTCGTAACTCGAGGTATCACTGTATTAACACAGTTAATAACGCAACGGCTGGCCGTTGATAAGTTGAAGTCCACAACCACAAACTGCAAAGCGTTCTTCATGTCCTCATCGACATCGAACTCTATTAGTATTATGCACAAGTGTTTCAGTCCGTAACTTCATTTTACATAATAACCAAGTGCAGTTATCAGAAAGTAAATATTAAAATCATACTAAAATCATGCAAAACCACATTAAAGTCATTAAATAAAATCGTATCATCGTGGTAGACGATATAGATATTGTATCAGCTTCACAACAAACTTCGTCAACGAGCATTGAGTCTCAAATATTTTAAACAAAGATTTTGGCATTATTTGCTGAGGGTTGATATTTTTTATGAAGACTGAATATGTAGACATAAGTTCTAAATTCAACAATTTAACAGCACAAGAAGACTGTGACATACTGTGACATACATGTGCCACATCAGAGCGGCTCAGGACCACCAACAAAAACAAAATTTCTTTTCTACGAGGACATAAAATATGCCATACAACCCTGTCATTTGGACATTATTATAGCAGTCTCATAAGTGATAATAAATTGTCTGTCTGGGAATCTTTAGGGTGTTTGTTAAATAATAAATACCATTGTTTCCTCGAAACTGTCAGTTAACGCTCAACAGTACAAATGATTGATATGACTGGTTATTACCAATTAAAAACCAAAAACTTGAGAGCGCATTCTGAAAAGCATCATTTGTCATATGACATTATTATTGACATTATTCCCGTCATCTATACCAGTTGTTACCCTTGAAAGTGTGTAAACAACTTTCTCTATTGTTTAGGTGGAGATAAAACGGACGATGCAACAGCCGTTACCTGTGGGCTGGGCAGTGGATCGTGACGGCAAAGTGGGTTTGTTTAGTTGTTTGTTTGTTCTTATCTGTTGGGAAGAAGTGGTGAGAATGGGTTGCTGGTGAAATTCCAACTATCATCGTAGCGACGCAGACGACAATGAAGACCAACATTTTGCAGATGTCCCTTGACAGCAAGTCTCAGGATGACACGGATGTTTCCTTCAAATCTGTGGGGAGCTAATAATGTCCTGTCGTCAGCATAGCTATTCACTGCTATTAATGCTATTCACAAAAACAAGGACAATAGATTTCAGCACTGGAATACTGAGCCTCCAGTCCCACTTGACTTTAATGCAACAAAATGTTTGTTGAGGAAAGAACAACTCGTGAGAAGCGTAGAACACGTTAGTGCCAATGTATCTTGTTTTATTCTTCTTAAATGGGTAAAACAAAAAAAGAATCACATTTTGCCAGTTTAGAATACAAACTGATGATGTGTTATGATAGGGTGCCTAGACTTTACCTTCAGGATATTCGTGTTCATATGATGTGTGCAAAGCCACAGATGACCTGTCAAGATTTTTTATAACTTTTTTCCTGCAGCCTACAACAGACCCTAACAAGGTGATGAACGGCGGAGGTCTCATGCCACTAGGTGGCGCCGAGGAGACAGGTGAATAGCCTACACTTACTAATTTTCTGTCTAGATTAGCTGTAAACAAATCCGAGTAATGACTGAAATGTTAACTGGCTTGAGAGTTGTTTCTGCGCCATCTATCTCGATCCTCACAATACTCATCATGCAGGATACTCATAAAAATCTGAAGGCAGGAAAAGTATGAATGAAAATTATGAAAATACATCGCTTGATAACGTTTGTCGACTTTTTACGGTGACATTGCTCGATGTATTGACGACGGATTTGTAATTTTTTTGATGATTTACATTGGCAATGCTTGCAGGACAAGTCCAAACAGATACGCTAATTTTAAAGGGAAAAGAATTTCTAATTTAAGCATTTAATTTTTAATATCTACGGTTTTAAGCACATTGTGTAAAATATAAATATAAAGCATACCTGAAAATATTAATAATGGGTGAGTAGTGAGAAGCTTATTTGTCTGTATATGAAAACAACAGTGTGCGGTTCGTCTTGCAGGTGGCTACAAGGGTTATGGACTGTCCATGATGGTAGAGGTTTTCTGTGGCATCCTCAGTGGCGCCACCTACGGACCGTTTGTCCCCAGGTGGTCTGAACACAGCGCCCCGGTCAATCTTGTAAGCCTCTTTTGTGATCTTGTTCAAAAGTTATGTTTCTGGCTTTTGTGGCGAGTCATTTGACTAACTTTTCTGACGACGTCGCATCTTACTTACGGGGGCTGTTGGTCTGTTCAGGGACATTGTTTTGTAGCCCTGGACCCACAAGTCTTCGCGCCAGGGTTTGCTGACCGCTTGAGTGAGCTGTTGAATCATTGCCGCAATCTGCAGCCGGTAAATTCGTGGTTTTCCTCAACATTGGCTTATTTGTGCTCATATTGGACAGGACTTACAAGTGCATTGCAGTCGTTGTATGTTTCAGTGCTAATACGTGTTTAGGATGTGTTGTTACGCACACATTTTGGTAAATTTCACATCAGTTTTGACTGATCTTTGTGGCTTGCTTGAAAATCCTTCATGGATTTGATTTCTGAGTAAATAATTCATGTCGTCTTGTAAAGGATACAACATTGTGCCAATGAAGATTTTTAGTAATATTTTGTGTTAAAGACCAACCTGCATGGTTTTCGAAGTTTTCATATATCGGTAGATACAGGCGATATGAAACTAACCTGTAAATTTTAGCCTCCAAAACCCATCCGTTAATTAATTATCGTACGTACGATCAACAAGCGTGTACTACGTCACACTAGTGCACCATTTACAACACTGACAGCAGTCAACACCAAACAATGTACTACGTCACACTAGTGCACCATTCACAACACTGGCAGCAGTCAACACCAAACAGTGTACTACGTCACACTAGTGCATCATTCACAACACCAAACAGAGAGAGAGAGAATGAGCGACAGTTCGGGTTATTCGGACGCTGAAAGTCTGTATTTCTCGTGGTTTTGAAAAACTGCTATTTTAGCACGAGACAAGCAGACTTTAACGTCCGAATATTCCCAACTGTCGCTCACTCTCTCTCTCTCTCTCTGTTTGGTGTTGACGGCTGTCAGTGTTGTGAATGGTGCACTAGGGTGACGTAGTACACTGTTTGGTATTGACTGCTGCCAGTGTTGTGAATGGTGCACTAGTGTGACGTATACACTGTTTGGTGTTGACGGCTGCCAGTGTTGTGAATGGTGCACTAGTGTGACGTAGTACGCTGTTAACGGCGCTTGTTGATCGTAGGTGCGAATCGCGTACTTTGCTAGCGGATAATTAATTAAATGATGGGTTTTGGAGGCTGCAATTTACAGGTTAGGTTTATATCGTCTATATCTACCGATATTTGCAAAAATCGCAAACCATTCAGGTTGGTCTTTAATATACGAAGACATTAATATACGACACACTCCAAAGTGAGGTTGGTCTTAAAAGTATTTTGCGTAGTACATTTGTATGTGCGTGCGTGTGACAGGCAGAGGGAGAGAGCGAAGTGCTGGTCCCAGGAGACCCAGAGCGACAACACATGAAGAAATGCGACACCCTCGGGGGAATCCCATACACACGAAAACAGATCGAATGGGCGGTAAGCACCACACTCTAGCATCCTGATCCTCCCCCCCCACACACACACACACCATGTATATACCCAAAAGAGGGGAAACTGTGGCCGGCACTTGCAACACAGCTCAAATATTAAGCAGCTTCGAAAGTATTTTTTCTATGGTTTGGGGACAAGAACTGCCTATTATAAGGGTTAAGGAAAATTAGTAGCACTTGATCTTACATTATTGATATCATATATTGAATTATTTATTCATTCATAACTTGTTTTATTTCGCATAATATTCATAATAATAGTACGAACAACAATAATTTATATATTGCGCTAGGTTCAAACTAGAAACTACTCACATACGCACGCAATAGTCACTGTAATCTAACCAAAAAAGGTAATGACTGCAATTGTTACATTTAGCGGAGATGGAAATATTGGTGTCTGAGCAAAAAAAAAAAAAAAGTTTCTTTCTCGTGGTTTTTGTTGCAGGATAATCTAGCCAAAGCGAATTGTGTTCCGCCGCTGGAACGACTGTCTTCGTAAGTGCTGACACTGACTGAGCACATCAGGACGCAAAGTACTGAAAATTGAAAAAGTAATTTCAAACAGTAACTAGTGCAGGCCTTAAGCAGATTCTTCGACAGTTGTTATTGTATATATTGAAGCACCATTCATCTCTGAGTCTGAACAATCTGGTTTCCATTTTCATAACGCGGGTCCAGGTGTAGAGAATTTCTCCAGGTGATGTGAAAACCGTGAAAGTTTGTAACACACACACACACACACACATTACTGTTTCACCTTCAGCAGGAGTATACCTCTCGATAATCTAACCAACAGGTATAGTTTGCATTTATATTAATACTCAGTGTTTTAGTTTCAAATAAACACGTCTGCAAAAAGTAGTAATTTGTATTGGTCTGCTAGTAAATGAGCCATTGCAAGTACATGTATATGTCTATAAATAACCTTTTCTAGATTTCCAGTTTCTCGCTGCTTATGCACAGGTAGCAGGGTTTGGAAAAGCAAATACTGCAAGGGAAGAGATGGGCCCTGGTCATACAAAAGCCAGGCCCCAGAGAAGTGGGGGTCTCTGACTCGCTATGACCCTTAGGTCACGAAAACTACCTTCCTAGGGTCAAAATCTTTGCATCGTAGATGTTAAAGGCCGTGGTTTTCGTCTTTACCTTAAAAGCGTATGCACCGATTGTGGTACGAGAAAAGTCTGGTGGGTATCTGTGAGGATGTTGCAGAGAGAGAGAGAGAGAAAAAAAAAAGGTAGGGGGGTTCAATTTTGTCAAAGATGCAATGATCATTTACTTGTTATACAATCTTTATAAATGTTACCATTCCAGTGACATTTCTTGTCAAATAGTGTATTTTGGTTCCCATCTGCCAGTATTAAATATACATTTCTAGTTGGCTGACAACAGTTTTATAGTAAAACAGTGGTCAGCTCTGGAGAAAAAGAGTTTTCCAAATAGTGCTTGAAAGAAGAAAAGGGGAATTTCTTGCGTACACAGAGAGCCATCAGGTTCCTGGTGTGTGGGTCACAAACAGAATTGGAGCGTGGACTAAGCGTTTTAACCGTGCTCGGCCATTTCATGAGAGACGAGGCAAAGCTGTTATGTCATTGATTTTGGGAGGGAAAAGTCCTTCCACCTAAAGGACAAGGACCGCACAAGTTGATCTCTTTGCACGTTTTCACAAACTGCTTTCTCCCCGTTGAGGAAAGATCCCATGATTTTTCAATGTATGTGCAAATTTTTATCTTTTAAATCTTTCAGCAGCCAGTCTTTGTATATTTCCCCTTCAGCCAGTGCTCATGGGAAGATAACCTGTCCTGACGTTTTGTAGCTGTGGCCTCTGTGATTGTTAACATTTTTGGAATGATCGAGACAATATGACTTGGTGATGTGGCAATCGTCTGCAGTATGCAGATTTATGAAAAGCATGAAAAATCTATGAAATATTTCATCAACCAAGGACGTGGAAAATACATGAGCATGTAAACAGATTTGCATGGACCGCAAAATATGTCTTGAAAAAAAATCTGCATGCAAGGCTGTTGTGCACCTTACCTGATGTGCCCTAAAACGATGTGACCGAATGTTGACCATAGAGGCAATGAAAGCGAAAATCATCATTAGCAACCCAGCTGACACGCCATCCTCATTTGCCAGTCATGTCACAGTCTTCCACACGACCCACTCCCATCTCTTGCCTTCACGAACATACACATCTCGCTATCAAACATTCTGACATCTTAGTCCAGTTTAAATTACTAAGACTTTGTCAATTTGAACACTTTATTTGCATTTCTGGTGCCGCAATTACAATGATAAAAAAAATGAAACAAGCAATTTCTATGAAGCAGTGAACAATTTCTAAACAGTATTTGCATGGACACCGAATGGATTTTTAGTGTCGCAATAACATAAAAAATAAATATAAAACAATGTCAAGATCACAGCTGAAGTACACGGCACAACAATCAAAATCAGCCAAAAGAATCTGGATGGAAGCAACATTTGTTAAAACATAAGGTCAAATCATTTCAGAAAAAGCAAAATTCAGCAGGCCCCAATTTGGTCATCATACCATTCAGAATGGGGATTCCATATATAAGTATTACATTTTACAGTGTTCATTTGATTTTTTTCATAAAATATGTTGGCACTGCAAAATTATTAGCTACGTCTTTGTTCATAATATTATAGTGGAATGTGTCCCTTAAAAATGCAAACTTAAGACAACTACATTCTATGCAGATTCCTATGAAAGTAACTGACTTATAGGTGGCTATCCCTGCTGTTTCTTTTAACAGGCATTGGGTGGGTGGGTGGGTGGGTGTGGCTACGTTCAGTTTCATGATCTATATTCAGACAGCAAAGAAGAGGGACGTTCATATTTTCAGAGAAAAGTGATGAGCGAAATTGAGTGCAAGATAAGAGTGCACAATGCTATTCTCAAACTTGTAAAATATGCAGATGACATGGCTCTTGTGGCCTGCCTCAAAGATGAGCAGTCCCTGTCACAGTACCTGACCTGCGTGGGGGTACTGGAGGACTGCTTTGACCGCAGCTTTCTGAAGCTGAACGTTGAAAAAACGGAGGAGATGGCCTTTGTGAGAGCACACTATGCCAGTACCCATTTCTCCCCATCAATTCAAATCAAAGGACAGCAGGTGCAGAGGGCTGCCAGTTTTATGTACCTTGTACAGTGATAGACGGAAGGATGTCCTTTAATGATCACGCGAACCTGGGATGATGTGCATGAGTGAAAAGCTTGAGTCCGCTACCTCAGCCTTAATTAAGTCGACTAAATCGATGTGCACAAGCAAACTCAAGTCTGCTCAGTACAAAATGTCTTACTCAACTTAAGGGCTGCCCTCCCCCTGGTATAAACCCTTACTTAGCCGAGATGGGCAGTAGATTTCTGATTTCTTCGTTTGAAGAGTGAGAGAAAATGGCAGCGAGAAGACTGTGTTTTAGAATGATGCTCAGAAGACTTTTGAGATGGGAACGTGTATTTCGGGATAGAAACAATTCTTTTGACCTGTACGACGACGTTAAACTTTACGCTCGATTTCTTTTCCGACGAGTGGATATCTTGTACTTGTGTGATTTAATAGAAAATGACATCGACCACCCATTGCCGCGAAAGGGCAGTTTGCCAACGATCATGCAGTTGATTGTGGCATTAAGATTTTATGCCACGGGTTCCTTTTAGATTGTGATCGTCGACAGTTTCGGAATAGACCGATCGACAGTGTCACGGATTATCGCACGCGTGTCACGAGCATCTGGAAATAAAAACGAATTCGTGAAGATCCCCACGTCAGAACAAGAGGCACGAAAATTGATGGCTGACTTCTACAAGTTCGCCAACTTTCCAAATGTTGTGGGGTGTTTGTACTGCACCCATGTAAAAATGTTATCCCCTTCCGAAAACAAATTGGAATTCGTGAATAGAAAGGGTTACCATTCCATCAACTGCCAATTGATCTGTGATGCCAACTTGGTAATCACCAACTGCGTTATAAACTGGCCAGGATCAGTCCATAAGTCCAGAATAGAAAAAAAAACAACCAAAAAACAGCAAACACTGCACCTTGTCAGCTGTGGAGTGCTGGAAATTGTCTACAGGGCTGCGTTGCTTCAGGGTGTCTGCTACGCCTGTGGGACAGGCTAGCAAGGAGTGGGAAGTTTTCTGACAAGAAGATTAGACGAAAGGTATACAGTATCACACCTTCCTGACGCAACTGAAAGACAATCACCCCCTACTGGCGCTGGAAATTCGACCACAGCCCGAAGTATTGTAGCCAGGCTGTTGCAAATGAATGTCGAGCTTGCAGCCCACCTGACTATGAAAGATTATCATGACAAAAAGTGAAAATCCCGACGAGCACGTGGTTAATTCCGTCGAAGTGACCGTTCCACGGTACTCGAGGTACCAATTCAAGTCGCACTTTTGAATGTTCCCTTCCACATAAGTTAATGTAATAAAATGTAAATAATGTGTAACACCCATGACATTTGTCATGTGTATTTATATATCTTTTATTTTGGCTGGTTTAATAATTTTTGTATTTTATCCCATGTGTTGATTTTTACCGAGTTTAGACGAAGGGAAGTAACTCTTCCGTGAAAGGAAGTAACTCTCTCGACTTCATTTTCTTATCCTTTCTGTTAGCGTTACACAGGCGGTCAGGTTCACATCGCTATAACCGGAGTCAAAGCGTGAGGGGTCCCCTCCATTGGACCCAGTGGTCAACGCGCTTTGACGTGTCCTGGGTCGCCACGCGCTCGGTTTTTCGGAGGTTTTTCACTACGCTGACCGCAGTTCGGGGAAAAGCGATCACGGATAGGTGAACATTTGCAAAAAGATAAACTAACACAAAATATTTTTTGAAAAGGACAGACTTACAAGCCAATTTAAAAAACCCAAACATAAATAGGACGAAGTCGTTATTCTAGTATTGGTATCGAACATGCATTTACTGAACATTTACTGCAGACATTAGCCTCCAAAATAAAAATAAAATGTATTTTTCGAAATCTATTAAACGTGAAAGGGACATTGTAAATGTTTAAAAAATATTTAAGTGTTGCACAATACGTTGCAACAGTCCCCTAAACGATTATGGTTTTCAAACAGATTTTCTCGTTTTTTATTTTTCTTATGATATTTCTACAGTATTTAACATGATATTTCCAACACTTTCTCCTATGTTTTGCAATAAACATTTATTTCACAGTTAATGGTTACCATGTCTATTAGTTTATTTCAGGTCTGCGTTGAGACAGCTTTTGCAAAATAATTTGGTATGTATACATAATGAGGATCGATGGGGTTGATATACTTTGGGAAAGGTCAATTTAAGAACAAAAACAAACAAACCAGGAAACAAACTAAGATGAAATGGTAAATCATTAATGAGAGTTTATGTTACCGAAAAGTTAAGTCTTCATCATGATTATTGTTTCTACTATTATATAAGAATGTCAGTGCGATCCACGGGAAAACCCATTCCCACACACAAATAAGAGCTTGATTAGTAAATGAATGTGTTTCCTCAGATGCTGAAATCGAAAATAAGCTTTTACTATCTCATAGTAAATTTTATAGTTATGTGTGGTTATTTTTAAGCGTAAAAAATACTTTATATCTACCCAGAAGGACGAAAGATAACATTAAATTTATGAAATTTACAAAACATTGAGCATTTTAAATGCTTTAGAACAAATTTTTATGAAAAGGGAAATAATTCTGAAATCCACCATCATTTTCTGAAGGGCTAGCACGTGGAGGCAATTTCATTAAGTATTTGTACCTGTAGTTCATTTCGTAATTGTAGAAGCATAATAATTTAAGTACATTAGTCCTAGTTTAAATAAATGAGCCTGTTTAGTAAATGAATGTATTTCCTCAGATGCTGAAATAAATTGAAAATAAGCTTTTACTATCTCACAGTAAATTTTATAGTAATGTGTGATTATTTTTAAACGTAAAAAAATACTTTTTATTTACCCAGAAGGATGAAAGGCTGCTTATAACTCATGAACCATTATTAACTTCTATCACCGAGGATTTGCTCGCACACTGAAGCAATTTTTTTTATAAATGCTAAATGCTTCAGAAATCAAATGTGATAGTAATTTAACAGGTGTAATATATGAATGACAATATTGCATTAGATGCATCCTTTAAATTGTCTATTTAGACAATGGAAGCACCTTTTAAATCCACAAAGAGGACCACTGCCTTTAATGCATTTTGCAGTAAGAAGCTTAAGGGTAAGTGTCATTCTTGACTCTTTTATAGCAATCTATAAAGCTGTTTGCAATGTGCAGTTGCCTGTTGTTATACAACAACTATCTAAATGAGTGAAATTGCAATGCTGCTGGGTTTTTATTATGGGACGTAAAATATGAAAACGTATTATATGTAGATTGCAAATCACAACAGAGTAGCATAACATAAAGGATAACAAAAGTCATGCAACAATTTTTTCCTGTCTCACACACAATGATAAGCAGAACAAAAGAAAAACTGGTGGGTTGTTAAAGTATGGAAGCATCTTACTACAGACGTGTTGTACTATATTATTTTTGTATCTATATTGTTTCTATAAATGCTTCAACCACTCTGAGAGAGGCTTCTATAAAACCATAAGCTTAATATTTGATGTTTGATGGGCTAGTTTAACGATCATGTGACTAGCATAAAAACTTAGAAGACCATGTGGTTGCCGCTACCGCCATTTTTCACCTGTCGGCATGGAGCGGTCGACTCAGATGTCTCAAATGCGAAGAAGGCCATCTATTTTAATTTTTGTATCTATATTGTTTCTATAAATGCTCCAACCACTCTGAGAGGCTTTCTTTCACCTTTCTTTCATCCTAGCCAAGCAAAAATGGCCCCACTGCCTTGGGGGAATCTTGGGAAAGATAAAGGCTAAGGTAGTAAACCCCTACAGAAAATCCTGATACTAACACGGCATCAGCAGGCGAAAACTCTCCACGACGAGAGTGCCGGCCAGGGCCCAGCGCCTACGTTTTCATGACCAGGCCGACTATCGGCTGTGGTTCACTTGGAGAAGGGATTAGCGCTACCAAGTGTATAAGCTCAATGTAAGAAACATGGATATACGCTGCAAAAGAAATAACATGCCGGATCGGTCGCGGGCCGGACTAACAACGACCGCGCACCCTATCTGGAGGCTCCAGCGTGGGGTCAGCGAAAAGTGTGCTACTGGAGCCAAGACTGAAACCAAAACAGAAATCAAGCTAAGAGAAGGAACATCCATTGGCACGTGGAACGTACGCACATTATACCAGTGCAGAAAAGTGCACCAACTCACTCACGAGCTAAAACGATATCAGTGGGACATTGTGGGACTGGCGGAGGTCAGATGGACAGGATTTGGGGAAACGACGGACGACGGCCACAGATTGTGGTACAGTGGGGAGGACACCAGGCATGAGTACGGGGTGGGCTTCCTCATGCACAGAAAGGTGGCCGCGGCCATCATCAGCTGTACACCCGTATCCAGCCGGCTGATCTCCATTCGTGTCTCAGCTAAGCCCCATAATGTCACCATTGTCCAAGTATACACTCCAACTTACACACATGGAGACCACGAAGTGGAAGAATTCTACCAACAACTGGACAAGGTTGTCAAGGCAGTTCCAAAAAAGGACATCCTGGTTGTGCTCAAAGACTGGAACGCCAAGGTTGGCCCAGACGCCTACCAGCAATGGGCAGGAACGGTGGTGAAATTTGGCCTTGGTGAAACCAACGACAGGGGCATTAGACTCCTAGAGTTTGCGCAGAGACAGAGACTCACCTTGGCCAACACCTTATATCCCCACAAAAAATCAAGGATGGCCACGTGGCACTCACCATTGTCGGAATGTAAATAAGCTTGTAAATAAGAGAATATAAAAATTCAGTGTTGCTTTTATGCTTTGGGTTGCTTTTCATTGGTAGTTGAGGAGAGAAATAGAACATTAATCTGTTTAAGCCTCATTTTTAGAATAAACATAAATGATGAATAATGATGCAAAGCTGTAAATTTGAGAAAGACTGGGTAAATTATAGCATTAATATGTTAATGTCAGTCTCTGTTCATTAAAAGTTCAAAGCTAATTGGTAACATTGAGTTTTACATAGGGGGTGACTTATGTTGGCTTGTTTCCTTTCAGAAATGTAACCGTTTGTGACACCTCATGCTAATATGCATCTTGTATAGTGTACGTCTTTCCAGAAAACCCACATGCAGGTTTCCAGTCCGTAGAATGGGGACGGGAATGGAAGAGCCTGTCGCAAGAGCAGAAAAAAGAATATGAATCAATGGCTTTCACATTAAGGAACAAAAGCCTTGATGTGAAAGCCATTGTAAAAAATATTCAAACCATGGTAAGTTACCAGATATCTTGAGGGAAAAGGGTTAGATAATGTCAATAACAATCAAACTTCATCCACCTTATTTATCTGCCTAGCACTCTGCTATGTCTATGCTTCAGCATGTAGATACTTATTTTATGTTTCATTATTTTATGACTATGAATAGATCTATATCAATAATATGACTAATAGTTGTTTCATAGTAGTTTAATGCAAACTGGATGTCTGTTAATAACATTTAGAAGATGCAACTATGTTTTAGTTTGAATGTTGTGTGTATGAATGCTTGTAAAGGTTGTGGTGTAATTTTATTCCTTATTGAGCATTGTTTTAAGCATGGACAGCTGGAGAAAAAATTGACTGTTAACTTCAATTGCCCTTGATATTTTAGAACTGAAATAATTTTTATGTTGGTATTCTTATAATGGTGCTTGATGTGTTGCAGTTTAATAAGCTTCAAGAAAATGAGGAGAAAGCCAAGGCAGCCGGAATAGAAGCAATGTGCACTATTGTGTATAAAAACTACATTGCACTGGCTTTGGCTGCCTTGGGGACCTCCTTAAAAATAAGATTCTGTATGACAGGTTGATGGCATTTGTAAACACCGGTCCTTCAGAATGTAATGATTTACATTGGTGGTTTCTGTCCTTTGCATTATCTCATATTATGTCATATGTTATGGAAATGTGCCAGATGTTGAATCTTTAGATTGTTCAGTCCTTCAATATGAGACTCAGACAATGGTGCACAAAAGCAATACTTGGAAGACCATTTGTTGTGTTAGCTTGGAATTATTTTATATGCTTGGTCTGATTTGTTTTCGGGTTATAAAACTTGATCCTTTATTCTTCTTTTATTATTCACAAACTATGAAGTCTTTCAAGTTCTATGTGGGAACACATTTATATATATTGTATATATATATAAATAGTTCTATAATAACATTTGTCTTGCAGGGAAGGAGACCATTAAAGAATTGAGGGAGAAGGTGGTTGTGAAAATGTCAAAAATTGCAAGTATGTGTAATTCATTATTATCCAGAGATGCACACTGTTACAAATGCATATTTTGTTTATTTAGATACTTCCTGTTTGATGTTAAGTCATGACTTGGAAGTAGTTTTGAGTATTTCTGTTTCTTTCCCCCTGTGGACTGCTACAGCAGTTCTTTTCTCTGCTCACACAAACTAAAAATTCAGCTTAAAGGTAGCATGATTATGTGGCATATATGTGGCAACATTTTAGCTGTAAAGAAAAAAAAGTAAATTGTGTGAATGTTATGATGAGGGTCAGTGGGACATAGTACATGAAAGTTTATAGGAAGTTTTAATAGTATTTCATTGGCATGGCTCTTATATTTGTAGAATCACAACAGGTCTGAGCCATTTTCCCTACGTGAGGGTGAAAAATGGGGAATTTTGTGTGACAGGAGTCCCCCCTTGCCTCCTCCCTCTCCAGCCACCATCACGACTGGCAACTAAGCAATTGCAAGAATTGCTTAGGACTAAAGTGTCAGTCATCAGGTACTGAACAGCTTAATTTGGTGTAATCTATAAATTTCTTCGTCATTGAAATGTAATGATTTACATTTACAATGTATGCTTTTCTGAGACATTCGGTCATACCTGTCTGTAACAGTAACCTTTGAGACTATAAAAAGCATGTAGTGACCAGGCAGACTTGTACACAAGTACTCAGAAATTTTCAAAACACTGACATTTCTTTATACACTTTGTGACTGGCATAAAAATGACGATACTGTACTGCAGCAAGTGTTTTAAAAGATTAACTGTGTGGGTATGGAAATATATATATATATAGCATGTGACCAATAATCCACACCTAAGAAACTAAAAAGTGTTCAATGAAATTAAATGAAATTCTAGAAGTGAATGCAGAGATATGATTGGATAATGATTATGTGTCCCTTTGCTCCTTAACTTTCTCAGAACTACTTGCTACTGTAGTCTATTGGTTTTGCCTCTTGGCCCATTTCTGTCAAAATATTTGTGGTAATACATTGTTTAAGAATAATGGTATTACAGCTAGTGCAGTGGTGCCCAATCTTTTGTGACCAGAGGGCTGCATTCGATATGATATAAAATCTGGAGGGCCAGAACATGGTGGTTTCGCCAGAATCATGCCGATGTTAACAGTAAAATTATGCACGGATATACCCAAGCAACCTTGTGTCCGGTTAAAATGAGCGGGCTGTAGGTTGGGCATCACTGAGCTAGTTGTTGCGGTCTGTGTGCTTTGAGAAGTGAGAGGAGAGAGAAGCAGGCCAGCTGCCGAGTGAACGAATAAAATCTGCTATGCGCAGCCAATTCCATTTCGGGTGTTCTTGTGGAGCAGCTAACCCACGACCCACCCCATACATAGCCATCAAAGTGGTATTGGTTACATTTCTGGCGCCCAATGTGGGACTAGTTGTGAAAAGAACATTCATACTCGGAGAACAACACCATGGCTGACTGCAACCCAACCACCACCGGAGCAGCCGACAAAGACAGCATCGTAAAAGACCTCCGGCACCAATTGGAAGAGCTCCGGTATGAGTTGGGTAGAGACCATTTCTAGTCTGTCCAGACACAGACTATTCGGCGAGAGTGCCAGTGATGGGGCACTAACATTATGAGGGCCTTTGCCAGGCAGTGTGAACCCATGGCGGGGCGAAATTTTACAGCAACCTCTCCAACGCGTACACAGAGGCGACAAGTATACCAACTGGACGGTTATGCCCAGTGCGCCTCTTAACACCTGACGTAACACTGCCACCCCGCTTGGCGACGGATGTTCGAGGGATTGTACGACAGGGCGTAAACATCAACAAAGATGTGGTGTTGATTCAAGAGCCAACCCTGGAGGCCTTACCACAGGGCGTGTGTGTTTTGAGTGGTAAAGTGTCAACAAACACACTCCCACAGAGTAGAGTGACCCTCTTAAACACGACGGATTCACCCGTTACTGTGAAACGGAAAAGTGTATTAGCAGATTTGTTCACCATCCAAAGTGAGTACCAGTGTTTTACAAGATTTGAACTGCGACACACGAGAGGCTAGCAGGACACAGTGTAATTCACATATTGGTACCACACAAAAGAATATGTTGCAAAAGACAATGAGTAGTGAAACAAGAAAAACATTAAAAAATATTTGTTGTTGATAGGTAGAATGAAGAAAAGAACTTAGAAGCACATATGCCAAAATTAAAATTTTAAATGCACTTTTCATCTGTTTGAGAATTTAAAAAAGTTGCTCATAAAAAATAGTTACTTCAGCAATATCAAGATATGAAAACAAGAACATTAAATGTTCCTTTTTCACTACATAATTATTTAAAAATTTTCAGATGGCTCAGTAATATTTCTTCGAAGCCTGGGATAGCAAAGCAGGTTGTAAACATGTTAGAAGAAAAGGCCCAAAAGGAACCTACAATTTACTCCTACTGCAGTATTTTAATTAATGGTATGGCCATTAGAAAACACTTGGACTGGGATCCCAAAAACCAAGAGATGGTTGGGTTTGTGAATCTTGGAGCTGGATCCTTAGACAGCGAGTCACCTGTTGCAGAGGCTACAGAAGCCATTGTAGTAATGGCAGTAGGTTTAACCGGGCATTGGAAGGTGCCATTGGCTTATTTTTTAGTCAATGGTATATCTGCTGAAGTACAAGCACAGTTGTTGCGATCATGTATTTCTTCACTGTATGATGTCAGAGTAAATGTTGTGGCATTAGTGATTGATGGCCATCCAGTAAATCAAAAAATGGCAAGCATTTAGGGATGTTCTTTGCATCCTGAAAATATTCTGAGCAGTTTTCCTCACCCTTCTGATGGTGTATTGCCTGTTCATGTGTTTTTTGATGCATGTCATCTTTTAAAAAACATTAGATGTGCATTGCATGCATTAAGAGAAGTGCACACTAGTGTTGGCACTGCACGCTGGATACATTTAGTACGTCTGCAAGAGCTCCAGGAAAGTGAGGGTCTTCATGCAGCAAATAAACTCTCTAGCAGGCACATCAGATTTCAGCAAAATAAGATGAACGTAGGTTAGCTGCACAAACATTTAGTTCATCTAGTGAGCTTATTGTGCTTCATCATCATTACTGTATTTGTTTTTCCTTTTTTCAGGATTAGCCAGAACCTGCTGACAGCTCTCAGCAAACACTACCAGGCTGAGGGGCTGGCACCAAGACTGCAGAAGAGAGGTGGCAGGAAGAACAATACAAGGAGTCTGAACATAAATGATGTACAGGCTTTGGTTGACTTCATCTGCAACTATGCAGAAGACAATGCCATCAGTCTTCCTTGTAGAGTACCTGGTTTCAAAAGAGAGGACATCCATTTACTACCCTCAGCCATCCCTAAAAGTGGCATTTACCAGATCTACAAGGGTCTTGCTGAGCACTCGCAGTTTCGGGTTGTGGCTCCAACATTTTACCAACTTTGGCAAGATCTGTGCCCTTTCATTGTAGTTTCCAAGCCAATGGCTGACCTCTGTTGGAGATGTCAGCTAAACAACACAAAAATTTACAGAGGAGCCAACATGATCTGCCATGAAAAGCAGAAGCTTCTGCCTGAACAGCAGGATCATCTCAACCATGTGGAAGCAGAGATATGGTCAACAGGTGCAAGACAGTTGCACAACATCATCTTCAGCATCTACAAGCCAGTCAACCCAACAGTGGGGATTTCAGGATGCACTATTCGTTTGATTTTGCCCAGCAAGTACTACACTACCCCAGCATGTCTGCCCAACCAGGACCTATATACTTCTTAACACCAAGAAAATGTGGAATCTTTGGTGTTTGCTGTGAGGCCATCCCACAGCAAATTAATTGACTGATGAAGCTGTCAGCTCTTCTAAAGGCAGCAATGCTGTTATAAGTTACCTGCACTACTTCTTCAGACACCATGGGTTAGGGGAAATGAAGGTTGATTTGCACTGTGACAATTGTGCTGACGAGAATAAGAACAAGTACCTTCTATGGTACTTATGCTGGTGAGTAATGAAGGGGCTGCACACAGAAGTCACTGTAAACTTCATGCCTCCTGGGCACACAAAATTCTCTCCAGACTGGTGCTTTGGTCTGTTGAAGATATGCTTCAGGAGGCAGGATGATGTGCACCTTATTGTCATGGGTGTAGCCGTAGTGAGTGTTCACCAAAGGGAGGTTAAGGGCCATACTGCAGTACCTATCAAAGAGCCTCTTTCAAAGATCCTTTTAGACGTACTGCAGTTCACCAACCAATCAGAGTGCGCCCTGCACAGACATTGCGAATTATTTTTGCATAGCCGTTTTCATATTTTATTGTGATTTTGTGGAGTCATATTCATATTTTATTGTGATTTTTTTAAGGTAGAAACGTTGTAAACAAAAATTTATCAATATTTATATTTAGAAGTTATATTTTCGGTTTCAGGTATTCATTTAGCCATTCACGTTATGAATAAATCGAGGTTGCAGAGACATTGTTAATTTTGTTTTGCATAGTCGTATTCATACTTTATTGTGGTTTTGTGAAGGTAGAAATGTTGTAAACAAAAATTTATCGATACTTATACATTGAACTCATACTTCCGGATTCCAGTATTCATTAAGCCGTTCATGTTTTCGATATCAGGATTATATATTTCTCTTTCCTTGTTACTTTAAAGGTAAGAAACATCGATTCATAATGTCATATCTTGTCATAGATAGTGGGTAAATTATCATTGCAATGTTGCTCTCTCTCTCTGTAGTAGCTGAAAATTTATATTTATTTTTGGTAATTATGTGTAGGTACTATGTCATATAGCAAAATAAGCCTTCGTCCTAAGACGATAGTGAAAAGGAGGATCAACCCCTTGACAGGGCGATGGGTGATCATTAGAGAGAATAAACGTCAGAAACGAGACACAGTTGCTGCTCCCTCTCAGCAACTGATCTAGACGCAACAGGTACCAGACACAGTTTTTGCTGCTCGCTCCCACCAACCGATCCCGACAACCTCATGCATCGATGCATCTGATTTTATGGCCGTAGGTATGTATGAAGGATTTTCCATTGATGAACTGCATTTATTAAACCAGTGACATTTATTTTTCGGTTCTTTTGTGTCTTGAGGTCCGCCTAGTATATATGTTTGTAATGATGGTTGATCAAAACAATGCATACACAACAATGTTAAAAATAATATATTTTCTTCTCAAAATATCAGATCCAGAAAATGGAACAAGCTGTTATTGGAAGAAGAAAGTAAAGCGTTTTGAAAAATGGGAAAAGATACGCCATGAACTGTTGGTTGTGCATGTTGCCTGGCAGACATCGCCCGGACTGTGGAAATGAGTACACCGTCTACTCGAGTGAACATCCCCCAGCATGTTGGCCATGAAGACGGAAGTGTTGTGGTGCCTACCTACAACTGGCACGCTTTCCTGCCTCCAGCCTTCAGGGAGCTGAATGGAATCAAACCCATTGGGCACTTCACATTTAGTGCTGCACAGCCAGGGTTTGTCTTGCACAGGACCACATCTAAAGATCTAGAGCAGCAGTTTTAGATGACAACTCAGACCAAGGTAGACATGCTGGATTCAATGCCTTCTGATATTCCACCTCCTGGGCTGTCAGACCAACGAAAAAGATACTTGTTCCAGAACATCAGACAGTATGTCCGAAATAATGTCAAAGACCTAGTTTGCCCTAATCCATAAAGTCTGTGGAACATTGTGTGCTCTTGGTGAAAAAAGGGGAAAGGGTTTATTTAATTGCTTAGTGAACAAAGTGAATTCTATGAACGAAGTGAATTGCATTTACAAACAATATATGGCATGAAAGTTGTGGTTCTAGATCAGAACTTATTTTTGTGTTGCCCTCTAGTTCTCAAAGTCTAAAGGTATGTCAAAGCATGCAGTTTCTCCACTTTTCTTACTTTTCTACTCATTGTTGACATACAAGTAGATAATTTTTTAGTTACTTGTTTTTAAATCTGTTTGTGCACGTTGATTAGAATGCAGTAACATTTTTCTTCCATTAACGTTTTTTAGGGCACTAAAAACAGGCAAATATTCATTACTTTGTGCTTTTTGTTGTGTGAAATCATGTAGCTTGCTGTATTTTACTATAATGCAAAATTCAGTACAATATGAACAATTAGAAGTACCCATTGCTAAGGAAAAACCTAGTGAAATTGCCGAAATATCTTTAAACCCGTTTTTCTCAAAATGGCCGCCACCGTACTTTCACACTTCAAACGCTTATAACTCACTCAATTTTAGGATTAGAAGAACAACTTTTCTATCAAAAGAAAGTTCAGAACCTGTACTTTTTAAAAATATGCAATTTGGCAAATCTCAAAATCGCGACTCATTTCGTCGTAGAGGGTCACAATTAACAAAGACAGTATTATTCAGACACCAGCAAGGGATTTTATTTATTAAATGCCTCTAAAGTCATATTTCATTTCATAATGCCTCAAGCCTCTTGAAAAGCTATGTCAGGTTTTTCGCTGCAATTTCTGCCACTCAAAAATAAAACTATTATTATTTGAATTTGTTTCAACATTGTTTATACAATCAAATGTATGAGCAATTTTATCATATCATGCTTTATTGTGATTAGTCTTAGAGCTGTAACGTGCTCGGGCATAATATAGACTACATACTTTCATTATTATATTTTATAACAGTTTAAAACAGAATTAAAATGCATTATCAGTTATACAATGATATAAAAGTCTTAAAGTAACAGAGTAATGAGTTTTTTAAAATTCTTTTTCATTGATGTAAAGCAATTTCCAAATAACACTTTCTTAATAAATACATGTGTTTTTCTTTACTGTAACTGACAGCTAAAGAAAACAGTGTTGTGGATTGTATAACTACAGTACATGTGAAACTTGTGTAAATAATATATTTATGTATAGGTATGTAAGTGTTAAGTATAATGTGCGCACAGCATCAATTCTCTCTCTCTATATCTCTATATATATATATATACTAAATGCATTACCATGTTCGTGTTGCAGCAGACTACATACTTTCATTATTGTATTTTGTAACAGTTTAAAACAGAATTAAAATTAATTATTAGTTATACAGTGTTATAAAAATCTTAAAGTAACAAAGTAATGAGTTTTTAAAAATTCTTTTTCATTGGTGTTAAGCAATTTCTTAATAACACTTTCTTAATAAATACATGTGTTTTTGTTTAATGTAACTGACAGCTAAAGAAAACATTGTTGTGGATTGTGTAATATATTTATGTATAGGTATGTAAGTGCTAAATATAATGGGAACACAGCATCAATTAAGTCTCTATATATGCTGAATGCATGTTGTTCTTTTTAACACAACAAAGCTACATGTAAAACCTACGCTTGGAAAAAGTTCGCATATAGGATCATGACCGTGTTCGTGTTGCAGCAGACGATCTATACAGTGTTTGAAGACTACGACATAATATCTTTAAATTCTTTAAAGTAAAAAAGCATAATAAAAAAAAACTTTCGAAGACACGGTACGTCTTCACTTTAACGGACAGACTACATTTAAAGTATATGTGAGACTTAAACGGCACATAGAAATAAAGAAAACCCGACCGTGGCTTCCGTGCTTACATGACTAAGACATAAGGAAGGCAGCGCTTTTTGCCTGTACCGGAAGCCAGCAGCGATTTGCCACGGCGGCTATACACCTTAGCCCTGAATGCGCGGTCTGAGTAAGTCTGTGGCGTTAACATCTTCCTCTCAAAAACGGAAAAACAGCAAGATAATGAAGATCGTGAACCCACATCATCATGCCCTGTTCCATCTAGTACCTGTGATTTTTTTCACATTGTAAAGGGACCCCTCAAAGAATTTAGCCTTGGCAGAAGCCCTGGATAAACCATATTGGTTTCCAATGCATGATGCCATTTTTTAATAAGAATGTAAAGCACATTCTAAATACAAGAGTGGTGTATCAAAAACCTACCGGAGTAACTGAAAGTAGTTCAGTTGTACATTTTGCATTTCAGACAACGTGAAGGAGATAATCCGTAATGTTGATGGAAAGTTGAGGCTGCAAAGTTTTGCACTCTTTTGAGAACAGTATTAATAATACCAGCAGTTTGGAGCAAAAGCTGTGTGTATGCAATTTTTTATATATATTTATAGTGCATTTTTCTCTAGAAAATGATATGGGGTGTGAATGGCACTGATACTACATTCAGTTATGTTTAGTTCAATGTTTATTAAATTCACTTTCCATATATTATTATTGCAGATGCAGTTAACTGTTCTGAATTTATTTCAAACGGGATCACATTGTATATCTCCTTTTTCAGGATTTACAATTTCTTAATCAGTGTTTGGTGAAGGGCAGGTTCAGAACTGCTGCAAAAGTAAAGGCATATTCTAATTATCACAGAGAATTTGTAATTCACTGTAAAGGTATTGAAAGGCATATTCCATCCCCTGCATCAACATGGGTCTGCCTAAAGGTATTTGAAACGATGGTAAAAAAAATACTACAACTTGCCTAATAATCTGTCTGCAACCGATGTAAGCGAGGTGACTGACGAGGAAATAGACATTGTAGAATACATTGGAGGCTATGTACTACATAGTATTAAGAAACGAGCGATTAGATTATCTCATAATGAGAAAGATGATATCATGTTTAAAAGAACTCACACTTGAATCTGACACCACCACAAGAGCTTCTGGACCTGCTGTGAAATCAATGACTCACATTCTGGATAGAGGGGGACTTACAAAATTAAAACCCTCTGTGGTTAAAATTTTTCTTAACCTTGAGTCTATATTTAGACAATGCTTTGATGGACAGGTGCAGACTTTGTCCTTTGATCTCTATAGTCCATGATGGAGACGAGCAGCCCGAAAGATTCGACGAACCCTTCGAGTTTCTTCAATAAAGTGGGCGCAACCGTTTCGACTTCACGGTCAAAAGTTTTGCTTCCTTTTTTCTGTGAATTAAAATGTAACAAAAATCCTGGTGATGATGAAGGTCATTATGCATTTACAGTGTATCGTGAATCGGATGTGCATATGAGCACAGAGTAGAAGTTAAAGCTAAGGACCGTATCAAGAAGCTTTGCGAATGATTTATGACCTGAGTTTTAAGATTTTCGAGGGATTTACTAATTATACAGAGTGTCAAATATAAATTATCATTCATAAATGTGAATTTCATTTCCAGGTAACTCATTCTATGCGCATTTCGCTAAAACCTCTGGAAGCATGGATCATAGTTGCACATGATGGTGCCATACAATCTGCCCACTGCACATGCATGGCAGGACTTGCTGAGGCATGCAGCCATGTACGCGCAATTCTGTTTTGCCTTGAAGCCTTCACTCGCTTTAAGAAGGATGCAACCCCCACTGACCTTCCTGCTTACTGGTTATTTCCATCAAAAAAGCTTGACACAGAATTTAAAAAAATTAAAGGAATGGACTTTATATCTCCGGAAGCAAAAAAGAAACGGGGAAGCTGCTTACGACAGCCATTTCATAAAGATGCTGTTGTAAACTCTCCTACAAAGCAGAAGGAGGATGGGCTTATTACTTACTTAAATTAGCTGCACCCAAGATCTTCAGCTTTAGCCATGGCTTCAAATTATGCAGCTAATTTTAAATCTAGAGCCCTAACAGTAGGTTTTCCCCCAGACCTTACAGTGTTGTTTGATGACTCATTAATGAGGATGAGGAATTTATTCATAATCACTGTAATAATATTGATGTAGCCTTCTCCTCAGAGCAAGCTAAGCTGCTAGAGGAAAAAACTTGTGCGCAATATAAATCATCCTTATGGTTTAAAATGAGGGCTGGAAGAATAACAGCCTCAAACATGCACAGTGTTTGTCGCACATCTGCAGACAAGCCAGCCTTGTCACTAATTAAAAAAATTTGTACCCCAGTTACTTTTTACGCAGAGGCCAAAGAATGGGGCAAGAAAAATGAAAACAGAGCCAAGCTTTTATATAAAGCTGTCCAGAAAAAATGTCATGAAGGGTTTGAAATGTGTGACACAGGGCTAGTTCTAAATTCCAATTATCCAGTCTTTGGTGCCAGCCCTGATGGTATAGTAAGCTGTGAGTGCTGTGGCAAGGGCTGTGGAAATTAAATGTCCCCCTCACCTTGAAAGATGCAGATAAAAGGGCTGAAGACCTTGGATGGCTAATATCCACCAATACTGGAAGATTTAAGTTAAACACTACTCACTACTCATTATTTTACCCAGGTCCAGAGTCAGATGTTCCTTACTGGAACTTCTTATTGTGATTTTGTCATGTGGTCGCCACACTCACTAATTATTACTGAGAGAGTGTATGCTGACCCAGCGTTCTGGAACGATACAGCACAGAAGGCTGCTCATTTCCCCAAGCATTGCATCATGCCAGAGCTTATTGCCCACTTATACACAAGAAGAGCAGCAGCACTTCCATCAGGTCAAGAACAGGAGAATACCAGGAACACCTTCTGTGTCTGTAATGGGCCAGATGATGGAAGTCGCATGATTCTGTGCCAGAGTGGACACTGTCCTTATCAGTGGTTTCACACTGTATGCATTAAAATGAAAAGGATACCAGCTGGGAGATGGATTTGTAAGTCATGTAAATCAGCTTCTAAAAAGTGATTTAAATTTGCATGTTAGAAATTTTTTTTCTTACATGGAATGGTTTTGGTATAAGAGAAGCTTTGTCAGTTTAAATTCTCTGTGGCTTTACCAAGTGAGGATATGCTGTAAGGTTTAGTGTGCACATGAGTTTTATTTTGCAATGTTACAGTTAAAGAAAGACTATAAATCTGCATTTCAGTCCGTGTACTTCTTGCATAATTAAAACCTGAATTCTTAGAAAATCAAGTCTGCTAAATGTGCAGAAAATATTTTTCTGATAAGAAATCAGTTGTGTTCTGTTATTTTTAATGGATGTCGTGTATTGTAATACATTGGGGTTTGCACATGTTCTTTCACAATTGCATACACATAAAGGTAAAAATGACAAAATCATCATAGCCATAACTTTAATTTGCATTTACTTCTTTGGAAAATTAAAATCATGATTATTATGGCCATCTATTGAGTTTGCACATGTACTTTTACATGATTGGGGAAAAAAGTGTTAAATGTTGCTAAAAACGCACAGGATCACTTGGTTAACATTATGTTGGCACTTTATCAATATCAGTTTGGATTTATTGGAATGTTAAGGTTTGGGCAGCCAGTTCTTAAGAGTATTTAAGCAGAGACTTATAGACTGTTTTGAGCAAAACATTATTCCTGATTTTCACATGCAAATGTGTTGCAGTCAGTCTGCAACAAGGCTGTGGACATTCATGATTTAGTGCTGGAAAATGACTTTGATGCATTTTTCTTGTCAGAGACATGGTTAAAAGAGATAGGCGATGAACCTGTAATCAAAGACCTTACACCACAGGGCTATACGTTTGCACATAATCCCAGGAGTGGTAGGAGTGGAGGTGGAGTTGGTGTCTTATTTAAAGTACATCTGAAGTTTACAGTGCTGAAGAGACAAACACAGTACAGGTCCTTTGAGTATATAACAGCCAAGTGCATTGCTCGGGAGTAGCTAGGCCCATGTTAGTCCAGACTAAACCCCCTAGTACCAGACTAACTAGTCCCTTCATTTACGCCGGCTGCACTGATCAGGACCTGTATGCAAGAAATTCCGTTAGCCAATCGCTGCGATAGAGCCTTTCGGTCCGAAAGCTATCGCAGCGATAGTCTCCCCACTAACGTGGTATGCAGAGACACGCCGATAGAGCTCCACTAGCTTTAGGTGCGGTAAGGCAGTTTTATGAATAGCTTCCGGGGGAGGCCCGATTTTCATGCGTTCTTGTGCATGTATTTGTTTTGAAAGAAGCATGTTTCCTTTTCTTCCTCGACATTGTAGTTCCAGAGAAATGGAAACAAAACGTATACGAAAATCAAATATCAGTAAAATGGAAATTAAAATTTTGTTACACGAGATATCCATGGAAAGTGAAATTCTTTCCAGCTCTTTTTCAAATAAAGTGACGCTGCAGAAAAATAAAGAAATTTGGAAAAACATTGCAGCCAAGGTGTCAGCATGTGGGACGGCCGTTTGGACGGTAGCAGAAATCAAAGACAAATGGGGTCTCCTGAAGCGAACAATGCTTCAAAAAAAAAAAAAAAAAAAAGGGACGCATATAAAACAGGTGGTGGCAAGGCAACATCACCACCTGAATACGAAGAGACTGTTGTTTCGATCCTTGGGAACAACACTAGTCTGATCAATGGTATTGCAGCTAAGTGACACTAATTAGCTGGCTATAAAAGTAAATGACAGAATAATTGTCGTTATGTTTATAGGTTATTTATAGACTGGGTACTTATTTATATTTTTTATGAATTTATAAAATTATAATAAAATGTGATTATGTTTGCAAATCAACTGGATGTAGGGAGGGGAGCAGTGAAAAATATGCTATGCTTTGGATGTTTAAATCATACTTATATTTGTTAATCATTCACACTAAGCTAGCGACTAGCGACGTCTGAACTTGTAGCTACGGACCAGTGGGTTTACAAAAACCTTCACTGGATTCGACCACAAAACAAATTTTTTACACGGGAAATCACTCTAATCTCGAAAATGGCGGACGCAAAACATGCGAGGTTGCCAAATTGGTCAAAATCCGAAATGTTCCTTAATAGAGGCAGTCGCTACAAATCAGGCATTGCTGCTGTCAAAATTTCGCACAACAACAAAAAGAAGCAGGAGGCGTGGAAAGAAGTGGCGAGGACGGTGTACGCTCAATCGTCTTCAGGCCAACCAATGGACGAGGTAACTAAACTGTTAAAATTAATTTGTTTACCTGAAAATAAACACGAAAGTAAGATAAAATAGTTATTTAGTTAGGTGGAACAAATTTAGGAAATAAAGTATCGCTTTGTCTGACACTGATCATCGTTGGTTGCAATTTATTCTCAGGTAAAGAAGAAATGGAAAGACCTTGTGTCACAAGCCAAAAAAGATGCACATAGTGAAAAATATCCCCGAACAGGAGGAGGTCCACAACCTCAGACTGCGGAATGGACTGAGGCAATCTTGCACGGCGATGACGGTGGTCATCTGATTGTCCCTCCTAAGGTGTAAGCTTCTTTGGTTACGGTTGTCAGATTTCCCTCACTTCCCAGTGACATCAACTTTCCTCCCTACCTTCCCATGAGAGAGAGAAAATCACCAAGAGTTCGGATTATTCCGACGTTAAAGTCAGCATTTCTCGTGCTTAAGTGGCAGTTTTTCAGAACCACGAGAAATTCAGACTTTCAACGTCTGAATAACCTAAACTGTTGCTCATTCTCTCCCTCTCTCTGTTAGGTGTTGAGGGCTGGCCATGTTGTGAACACTGCACTAGCGTGACAAAGTACACTATCAACGGCACTTGTTCATCGCAGGTGCAAATTGTAGCGGATAATAAATTCGCGGATGGGGTTTGAAGGCTAAAATTTACAGGTCAGTTTTATATTGCCTGTATCTATCTATATCTGCAAACTACGCCAACCTTTCAGGTTGGTCTAACACTGAAAGGACTTTTAATTGTGCAACTTTGAAAACGAAAATTCAGGAAATCATGAGAAAACATTTATTACGCTATCTTGCAAGTACCGAAACTTTACAAGGAGATTCACGTGTCTATAAATAACGATTTCAGGGCAACAATCTCGCAAAATGACAACGGTGCAGTGCCATCGTCGGCACGATAATTTGTTACAGTGCTGTGCCTATGCGTCCGCAAAGTTGCCTGAGCAGGAGATAAGTGGGTCGTAGGAACATTTTAAATACTGTTTTACTTTTTTATTTTAAAAATGAAATACAGTACTGGCCTTTAGCGTCCAACTACGATCTAGGAATAACGTGGTCAGAATCTAGCGATGAAGAAAAAGAGACGACCGATGATACTCCATAAGTAACAGAAACGGAGAGGTAAACAAAAATGTAGATAAAAAATAATTTGACGTTTACATCTGTATCCGCAACTTTCCTTCTGGAAATGCTCTTGAAAACTGTTCAAAATTCTCTTCCTCAGTCTCAAAGCAGTTATTTTAGATTTTTTCATTCTACTATATGCAACAGCCCGTGTTATGCACATGTGA
Source organism: Marisa cornuarietis (assembly GCA_004794655.1). Classification (NCBI taxonomy): domain Eukaryota; kingdom Metazoa; phylum Mollusca; class Gastropoda; order Architaenioglossa; family Ampullariidae; genus Marisa; species Marisa cornuarietis. The sequence continues at coordinate 447,653 of SMMW01000506.1, read as the reverse complement.
TTGTGTTAGGCCCTAGAAAATTGTATTACAATCGTAACTTTTAAAAAGTACACATACACTCTTTTGTTTTTATTTATTTAGCAAATTCACATGTTGCGAAGAGTCTGGTGTCTAAATTTATTATGCAGGTGATAAGTAGGGGAGAAAATTTATGCTTAGTGTGCTAAAGATGATTAACTTTACAAGTCAAAACTATGGGAAGATCAAATTAAAAGCTAACAAGATTTGAAACCCATAATTAGTACAAGAAAACTGATATAACAAATGCATTTTTATTTTCAGAAATGCATTTTGGTTGACAAAAGTGCAGAAACAAATATGTCAGTATTATTGTCTTTTAACTTTTTATTTACTTGTCAGATCTAATCCCATCTGTCAGTGTGGCAAATGTGAAGAATGGCCAGGCCAGAAGGACTGAAAAAATATGCTGCCAATCCTATGATATCCTTAATGGCTACATAGCAGAAGTTTCAGATAAATGCATTACCAACCATGAGGGGATGTTTGTGAAATGCTTGTCAAGGTATGCACTTTACTCATCATAATGACCTTCAGTTATTGATACAGTTGTCAGTTACTGTACAATGAATTCTTGTTTTTAATGGGAATAAAAGAAGTGTTAAAACTATATTTTAATATGTAAAGTCAAAATGTATGATTGTGAGTACACTGTAGCAGTTTACAAAAAAAATGGGTTTTTTTCAGGTATTCCATAGAGGCAACAATTTCACTTTTTAAAAGTGAGTTAAGGGAGATGTGTAACAACCATATTCGTGGCAGTAATCCCCACAAGTAAGTCCTGTAGCTTTACGCTTGTCATCAAAAAAATTGGTTCATTATATATATTTGGATTTAAAAGATTTTTATTACTTATTGCTAATTTCAGTTTCAAAATTCTTCATCTGCACAGGTGTCTGCACTGTGTATGTGCATGTTGAAACTTCAATTTTCATATGTAAATTTTATAGCTTTTAGGTGCGTTTTCAAATATTTTGCAGCACATACAGACATGCTGCCTACAGCAACTTTGTGAGATGGATCTGGAAATCAACAGGCCAAAAACAAAAAATCACAAAATTCTTCCTGCTTGTGTGGTGGCTGCAGTCAGGAAGAAATTTCCAGATCTCCCGAAACAGGGTTCAAACTGGGTTCAAATATGCTGACTGAAAATAAGCATAGCGTACAACTTTTCCTTCACCAAATCACTTTTTGTAATTTTCTTTCAGATTTCAATCAGTACTTGATACAATGAAATATAACAATCCGTTTTCTGCGATTTTCATATGTATTTTCTCAACATACCAAACATGAAAGAGCTGATTGTTGAACTTCTGTCAGAATATGTAGGGTAGTGGGTATTTTAAAATAATTAAATGTGATAATGAACTATACTGAAAAGGTTAATAAGGGAGAACCTCAAGCATGTTTACTGAGTAAGTCATAGGCCCAACGAAGGACGTGGCGAGATTACTGCGCAAAATGGCGTCCACCCAGCTAGCAGACAAGACCGCGAAACTGATGTCAAATGAAAAAAATGGATTATGCTCACACCAACACCAACTTTTATGGTGATCTTTTCTTGAAATTTTTCAGGCTCTCCAGGCTTGAATTGAACCTCATCTGCCACATGAGCAGTTAATAATAGAACTTAACTTCTTGCCACCTTGTGGTTGCTGGTAAATAAAGAGTCACATCGCAGTGTGGCAGATCATTTTGCGATGAATAAAGGGGTCATAACAATAGTACGGAATAACTACTTTGAGCGTTTTTCTTAGGTTACTTGAACTCGAGAAAATAGATCTTTTAAGATCACTTTCAAAAAAATGCAAAATGCGATCTTATGATAACACAATTTTTCACCATCAGCTGTAGTTCAGTAACTACTAACAAGCCATCGGGTTATTTTGCAATCACAAATTTAACTTTTTGATCTGCTTAATGCCAAGGCCTGTAACTCTTAAAAGACTCGACTCTTTTGGCGCCATAATTTTGTGTATTGTGTTGGATGATGAACAAATTGGAATCAAAGAGAAGAAATGTACATAAATGTCAATTGGCTTCAGAAAGTTGCTATGGGGCTTAAAAGTCAGCATTAGTATGTGCATGGTCATCAACCCCTTACTATTACTTCTCACATGTGATAATGTGAAAAGTGAGGGAATATTATATAAAATCTTGTATTAAAATTTGGTTTCAGAAAGCTGTTTGGGGCTTCAAACGAAGCACTTCATTAGCACTGTTTCTGAAGCACCTTTAACGAAAGGAGGGTGAAAGTAAGCATCCCAGTTTAGCAAGAACACTAAAATACAACTGTGACCTTTCACCTACACTGATGTTGTATCCTTTTGAAAATATATAAAATCCTTGCAATCAGATTAATCACTTTCTGTTTTTCTTAAAGGTCTCCTGCTATAGAGGAAATGCTGTCAGCCTGACGGGTTTTGTTCTTGTTTTTCTGACAGTACAGTAAAGTCAGTACAGAAGATGCTGGGAAAAAATGCTTTTTCCATTAGTAGTAGATGCAGGATGAGCCAAGAAACTGCCATACCAACTATAAGCACAGCTTTTAAGCTTTCTGCTGTCTTAGGGCATGACATGTACAGTATTGGAGCATCTCAATTGCTTGAGGAAACTACAGGGCCAAGACGTAAAATTTAGCAGAAACAGCTTTCCTGCTATGCATCTTCAGGTTAGAATTGAAGCTGAAATCTATACTCTGCAGCAATCCAAAATTCAAGTGTAACACCCACGACATTTGCCACGTGTATTTACATATCTTTTATTTTGTCTGTTTTAATAATTTTTGTATTTTTATTCCATGTACTGAGTTTAGACAATAGGAAGTAACTCTCCCAACTTCATTTTCACATCCTTTCTGTTAGCGTTACACAAGCTCTCGTCCTCAATGTTGTATGTCCTAAATCAGGTTAGTAGAAAATATTCATGTTGTTGGATAAATAAGACCCTGCTCTAAAAGGGCATAGTATTTTTTATAAACTATATATATGCAGGTGTAAGATGTTTGTAGATTTTGTATGACGAAATGGGATCATCTTCCCTTGTAAAATAGCTCTATAAGGAAAAGAGGTGAGAGATCGATGTAAGAATTATGTTTGATGTTATTATTTTAATGTGTTTTTGTGGGATTCCTTGTTTATGGCACGATGTATTTGAGAGGAATAATGTCGAGGTGGTAATATATATTTGGTAAAGATGGTTTAATGAGAATAGGTGATCGCACGTGGTACCACGTGCCAGAGGAGAAGAAGTTAGGTATAAATTTGAAGTGTATGTAGTATAGGGGAATGTTGTCTAATGTTACTGTAAGGCACAGTAGCGTGGGTTGTGCTGTTAAGGACTTTGTATTATAAGATGTAGGGGGAAGGTTAAGATTGAGTGTTTTGATATTATGTGTTCTAGGTATAATGAGTCTTTTGTTTGCTTGGTTTGCAGGTCAACAGTTTCTTCTTTATTGCTATATGCACGCCCGTAGCTGCTCGTTCAATAAAGAATCATTTTTGTGGAAAAACAACCTTGATTAGCGATTGGTGAGGATAAATACTCCACCTGCCATTTTAAACCTCCAAAAACACAGCACCCGTTACAGTTGGGTGCCCCATGTGGGGCTGAATTGGGAGGCTATTCTACACAACGCATCATGGAGGGGGCAACTTCAGACGAAGAATTCAAGAAAATGTTGGAGTTGCAGGGGGAACTTGTGAGGGCAGTGGCAGCAATGAGACAACCCCTGAACCTCCACCTGTCAGCACCACTGCCCCGGTTGGGTATTTTCACAGGACTCCTGCCTACTGGTGGGCAGGAAGTGAACTTTAAAACTTGGAGAGAAAACGTCTCCAGTGATTTGGCAGAGAGCACATAACCTTGAAGGGGGATCTGTGATTGCAGATGTAATGAGTATTCAGGCTCAGTATGATGTAAACCAGCTGTTGCATGAAGTGTCAAGTGACAGTGTGCACAGCCACCCAGAGTCAAACTCAAAAGAAGAATAGCAATAATATTTCTTTTCAGTTTGGAGATAATGCACCGGGTAATTGGAGAACCTGGTTTGGGCAAAAGTTGCAAGAATATACTGATTTTTTTGTAAAAGATGAGTTTGACACTGGGGGAGCAAATACTGGCACAATGTTTGACATGGAAGTCAACCCAGGTCCTGACATTAGGGAGCGTGCAAGACCCTTGTCTCCCCAAGATTTCCATGATTGTAAAGAGCATATACAGGGTCTTTTGGATGCAAAGATAATTAGACCTTCAACTTCATCTTTCGCCAGCCCCATTGTTCTTGTTAGGAAAACGTCAGGAGCACTACATATGTGTATTGACTACAGGAAACTAAATAACCGCACTGTTCGAGACAGTTACTGTATTCCCAAAGTAGAAGATCTTTTTCTGACTCTCAGCAATGCTAAATATTTTTCAAGTATGGATTTTAGTAAAGCCTACTACCAGATTCCAATGTCAGAAAGGGCTACAAAGTTGTCAGCGTTATAACACCATTTGGTCTTTTTGAATGGGATAGACTTCCCCAGGGTTTGTGTAATGCTCCGGCATGTTTCAGAGGATAATAGAGACTGTGTTTAGAGACATGAACTTGACAGAATTGATAGTGTTCCAAGATGACATTATGGTTCATGCCACAACCCTAGAAGAATTGGAAGAACAGACACTTCGTGTTCTGCAAAGGCTCCAGAGATTTAACTTGTAAGAAGATGCTGGGAAAAAATGCTTTCTCCATTAGTAGTAGATGCAGGATGAGCTAAAAAAAACTGCTATACCAACTATAAGCAAAGCTTTTAACCCTCAGCGCCATGAATGTGGCTTTGTCCATCCAGCACAAAGCGCCACTAACATGGCTTTACCATGTGCTCCATATTGCCAGGTACATGTATTTAAAATATAAACTGTGTATATCTGCATCACAGCCTTCTCATAATTTTGCAAAATAAAAATAAAGCAAAAGTCAAGAAATGCATTTCTTGCTCCCTAGAGACATTTAGATCAAAACAAAATTCATATGAAGTAATATTTTTAGGTCTCCATTTGTAATATTTTTGTTTTATCTAAAGGTTTTCAAAATTTGTATTTTACTGGGTTCATCGGCACTTCTTTTTGCTAAGCCCCCCATTTTCGTCTATTCAGTTTTTCCAGCAGAATTTGAGTAACAATCTACGTATTTTAATCACACTGGCGTGTGTATGTATATTAAAATATCATTAAACCTGACTGCATGGAAAGTTAACTAAATGTTGTACCGGCATTTCATTAATTATGAACGAAATTTTGTTTGTCTGTTTCTTTATTAGCATGTTACCCACATCACTCTTTCTGTATAGCCAAATTGATATCTAGTTCGAAGCGTAATTGAGGATGCTACTTCTTGTATGGTACAAGTCAGTAATATCCCTAAATTATTATACATTTAATACAGTAAGCCATACATTGTTCTAGTATTTGTTACTTAGTTTATGCTAAATATAGTGTAATGATATGTCTCTGTAATTTATTTTATGACATTTTGGCAGCATCATGTGAGAGAAGTGTCTGTCTCCTCCAAAAGGCAGAAGAGATTAGTGAATTAAGCAGCAGCTGCCTGTCAGATGCTTCTGACGACGCCTTTACAAAATGAAAGCCAGGCCCAAGGATACAGTTCTTCTATTTGTCATTCCCTTCACCTTTTTTTGAATAAACAACTCAAAAAAATTATGATCATGACATCTCCACTCAGGCATGTTTTGTGTGATTCCCCATCCACAGAATCTGCTGCTACCAACTGTAAGATTCTACTTGAACTTCTATTTAGTAAATATTGATGAGAATTAGTACATCTTTTGGTTTGTTTGATGTACCTAACATATTTTAAATATATCAACAATAAGTTTTGTTGTTGTTTTTTTGCTTTAAAGGGACAACTATCAGAGGACATCAACATCTGCTACCACACCCCCAGCTTTTACTGACTAAGATTTTACATAAATTTCTATATAGTGCATTCAGAGACTTTTCAGTGTCAGCTTTTGTTTTATGCATTAGAAAGATTGAGTCCCTTTGTACCTACACTTAATGAACAGATAACAGATTTGTTTTCATTTGCTTTTCAGGGGCCACCATAAGACCAACATCTTTGCAGCCACCGGTATCAGGGACATCTATTGACTGTAAGATTTCCATATAAACTTGTTTATATACTGAGAATTAGAAGTACGATTTTTTGTTCATATAAAGAGATTACTTAAGTGTATGTAATTACTTTGTACCTACACTTATCTTAAATATATATCAGTATTAAGATAATCATTATTGTTTTTTCAGGGCTATCCATTGCATTAACGATTAAAATGTTGCCAATATTTTTTGAGAAAGCATTTAAGAAAAGGAAACAACTTTAGCTGCAGTTGAGATTCTGCAGTGAAAGGCTGGCAGCCAACAAACTCCTGCCCTTCCAGATGGCTTCATCTTACCACTGCAGGAAGTGACTCGGCTGATGATTATGAGGCTCTAAAAGCCACGTTGCTACGTTGACGGTAGAGACATTCTGACTATGATTTAGAAACAAGACTAAGTGACCGGACGAAACCCACGACCCAACAAACATACAAAATTCACCCATGATCAGGCCAACCTAGGGTGAATCTTGTTACATATGCTTGCAATGTGCAGTCTGATTCTGATGGTGAGAATCAGTCAGAAAATCTGACATAAGTCTGAGCTCATGGGTGTCAAAAAATAACATTCCCTATGACTGCTGTAGGAGTGTAGATCTGTAAGTCCTTAGTAGATTAAGGGATGTTTTGACCTGGTTGATTGTGGAATATGAAAAACATAAAAGACTTTATTACACATTGTAATTTTCAAAGGACAGCAAAAAGGTAAGTGTAAAACATGATATCACCAGAACAATCTCAGGTGCTACATAAATGGAGTAAAGTATACTTTTTTCTTTTGCTTGCACACTTCCAGGTGTAACCAGAACAAAAAGGAGTAGAAGTCTCTCACCAATTGAGCGACGAGTCAGCTGATGATTATGAGTCCCTAAAAGCCATGTTGCTACGACGCTTCCAAGTGACGACAGAGACATGCCGACTGCGATTTAGAAACACGACTAAGCGAATGGACGTTAGTTTAACAAGGTTTGGCTTGTTAGTTCTGTGATGCGCTCTGAACAAATTATTGGAAAAGCGCTGTATAAATGTCCATTATTATTATACATTGAATACAGTAAGCCATACATTGTTTTAGTATTTGGTACTTGGGGAGCTACATTAGTTGGGTGCTACATTATCTTGATAAGTGGATGAACATGGCCAAAGCAGACCTGTCCAACCACAAGAGCGTGTGGGAGGAATTGGCTAAAGAGATAGTGTTGGGGAGTTACCGGACCGACTTAAAGTTTCACTTAGAAACAAACGGAGCGACCAGACTTGCAGAAATCGTGATACAATCGTGTTCGTGACTACGCGATGCGACGTTAATGGACACGTGTATGACATTGTTATTGACTCCGGTTGCACATTGTGATTTTAAGTACTCAGTGCTCCCAGTTGTACATTTGTGAATCAATTGTTTTTAAAAATAATTAATATTTTGTGCAGCATCAACACCACCAGGAGCCAGACAGCAATATTAAAACCGATCAAAGCAGCTTAGGCAATTGCACAGTTCTGAAGTATTTCAATCAAAATCTATTCAACTGTCAGACAAGGTTGTTCCCAGGTTTTTGTCAAACACACCTGGTGATGTACCAAGCAGCCAGATATCCATCAGTCCAAAGAGAATCGCAATCGATTGACATCAAGATAAACCTGGCAAAGGCTGTGCTGACAAATGCTAGGCTGTCACTGAAGAAAATATATTATGAACCGAAGAGTTTGGAAAATGAATTGGTAATAGAGGCTACTCAAAGTGTTGACAAACTGATGAAGATGGATGTAGCCATCACTCGTGAACGGGTCACTGGCCTGGAGTTGCCAACGACCTGCAAAGGTACGTGCGTTCGTGCGACATTTGTCACAGCTTAAATAGACCTCTGGGGGAGTTGCCGGTGATAGACGAGCCATTCAAGAGGGTTGCAATGGATCTGATTGGCCCGATCAAACTGGCATCGAACGAGGCCATCGCTATGTTCTCACCGTGGTGGATTACCCCACCCAGTTTGCAGAAGCCACAGCTCTTAAGAACACAGAAACTGTGGCGGAAGCCCTGCTTGAAATATAGGCGAGGTTCAGCATACCTGAAGAGGTGCTGATAGATCAAGGTAGCCAGTTCGTGAGTAATGTCCTAGGCGAACCGCGTTTTGTCCACTAATCACCTCACGACAACACCATACCACCCGCAATGTAACGGCCTTGTAGTAAAAATTCAGCGGCACCAAGACCACCTTAAAGAAAATGTCAGACAAACGCCCATGGGACTGGGACCATTACATTCCGGCTTCACTGTTTTCTTACAGGGAAGCGCTGCAAAGTTTGCTGGGGTTCCCTTCGAACTTGTCTACGGGCTAATGGTACGAGGTCCCATGGCGGAGTTACGTAAGCTATGGACCAACGAGCAAGTGCAGGGAGAGGTGAAAACAAGGAGTTTGCAGTAAAAAAAAAAAAACTGCTGGGGGATACTCTGGAGTTTAGGACAAGTAATTAAAACAAGTACAACACTCAAAAAAGATTTGACACTAGGGACAAACTGGTGGTGGTTCACCTTGTAAGAGGTGCGACTGCGTGGCATAGGTGTGTCCTAACCTTAATCTGGTAAGAACTACCTCCTCCTGCCGCACATAACGGCATGAAGGCAGGCGGTCTGAAAGAGAGGCAAGTTTAAAAATTCAGTTGTCTTTATGTTTGTGTCATTTGTGCTGTTTATCTGTTAAAAACCTTTGAACTCATTTGTTTATGGAGAATACATACAGTCCTAACCGACAGTATGCTTAGATAGAAGCTGTTTCGCAAGTACAGCTGAGAAAGGTGTTTAATTACTAGGCATTGACTGTGATCTCTACCCAGCCTACTGTCCGGGTAGTAATTGGAGATGACTGACTGATAGCTGTCTTGGGCTTTCTCGAACAGACAATAAAGTTGATTTGATTTGAAAGAAAATGGTTCTGTTGAAAGTGTATAAGATTGTTCTTGCCCTCTTGAATGCATAGTTCCTGCAAACACTTGACTGATATTATTCTCCCTGTTTCTAGTCTCATCTTACAATGCCCAAGTAGCCAGTAACTCAAAAACAGTGCCTCTTCTTGTTAATAAGCTCTCTATGTATCGTAGAAGACCGTTATACAATGGAGACAAAAGAAATGAAAGTAACTGATAAAGCCTTCAAAATGTAGTGTAGTTTTTTCCTATCAAGATGTGGGAGAAGGAAAATGCCCCTGGATCCTTTAAAATCTTATGTTTCACAATTCATGGACATAAGTACTTTTGTGCCCTAGCTATCTTAGTTTCTGCAGCTGTGAATACAAATTCTGCATCACTCTATCTTGTACTGATTTATATATGTTGCAAAAATGCTTAGGTAAGTAAAAGGCAAAATACAATTTAGCTTATGCAAATACAAGTGTTGTACAAATCACTTTTTAAATTAAAGGTGAATCCTAATGCACCACACAAGTAATAGTAAATCTTTTGGCACATGGTAGCATAACAATCTAGCTGGGATTCTTCCATATTTTCCCAACTTAAATAACAACATTAACCTTACATATGCACTTATTCTTTAACTAAACTTCTCAGTCCAGCCAATGCGCATTTAGTATATTTTTGTGCAAAACCCAAGCTTCTGAAAAACAATCACAGATGACAATACTTCTCATAAATTTGTTATAATAGAAAAATATAATTGGCTAATGTTCAGTGAAAATTAAGTGCAGTGTACACAAAAACAAATTCACTCATCATGGCTGTGCACCTGATCATTCAAAAAAAAAAGAAGAGGCCGAGTGTAGAACATGTACAAGACGATCTATCATGTCTGTTTGACAAGACATTTGCATGCGTTGTAAATTCATTTTTAACTACCTAGAGTTACCTGTGTCAGCAGCTTTAACAAGAATCTTTTTTTAAGTGTTGGTAGCGGAAATGAGGCAAGACATTTCCTTGAAGCAGCTTTTCCATGGCAATGATGAATTAAGCCTTTTCTCATCATAAGCCCAGATGTGTTGATCTGATCATCCTGTGTATGAAAGTATTTTCAAAAATCATCATACAAGTTTAACTTGCTAAAAGTAGATGAAAAGTGAAGTAACTGCACATTCAAATTGGTAGTGGCGGCACAATACTCACACATATTAACTTACAGTAAAGACAACCATCATTGACAGACCATTTTAAAAAACATTTTTTAGGATTTGCAAGAAATAGATAATAGTTTTTTGTTTTCTTGGACTAACTTCATATGAGAGATGGTAATAGTACTGAATAGAGTGAACTCCTGTCATGAAAGTAATTGAAAGTAACAAACAAAATATTTCATTAAAATATAGGCCTACATTAGACTTCAAATATTAAGTACTATTTTCGGCTGCTAAAGTATGATACAGTTTCTTCTCATGGTGGGTTTAGTAACACCACCTACTTCTCATTACAGTGTATGAAACATGTAGCTGTGAAAATGTTCACTACTGCGGAAGCACATCATGCGAAAGAGTTAAGGAAATGACAAGCTACTAGCTTATTATTCACCTTTCATGCTATTTTTGACCATAATGAACATGCTGCACCAGGGGTGGGCAACCTGTTTTCCTCCCATCATTCGCAAGCCATACAAATCTGCTTAAAAATTAGCCTGCTCTGTTTGGCCAAGCTAAAGGTTTGCCACAGTGTGTTATTAACAGTTTTGCAGCATGTACAATCCCAGCCTGTCTGGCACTGCTGTCCTCTGAATCACTATAATTTGGCTTTTCATTGTGCGAGAAATATTCTTTTACAAAAGGCATAGTCAACACCTGTTTGGCATTTGTAAAATACATGTTTATAAAGTCCTTAAGGAGACAGACTGTTTCGTAACAAAACCTTTTTCTTTCCTAATGCATAATTTAATATTTGAGGTCATAAAGTACATTTTTAATAATCATCACTTGTTACTACACACATACTAAAGAAAGCTACACATTAACAGCCTACATCAAACTGGAAGTTGGCTACCATAGCCTTAGGGTGGAGGACTCATGAATACACAATTCTTAAAAGTCAGCAATATAGGCCAATGCAGCCAACGAGAAGGAGAAGTGTCTGTCCCATCATGTACCTGTACATGCCCTGTCTATTTACTTAACACAAATTTGTTTCTACAAAGAAAGTTCTTTGGTAGGGACGAATTTGTCTTAGGCGAATCAACCTGCCCCCCCCACTGAAATATATGAAAACTGGTTGCATGATGTGCTTGTGAAGTGTACTATACTAAAATTGCTTAAATTTTGCGCAGGCACACAGAGCATGTTTTAAAATTAAGATCTACAAAGAGTTAATGCTATAATAATAAATTATAAGTTAATTACCTTGAAAACAAGTGAGATGGGTTTCAATTTTCATGCGAGGACTTCAGTACATCACTGTGGCACAAAGGAAGTGATCAGTAAAATATCGTACTGTGCAGTTGTTATGGTTCATAATCCTTTTAATGCCTGTAACAGAATAACACTATCTTCCTGAATCTGTCAGCATAAAAAATATAATTCATGTCACTTGTTTGGATCAATCCTAGTGATACTCAGTGACACTGCTAACTCTTAACGGAATAGCGAATAATCCCACCAAAAGTGATGAAAGAAAGAAATATTTCTTCACTACTCATCTAAATTATCATACTGAAAGATCACATTGTGTACATTTAGTAGAATTTTGTTCTTTATGGTAGGAGGTAATCACACAATTAGGCTACTGTAACTCCCTTCAGGTTGTAACTGAAGAACAATGAATTTATCACAATCTAAAAAGAAAAGCTTTGACATGAAGCCTACATTTTTCTAAGAAACCTGCTTTTTGGTCGAATGGAAGTGTATGGATACGGAATTAATGAGATACTGCTAGCATGAAAAATAAGTCAAAACTGGTAATTTTAATTTACTAATTAAAATATAGGCCTAACCAAACGATTGGATATTTTAAAGATTACACCTTTTTTCCCTTTCTGATGCTTCTAAATGCAGCCAAGATTATGAACACGTGGCATGAATGGAAAGAAAATACTTATGTCAAGTGTTGAGTAAACATTTCATTAGTGCTTGTTATTGAAAAAAAATCACTTGCTGTAACAAGTTTTCTTGAGTGCAGAATATAGGCCCCTACAGCTATGTTAGTCTGCATTTGTACTTAGTCTGGTGTACTCCTAAGTAAAAAATAAAAAAATAAAAGGACTCGTTTTTATACCTATTTCCTGAAAGATTAAAACCGACAGTCAGAAAACTCACCTCAAATACAAAGCATGGTAAATTTGCAACCAGAGTTGAAAGAATTAAAGAATGGTCTGCGACGATCACATTGACTGCACATATCATCCCTTCCACGTGACTAAATCAGACCGCCTGCCAATTGTCGTAAGCATAGACGAAAGGTATACAGACTGTCGACTGTATATTGGACATTTTGAATACCTCTAAAGCATTTCTAGGTCCTACGCAGCTTTAACCTCTGAAGCCTTGTGTAAATGAAATTAACTTCGCGCCGCAGCTTTAACCTCTGAAGCCTTGTGTAAATGAAATGAACTTCGCGCCGCCGTAAAGCTTTTGGGGAGTGTTGGGAAACGCCATTGGTTCTTCCGGCCTTAGCGCATGCGCAAATGTTTGGAGCATGGACATGTACACGGGCGCCAGTATGGGGCGCCAAGAGGGGAATTTTCTCAAATTTGCTATTTATTAAGTATAGAATGAATTGTATAAATATAAAATGCAATCTATAAGTATAAAATGCAATGTATAGCTATAGATTGCATTCTATAATTATACATTGCAATGTATAGCTAGAAATAGCAAATTTGAGAAAATTCCCCTCTTGGCGCCCCATACGCCAGCGGGCAAAATGGCGGCTGCCAGCGAAGTAAAGATTGTAATTTTGTTGATGGACATTTGTGTCGACGGTGAAGTAATGGAAGCAATCCATGGTAGCGCGAAACAAAAGTTACTTCTAGCAACATCCATTTGTGAACGAAAGAGGAAAAAGCCCACAAGAATTAAAGATTATGTGCAAAGAACAATGGGGTAGTTTGTTATTTTGTGCATACCTTACCATGGAAAAATTAGAGGTAAAGAAAAACAAACTAAAGAATTCAGCATCGGCCTATCGCCTAAGAACGTCTGTTTAACCAATTTGTGTCGAGTACGATAGGTTATTATCTGTAAAAACACGAGGTCCCGATCAACACATGTTAACTAGCTTTATATTTGTTTCCAATTTTCCAGTTTTTTCGTACAACTTTTTTGTCATTCTTGTTATTTTTACTGCCTCTTATGTCATTCGAATGTCTCCAGTTCTTTTATTTTACTTTCTGTTGTTTTAAGGTCAGTTTGGGAGAGTTTTTTAAATTTCTGTTGAACTATGTAACCAGCACTAGAACAAAAATTCTGTGCGGCAAAGAATGGCATAAAGACTTCCAGCAACTTGTGCTGTTGAAGCTCGAGCAGAAAATCTGTCAGATATAAGTTGGGGCCATAAAATCTGTCAGATAATAAGTTGGGGCCATGTAATCTGATGCAACATGCTGTCTAAATGTTGGTGGCGGCGTTCTTAAAGAGTGCAAAGTTATTTGAGAATTATTTTTTACATATTGAGGAACGATTCAGTTCTCACAGATGGCATCAGTAATGAACACATCTAGAAATTCATAAGACATTCTTAAAAAATTAATTGTATCAAATGAAGTATCATAAGACTAAAGACCCATATAGTAACAATAACGTGAACATGCAGCATTATGACCATGATAGATCCCACTCTCTCCCAGACCAATAATGATAAATGAAAGATAACAGACAGTGAGATACGTATAGGCACACTGAACAACATAAAGAGGTACAAGAGTAGAACATAAAGCAATGGATGAAGGTATAAAGGGATATAGGTACTGTAAACAGTGTGAGAAGTCTGGAAGTCAACAGCTATCTCTAACAACACCAAGATCCGACTTTTAATTCCAACGTGAAGGCCATGCATGCTCAGAGACAAGGAGAGTGACCCAGGCTAGTTCCAAAAAATCCAAACGTTCGTCAACAAATGCCTCAGACAGATCCTCCACCTTAGGTGGTCTGACAGAGTGACAAACGAAACACTGTGGTCTAGAACGAACCAGCTATCCATGGAAGTGCAGATCAAGAAAAGAAAGTGGCGATGGGTCGGACATACTTTACGAAAAGACCTTTCTAACATAACCAGACAAGCAATGGACTGGAATCCCCAAGGGAAGAGGAAACAAGGGCGACCAAGACAGACATGGAGACGTAGCCTAATGCAAGAACTCAAACTGGCAGACCTGACCTGGGAGGCAGCAAAGCAGATCACCAAAGACCGCGAAAAGTGGAAGACGACTGTAGAGGCCCTATGCTCCAATAGGAGATAAGAGGATCCAAGAAGAAGAAAGAAGAAAACAGTGTGAGATGGAGTCATTACAAGATGGTTAGCATGACAGTATTGCAGGGGAGTTAGGAATACTAATTCAGGGATTTTGTGAAAAGACATGTTTTCAGAGAGCGTTTGAATGTAGCTTCAAGTCAGAGTGGTGAATGTGATGTGGAAGAGAGTTCCACTGCTTAGCAGTACAGATGGAGGATATCCGTTATCCATATGCGATGGTCTTTGTGGGAAGGACAGAATGCAAGAGCCTGATGAGGAGCAAAGGTTTCAGACAGGGGTGTGGACAGACAAGATTTCAGTAAAGTAGTAGGGGGTGGAGCCTTAAAAAAATCTATAGCATAGAGTTGAGAGTTTGTAGTCTATTCTAGCTTTAATTGGTAGCCATTAAAAAGAGTGAAGAAGTGGTGTAACAAGGTCAGATTTCTAGTTCTTTCTAATTCTAGCTGTTAATGAAAAAAATCAAGTAAAATTACATTTTTCTGTCTCTACCTTTCTAACTGTTAATTTTAAAATTAATTTGGTTTAAGAAACCCCTACCTCTCACTCACACAGATAAAATATATATATATATATATATTATTTAAAGAAAAATAAGAGTACACAATGTGTAGTAATAACATACTGTAATGCTAGAATAGATGTTCAATGAACTGCAAATTAAATATTTGAAAAAAGCTTGCACTCTGCAACATTTGGGGAAGTGGATACGGAATGGTGGGATTTCATGTACTTTGGCAGCCTGAAGGGATGTTTTTTGCTTTAGATTTTGCCAACAAATTTCAAAAGGTTTGTGATCCATTAGCTTTGACTACTGTGCACATAAAACATTAAATAACCTTTGATGTGTACATTGGAAACACCCATGCTTGCTATAGACTTTTGATTTTATCACCAGCAAGAATGTTTTTATAATATTAACGATTTATGTAGCGCCTTTCAAAAGATTTTATTAGAGCACACTACATAAATCATACATAGACTAAATCATCAATAACCATGCACCCATATTTACATATAACAAAAGAGCAGCCCAATAGAGGTCAGAGATTTCAGTCCACGCTGTTGACAGACATACATCAAGAATATAAAAGGTAGCAGGCAAGTAAATGATGATGATGATGTTGGCTTGTATAGCGCCAGATCCTGGCCTGTGGACAGCTCACGGCGCTGACGTCAAAATAAGATGACGACAAAATGTGGGTGTGTAGCGTGTCGTCTCCTCCACGTCACAGGGCAGCGTCACACAGCAAGAACACAGTCCTCAGCACAAATATCACACATGTCATACAAGCCGGAATACACTCCATACAACAAATATCACACATGTCATACAAACCGGAATACACTCCATACAACAAATATCACACATGTCATACAAGCCGGAATACACTCCATACAACAAATATCCAACATGTCATACAAGCCGGAATACACTCCATAAAACAAATATCCAACATGTCATACAAGCCGGAATACACTCCATACAACAAATATCACACATGTCATACAAACCGGAATACACTCCATACAACAAATATCCAACATGTCATACAAGCCGGAATACACTCCATAAAACAAATATCCAACATGTCATACAAGCCGGAATACACTCCATACAACAAATATCACACATGTCATACAAACCGGAATACACTCCATACAACAAATATCCAACATGTCATACAAGCCGGAATACACTCCATAAAACAAATATCAAACATGTCATACACTCCATAGAAAATGCAAGAGAAGGCACAAGTTTCACTGGAACGACGAATGAACGCCAGCACGCGCTCAAGTTCACTGATGAACAAAGGTCAAGCGGACATGAATCCCACACCACTGCGCCAGTCCTGAAGTCTAAATTCAATAAGGTTGTATCAAAGGCCATCATCGACTAGCACATTGTCCAAGCCAGCTGTCTGCACGCATATGTCCAGTTCCTGAAATACTTTCTTCAGCCGTCCGTCCAGTGCCGGGAAAAGGCTGTCTATCAAGACCGGGCGGATGGGGTCGGATCGCAACACCTCTTTCATGGCCCTGCTGAGAACACCATCCCGCAACAGCTGCAGGCTGTTCCAAGTGGACGTCCTCAACATGCAGCAGTGTTGTAGAGGAGCAAGGATGGCGACTTCATCATAATAAGGGTTGCCGAAACTCAAAATACGACGTGGATTCACGGACGATACAAAAAACGACAAAAAACAAAAATCAAGTGGTTAGGAGATGAGAAAGTGTACAATATGTAGTGGAGCAGGGATGATGGCACAGCTGTAGAGACCGTTAGTCGACAAAAACAAGCTGGCGCAGGTAAACAGAACAACACTGAACAGAAGCAGGCAGCAAAACGAAAACACACATGAACAGAGGACATCAACATCGACGAAAATCACTGGTAACTGCAGAAAGAAGACGAAGAGTGAGATAAAAGACAGAGAGCAGGTTAGGCGAAGGAACATTACTCTCCCCGACGACGACAACGATGATGATGATGTAGGATAATGGCTGTTAGAGTTACACAAATTAGATAAGTGCGTGTGTGTACGTGCGCGCGCGCGTGTTTTCTTTGTCACGTATGAATTCGTTATTCATGTATAATTTTCTATTAGATAAATTAGCCAGGCACTCCCGACGTAAACTCTCTTTAATTCGTCCTGCAGAGAGATGAGCTACATACAAACATGTAAGAACTCGTATCTGAGCATTTGTGACGGCTTCTGCTTCTTCACGGGTTCACGTCCCCGTCGAGCCCGGTCATCTCCAATCCCGTAAAGGCCATCGCACACGAGCGTCAGAGCAACAGGATCATGAGGCTACAGTTAGCCGGCATTAGAATTCCCTGTCACGTGTGCTGTTTGCTGCTGGCTGTTGGACCGTGTGCAGAAGTTAAGCTCCAGCGTCTCAGAAGCATGACGACACACGGGTGTGATGACCATTAAATCGCTCGTGTGCGAGGGTCGGCACCAGCAGCAAACGGCACACGTGACGTTGAATGCTAAAACCGGCTAACTGTAGCCTCATGATCCTGTTGCTTTAGTGCGATTAAGCACTAAGACTACTGTCGTCGGCTACACCAGAATCCGCCAGGCCTATAATGACGACGTGCGAACAGCTCGCAAAGCAGGCGACAGCCGTCGACGACGAGACCGATGTCATAGTGCCATCAGAGGAAGTTCACGCGTTTTGCACGAGATGCTTGGAGAAAGTGGGGGCTGTTACACAGCATGCCAAGGCACTGGCCGATCTGATCGTGGCGGCTGACCTTCGGGGCCATTTTAGCCATGGACTGAACAGGTTGGGTAAGTAGACTGGGAACGTTCGAGAAAGAACACGTTGGTGAGTTATTCAGGTTTGACGATCTCCTGTCTGTTTTTCAGTTTGGGCAACTTTTGTCCTCTCAGGATGATGATAGAATAGTTCTACCGCTGTTTGATAACTACAGTTATCCCTTCCACGTCGTGGGGATTAGGGACGCGCCCCCTTCCCCCTGGAAAGTCTGTGTAAAATGTTTTGATCCTCCCTTCCTATGCAAAAAGAAATCTGATTATTTCTTTTCCTTAATGGAATGTTTACGATAACTGATTGTAAAACTCAGTATATGTGGCATTAAAAGATAAAATGTGTGTATATTATACAATACAGTAAATATTTGGGCTTTTTCTGAGTTTCTTAACGTATGCTAGCCTTTGCGGCTTACAGAAAACTCCTCCAAAATTTCCTTTAAATTTTTTTGTCGACTCGAGATTTGGGGAATCGCGATATGACGGGATAACCGTATACCATTTCCTCTGCCTTTAGCGCTTATTTGTGGATGAAGTCTACTGTATTTTAACCCGGTGACCGGCCTTGGAGCTGTGAAGTTTGCTATAACGGTAAAGGAGATCCCCTAACCTTTTCAGGTGTTAGAGACCTCACTTTTCTCAGGGCCAGCTTTACGTGAGGGCGGTACCCGTCTCCTCTCCCTCGCTGCTTAAACTTCCCCAACCCTCTATGGAGTCAGGAACCCATTCCTGCCAGTTGTGCAGGCTGGGCGAAATTTTGCTGCCCTTTAAAATGTCTAACGAGAGACCCGGTAGTGTGGTGGTTAAACCACTCGATTTTCACCCTTGCACAGAGACCCAGGGTTCAGATCTTGTTTCAGGACACTGTGTGTGATACCTGTTCGCAGGACCAGCCGTCACAGGTTCCCTTTTAGGTACTCAGATTTCCTCCCCCTCCACCTTTCCTCATAGTATAAATCACCTCTAGGTGGATGCACTTTCCCACCAAAGCAGTCAACCAACCAAATAAATAGAGACCATATAATAAGGATCTACTTTGATAACTCTTCCTTTCCTTAGCAGACTAGAAATGAAGTCGACAAATATAAACATAACAAACCTTGGAATTTATTCCGAGACACTTCTAGTCTATTAGAATCATACATGTTAACAGAACCTGATGAATGTAACATGTAACAAACATCATGATGCACGATGGCTAAAGAAGCATGATTTCGATGATTGTAGGTTTTTATATGGAAGACCTCCACAGTGGACAAGTCATCTCTAAACCTGAAGTGCAGCCAACTATTGTGAAGGAAACAGTGGCTACTGCTTTGGTAGACGGCAACAACCTCATGGGTCAGTCACCTGTGGCAGTTCTCTTTTGATAACAAATTTGTGCTTTATTACTTTTTAAGATTCTGAATCAAAATTAATATCAAGATTTACTATTCGTAGAACGAAGTATAGAGTCTTTGTCCAAAACCTGTCAACAAGCGCGTTCTGATTTCTTGTTTGCCTGGTTGAGGTGCAGTCATTAACTGTCTATGTCGTACATCTTACAGGTCCCGTGGTGGGCACCTTCGCTATGGACCTCGCCATACGCAAGGCCAAGCATGCCGGCATTGGGTGGGTCAGTGTCAAAGGTCAGTAGCTCCCACGTGAGCAGAAAAAGAACCAAATCGTTCGTCTTCTTTGCGCGATCTGTTCTCTTTGCGAATAGAATTATTCTTACAGAACACGTTTTCGTTACAGTATCATATTGCACATGATCACTTATGGTTTGACAGTTGTGATGAAAATTATTTTTATATGCTCCATCATCAGAAGCAGCGATATCATCATCAACAACAACTTCGACCTGTCATCATCATTATCATCATCCGCTGAATTGAATGCTCATTTTGTAATCCCTACACCACAATGTCACATTATGGTATTATCTTTTGTCAACACTTTATTTTGGAAAGGATCGAACCACTTTGGCATCGCTGGATGGTACAGCATGAGGGCCATGGAACAAGAGCTCATAGTAAGCTTTCACGATTTTCATTTAATGGTGTGACTAGTGAATGATGCAGGGACTCGCTGTCGACGCTGTGCATTTAATTAATATATCTTTGATTATTTATAAAAACAGCTACGATAAAACATTTTGATGATCAGACTGGTCCACTTTGAAAATAGTATTTAAAGAGAAGTGCAAGTGTTCACATTTGTATGATCTGCATATTATTTTTAATATTCCGCATAAAATATGATAACAAGGTCGGCGATAAGTGTGCTATAAAAGAGCATCTGGGTTATTTACAGGGAATGGCTTTCACAAACACATCGCCATGCCTGGTTCCAACACGTGCCAGACAGGTGAGTTCCACACTCTCCCAGCAATGCCCGTGCTAGCATGTTTCATGTCATCCTTAAAGGCTAACAAAAGTGCACTCTTTTAATGAATGGGTTTGGTTCATTGATCTATAGGTATTAAACTTATATCTATAGAGCATTGCCCATCTTTCTAGCCTGTTCTCCTACTTGGCCATCTTGTCTGAAGTTCTTAGCATTTACGGGATTAATTGTCTCCACCTTACTGCAAATTTAAATTTTCTTCTTTACAGAGAGTAAAAGCTCAGCATTTTTATTGGACACGTGTTTCCTCGCTGTATTTTCTACCGTTCAGATTTTTGTTCTGTGCATGTAGATTAGGTCAAATGTCCTTACAAACACTATGTTTTGTGTCATACTGCGTCCAGCTCTGGGAATTTTCTAGACTACTGTCATCGATAACCATGTGGTCTACTCCATAAAGTCTTTTCAAAGTCCCAACCAAACCCTGAGCTTAAGCTAACCTTTCTCTACCCTGCTTTCACTGCTCTTATACTGTTATGCTATGTTGCTGTTTCTTTGTATATTTGTTTTAATATTTGATCGGTCTGTGTTATTTGTAGAGTATATATATATATATATTGTGTCTGTGTATTATACTTATTTTTGTGCCAGTACCACTTTGATATCGCAAGATTGTACAGCATTAGGGCCATGGAATAGGAAACCTTTGTAAGCCTTAACGATTTTTATTTAAATGCCGTGTATTAGGGAATAATAGATATTTGATTATTTACAAGAACAGCCATGCTGTAACATTTTGATAATCAGATTGGCTTGATTTTAGTACACCTTGAAAATACGGTCTTTCAAATATTTGCAGATGCACAACGCATTATCATCTGCGCCTATTATAAATATAAAAGATGTAAAAGTCTGGTGTTTCATAAAAGAGAATTATTAACATAAGCTCGAAGCTCTTGTGCTGGCTGTGACCTCAGTAACATCAGAAGTAGGTGTTTAAGTCAATTCCCAGATGGTGTAATTTCTCTAAATGATAACAAGTTTACTAAGAATTTTTCTAACAAACAATAACAGATAACCAACTAAGAACAGATGTATGCATTTCTTTGAATCGCTCGCAATTATTTTTATGTTTGACGAGGGTAGGCCTTTAAACATTCCATTGCGAGTCAGATGTCAGATGTTAAGTTTTCACTTTTACTACTCGGCGTGAACGACAGATGCCATCACAACACAGCAAGAGGACTTCATACCTGTACTAGCATTTCCCTTGCGTATGTCAGGTAATGTTGTAATCCATGCTTGGAAAAAGTTATTTTGGGTGACACTGCAACGTTTAAAGTAGTCCAACAGGGCAACTATGCAGTTTGTCACAGGGCGCTAATATCATGAGATTCAAGAAGGGATTGAGAATGATTATAAGAACTCAAGATCATTTGTTCTGAATTTGAATTTAGAAAGCACTTGGGACAAATCCAATCTCAGTTGCGGCCCCTGCCAAGGATGGTGACAGTTTCGTCTTGGACATGGCAGCGACTGTGGTGGCGCTGGGAAAGGTGAGTCGGTTCTACAGCCCCAGGAGTCCAATGTCGATGGCAGTTCTGCCACTCGGCTTGATACTCTGATAATATAGTACATTTTCAGTGCAATTCTTGAGATTCCTAGACCTCTAAGGATGGCTGTTAAAAATAACTCGGCCTTGAGGGAATATAAGAAGCTTATCGAACTTTACTTCCGTTTATTTGATCACTTCTACATGACCGAGATCATATTGTAATGTCCTATCACCATTTCTGTGAAAACGTCAGAGTTTAAGAGTTTTTGCATTCGCCCTGATTTGCTCTTTTTTTAGGTAGAGATGAAGCATACACTTCAGCAACCACTTCCGTGTGGCTGGTCCTTGGACAGTGACGGCAGAGTGAGCTCTCCCTGCTATTTTTTAAAGGACCAGTAGGGTGCAAACGTTTTTTTTTTCCAAATGCTTACGGTAAATCTTAGTGTAAGATACTGTTACCCCAAGTATTTGTGAAAACAACATTTCTGTTCTTGAGACACCCGCCTTTAAACGTCACCAGTACTGACGTCAGGATTGTACATGGATACGTTTACGCTGTGAAGGACTCAACCAATGAAATACTTTAATTAGGCGTGTCATCACGTGATGTGACGACTTTTATTCATAGTCTACTGGACGATACTCCTTTGAAAATGGGAGAGTGATGTCCCTTCGCCTTACCGGCTTGAGGGGTCTAGCTCTCCGGATTTCTTTGGATTTTGTTATTTGTATAAGCTGATTTTGATTTTCGAGTCCATTGCTTGACCTGTCGTCATCCTAGTGATGTGCTGGACTGTGTTTCTTGCTTGTGACATTTTGTTTCACTTCTACGGCTTCTGTTGATCTGCTGACTAACAGTCTTTTCTTCCACGCCGCCATTTTCATCTCAGTCCAGTTTCTTGTTTGTGCAGTCGACAGCGAGATGAAACATGTTCATTGTGGCTAAACTTGTTGATGACTCGAGGCAGCAAAACTGTCTACATTTTGTTTGACATGTGGAGGTTTATCCTCAGCATTCTTGATCTGTTCTTTCTGATGACTTCTCCGATGACAAGCAATTGCAGATCTAAACTCTAAATCTTCGGCGGTGAAGCGTGTCGCCAGTCTCCCCAGACAAATCTGGTCTCCAGTTTTCTTCTGTCGCCAGGACTTTTTTAAAAACAATTTATGCAGTTATTTTAATTCCATAGATTCGTTGGATAATGAAGTACCATATTCTTGAAGTTATTTATCAGATAGCACTACAATTTTGTATTATTATTATTATTATTATTATTATTATTATTATTCCCGTTTCTATGCGTTATCCCTTTTTCTTTCCTGTCGTCTTGGTTGGTTTCTTCAATTTCTCCCTATCATGATTATTGTTGTTATGATTAGTATCATTTGTAAAGCGCCATGAGCCTGCTCTTAGGGCTGGGATATGGCGCTATAAAAATAACCTTTAATAATAATTAATAATAATAAACTATATTTCACTAACCTGTTCTACCATTGCAGCCCACAGAGGACACAAACAAAGCCATGGCAAGCTTCGCATTATATCCGTTAGGTGGCACTGAAGAAACAAGTTAGTGGGTCTTCACGTTTTCTTCTAACTGTATCTCTCTTCTTCAGTCTATACATCCATACGGGCGAACAAAATTACAGACAGACAGATAGACGGAGAATAATAATAATAGGATTATGTGAAAAGTAGCACTAGTATGACAACCCGGCATCCAACATTCTGTGACATGCAGCTACTTCTTGACATGACAGGCTTGTCGCTGGCATCTGATCCCTCTTTCTTGATTTGTTTAAAATTATTATTTGACGTGCATTAGTTCACTACTGATTCGCTTGCACTGTAACAGTACGCACTTTGTAAGAGGAAGCCATGTGATGTTATTCGCAGTTTGCACGTCTCAAACTTTTTTGAAACGAAAATTTCTATTTCCTCTTGCAGGTGGCTACAAAGGCTATGGGCTGGCCATGATGGTGGAGGTTTTCTGCAGCATCCTCAGTGGCGCCGTCTTAAGCCCGTTCACTCGAAGCTGGTCTGATAACAGTCAGACTAGGCAGGCAAACCGCGTGAGTGTATTTCAAGGTCTTCTTCTGTTTTTTTCCCCCTTGGTTTCGAGCATCTGTAGCACCGAAATGACGGGGTCCAACTTAAGCTAACACTATGAGATGACACATTTGTTTACAGGGACATTGCTTCGTGGCCCTGGACCCACAGGTTTTTTCTCCGGGCTTCAGTGACCGCTTGAGCGAGCTGTTGAACCACTGCCGCAACCTCACGCCGGTAATTTCAGTTTGATATGGGCAAGGTGTGTGTGTGTGTGTGCGCCCGCGTACGTGCGTGGTGTGGTGTGTATTTGTATTCGAGCGTGTGTATATTGGTTGAGCCATCAGAATGCAAGAATTATGTGATTGCTGGTTGTAATATCGGAGTGTAAAAGTTTTCTAATATTGTTTCTAGGCTTCTTTATATTCATAGAACAACTCGCAAGGGAGTCGATAATATTAGTCTATTTCTAATGAAAGCGATAGTGACAACCTATGAAGTTTTTCATAACCAATCCACCAAAGCCGTTGAACTTTAACAAGCCTGTTAGATTATAAAAATTATATACAGTTTTATCTGATAACCATGAAGTATAAATATAAATGTGTGTGTGTGTGTGTGTGTGTGTGTGTGTGTAAACGTGGTTAATAATAGTAATAATAATAAATGATATTTATAAAGCGTCATTCCCTAGTTCCAGACAGGCTCCAATCACTGTGTGTACATTCACACAGGTGCACACAATATTAAACAGAAACGTAGCTATGTCACATAAAGGCATGTGAGCACGATTACACTATCATTCACACACACACACACACACACACACACACACACACACACACACACACACACACACACACACACACACACATGCGCGTGCATAGTGACTGCGAAAAATTAAAAGCGCCAGCTGTATCAGAGTTCACATACAAATTATTTAGCGTCCACTTGTCACCATAACAACCACTGTCATTGAAAATCAAAACTATCAATGGACGCCGCGATCAAAAACTGTCGCTAGCAGCCGAGAAAGAGCCTTGGTATCCAGAACATCTGCAATCACCATCAGAAGTGGCAACTTGTACAACAAAGACGGTATTTATGACTGTCATAGCGAGCGGTGACCACAGATTAAAAAACAAAACAAACTCGTCACAGAATATGTATAGTGCACATATAAAAATGTGTAAAAGAATATGATGCTTATATATGTAGATGTGTAAATGTGTACTAAGTACTGTGTACATGGCTGTAAATAAGTGAGTTCTCTGAGAGTGTCTAAATGTATACTTGCATGTTTGTTTCATGTCTTGATGAATATGTGTAGGTAGACTTCTTGGTACGCTTTCCTTATATTATTCTGTGTTTATAAATATAGATATATGTGTGTGCGTGCCTGAATGTGCATGCGCGTGCGTGTCTGACAGGCAGAGGGAGAGAGCGAGGTGTTAGTCCCAGGTGACCCAGAGCGACAGCACATGAAAAAATGCGACGCCCTTGGGGGAATCCCCTACAAGCAAAACCAGATTAAATGTGTGGTAAGCATGGCATATGTAGTATCACGATCTTATATTATCAAAACATATAATAATCATAATAATCATAATAGGTACAATATACATAACGCAATTAATCAAACCTTTATAGAAAAAGGATTCATGTCTACTTACAGTGAAAGGAGGTTAGCACTGAAAAGCTGGTTAGAAGCTAGCAAAGTGTTTTGTTAATACTTTGGAAAGGAAGGATTTTTTCTACTTTTTTCGGGGAATAACCCAGCTGGAAAGAAAGGACTGATGTCTTAGGATATGAATGTCGTCGGGATTAATGTTGGAATAAGTACAGACACTAAGCACTCGAGAATAATGCACAGTGAGTGTTGAATTGGCAGTTTTTCTGTCTGCTTACTTGTGTCTGGACATTGTACCTCACATCCCATCAAAGCAGATTCCTTATCAACATGCAAACATGAACCAGAAAAATATCAAAACCCCGAAAAAAAGTGTGCAAGTCTTTAACTTGTTTGTTTGCATTTTGCACGACAACGCGTCCCGTAAAACTAGTTCTTCCCTCAATTCTATGCTTTGAGCGGAGGGCAAGAATAAGTTTTTCGAGCGTGCATGCATTTAACGGATAGAGGGAGAGAGAGATGTTAGACCGTGTGACCCAGAGCGATAGCACATGAAAAAAAGGCGACTTCCATGGGTAAATCCCTTAGAAATAAACCCAGATATGGGTGGTAAGTACGATGTATACAACATCACAACTTCTAAAAGAAATACATAACGAAGCGAGTACAGAATAAGAAGACTGGGGGACTGCGAACATAGGCTTGTTCCTGTCAGATGGCTTCAGATGATTCAAAAGAGATATTTTGATATTTTTAGGTCGATAGATAACAGACAGAGTCAAAGACCTTTCAGACGTTTTTTCATGGAAAATTGTACAGGTCCTTTTTTTTTTTTTTAGCAATCCTGTTAATATTTTTCTCTTAATTCTAATTTCAGAATAACCTTGCTGAGAAGAACGGAATAGTGTCCCTGGGCCGACTGTCAAGATAAATGTTTGCCACAAATGTTCGGTTAAAAGCAGATAGAAATTTAGTTGTTTTTTTGTGGTAAATTTAGATATGAGGTCTCATCCCGTGACATTTTAGGAAAAACAGGGCATATGAAAGATGATATTTTCTCATTACTTGTCGTATCTGTCAATTGATACAGTTTCACATGTATAAAACATGTCACTAATAATTACAACATTATTTGATATGTGAGATCAAGATAACAATAATCGTAACACATGCAGATTCATTTTCCTACAAATTTTCAATAAATAAAATCGCCAATAAACTTCTCTGGTTGAAAGGGACCGAAAGCCACCAACCATGCCCGAGACAAGTTGATGTACGCATGTCTGTGAGAGTGGATGGTATGATAACGGGAGTTAACAGCACTGTAACTTTGAAGTACAGATAGCACTGGTGTAAGAAATCATATATATGTACCTGCTCCTGCATGCGTACGACGAATTACAAATGACACCCTGACGAAGGAGAAGGAAAGTGGAAACAGTTGACTTAAATAGTCAAGATGGACAGCCATTGCAGGACTACCGCCCGTACAACTTGTCTGAAGCCAACAAAGTTTCTTGATTGAATGATTACATCATCGACCAGGATAACACAAAAAAATGTTCAAGAATTTTTTAAAATTATTTCTAGGTTAGCCTAACCTAATTAGTCATGTAGGACCTGTACTACATATTAACTTGTAGAGCTGAAGGCATTAAATCATTGTAGGAGAAAGGATGCGTGTGGTCTGTTTATTACACGTAAACCTGTTATTAATATCGAAAGTATTTTGTTTTTGGCATTAGCAATGTTATCCTTTATCATAACGAGTACGCGAGGATGACTACATCTGTACACATCTTACAGTTCATGGCTGACACCTGGATTCGCTCCTTGCCTCCTGCGTACGCTACTGGTCTGAAAAATCTGGTTTCCATTTTCATAACGTGGGACCAGGTGTAGAGAATTTCTCCAGGTGATGTGAAACAGTTTGTAACACACACACACACACACACACACACACACACACACACACACACACACACACACACACACACACACATTACTGTTTCACCTTCACCAGGAGTATGCCTCTCGATAATCTAACTAACAGGTACGGTTTGCGTTTATATTAATACTCAGTGAGTGGTTGCGATACGGCAGTTTATTTTATTACTGGAGTTGTGCTTTCTTGCCCAGGCAAAAATTAAAGTCAAGACTGCCACTGTATGCAACTATAAACCAAAGTGTCTTAATGTGATATCTTTATAAGAAATTTTAAAAATTGAAGGGGGGATGGTTTACACGCATTTAGGATAGCTGAAGCAAGGTGTGTGAATATGC
The DNA here is from genome assembly GCA_004794655.1 of Marisa cornuarietis. Lineage (NCBI taxonomy): Eukaryota > Metazoa > Mollusca > Gastropoda > Architaenioglossa > Ampullariidae > Marisa > Marisa cornuarietis. The sequence continues at coordinate 419,956 of SMMW01000506.1, read as the reverse complement.
TTCATGAGAGATTCTGTTAAAGTTTTTAATTATTATTAAAAGTTCCTACAAAATTTCTTTCTACTCAAAGTGTTTCAGTTTCAAATAAACACGTCTGCAAAAAGTAGTAATTTTTATTGGTCTGCTAGTAAATGTGTCATTGCAAGTACATGTATATGTCTATAAATAACCTTTTCTAGATTTCCAGTTTCTCGCTGCTTGTGCACAGGTAGCAGCTAGAAAACGGGAAACACGATTTTCTAATGACTGACTCAATACAAGATACTAGAATACACATCCCTATCCATTTCTCAACACACACACACACACACACACACACACACACACACACACACACACACACACACACACACACACACACACACACACACGTTCAGACATCACTGTGCACAGCCACAAATACCAGGAGTGTTCATGGATCCGTTTATTTTGGCTTCAGCGGAGTGGAGCTAGTCATCTGCATTTGGGAAATAGTGTAGCTCCCTAAGTTAACCCCCACCGTGGAGTGTATACAGTGTTGAGGGGTGGGCAAGGCAAAGCTGCAAGGGAAGAGATGGGCACTGGCCATACAAAAGCCGGGCCCCAGAGAAGTGGGGGTCTCTGACTCGCTATGAGCCTTAGGTCACGAAAACTACCTTCCTAGGGTCAAAATCTAAAACAAACTTTGCACCATAGATGTTAAAGGCCATTCTTAATTTACAGCACGTGGTTTTCGTCTTTACCTTAAAAGCGTACGCACCGATTGTGGTACGAGAAAAGTCTGGTGTGTATCTGTGAGGAGGATGTTGCGGCGAAAAACAAAAAAGGAGTTCAATTTTGTCAAAGATGCAATGATCATTTACTTGTTACCATTCCAGTGACATTTCTTGTCGAATAGTTAATTTTGATTCCCATCTGCCAGTATTAAATATACACTTCTAGTTGGCTGACAACAGTCTTATAGTAAACCAGTCCAGTGGTCAGCTCTGGAGGAAAAGAGGTTTCCAAAGAGTGCTTGAAAGAAGAAAAAGGGAATTTCTTGCGTACATAGAGAGCCAGCGGGATCCTGGTGTGGGGGTCACAAACAGAATTGGAGCGTGGACTAAGCGTTTTAACCGTGCTCGGCCATTTCATGAGAGACGAGGCAGAGCTGTTCTATGTCATTGATTTTGGGAGGGAAAAGTCCTACCTATAGGTGATTTTGCTCTGTGGGGGATATGGGGCGCCAAGAGGGGAATTTTCTCTACTTTCTCTCTCTAGCTAGAGGTTAGCTACTGGCAGAGATTAATGGTTTGCAAATGCCTTGCACGACTAGTTTTTATCATTATAAATGGTGAAGAAAAAGAATAGAAGCAAGACATGTACATGGAAACTGACATTTTATATATATACATGTATATATTTGCGATTGTAGTAACGTCATATAGCAGACGAACTCCGGCAAGATGTCTGAACTTCTATCTCGCGTATAAATACACATCAAGAACGTGAGGCGTCTGTTGCGGAAAAAAATTCTTTTTCATCCAGACATGGTTGACATTAAAAAATTGGTTTTTTTTGCGATTACTCTATGACATCATACCAGACGAACTCCACTCGGCAACTACACATCAAGAACGTGAGGCCATGTTTCGAGGCCTCTGATTGGTTGATCTTTGACCTTCGTGTCCCATATGCAAATGAGCCAGCCTCGTTCAGTACATACATCACTGTCGCTAGAGAAATCTCTAAGTACAGAAAGCTTTCTGTAGCTACAGAATGGAATTGTAAATATACAATGAATTGGCTAGCAACTTCTAAGTAAAATATAAATGAAATAATTTGGTTTTACCGAGTTTTTCTCTCCCTAAATAGAGAATGCACTCTGTAGTTACAGAGCGCATTCTGTACGTACAGAACTCATTCTCTAGCTAGAGAAAATTCCCCCTCTTGGCTCCCCATAGGGGGATGGCGATCTAGGGGAATACGGGGAGGTGGGCGGGGCAGTTAGTTGTTGTTTTATGCCAAGTCAGCAACTATGGCTATCTCATGGCAAAAACAATGTACATGACTATTCAAAGGTTGATATAAAGTAATTGTACAAGTCTAGAGATTTCTCTTTTCTTAGTTTTACAAAATAACAGTTTTTTAAACATATAAGTTCTATCATATCAGGTGAAAAATCTGAATGGACTTTACATATGCCAAGATTGATTTGGAAGAGTGTTTGGCAAAAAGGTCATCAAGAGTCTGTGCTGTAAAATAGTTTTGACGAATTGTAGCGAGTTTTGAACAGGAGATGAGCAAATGTTCTATGGTTAGGGGGTCTTTACACCAAGGACAAAGTGGGGGGTTTTCTCCTGCAAGCAAAAATCTGTGAGTGATATATGAGTGACCAGCTTTTAGTCTATTTATAACCACTTTTTCTCGTCGGTTTAGAAATTCTTGTGTTATACAGTCTGCTAGTTTTGGAAAAATAGCGTGAAGTTTGTTGTGCTTCATGGAGTCCCAGTGAAGCTGCCAAAGTTGTGAGATATACAGTATAACAGAAACGTTCCAATCTGAGGCAAATGTTGTATGGACCACAAGTGGTTGCTGAAGGGCCTTTTTTGCTGCCTCATCAGCTTTAGTGTTTCCTGGAATATTTGCATGGCCAGGAACCCAAATAAAGATAATGTCAAAATTGTTATTCTGTAGTAATGATAGAAGTTCAAAGAATTTAACCAGTAGTGGGTGATCTAAACATTGAGAGTGAAGTGCAAGTAGGGATGACAAAGAGTCTGAAATAACTAAGAAGTTTTTCTCTTTAGATGTATGGATATACTGCAGCGCAAGTAGAAGGGCTTTTAACTCTGAAGAAAAAATGGAGCTATGACCTTCCAAGCGAGCTGTCAGCGGTGGTGTGGAAATGTCCATCGGCACTGCTGCAGCTGCTACATTTTCTTTTTCAGTATTTTTGGATCCATCAGTGTATATGTGACAAAAGTCAGGATAGTCTGTGATTATTTCTCTGAAAAGCTGCTGATAGACTATGTCAGGGGTTTCACCTTTTTTTTTTTGTTAGAGAGGTCAAAACGAATTTCAGGTGTGGGAAGTAGCCATGGTGGTGTTCTAGTCAGTGTAATTGGTGCTGTTTTTTTGGGGGTCCATTCCCAATTTCTGAAGATGGGGATAAGCTCGTATGGGTAGAGGTTTTTGTTCATGTTCACGTGCCCTGTATTTCTCCAGAAACTGAACGGAGAAAACTGAGTGGAAAGCAGGGTTTTGGGGCAGAGCTCGAAGTTTCGAGACATAGGACAACATTAGTTTTAGTCGGCGTAACTCTAGAGGGGGTTCACCTGCCTCTGCATATAGACTGTGTATTGGAGTAGTTCTGAAAACTCCAAGACAAATTCTCAGGCCGTGATGGTGTACAGTGTCTAGCCTTTTTAGGTATGATGTCCTGGCTGATCCATAGACTATGCATCCATAATCCAATTTTGAACGCACTAGGGAACGATACAAACGGAGTAAAGTGATTTGGTCTGCACCCCAGTTTGTGTTACTTATCACTCTCAAGATATCTAGAGCCTTCAGGCAAGAAGCCTGAAGATGACGGATGTGGTTCTGAAAAGAGAGTTTACGATCAAAAATAACACCCAAGAAATGGACCTCTTCCACTACCTTGAGTGCTGTTCCATTTACATGAATAGAAGGTTCAGGAAAAGGACCTCTTAGTTTTGTAAAGTGAATGCACACAGATTTTGAGGGAGAAAATTTGAAACCGTTTTCTAATACCCATTTTGAGATGTGGTTTACACATAACTGTAATTGTCTCTCCAGATCAGGTAGAAGCTTTCCTCGTATACAAAGTGCAAAATCATCAACATATAGCAAGGCAGCCATATTTGTGGGAATAGACTTCAGGATGCCATCTATTTTAATACAGAACAATATAGGTGACAGGATACTTCCTTGAGGGACTCCCACCTGTTGTTCATGGGTGTCTGAAAAGGTATTTTGTATACGGACTCTAAACACACGACATGTTAGAAAGTTTTTGATGAAAATTGGTAGTCGGCCTCGAAAGCCTAGAGAAAATAGATCCAACAAAATACCTTGCCTCCACACTGTGTCATAGGCTCTTTCTAGGTCAAAGAATACTCCTATGACATGCTCTTTTTTAATAAAGGCGTCCCTTATAAACGTTTCAAATCTAACCATTTGATCTGTGGTACTACAATTTTTCCGAAAACCACACTGAATGCTGGAAAGAAGATTCTGGGACTCTAACACCCAAATCAATCGTGAATTTACCATCTTTTCTAGTACCTTACAGAAACAGTTTGTTAAAGCAATTGGACGATAACTGTTTGGATCAGAGGGATCTTTTCCTGGTTTTGGTATAGGAACTATTATAGCCTCATGCCAAGCGGAAGGAAGGTTTCCTGTATTCCAAATATGGTTGAAAATCTGCAATAATGTCCTCAAAGATGATTCTGGGAGTTTGGTTATGATTTGGTATGAGATACTGTCTGGTCCTGGGGCCGAGTGGGAGCACTTTGAAAGTGCTTGTTTAAGTTCTGACATAGAGAAATTGGTGTTGTAGGATTCCAAGTTCTCTGATTGAAAGTTACATTTTGTTAGCTCTTTGCCTGCCTTCACTTTCTGAACAGCTGTGGAATATTGTGAAGCCGAGGTTGTCATTTCAAAAGTGGAGCCCAGTTGGTTTGCAATTTCTCGATGATCAGTAAGCAAATTTTGTTCGGCTCTCAGATGTCCAACTGCTCTATTGATATTTTTTCCTTTTAGTTTTTTGATAGCTGACCATACCTGTCGGGATGGAGTACGGTTTGTCAGTGAGGAAACAAAATGTTGCCAAGAGAGCCTTCTTTGTTGTTTACAGATGTGACGGGCCTGTGCTCGAAGGCGTTTGAAGTGTAGAACATTTTCGGGGGTGGGAGATCGAAAAGCTGTTCTCTGTGCCTTTTTCCTATTTTGTATTGCCTTTCGGCAATCCTCATTAAACCAGGGAACTTTGGGGAGCCTCCTGTGGTGGCTGTAACGAGGGATGCTTTTGTTCATGATCTCCAGTAGTGTTAAGGAGAAACTTTCCATTGGGTGACTTGTAGAGTCTTTTTTATTTGAGACCTCATCTACAGGTGAGATAAATAGTTCTGTGGGAGACAGCATTGACTCACAGAGTGTTTTAAAAGAGTTCCAATTTGCCCGTGCTAAATTCCAGTGGTCTTCCTGTGTAACTTTATTGGTTGAGATAGAGGAAAGGATGATAGGGTAGTGGTCACTTCCACAAAGATCATCCTATACATGCCAGTTGAAGTCAACTGTGAGTGTGGGATCACATACTGAAAGGTCTATTGCAGTTGTAGATGCATTATGGGGTCGATAAAAAGTTGGGACTACCATCATTCATCACACATAAGTCAATATCATTAAAAAAGCCTGATAAAAGTTCACCACGTGAGTCACTGACATCCCCACCCCACAGGGGATGATGTCCATTAAAATCCCCCAAAAGGAGTACAGGGGAAGGAAGCTGTTGAAAAAGATCCTCCAGGTGTTGACGAGAAACGCTAATTGAAGGGGGGAGATATACACTACATACTGTGATGGTTTTCTTGAGGGATACTCTGGCTGCCACAGCTTGTAATGGGGTGGAAAGGGGGATGGGGCTGAAAAGAATATCTGAGTGAATTAAAAGAGCTACTCCACCAGCGTGGGAAACACTTTCGGATGCCTTTCGGAGTATCTGAAAACCTTTGCAGGTAAAAATATCTGTGTCCTGCAAAAAGGTCTCTTGGAGGGCAATCACTTTAGTATCTGTTTGATGCAAAACAACTTTCAGTTCTTCAAAATTTGCCCTAATTCCTCGGCAGTTCCACTGTAACAGATTTGTCATTTATAAATTAAGTATGAGATGACGACCTGGAATGTCGTGTACAGGATGTGTTTGTGCGACCTGGAGGTGAGGGTGAAGGAACCCTTCGTTCCTCCATGTCCATCAAGCTATCTGAAAGGGGTGCAAACCTATTTGAAGTAGGTGATGGAGGGTGTCGTCGTGTGCGGGTGCTGAATGTTTTTGACCCGGAGGGCCGGGAGGTTTGTGAGCGTTTACGATGGGACTTTTGGGGAGTGGCGGTAATTGTGGTTTGGGACTTTGTTGGTGCAGTTTTTTGATGAGTACGTGTGGGTGCACGTGTTGTTGATCTGGTTGAGGTGTATGCTGGAATTGGTTGAGGTGTGGAAGGTTTGGGCTGCTGCGTTTGTTCTGTATGTGGGGGTGGCATGAGTGTGTGTGTGGGTTTGGGGGTTTCTGTGTGCAAAACTAGGGCATTGCACGACCAGCCGATTGATTGGTGCGGGTCAGCACCAACCTCCTGTCTAGGAGAAGTTTGGGCCAAAGAGGAATGTTGGTATGATGGGCCGCAACCCATCAGTGACCTCAGCCTCCAGGATCCCATTCTCCTCCGACACAGGTCGCCCTGCACGGCAAACGCAGGGGGCCTAAAGAAGGCCACTGAGAAAGCAATATATAGAAATATAGAAAGTATACATAGAATATAGAAAGTATAACAAACGCAGGGGGTCTAAAGAAGGCCACTGAGAAAGCAATATATAGAAATATAGAAAGTATATATAGAATATAGAAAGTAGAACAAAATATAGAAAGTATAACAAGAGTATGACATAGAATGTATGACTTAGGATTATGATGTAGTGAGTATGATGAAGAATGTATGACGTAGTATGTATGGCTCCGTAAGGGATGGTTGAATGGGAGAAACGACAGAGGATGGAAGCTATAGAACAGAATACAACAATAATAATAATGTTTGCCAAAAAAAAAAACAAACCTGGATTGCGCTCCAACGTCAATCGCCGCCATGGCCGACAAGGTAACCCTGGAATCAATGCAGAGGTTTATGAAGGTTGTCTCTTCTTCCATTATTCTCATCGTTCCGTTTGAGAAGGACTGTCGGCGAGCTCACACATTTATTTCATGCCCTGCAGTCCAGTCAGCACGAAATGCTCAATGACATGGAGGTGCCCACAGCTTCAGCTGCATGGGTCAGTTCCAGAACCATTGAAACAGCCGAACTCTTGCAGTACAAACATCAGGTTAGTTTTAAAATCACCATAAAAGCCATATTCTGTTCAAGAATTTCTGGATTGAGCCACAGGAGGCAATCAACAGCATGTTGGGGTAGTCATAGTCTGTTCACTGGCGCCAGTCGTAACGATTGTGGAGAGAGTTGTGGATGCCAGTGAGACACGCCCCTGTGTGTTACCTCCACTACGCAAGTATTTCAGAGCATGTAGAATAATCCACAGGATCTGTGTGACCGCTAGTTCTGGCAGGTGGGCGGGGCAAGGAGTTTGGGGAGGTGTGGGAGGAGGGCTGCTGCAGGCGTTGTTTACCTGTTGCTGTCTCTTGGTGTCTAGGAGGCCGGCCAGGTCCGCAGTAGTGGTGTATTGTGCTGGTTGCCAGATCCCTTATGTTGCCCGAATCTAGACTTCTATTTAGTTTTAGGTACAAGTACAGTATGCCATAGCTCTTTGGGTGGGTTAAGGCAGCTATTGATGTTTAATGCCACTACTTTTACCTGTTTGAGTTTTTTTTTTTTTCATTACACATTAACCGCACACGTGAGGTGCTTAGTCTGTCACCACAAGTGCATGTACGAGGGTCTTTGAGTCAAGTTGGGTATTTTCTGTTCAGCTTCATTGTAGCTCTTTTGGTTTGGTGGGACCCATTTGATTTGACACTAGGTCATAGATATTTAAAGGGTTTAGTTATTTCGGGTTAATTTTAGGGCTTATGATTTAGATACCAAGTAGACTGTGACGTAACACGATTTCTATAACAATGCCTCCTGGTTGGCCCAATTTTGGAATGGCTGGCAACAATAGGTGTACAGTAAATGTGTTCCGTTAGTCCGAGGAATGCTAAGCTTACAGAGGATCGAAGAGGATACAAATACTAAACCAAGGACCGTACAAGTTGATCTCTTTGCACGTTTTCACAAACTGCGTTCTCCCCGTTGAGGAAAGATACCATGATTTTTCTATGTATGTGCAAATGTTTATCTTCTAAATCTTTCAGCAGCCAGTCTTTGTATATTTCCCCTTCAGCCAGTGCTCATGGGAAGATAACCTGTCCTGACGTTTTGTAGCTGTGGCCTCTGTGATTAACATTTTTGGAATGATCGAGACAAAGAAGTCCACGAATATGAATTGGTGATGTAGCAATCGTCTGCAGTGTGAATTTGCAGACTTATGAAAGGCATGAAAAATCTATGAAATATTTCATCAACCTAAGGACGTGGAAAATACATGAGCATGTATACAGATTTGCATGAACTGCAAAATATACCTTGAAAAAAAATCTGCATGCAAGGCTGTTGTGCACCTTACCTGATGTGCCCTAAAACGATGTGACCGAATGTTTGACCATAGAGGCAATGAAAACGAAAATCATCATTAGCAACCCAGCGGACACGCCATCCTCATTTGCCAGTCATGTCACACAGTCTTCCACACGACCCACTCCCATCTCTTGCCTTCACGAACATACACATCTCGCTATCAAACATTCTGACATCTTAGTCCAGTTTACTAACTAATAAGACTTTGTCAATTTGAACACTTTATTTGCATTTCTGGTGCCCCAATAACAATGATAAAAATGAAACACAAGCAATTTCTATGAAGCAGTGAACAATTTCTAAACAGTATTTGCATGGACATCGAATGGATTCTTAGTGTCGCAATAACAATAAATAAATATAAAACACAATGTCAAGATCACGGCTGAAGAAGTACACTGAGCACAACAATCAAAATCAGCCAAAAGAATTTGGATGGAAGATGATGACTAACATTTGTTAAAACAACATAACAAGGTCAAATCATTTCAGAAAAAGCAAAAATGAGCAGGCCCCCAATTGGGTCATCATACCATTCAAAATGGGGATTCCATATTACATTTTACAGTGTTGATTTGATTTTTTTCATAAAATATGTTGGCACTGCTAAATTATTAGCTACGTCTTTGTTCATAATATTATAGTGGAATGTGTCCCTAAAAAATGCAAACTTGAAGCATACACGAACTCCACCTTTGGATTTCAACATAAGACAACTACATTCTATGCAGATTCCTATGAAAGTAACTGACTTATTGGTGGCTATCCCTGCTGTTTCTTTTAACAGGCATTGGGTGGGTGGGTGTGGCTACGTTCTTACAACAGTTTCATGATCTATATTCAGACAGCAACAAAGAGGGACGTTCATATTTTCAGAGAAAAGTGCTGAGCGAAATTGAAGCAAAGATGAAAAGAGTGCACAATGCTATTCTTGTAAAATATGCAGATGACATGGCTCTTGTGGCCTGCCTCAAAGATGAGCAGTCCCCGTCACACTACCTGGCCTGCGTGGGGGTACTGGAGGACTGCTTTGACCACAGCTTTCTGAAGCTGAACTTTCAAAAAACGGAGGAGATGGCCTTTGTGAGAGCACACTATGACAGTACCCATTTCTCACCACCAATTCAAATCAAAGGACTGCAGGTGCAGAGGGCTGCCAGTTTTAAGTACCTTGGTACAGTGATAGACGGAAGGCTGTCCTTTAGTGATCACGTGAACCAAGTGTACCAAAAAAACAAAAAAACAAAAAACAAAACAAAGCAAAGACTGCACCTATTGAGGAAACTCCGTGCTCTGGAGTGCTGGAGATTGTCTACAGGGCTGCGTTGCTTCGGGGTGTCTGCTACGCCTGTGGGACAGGCTAGCAAGGAGTGGGAAGTTTTCTGACAAGGAGATTCGACGAAAGTTATATCATGTCTTCCTGACGCAACTGAAAGATAATCACCCCCTATTGGCCCCACTGACCTTCCTGCTTACTGGCTATTTCCAACCTCAAAAAAGCTTGACGCTGAATTAAAAAAAATTAAATGAATGAACTTAATATCTCCTGACTGCTGTAAATAGTATGATTAAAAACTATAATGAACAGAAACCGAAGTATGCATCAATGGAGCTCATTAAGGACAAGACTGTGATTGCTGTGTATACTCCAGTAGTGAGGTGGTTTTCATTGATGCTACAGGGGAAGTAGACCGTTACAACTGCAGGGTCTTCCTCCTCCTTACACACAGTGCTGTCGGAGGTTGCCAATAGGGTGCATTATAGCCGCCTCTGAATCAAGAGCTGCCCTAGAGCTAGGCTTTGATTTGTACAAGAGGCTGCTCTCAAAATGGATGAGGGGAGAGAGGGCATGTTGTAATTCTCACAGATGACTCGTCCGAAACCTTGTGTACGCGGACAATCAACAACAGCTGCAGAACTGTTACGCTGTGTTAATGAATGATCCTGTTGCTCTGCAGCACAACAGTTTTATAAAATATATCAAACGACTGTATGAGTGTCAGCATATGTGGGCCATCTGCCACAGAGCAGCTGCCTGTTCGTGGCAATGACACCAACAATTATGTTGAGGCAGCCATGCGGATTTTAAAGGATAGGATCTTCCAAAGAGTTCGTGCATATGGACTTCTCAGTTGCGTAATTTTCTACTCACAAGCTTGCCAGCACATTATGACCGAAGGCTTATAGATGTGGCCAACGGACGCCTGGATATGACTTTATCCAAGAAGTACGTACCCAGCAAGACAAATTTCACTGACATGACAACACCTCTGCCGAACAATATTTTCCAAGTGCACAGCGGGAAGTGCTATCTGGTGGACATGTCTATTGAAATGTACACATGTAAGTTAGGAAAAAATGGTGCACCATGCAAACACCAGTTTGCAGCAGTTTGCCACTACTCAGTGGAGGCTCATAATTTTTTTTTTTGCCTACAACAGATGAAAAAATGAAGGCTCACATGATGTATCTTGCAACAGGCAAGCAGAATGTGACATCCCCGTGGTTTGCACCACTACGTGAAAGTGTGCAGACACAGGATCTGGAAGATTGCCTTGAGGAAATATCTGATGCAGAAAAAAATGAACCTACCCAATCATTTGACTCACTTCTTCTTCATAATGATTCTGCAGACGAATTTGAAAACCCTGTATTACTTGATGTACAAGGAGGCAGTCATTTGACTCACGTCCTCTTCATAATGATTCTGCAGATGAATTTGATAACTCTGTAACATTTGAAGAGTTGACAACGCTGAAAAGACTCTTTTATGAGCAGATGACAACCCAAAACAGTGCGATGTGTGTGTCTGTGTGGACGTGTGCGTGCAAAGCTGTATGGGTTAAAGAGTTAAGGCCTATTCTCACGCTGCAATGTTTTCATGGTTTGCACGTGCAAGATTTTGCCTGCTAGGCACCGTTCTACTCTCACGTAGCAAGGCCACTCGCTAGTCTCCTGCTAGGTGACGTCATCCGCGCAGCGCATTGTGGGTAGTCGATAATGGCAGACAATCAGATACTTTCGGAAGCTACTGCTGCTACGTTAATAACATTGTCTGATAAAGTAGGGAGAGAGAAAAGAAGAAAAAAAATGTGGGTGAGGGGTGGGTAGCGCGAAGGAGTCGCTTAGGTGCCTTATTTTCATGTCCTCTAAAAGAAATATCTTCGGAAGACTCGAGAGAATGCAGACGCTTTTTGCGAATGTCGTCTGCAACGTTTGAAGAACTTTTATATCTGATGGAGGCTGCCCAGAGCACGAGCAATTTCAATTCAGGCATTCTTGGCCTTATCTCGGTTGAGATAGTCTGGATTGGCAGTGTCGAACAAACACAGGTAGTTTTCCCACATACAAATCATACTCGTACACATTTCCTCTGACCACACCGCCATTTTCTAATTTGGAGGTAAAAGGGAGGCGACTGTGTTCAAGCATTCCGATTGGCTACAGCCATGTAATGTAGGTCAGGCTCTGCAAGAAAATAGAATCGCGTCCTATCCGTGAAAACCTCGATGTAAAGCCCCCACCCAGCCGTGTGCAAAACTCGGAAGGGTCCTACCACGGCCTGCTAACCCTGCTAAGTGCGGTATATTGCAGCGTGAGATTAGGCCTTTAGTCACATGAGCTAGCGGCCAATCTGAAGGCTCAGATAAGGTCGCTATACAACGATTGGGGAAAAGCAAATTCGCGACCCGCCTTTGACCGCGTGTCCCGCCTGCTCATAGAATGTCCGGGCGGGACGCCCAATGTCCCGCTTTCTGGCTTTCATCTAAAAAGTCAATCAACGTCCTGCTTGTATTTAAAAATCTGATTATTGTACATCCGTGCCTTTGGTTTTGGGTTTTGCATATCACCGTTTGATTAATAATTTTAAATTTGCCAACTAGTTTTTGTTGCCCCGCGAGCTCCGGTGTTTGACGCGTTACCAGAATGATAATGACCTGCCGGCCGATATCTTCTTGCACGGCGATGACGGTGGTCATCTGATTGTCCCTCCTAAGGTGTAAAGCTTCTTTGGTTACGGTTGTCGAAGTTGCCCCACTTCCCAGTGGCATCAACTTTCGTCCCTACCCGCCCATGAGAGAGAGAGAGGGAGAGAATCAGCAAGAGTTCGGTTTATTCCGACGTTAAAGGTATTCTAAAGGCAAATTATCGGTGATAAGGCTGTGGGGACGGTCCAAAACGTTTGCAAATTATATTTAATTACGATTGCAGTTCACTAAAACAATACAGGATAAATAAATGATGCTTTCTTCACCTTATTACCATTTCTTAGCACTACCTCGGTTGCCGATGTTTATAAAAATCGAAAATTTCCAGTGAAATTTACTCGTTATATCCTTCCGCCGAGAAACCGCGATGTCTTCGCGAGACGGTTAGCAGACGATTCCTTTGTATGACGTAGTTCTGGGACGCGTAAGTGTCGGTCAGTACTAGGATTTGAACACAAGTGATCGGTGGTGACTCGTTAGTTGGACTGGTAATATCCAAATTTTTAATAATCAAGGTGGCTATGAGCAATGTCCAACCATATCAGTTTGAACCGATTGCATCAGCTTACACTGGGATCGACTTGACCTCATTGGAAAAAGAAGAAAATGTTCAATCGGCGAAAGACAAAACAGGTAGGACTAAGCAAGTCACATTGTGTCTACGCGAGCAGAGAGTGAACGAATGCTTTAGATTCAAGTACTTTAAAAAAAAACATAATGCACACTAAGTCCACTAACTACTTGCACTGGGCTTTGTTGTTGACGAATTTACATCGTAGTGTGTTTAAAGAATGAAATTACATTTGACATGCTAATTATTTCTTATGCACACACACACCCCGCGGAATATTCACATTGTAAATGATAATAAAGTGTTCTTTAGTTACTTTAGGTTTTAAAGTGAACTTTTCAAAGCTTAGTTTCAAAAATCAATATTTCAACATCGTTTCAATATTTCAAACAGACAATATTTGCAGCCTTTTTAGGGGGGGGGGTATATTCTAAATAATGACTTACTGTATGTGTAGTAGATGTATAACTACGATGCAGAGAATATGGCAGTTGCGTTTGCTTTATGCTATTATGCCTGTGCTTTTTAAATTTATGTTTGCAATTTAATTGTGTGGGTACATGAATTTATTTATCAGAGTTTCAGACTGGTGCAGTTGTGAGCATTTTGAGGAGTGGCCACAACAAAAAGAAGAAAAGAAATGTTGCCATTTCTATTCAGAAATAAACAATTATTTAGAGGAGGTCCAGATGTGCATTACCAGTCATAAAGGCATGGCTGGAAATTGTCTATCAAGGTAAAAACTCTTATTTCACATACTTAAATTTTTCCCATGTTTAATTTTTGTGCTGGTTACTTTAGGGATGCTAATTTTCCCCACTCCAATATTGTGTAATTACAAGCATGCAAGTTATTGTCTTTTCCCACTACTGAAAGTAGGTGCAAAACACTGCATAACACCCACACATTTAGATATACAAGCACTTACAAACATTCAGACTGATGCACGTGCTTTTTTTACAACACACAAATTAATACACACACACAAGGTGGAGGAAGTCGGAGTACCTCAAGAAAGCCACCAATGGTTATACCTTGAAAGACATTCAGAAAGATGAGTGTTGGAGCCAAGATCTGACTTCTGACTCCACAACACCTATTTCTTACAGTCTAAGTGAATGGCGCTTTAGCGACTTTGCAGGCAAACCACATGTAAATGCTTACAGACTTTTGAGAGAAATGCTCTGAATATGTAATGACTTTATAATTGATTTTTTTCAGGTTTGTTATTGATTCCACCATAGTGCTAATAAAGCAGATTAATATAAAAAGATGGCGGGAAGACTATATGCACACAGAACCACACAAGTAAGGGATATGCCAGCATTTTTTATTGATAGGCACAGTTTAGTCTGTGCAATGTCAAATTAAAAGCATGAATGCAAGAAAAGCACTTCAAAGATAAATATTACACTAAATGTTGAGGCATAAAAAATTATGTATAGTAAAGCTTAAAAGTGAATTGTCAATAAAATATTCCTTAAACAGCATGAAAATTATCACATTTATCCAAACCCAGTTATGGAACACACTTTATATGAGATGTTAAAAATACTTGCTTGTATCTGACATGAATTGCAAAATAAAATCTTCCCTATACAGCATTCAATTTTTATATTTATTCAAACCCAGTTATGGAACACACTTCACATCATTTTGATGTCTAAAACAAGTGTATCTGGCATTTTTTTTTTACAAGCATCATTTCTGGAACACTTGGAGCTGAATTTATCTCAGTAGTTTTCATTCGTTATGGATTAATAGTAATGCATGGAAAACTTTTTTTTTCTTCCACAGAACACACAGACATGTGGCTGAATTTATCTCAGTAGTTTTCATTCGTTATGGATTAATAGTAATGCATGGAAAACTTTTTTTTTCTTCCACAGAACACACAGACATGTGGCTGAATTTATCTCAGTAGTTTTCATTCGTTATGGATTAATAGTAATGCATGGAAAACTTTTTTTTTCTTCCACAGAACACACAGACATGTGGCTTACTGCAACTTTGTGCGATGGATATGGCACAAGATAGGAAAGAAAAACAGAAAAGTCTTGCCTGCATGTGTTGTTGCAGCGACCAGAAAATAATTTCCGTCAGGAGTTTACTGGCTTCAAATATGCTTTATAATATATAGGTGAGTGTTTCTACAAATACATTCATAAGTACATTTAGCTTGTTGTCGGCTAATTTTTTTTTTTTTATCCCACTATTGAAGGTGGGCTCAAACACCCATGATACACCTGAGGTGCATAGCTCACATTTAGCAGGCATCCCATCCTCCTTATAATCATTCACAAACTCACTCTCACAACACACAAACAAATATGCACACAGGATGAGGAAGCCAAAGAAGAAGTTGGTTCTTTATTATATTTTCAGGAATCATATGCTTTAGTAATCCTGTATTGAAGCTTGTAGCACAGTTTTTGATGCTCTTTTCAGAAGTATTGGACTGTCACATTACAGTGTACATCTTGCAAGCACAGTAATCAAAAGAAGAAGAAAGTATTCTGTCATTTTCAGAAATAAAATCCAATGTCTAGTTTACATGTTGCTATAGTGTATATATATTTTTTTTAAATCCAGGGCCTATATTCCAGATGATCATGCTGACCTTTGCCGTAGGACCCACCATGGTCTTCATGGATATCCACAACATGGTTGCAGATGGAAGCTTACTTGTCTCATACTAGCTGTTCTTTGCCCAGTCCTTCTGGTGATGATGATGAACATCACTACACATAATTCAATAGGCTTTTGGACCATAATGACAAGCTAAAATTACCCTCAGGTCAACTAGACACAATGATATTCTTAGAAACCCCTGAAAAATAGCAGAAAAGAGAAGTGAAGAGGTGAAAAATCTGTTTCTTTTAAAATTTACCCTTTCCTACACTAAAATCCATATGTAATACTTGTATTTATCCCTCTAAGGCTTAGAAGAATCATACATGATGTACAATGACCTCAATATGATGCGACACTACCAGAAGAAAAAATATAAAATATAATAGTTGATCATTTTAATTTTGATGTCATGAAATTAAATTATAATTTAAAATGATATTTGTTATTAGTTTGAAAAGAAGTGTTAGGAATACCTATAGCCATGTTCTCTACATTAAAATAGTACATAATCTTTTGTTCATGGTGTGGCTGCAACTGATAATGTGTATTTTTATGCTCAAGCGACAATTATTTATTGAGTGATTGATTATCCTCTTATCTTTCAGTTTCTGTAGCATGTACATTATTTAATTGATTGTTCTATAAACATTTAAAAACAGTTTCAACAACGTATCGACATTTCCATAATTTTATAATTCTTTGCACTTCTGTGGATTACAGTAAACGTGCATCAAATGAACACTTTTGAGATGCATATGTATTTCTGTATTTATCAATTAACATTTAGATAATAAACACAATGCCTCATTACTTAAACATGATATAATACACAGGCTAAAGCAACTGCTTGAAGAAAATTAGTACCAGTTTTTCTACCTGTGCTCTTTGAGTGTTGAACTTTTCCAGTCTTTTCCTGTGTGTGCGGTGTCATCTGCCTTTTCTGTCTCACAGTCCAGTCCCCAACATAAGGTCACATCTGCTGGACATTTTCATTTTATTATTAATAAAAAGCAGGTATATTGACTTTTAGAAAGCAATAACTTAATAAAATAATGAAAAAAACGTTTATTTTAATCTACATATCAAGCATTGCATTTATTTGTGGCTTTGAATATCTTTGTTAGGATTAAATAACCATCATTTACAAATTTTATTCTTCCTGAGTTTAGATATAAGAGGTAAACATCAAACATAACTAGAAAGTGGCCGTTATCTTTCTGAATCAGTTTGTGAGGATCTTGAAGAAAACAAAGGTAAACAAACCTGGAAATCTGGGTCTGTTTGCACCCCTTCATGCATGCACAATTTAGCAGTTTATTGTGACTGGTTGGTCATTGTCTGGAATAAACATTAATGAAAAATTCTGCTCTGAACTCAGCAATGAATACACTCTTTAATGTTATCTCTGATATACTGCACACAAGAATTAATATAATTAGTGCATGCATGTGTTAACATGCTCATTATGTAAGCAGTATCCTTTCAACATTTTAGAGATTTCATGTTTAGAAACAGAAGCCATCCTTACAAAGACATAGATCAATAAAACAAGCTTTCGTTGTATAAAATGTAAATAATTTAAAATAAAATGTAGCAAGTATCAGATGAACAATAGTAGGCCTATATTTTCTTTATACTTGCAGCTTGATGCATTATTTTCTCACAAGTTACTGTATATTTTTGTCGTTCACATGTTTGATATAGCTACAATCTAATACTTTTTATTATGTACATGCAGTCATTCACAGACTGTAATGTTGATCATGGTAGAATTAGAGACTCGCAGTTTATTGTTTACAATTTTAGCTAGCATCAGGTGCATTCGTGACACTGACCTGTTTGGCGACTGAATATCATCTGTCAGATGCATCCCATTCTTTTTTTGACAACTTCATAATGCTGAAAAAATGTAGAAACTTATCCCACAGAAACTGAGACACAAAGCGCAAGCCGCACTGTTCGCTCGATCGTTCGTGTGCTCGTAAAGCTTTATAGTATACCAAATGTTTTGAGCACAATGTGTCCGAATCTCTAGCCTCACAAAGCTTTGTAGTTTCGTATCTGAGTCGTTTCATCCTTAATTTTATTCTCTTCTCAAGTTTCTGTCATTTGGAAACTTGTGAAAACTATATTTGAGCTCCTTCCACCCCTTTTTTTTCGGCAATCGGGTGGCAGCTGCATTCGTTTTGCTTGGTAAACAATCATAAGGTCACGTGACGGAGAACGAGACTTCGTTGAAGCAAGCGAAAGTGTCCGGTGTAATTTCTCTTATTAAACACAACACTCCACATAACCTTCAACTTTTTGCACATGAATAGACACGAAAATAGATGAGATTCATATTAATCATACTCTTTGTGAGAATCTAAACAGTTTTATTTTGCCTTGAGTATACCTTTAAAGTCAGCATTTCTCATGCTTAAGTGGCAGTTTTTCAGAACCATGTGAAATGCAGACTTTCAACGTCTGAATAACCCGAACTCTTGCTCATTCTCTCCCTCTCTCTGTTAGGTGTTGAGGGCTGGTCATGTTGTGAATACTGCACTAGCGTGACGTATACACTGACAGTTGCGCTTATTCATCGCAGGTGCGAATCGTAGCGAATAATTCGCGGTTGGGTTTTGAAGGCTAAAATTTACAGGTTAGTTTTATATTGCAGGTATCTACCAATATCTGCAAAACTACGCCAACCATTCAGGTTGGTCTTTAACGCATTGAACTCGTGGCTGCTAGAAACCTGTAGGGTCTCTGTCTCGCACGATTTTCTTCACTACCCACTCAATTCATTAGTTGTACTTTTTTTTCAGAAAATCTCAATAGTTTTATCGCAAAAAAGAACATCTGCAGAATCAAGTGATCTGATAGTCCATTCCAGTAAACTATCAAAACAGACAGCATAAGTTGTGAAATCCTGGGAACAGGAGAAAAAGCAATTTGCAGAGTTGACTTGATATGTAAGGTCAAGGCATCTGAAATAATATTCATAGAAATATACGCTTTTAAGCAATTTTGTTTTTTTTTTGTTTCCTTTCCTAGATCTGCATAACATGAAAATGTTTACTGAAAAATCAATATTTATGTTAAGTAATCTCCCTTTAGTTCAACGTTTTCCATCTTGTGTTTTGTGTTTAAACTGTTTGGTTTTTATTAGCTGCTTAACTATTCTTTTTTCGTTCATTGTGCAGATTTTCCACATTTTTTTTGTGTGCAAGTTGTCTGTGACAGTGATTTAAAATGTCCACACTGACAACATGGGTTCAGTTCATGACAGGCGTGTCGTCAGGATCTGCAATCTGTACCACCATTTAGAATCACCACAAAGATGACTACCACATCAGTTTCACCTACTTGGTGATTCGGCATATCCTTTGAATGACTTTTTGATGGTACCATTTACAGACAATGGGGAACACAGCCCTATGTGTATAAGGGCAAGACGCCACACCTGCGTCAGTATATGCCTCTCAAATGCCATGCCAGGTTTGGCATCAAATTGTGGTTTGTTTGTGATAGTGTCAATGGATACACTTCTTATTTTTAAGTGTATAAAGGAAAGGTCCTGATGGCATGCAGATATTGTGTACCCAGTATACTTGTATTACGCATTAAAAAAATATATTTAAATATTTTTTTTCTTTCTATTGATAAGAAATACCAATGGTGAACTGAGAGGGAAATATGTTTTCATGATAACACTGTTATCCCTGACTTATTCATTGATGGTGTCAGGGTTGAACGTGTTGAGCAGTACAAGTATCTTGGAACTGTGATTGATGATAAACTCACTTTTAACGCTAACACAGAGGTCATTCACAAGAAATGTCAATCAAGATTGTACTGCCTACAAAAACTCAGTCCCCTGAATGTTAACAAAAAGGTTCTATGTTCTTTTTATAGATGTTTTATTGAGTCTGTGTTGACATTTGGATTTTTATGTTGGTATGGAGGATTGAGGGTTAGAAATAGGAATGTGTTAGATGGAGTGGTGAGGTCGAGTGGGAGAGTGATTGGGGAGAAACAGGAGTGTCTGAGTAAGTTAATAAATATTGATGCTTATAAAATATTCTGTTTTAAAGTACCTACTGCAAGTCTTGGGGGAGATAGAAACTGTCCCATCTGAGAGCACTGCTGAAATAATAGAAGCAGCAGATGAGGACAAGGAAAATGTATTTCCAGCTAATTTTTCAATGGCAATACCGGCAGTGCAGCTTTACCCCTTTCCTTCGAGTTCTATTACTGCCAAGGATGTCTCTGTACAGATCAAACCTGTAAGTTGGTTGTGTATGGTTAAGTATGTCTACTCAGGTGTACCCAATATTATAAAATATAATAAAGCTCAGTGCAAGTATTTATATTTCCAGATCTATCCTTGTTATTAAAAGGGAACAGACTGCTGTGCACACCACAACTGCCTGCAAAGCAACAAATTGTCCCTCTGCTTACTACAGAGAGCAAGGGACACAAACAATGTCAGGAAGGCTGGTGGTGGTGCCCATGTACCTGTCATCCCGACTTGACTGCACAAGGCAGTCAGACTGATCACCAAGGGTAACTATAATGCACATTTGAAACCACTTGCTGTTAAAATCACATCTTATGAGGATTTGACAGCAATTATCATCAAAATATATTTTCCTGTGTGATGAAATAGAAAGATAACTCTATGCAAAAATATAAATATTTGTGTATGTGTTGGGTGTACTAATTTTAATCTTGAAGAGTGTGTGTTTTCCCCTCTGTACTTATGAATGTGAAATACTTATCTTTTTACAACAGGCCAATAATCAACTGTGAAACTGATGAAGAGAATAAAGATACCAGTGATTGCAACTGGGAACCACCACAAAGGTAGCAAAATAATGTCAAATGTATACAAAGCATGTTATGGCTTTGTGTAGTTGATTTCTTTTATGAGCCATTTTGTGAATTAAGGGACCACAGGGCGCGTAAGATTGTGGCGGACATTTCCCACCAGGCAAATGGCCTTTTCTGCCGCATGCCTTCTGGAATCAGATATCGACAGCTTCGGGCCAGAACATCCCGCCTGAGAAACAGCTTCTTTGCCAAGGCAGTATCCTCACTAAACTCTGCTGTGGCCCAAGTCAGACCTGATTGATCAATGTGTTCCCTAGTGTCTGGGGATTAGTGTGTAGGGACGGGGTGTGTGTGCATCCAGGCATAC
Source organism: Marisa cornuarietis (assembly GCA_004794655.1). Lineage (NCBI taxonomy): Eukaryota > Metazoa > Mollusca > Gastropoda > Architaenioglossa > Ampullariidae > Marisa > Marisa cornuarietis. The sequence continues at coordinate 399,196 of SMMW01000506.1, read as the reverse complement.
CCTTACACACTCTTGCATAAGACTCTGGGACTGCTTACAACCACCGGCTTATCTAGTGTACGCAAGAGAGTGATTGTGTGCATGTGTGTCTGCTTGTGCGCACATCTGCGTGTGTGGGAGAGATATTGTTGATGTGGCCATCATCAAGACATCATCCTTGTGCTATGTCACTTGGCCAATAAAGAATTATTATTATTAAGAGTTCCCATTTAATGTTCTTGTGTGCAGGCATCCATTCGCTGCAGCTGAGAACATCATTCCTATCTCAGACCTAATCCGAGATAGGAAATATATTGTGTTTGAAAAACCAGCTCTTGGACATCCTTAGTGTGTGTAAATTTTGTGCTAGGCCTTGTACTGTGACCAAGAAGTCGGAATGCGGCACCAGTGTCGCATTCGACTCTGTATGCAAGGAAGAATCTTGTGCCAGAAAGTTCACCTGGCACTCAGTCCTTCTCCAAGACAATGCCACTTGGAAACCGTATTCTTGCAGCAGCAGCCTTCTTTACTGCTTGTTCTCCCTCCAGGCTTATTAACACTTGCCTCCACGCCAACATTGCCTGCTTTACGATCCGTAATTTTTATAGAGTACAGGAGACATACCTGCTTCCTGTATTGCGTAATGTTTGGGGGAGGTGCCAGGAAAGAATGTTTGCTGCAAGGACAGATCGTACGGTGAAATTTGCAGATGGGCGGTGTGACTCACCTGGTCCCTGTGCAAAATACGGCAGCTACACATTCATGGATTCAAGCACATCAGAAGTTCTTCATTTTGAGCTAGTACAGGTACATTTTGATTTAAAATAATGCAAATAATGTTGGATGATTTCAGTTAAAATTGTCTTCAACCATAACTGTTTAATTGTTTTAAGTGTTTCACTCCATACACGCAGTAATTCGATTTTTCAGAGCAACCAAGTCAGAAATTCTCATGCCATGGAGCTTGCAGGAACTGAAAAAGGGTCTGCAAAATTTTGACTCTAGGATCAGCATAAGCCACCTGATTACTGACATGTCAGTATAAAAAAATACATGTCCAATAATTTCAAGGAGGGTACACGTGTGGATAAAAGCATGGTCCATCATTTTGACATTTGGCATGTGGCAAAAGGTACGATTCCCCCCACCCACCCCAAAACACTTATAATAGCAAGTTATGGTAAGATTGTGCTTCACTTAATTTGCAACTTATTCAGAATTGTAAATTTTTTTCCATTCAAATACATGTTGCTGATTAGACACATAAGTAAATATCTTTTGTTAAAATAAAATGATTTGTTCATCAGATATAAAGGAAAAATTGAAGCAGTAGGAAATTTTTAAAAGGGGGGGTCATAAAAATTGTACGGAATAACTACTTTGAGCATTTTTCTTAGGTTACTTGAAATCGAGAAAATAGATCTGTTAAGATCCCTTTCAAAAAATGCAAAATGCGATTATCTTATGATAACGCAATTTTCTCAAGCATCAGCTGTAGTTCAGTAACATACTACTAACAAGCCATCGGGTTATTTCGCAATCCCAAATTTAACTTTTTGATCTGCTTATCGCCAAGGCCTGTAACTCTTAAAAAGCCCCAACTCTTTTGGCGCCATAATTTTGTGTATGGTGTTGAATGATGATCGTGGGACCCCGGGGTATGCTTGCCTAGCGAGCATTGTAAGAATAGGGTCCCTGCTGTCCAGCCAGGCATGTCGTAAGAGGCGACTAAGGTGGACACCTCACCTAGAGGTAAATTAGGTTGTGGTAGGGCTAACAACCCCACCATGTAAAAAAATACCCGTTACAGAAACCAAAACCAGAGTACTCATTACGGATGGCGAAGGTAATGAAACACACCAGGGAACTGGACTTATGACGGACGACAGTCAAACCCGAGAGGGAGCTGGCGCCCCGATGGTGGTTGGATGATGAACAAAATGGAATCAAAGAGAGGAAATGTACGCAAATATAAATTGGTTTCAGAAAGCTGCTAGGGGCTTAACAGTCATCATTAGTATGCGCATGGTCATCAATGTGCACACTGTAATACACTTTTATTTACACACGAAACCCCTTACTATTACTTCTCACATGTGATAATGTGAAAAGTGAGGGAATATTAAATAAAATCTTGTATTTAAAATTTGGTTTCAGAAAGCTGTTTGGGGCTTCAAAAGAAGCACTTCATTGAAACAGTTTCTGAAGCGCCTTTAACGAAAGGAGGGTGAAAGTAAGCATCCCAGTTTAGCAAGAGCACTAAAATACAACTGTGACCTTTCACCTACACTTATAGTTAAAAACCAGGCACTTTCCTTAAGCCATCATACACCCCAAAAATCAAAATAATCTAATGGTTTGGATGATAGATATGCAATTTTTTGAAATGACTATTTTATTTATTGACAGGCAATACAGATTTTCTTGCGAGAGGCAGGGCAGAATATGCAGCTCCGCCACCACTTGAGAGAAAAAAAACTGGGGACAGAGGCTGCAGCCCCTGCTTTTCCAGAAACTTTGGAAGAGAAAAAGAATGTCATTAAACACCTTTCCCGCCAACTAAACAAAGTGGTGAGTGTCACCATCTCACTCTGATACTGGCATGACATGCATAATTCATTTTCTCCTCTGTTTAACTATATACTGATTTGTATTAGATGTATAAAGTGCACTGTAAGTTTATTTGAAATCTAATAGTGAACATACAATTGAATCTTTTAATTTTCAGGAAAGTGTTCTTAGACGCATGGGTGCCGAATAATATTTTGAAATCAATTTCAATGGGATTACTCGAGTTATGGCACATGACTGCCTACCACTGTAAGTTTATTTGCAATCTAATAGTGAACATACAATTGAATCTTTTAATTTTCAGTAAAGTGTTCTTGCACACATGGGTGCGGAGTATTATTTTGAAATACGATTTGATGGGATCACTCAAATGATGGCACATGATGACGTACCAAGAGAGGTGCTGAAAAAGGGGCCACTTCCACCTTCAAACAGCACATATATGTGCAGACGTGTGCAGAAAATTTTCAATGAAGCACATGGTGAGAACGTGCCAATGTTGTATCCTTTGGAAAAAATATAAAATCCTTGCAATCAGATTAATCACTTTTCCGTTTTTCTTAAGGGTCTCCTGCTATAGAGGAAATGCTGTCAGCCTGACGGGCATTGTTTTTGTTTTTCTGACCCACAAAGTCAGTACAGACGATGCTGGGAAAAAATGCTTTCTCCATTAGTAGTAGATGCAGGATGAGCTAAGAAACTGCTATACCAACTATAAGCACAGCTTTTAAGCTTTCTGCTGTCTTAGGGCATGACATGTACAGTATTGGAGCATCTCAATTGCTTGAGGAAACTATAGGGCCGAGAGGTAAAATTATATATGCAGAAACGGCTTTCCTGCTGTGCATCTTCAGGTTAGAATGAAGATGAAATCTATACTCTGCAGCAATCCAAAATTTAAGTATGATTGTATACCAAAGAAAATCACTTTCCAAAGAAGGACAAACAAAAATATCAATGTCATTGAGTACTCCGGCATTCTCATATAAACATTTTTTTTTAATTTTTAATTTTATTCACAACTAGCCTTAGATTATTATTATTCATAACTGCCATGGGCTTCAAAGGCCATGAGACAAAACAAGCTGGCTTGATGAAGCAGAGTACACAAAGAAAAAAAAATTATCATGTTTCAGCAGCAGAAGACACTTCATAATGTAAAATTAATTAAACATAAAATTGCCTTTTTTCCACCTTGATAAGGAATAATTGAATGCATAATAGGAAAAATCTGAACTGGCAGTAATGGCATTTTCTTCACTACCCCCTCAATTCATTAGTTTTACTTTTTTCCCCAGAAAATCTCAATAGTTTTTCCGCGAAAAGAACATCAGAATCAAGTGATCTGATAGTCCATTCCAGTTACCTATCAAAACAGGACAACATAAGCTGTAAAATCGTGGGAACAGGAGAAAAAACAACTTGCAAAGTTGACTTGATATGTAAGTCTAGGCATCTGAAATAAGTGATTCGGCATATCCTTGGAATGACTTTTTGATGGTACCATTTACAGACAATGGGGAACACAGCCCTATGGAACTTTTATTCAACAAAGTACATTCATCTATAGGCGTTGAGAAGGAACGTTCAATTGGTTTATTAACCGAAGGCTCTACCCGGGGATGTGTTTGTTCTAAATCAGGTTAGTGGAAAATAGGTATGTTGTTTTATAGTTAAAACACTGCTCTACGAGGGCATGGTATTTTTGTATGTTTTATACCTTGGGATGTGTAAGATGTTTGTAGATTTTGTGCGAGGAGATGAGACCATCTTTCCTCGTGTAGTAGTTGTATAAGGGGAAGAGGATGTAAGGAAATGGATAGAGGAGTTATGTTTGATGCTGTTGTTTTAATGTATTTTTGTAGGATCTTTTATTTGTGGTGTGATGTATTTGATGAATAATATTGGTGTTAGAATATAATGTATTTTGTGAGATGGGTTATATGAGAATAGGTGATTGCACGTGGTTAACATGTGGTCAACACGTGTATCATGAACCAGCCGGGTTCAAGGCCAGAACACGGCCGATGCCAGGATAGCTTAAATTATAGGGGACAGCGGTCAGTCACAGGGCGATCCGTTCAGCCTGATTTTTTTGTCTTGACAGAGAATAGCGCAGGCGGTTGTAGTTTTGCTAGTAATATCGAGATAGCGTCAGGGCTGGGAAGAGTTAGTTATGAGGGTCACATGGTTAGATTGGTATTTAGTTCGGGTAGAAGAACAGTCGTGGATTTTCCCCCCTGTAACTGCTACTGAGACAACCGTCTCCGAGTGCTAGGTAGCCCGTTATTTGTGAACGTAGGAGCACTATTTGCTGGCACTTGTAGGCTGGAGGTTAAATGTGTAGAGCAGCGGTCTCTGTCATCATATACGGCAAGGGGAGACCATATCAGGACCTGCATAATCAACCCTACCACCTGTTGCCTGGGACAACCGCTGGAAGTAGCGACTGACAGTGTCCCACGTTGGTCTTTCCCCCGAAATTCTTCGTCGTCGGGAGCCGGTGCCGGACCCCTGTCGTTTTCTGCGCAGTTGTGTTTCATTGCCTGGGGCAAGGAGCCGAACCAGTCGTGCCAGTGGACAAGGGACTGTGTCGGGACGCTCACACTTCACCTCTAATCGCCGTCATCGTTGTCTGGGACAACCGGGAGTGCTATAGTGTTCTACACTAGCAGTGACAGTGGTGTGCAACGCAACTGGTGTTTAAGCTCAGTGGACTTCTTGCTCACAGGACCCCCTCACAGCGGAGGGAACTGTAACTTTACATGTATCCCTTTGGTCTGTACCCAATCTAATTTGTTTTTATCTTGTTTTAATAATAATTGTTGAGCTGTACTGTGTTGCCAGGCGTTGTTGCGAATGGAAAGGAAGTGAAGAAGGCGTGCAGACGTGAGAACGCAAATGAGTGGGGCGTGAGAGGGTGGAAGGTGGTGTGAAGCGAGTCAGCGTAGTGTTGCCTTTTCCCCCTCGAGCTTTGTTGTCAATCTCCCTCTCTGCGGGTTCTTCACATATGGGGGCTCTGAGTCTGGGATCTGAATGTTTAAGTAGTCAAAGTAGGATCACATAGATCGAAAGTGCGAGAGCATTGTCTGTGTCATGTTATAGTTATGAACACTTTTATGATATTCTTTTGCATTGATGCATTGTATAATCGATGTTATTTGGTAACTTGCTGATGACTGTTAGTACAATAATTAAGGACTGAGTAATTGCTGTTGTACATTGGTGGACACCAGGTATTACCATTGTAAACAGTTCTGCAAGTGCCCAGCAAGTATAGGCAGAGCTAGGTTAATCGTATATAGCAGTTGTGGGGTTTAAGTTGATTCAGGAAATTTATGACGGAGAAAGAATTCTGTCTAACCCCTAGGGAAAGGCCACATAAAGGCCAAAATTTTCACCAAGATAGATTTGGCCAAGGGTTACTGGCAGATCCCTGTCTGACCAGAAGACAGGCCAAAACTCGCCTTTGTTTCCCCAATCAGGTGCTTCCAATGGAAAGTAATGCCATTCGGAGTTCAAAATGCACCGAGCATTTTCACCCGCATGATGAGACAGCTACTGGAACTGCTGGAGGGGAGAGGCGTCCATAAATGGATGACTTATTACTAGCAACGGAAACATGGGAGGACCACGTACAATTGCTAGTCGACGTACTTTCCCGCCTCAAGGCCTTAAATCTGCATACTTCGTTTTCTCCTTTTTTTTTAAAACTATATACTGATATGTATTAGATGTACAAAGTGCACTTTAAGTTTTATTTGCAATCAAATAGTGAACGTACAATTAAATATTTTATCTTTCAGGAAAGTATTCTTAGACGCATTAGTGCCGAATAATATTTTAAAATAAATTTCAATGGGATTACTCGAGTGATGGCACATGACTGCCTACCACTGCAGATGACTGCCTGCCTGCCACTGTAAGTTTATTTGCAATCTAATAGTGAAGATACAATTGAATCTTTTAATTTTCAGTAAAGTGTTCTTGCACACATGGGCTTCAAAGGCCATGAGACAAAACAAGCTGGCTTGATGAAGCAAAGTACACAAAGAAAAAATAATTATCATGTTTCAGCAGCAGAAGACACTTCATAATGTAAAATTAATTGCCTTTTTTCCACCTTGATAAGGAATAATTGAATGCGTAATAGGCAAAATCTGAAAACTTTCAGGGTTGGCATTTTCTTCACTACCCACTCAATTTATTAGTTCTACTTTTTTTCTTTGGAAAATCTCAATAGTTTTATCGCAAAAAGAACATCAGAAGAATCAAGCGATCTGATAGTCCATTCCAGTTACCTATCAGAAAAGGACAACATAAGCTGTAAAATCCCGGGAACAGGAGAAAAAACAACTTGCACAGTTGACTTGATATGTAAGTCAAGGCATCTGAAATAATATTCATAGAAATATACGCATTTAAGCAATTTTGTTTTTTTGTTTTTTTTAGATCTGCATAAAATAAATGTTTACTGAAAAAACAATATTGATGTTAAGTAATCTCCCTTTAGTTTTCCATCTTGTGTTTTGTGTTTAAACTGTTTGGTTTTTATTAGCTTCTTAACTAATCTTATATCATTCACTGTGCAGATTTTCCACATTTTTGTGTGTGCAGGTTTTCTGTGACAGTGATTTAAAATGTTCACACTGACAACATGGGTTCAGTTAATGACAGGCGTGCCGTCAGGACCTGCAATCTGTACCACCATTTAGAATCACAAGGATGACTACCACACATCAGTTTCACCTACTTGGTGATTTGACATATCCTTTGAAGGACTTTTTAAGGTACCATTTACAGACAATGGGGAACACAGCCCTATGGAACTTTTATTCAACAAAGTACATTCATCTATAGGCGTTGAGAAGGAACGTTCAATTGGTTTATTAAAGGGCCAAGTACAGAAGACTGAAGCAACTGGATATGTATTGCTTTAATGATATTCTGTATGTGATTCCTGCTGCCCGCGACCAAAGGAGAGTGGGGTGGGGGGTCACCTAGTGACTGTTCGTTAGTGTTTAACGCCGTGCCAGCAACAAAGACCATATCACGGCGATGAAAGACAAATTTATTCCAAAAAAACCCACTGATCAAAACCTCACCAAGAGACACAACAGTTATATCCAAATAAAAGCCATCAAGAGCAGGAGAATTTTAAGAGTAGATTTAGTGTAAAAATGGTTATTGTGGCCAAAAAGGCCACCAACAAACCAAAACCAAAAAACCAACAATTAACAGGATATAAAAACTTAAATCTTATGAAAGAGTCCTATCCCTTTAAAAAATGTAAAAATTGCTGCCGATGGGACGGACCTAAACAAAGAAACTGCTGTGAAAAAAATGCTGACAGGTATTCTGGAGCTCAGGGCAAGTGATTAATATCTGTTTAACATTTAAAGTTTCTTTGCACCACGGACAAACAGGTGGTGGTTCACCTCGTATGATTGCGTGGCATAGGTGTGCCCTAACCTCAGTCTAGTAAGAACCACCTCCTCCCGCCACACTAGGTGGCATGGAGGCAAGCGGTCAGAAAGACTGTCTACCAGAGCTCACATGTTCAGTAATTAAAGATGACATATTGACTCGTCCTACTGCGTCAGAGGGGCACAAAGACGAGGGACCAGAATAGGAAACTCTCTTAACGGAGATAACATCGACTCGTCTTTGTGATGACTTTGATGTCGGACCACTAGAGACAGAAACGACTTCTGCCTATCATATTGAAGAAGCTATTTGACGAGGTCCCGCAAATTTACCAGCATGATTCTTCTGTATGCTCATTTCCAGTTTCGCTGCTTCAAATTAAATTGAAAAATGGTGAAACAGTACGACGTGACTGGCTAGTTTGGAGTAAAGGTAAACAAGCATTGTTTTGTTTTCCCTGCCGTTTGTTGAGCAGCCAACTAACTGCAAGTCGCTCGTCTCTGGCTTCCCCCTACGGATTTACTATTGCTCAGAAATGGAGAAAGTTACATGAAAAAGTTCCCGAGCATGAAAACAGCATCAGCCACAAAAAATCTGCTATATCCAGTGGCGTCAACTGGAAAAAAATTTACGGTGTGACACGAGGGTGGACAATCTGTTAATACAGAGCATCAAAAGTAAAACAGAGCAGTGGAAACTAATTCTACAAAGAATTATTGTTCTGTTCCTTGGAGAGAGAGGATTGGCCTTCAGAGGAACAAGCCACCTTATCAGAGATCCATCGAATGGTAATTTCCTTGGTCTATTAGAACTGATTGGTCATTATGACCCGGTGCTTGCAGATCACTTAAATAAAGTGAGGAACTCACGAATAGATCGTGAGAGGTTGCAAGTTCACTACCTTTCTTCTGACAGCCAGAACAAATTTATTAAATGCTGTGCCAGCAAGGTAACTAGAGCTATTTTAAAGGAATTGGAGGCAGCCAAGTACTATTCCATCATTGTTGATGCAACTCCTGACTCGGCACACGTTGAGCAAACTGTCTTCATTCTGCGCAATGTACATTTGAATGCATGCACTAATAAAAATATGAGGTGCAGGAGAGATTCCTTAAATTTGTTAACTGCAAGAAAACTGGGGAAGCAATAGCGGAGCTTATTCGCCAAACTCTCCGTAAGCACCACATATCACTGTCAGACTGGATTATGTTGATGAGGGTATGGAGACTTGGCTGAACAAGAAAGGGAAATCCAGGAGAGGCAGGATTGTAAAGAAAGGTTCAGGTTAGAATTAGATGATGAGAGAGAAAAAGAACGCACATTCCAACTAAGGATGGAGGAATTTTCAACATTTTCAAGTATAAGGTCGAGTAGTGGTAGCGAGAGTGGGCCGGCCAATGGCGAGGGTGACACCATGTAGTCGGGAAGGATGACCTAGGTTAAGATAGCTCCGTTTGACTGCAAAACAATCAGATAGGTTTCTAACGCAGTTCGAGAAGTTAGCCAGGACGTGCCAGCAGTCCAACACAATAATTGGGCCATTCATCTGTTAGGTCTGCTCCGTAACAGTGCAAAGGAAGTCTCTCACAAATTGAGCGACGATTCGGCTGATGACTATGAGACCATAAAGGCCACGTTGCCACGACGCTTCCAAGTGACGACAGAGACATACCGACTGCGATTTAGAAACGCAACTAAGCGACTGGACGTTAGTTTAATGAGGACTGGCTTGTTTGTTCTGCAAAGTGCTCTGAACAAATTATTGGAAATCGCTGTATAAATATCCATTAAGGCCTATTCTCACGCTGCATACGTTTTTAAGGTATGCGTGTACAAGATTTTGCTTGCCAGGCAGCTTGCAGCACCATTCCACTATCACGTAGCAAGGCCACCGGCTAGTGTCTTGCGACGTGACGTCATCCGCGCAGCGTATTGTGGATAGTCGACTAGATGGTAGATGATAAGATACTTCTGGGAGCTACTGCTCCAACATTAATAATATTGCATGAAGCAGAAAGAGAGAAGAAGAAAAAGATGTGGGGGAGGGGGTGGGTCCTTTAGGTGCCTTTTCGTGTCTTCTGAAAGAAATACCTCCGGAAGACTCGAGAGAATGCAGATGCTTTTTGCGAATGTCTCCTGCGACGTTTGCAGAACTTTTATATTTAATCAAGCCTGCAATTCGCAGACAAGATACTGTCATGAGACAATGCATTAAAGCCGAGGAAAGACTGGCAGTGACCCTGCAATACCTTGGTTCAAGTATGCATTTTGTTTTAGCATGGTTAGGTTTGGTTATAGGATTTTATGTACAGAAGGGTACTAAGTATGGAACACTAATTGTTGATCTCCAGCTCATTCCAGCGTTATTAGTCTGAATGGTCAATTTAGATATGGAAAAGGTGCCAAAGTTACCAAACTAAAAGTTCGTTATAAGGTGCAAGTGTAAAGGATATGAGCAGGTGAAAAATATGAGCAAATAGAAAAATGTACACACCATCAACATAACACACACACACCACATACAATTCATTTGTCATGAACAGCTAGACTGTTTAAAAAATGTGCAAAAGAAAAGCGAGGAGACAGGAAAGGCAACTCCAAATAAAATGTTCTATCAAATGGCAGCTCGTGTGACAGAGAACTTTCCCCAGTATGTGCAGGATCAACTACAGCGTGATTTACTTAACATGGTACATGAGATAAAACAAACATTTTAGAATAAAAATTGATTTGAAAAATAAACTTCAAGTACCCCACATTGTCTTAAGCCATTTTGTATTTTTCTGCACCATGTCACTAGGAGCCATTTACAATGAAGTCATTTTTGTATTTATTTACTAATAACTTTGGATAGTTGCTTACAGGGAAGCACTACAAAGTTTGCTGAGGTTTTCACCCTTCGAACTTGTTTACAGGCTAACGGTACGAGGTCCTATGGCGGTGATACATAAGCTATGGACCGATGAGCAAGTGCAGGGAGAGGTGAAAACAAGTTATACACCACTGCAATGCACCAGCAGTTACAAACAATTGGCAAGCTTGCACGCAAGAACTAAACAGGCCCAACACCACAACTAAAAAACAGTAGTGAGATTTTGAAGTAGGAGATCGGGTACTGCTGCTTTTACCCACTGCACACAACAAGCTGCAAGTGCGATGGACAGGTCCATACCCCATCACTCAGTTTGTGTTTAATGCCATGCCAGCAACTATGGCTATATCATGGCGAGAAAAAAAATATTATATTAAAATGATTAGGAAGAAAAAAACCCAAAGTGGTATAAGCATAACATCTTTAAAAATAAAAGCCAAACAAGGAGAAAAAATAACATTAGAAAGTGGGCAACACAAAAGGAATGTTGTAGACCAAATGACCACCAAAAACCATCAAGGCACAAAAACTTAAACCTTATAATAAAGCCCTATCCTCCTTAAAAAATAAAAAGTAAAAACAGCTGCCGATGGGATGCACCTAAACAAAGAAAACAAGGAGTTTGCAGTAAAAAAAACTGCTGGTGGATACTCTGGAGTTTAGGACAAGTAATTAAAACATGTACAACACTCAAAAAAGACTTGACACCAGGGACAAACTGTTGGTGGTTCACCTAGTAAGAGGTGCGACTGTGTGGCGTAGGTGTGTCCTAACCTTAATCTGGTAAGAACTACCTCCTCCCGCCGCACATAACGGCATGAAGGCAGGCGGTCTGAAAGAGAAGCAAATTTAAAAATTCCGTTGTCTTTATGTTTGTGTCATTTGTGCTGTTTATCTGTTACCTCCTTTACACTCTGTTTATGGAGAATACATTCAGTCCTAACCATGACAGTATACTTAGATGAATCCCAGACACTTAATCCTCAAAATGAAATTTCAACTAAAAAACAAACAAACCCAGTGCATCCTAGTCTTACCAGAGTTACCCAGAGTTAAGGTGCGACACATTTCTCTTATGGGTATAATATTTCAAGTTCACATAATAGCAGTTTTGAGTGTTGTGTTGCAATTTGGGGGCATTTTTGAGGATTAAGTGTACGGTCACCACTTAGATAGCTGTTTCACAAGTACAGCTGAAAAAGGTGTTTTAATTACTAGGCAGCGACTTTGATCTCTACCCAGCCTACTGTCCAGGTAGTACTGATAGCTGTCTTGGGCTTCCTCGAACAGACAAAGTTGATTTAATTTGAAAGAAAATGGTTCTGTTCTGTTGAAAGTGTATAAGATTGTTCTTGCCCTCATGAATGCATAGTTCTTGCAAACACTTGACTGATATTATTCTCCCTGTTTCTAGTCTCATATTACAATGCCAAGTAACCAGTAACTGAAAAACAGTACCCCTTCTTGTTAATAAGCTCTCTATGTATCGTGCAAAGACCGTTATACAATGGAGACAAAAGAAATGAAAGTAACTGATAAAGCCTTCAAAATGTAGTGTAGTTTTTTTCTATCAAGATGTGGGAGAAGGAAAATGCACCTGGATCCTTAAAAATCTTCTGTTTCAGACAATTCATGGACATTAGTACTTTTGTGCCCTAGTTATCTTAGTTTCTGCAGATGTGAATACAAATTCTGCATCACTCTATCTTGTACTGATTTATATATGTTACAAAAATGCTTAGGTATGTAAAAGGCAAAATATAATTTAGCTTATGAAAATACAAGTGTTGTACAAATCACTTTCTAAACCAAAGGTGAATCCTAATGCACCACAGAAGTAATAGTAAATCTTTTGGCACATGGTAGCATATATTTTTGTGCAAAACCCAAGCTTCTGAAGAACAATCACAAATGACAATGTCTCATAAATTTGTTATAATATAAAAATATAAATGGCTAATGTTCAGTGAAAATAAAGTGCAGTGTACACAAAAACAAATTCACTCATCATGGCTGTGCACCTGATCATTTAAAAAAAAAAAAAAAAGAGGCCGAGTTTAGAACATGTACAAGACGATCTATCATGATGACTGTTTGACAAGACATTTGCATGTTTTGTTAATTTTAACTACCTAGAGTTACCTGTGTCAGCAGCTTTAACAAGAATCTTTTTTTAAATGCTGGTAGCAGAAATGAGGCAAGACATTTCCTTGAAGCAGCTTTTCCATGGCAATGATGAATTAAGCCTTTTCTCATCATAAGCCCAGATGTGTTGATCTGATCATCCTGTGTATGAAAGTATTTTCAAAAATCATGAGAAGAGGTTATAATTCTCATTATACAAGTTTAACTTGTTAAAAGTAGACGAAAAGTGACACAACTGCACATTCAGAATGGTAGTGGCGGCACAACACGCACACATATTAACTTACAGTAAAGACAACCAACATTGACAGACCATTTTAAAAAACATTTTGTGGGATTCGCAAGAAATAGATAATAGTTTTTTGTTTTCTTGGGCTAACTTCATATGAGAGATGGTAATAGTACAGAATAGAGTGAGCTCCTGTCATGAAAGTAATTTATGAGCAGGGCTTCTGCTAACGCAAAAAAATTGCGTACAGTACGCATTAAAAGTTCGGAGAACCCCTTCAAATTTGGGCGAAAAACAGATACAAAATTGGGTAAGTGTAATGTCTGACATCGTAGCCCAACTGTTGTTCTCTTCTACAAGGTGAGAGTAACTTCCCTTGCACTGAGTTTTTTCCCTTACCGGAAAGAGTTCCATTAACCTATTTTCAAGATGTCGTTGACTGCGTGGTTAAAATCATCATCTCAGAAACGGAAATAAAGTGAGGGTGAAGACAAACAGCAAGATAATGAAGATCGTGAACCCACATCATCATGGCTTGTTCCATCTAGTACCTGTGATTTTTTCACATTGTAAAGGGACTCCTTAAAAAAACTGAAGAAGGGATCCCTGGGACACCAAAGAATTTAGCCTTAGCAGAAGCCCTGATGAGGTAGAAATTTAATAAAAATTTACTCAGTACAAACGAAGTGCCAATCAACAAAATATTTCATTAAAATATACAATAGACTTCAAATATTAAGTACTATTTTCAGCTGCTAAAGTATGATGCAGTTTCTTCTCATGATGGGTTTAGTAACACCACCTACTTCACATTGCAGTGTATGAAACATCCGTAGCTGTGAAGAATTTCACTACTGCGGAAGCACATCATGCAGAAAGAGTTAAGCAAATGACAAGCTACTAGCTTATTATTCACCTTTCATGCTATTTTTGACCACAATGAACATGCTGCACCAGGGGTGGGCAACCTGTTTTCCTCCCATCATTCGCAAGCCATACAAATCTGCTTAAAAATTAGCCTGCTCTGTTTGGTCAAGCTTAAGGTTTGCCATAGTGTATTAACAGTTTCGCAGCATGTACAATCCCAGCCTGCCTCACACTGCTGTCCTCTGAATCACAATAATTTGGCCTTTCATTGTACGAGAAATATTCTTTTACAAAAGGCATAGTCGAACACACGTTTGGCATTTGTAAAATACATGTTTATAATTAGAAAAGTCCTTGAGGAGACAGACTGTTTCGTAACAAAACCTTTTTCTTTTCTAATGCACAATTTTATATTTGAGGTCATAAAGCACATTTTTAATAATCATCACTTGTTACTACACACATACTAAAGAAAGCTACACATTAACAGCCTACATCAAACTGGAAGTTGGCTACCATAGCCTTAGGGTGAAGGTCTCATGAATACACAATTCTTAAAAGTCAGCAATATAGGCCAATGCAGCCAACGAGAAGGAGAAGTGTCTGTCCCATCATGTACTTGTACATGCCCTGTCTATTTACTTAATACAAATTGATGTTCCTATAAAGAAAACTCTTTGGTTTACTAAATTTAGTTTACTGAGTCATGCCAGCAGTTGTCTTAGCTGAGCAAGTGATCAAATGATTTCACAGGCTGTATGCATACAGTCCACCTATGCAATAAAGGGTTGCTGAAATGTATGAAGACTGGTTGCATGATGTGCTTGTTAAATGTACTATATTAAAATTGTTCAAACTTTGAACAGGCACACAGTGCATGCTATAATCATAAATTATAAGTTAATTACCTTGAAAATGAGTGAGCTGGGTTTCAATTTTCATGTGAGGCCTTCAGTACATCACCGTGGTACAAAGGAAGACAAGCAGAAAAAAATCGTCCTGTGCAGCCGTTATGGTTCATGTTAATACTTTTCAATGCCTGTAACAGAATAACACTTTTTCTTTCAGAATCTGTCAGCATAATAAAAAATATACTTTGTTTCACTTGTTTGGATAAAAAATCTCAGTGATATTGCTAACTCTTAATGGAATGGGCTCAGGGAAGCGGATGGCCGAGTGGTTAGAGCGCTGGTGTCCGAACCGATAGCGCGCTGATTCAATTCCCAATAAGCGTAGCATACTTCCCCAGTCAACCCAGCTGACGGGAATGGGTACCTGACTCCATAGAGGGTTTGGGAAGGAAGGTAAGGCAGCGAGGGAGAGGAGATTGGCACCCATTGTAAAAGCTGGCCCCGAGAAAAGTGGGGTCTCTAACAACTCATTCCCCAACAACCTGAAAAGGTTATGGGATGACCTTTACCTTTAGCCACCAAAAGTGATGAAAGAAAGCTGTATTTCTTCACTAGTCATCTAAATTATCACACTGAAAGATCACATTATTTACATTTAGTAGGATTTTGTTCTTTATGGCAGGAGGTAATCACACAATCACTGTAACTCCCTAACGTTGTAACTGAGGAACAATGAATTTATCACAATCTAAAAAGAAAAGCTTTGCCATGAAGCCTACAATTTTTTAAGAAACCTGCTTTTTGGTCAAATGGACATGTGTATGGATACGGAATTAATGAGATATTTTTAGTGTGAAAAACACACAGAATCAGAGATAATTCTAGGATTTCAAAAAGAGGGGCCCTCTCAATGCAAAAAAGGGGCCCTTCAAATGAAACAAGGGGTGCCTCAAAACAAACACATTTTCACTGCTTTTTCCGATAAATATTTAGTATACAACAAAATACTTTATTAATCACAAGAAATTGAAGATAAATCACATAGATATCTTTTTCGTTTATATTGATAAATTATCTTTCATCATCATTAGTGTGAGCATAGCATCCTAAATTTGCAAACCAATTAGTCTTTGTGTCTATCTCATCGGGCTATGAGCTAATGTTAAGACACTTTTCATATGTCAGTTTAAAAACTGTCCAGTCATTAGCATCGATTCTAGTGGGTCGGTTTCAAACCAGCGCGAAGGACGACAACAATTATTTTTTAAGTGCCGCATCGCGTGTTCAAAAAGTGCGCCAGCCACGGTATTTTTGCGGGCGCATGGTCGCGCTGACTTTCAGACTATGCGCCCCTCGGCGAAATTTCGCGGGAATCCCGCAGCCTAGAATTACCTCTGCAGAACTGTATTAAAGTCAAAACTAGTCATTTTAATTTACTAATTAAAATACAATCAAACGATCGGATATTATAAAGATTACACTTTTTTCCCTTCCTGATGCTTCTTAATGAGGCCAAGATTATAAACACGTGGCATGAATGGAAAGCAAATACTTATGGCAATTGTTGAGTAGACATTTCATTAGAGCTTGTTGTTGAAAAAAAAAATCACTTGCTGTAACATGTTTTCTGGAGTACAGAATATAGTTTTACAGCTACATTAGTCTGCATTTTGTAGGCCTACTTAGTCTATGTACACTCCTTAGTAAAAACATAACAAATAAAAGGACTCGCTTTTGTACATCTATTTCGTGGCCGATTAACACCTAAAGTCCGAAAACTCACCTCAAATACAAAGCATGGTAAATTTGCAACCAGAGTTGAAAGAATTAAGAATGGCCTGCGACGATCACATTGACTGCAGTCATCCCTTCCACGTGACTTAATCAGACCGCCTGCCAATTGTCGTTAGCACAGACGAAAGATATATGTAGACTGTCGACTGCATATTGGACATTTTGAATACCTCTAAAACGTTTCTGGGTCCTACGCAGCTGTAACCACTGAAGACTTGTGTAAGCGAAATGAACTTCGCGCCGCCGTCAAGCGTTTCGGGCACACACAGAAGGCTGTGGTCACGTTCAAGTCTGTGGGTGTGGTGTTCGGGAGTGTCGGGAAACGCCATTGGTTCTTCCGGTCTTGGCGCATGCGCAAATGTCCGTGCGAGTCAACCGATCACACTGTGGTCACATGCTTTTCTCACTCACGACACACTATACACACTCTTATAAGGCCATTGCTGACGAGCAGCACCGCCACTGGATCACAGCGCCAAAATTAGCCGGTATTATCATTGGACGCAAAGCGTACTTTTTTGCAGCACTACCCTCGCACACGAGCGTGCTTGTCTCGCACACGAGCGGAAGCTGCCACCACAGCATACGTATGCGGAAGTTGTCTCCATGGAAATATAACAGCGGTCAAAACGAGGCAACGATAGATAGAGCGATATATAACAGACAGAGTCAATTAAAGACCTTTAAGACGTTTTTTTCATGGAAAAATGTGCAGGTCCTTTTTTTTAGCAATCCTGTTCATGTTTTTCTCTTAATTCTAATTTCAGAATAACCTTGCTGAGAAGAACGGAGTAGTGTCCCTGGGCCGACTGTCAAGATAAATGTTCGGTTAAACGCAGATAGAAATTTAGTGTTCTTTTTGGTATTTAAAAACAGAATTTTTGAATTCTGTCCACAGAAATAAATGCTGGCATTTCAATGTTCCCCATGTGTTAATATTTGTTCCTGTCTGAAAGATATGCAACTCACGTAAGAAAACTCCAAATAATTTGTGTGAAAAAGGTTTGCTAAATTTAGATATGAGGTCTCATCCAGGGCCGGCGCAAGGCTGTGTTGCGCCCTAGGCGAAAGACAAATACTGCGCCCCCCTTCCCCCTCCAAAAAATGAACCAGTTATCAAATATATATATACGTTTAGGCTTAACTCTGTTTTCTTAACTGAAATTTTTAACAACTATCCTAGACTTACATTAATTAAAGATCACAAGGCTGTGAGAGACCCGTTTGTGCAATTAAAAGTTTTGGCAAAGAGTTGTAACACCACTATCGCAACTCTTTGCATCCACACAAGCAAATTAAATGAGAAAATAAAATGAAGGTAAAGAAAGAGACAAATCGTGTTAATAAAATATAGGCCTATACAGCTCTACCACAGTGTATAAAAATCATGCGAACTTATCTTTACAAACTCTCATGATGTCGGGGGTGTAGGATAGTATGCACTGTTCACTCTTGTGCGGCTAAATCCAGTTCACACATATAGTCTTATAGAACAGTTCAGAGATATAGTCTTATAGAACAGTTCAGTTCACAAATAAAGTCTTATATAACAGTTCAGTTCACAGATCTTCTGTTACATCTTTTACTGATTCAGCTTTGGAAGGATGATAGCTCCAATCACCCGAACAGACCATTATACACAGCAAACAGCAGCACGAGATGTCTGCAGCCGCTCAGTAAAGTGAGGTTTTTACAACATCCTGTGGGTTTTAAGTTTAAATTTAAGACTACCTTTCCCTCCCCCTCCCCCAATCTTGGTTGTCCAGCCCTGATAATGTGATCTGACTTTCTTTAAGTGGTAAAGATTGATCTCTACCCTTCTCCACTAAGCCACCCCACTTAGGTCCTTTCAATCTTTCTCTCCTCTCTCTTTCTCATCTCATGGACAATTATCAAGTAACATCGCACCACCTTCTTTGTCCAGTCTTCTAATCTGATCCGACTGATCATTAACTGTGACAGATTTATCGCTACCCTTTGGGCCTTTCCACCTAGCACCTCGGCATGCTTTCAATTGTTCTCTTCTTTCTCATCTTACAGACGAACTAACAAGTAAAACCGCACTGACTACATGTTTGCTGCTTGAAAATAGTGGAAAAGTTGTTTTCTACAAGAACTCATTATGACCAGAAGTCATAGAACCCAGAAGTGTCAAAGAATGGCTTATTAAAATTAAATCTTTTTCGAGAATTCGCTCTCCAATTTGATCAATAACTTATAAGTAAGAACTACTTTTGTCAAGAAAAACTATACGTCTGTTTTTCAATTGCAGGCGTGCATCATACACACATGGATACTTGCATGTCTACCAAATCAGACCTACACATATGAGTTGGGGGATTTCAAACACTCGTGTAAAAGGTTTTATGGAGTGACGACTGACTGCACACTGATGGAGACAAGAAATCTGTAGCACCTTGCTCTGGTCTTATTTTGCTGTGTGGTCTAAAACTCAAGCTATCGCAGCTTCTAGCATCGCAGCTATCATGTTCCAATCCAAAGTCAAACTGACAGGTGGGCGGGGCAGTACAAGGTCCGTCAAGGGAGAGTCTTCTAAATGCTAACAATACAAAGTTGTAAATCATGGTGTCAATGCTGCTGCCCAAACACATTCCAATAGTCAGCGCTGCTTGGTGTCCAGCATAGGGTTTGTTGAAAACAAGAGAAGTATGTAGACTATAGGTCTTAGTACGCACTATCACTTAATAACCAATTTCAACTATTCTGTCAATGGAGCATAACAACAAGCTATCTGTTCAAACTGTAGACAGACAGACGCACTCTTAGATAATAAAAATAAACAAACATTACAATTGACAACTAAATTAAGTGTAATACACTCATTGAACCGAAATATAATAATTAATAAGAAAGTTAACTATTCACGACCGTGAGTTACAACAGTAAGTACAAGACTTTAGGCTATCAGTGTCACCCTGTACACAGCACTAGGGAGAAAACAGGTTTGTGACAGTGAATTAAATAAATTGATCTGAAATTTGACAATAAAAATAGATATACTATAAACTTCAAGTGACTCAACCTTGATGTTTGTCTGCTAAAGACTTTAAAACTCTTATTAACTAAGAACGCGATTGTGACATTAGCTAAGTTCATTCAGCTTCAAAGTTCGTAAGTGTAAAAAATATTGAACATAAAACAGTTGTCATAACCAAAAAGAGACTCGCGTAGCAAACACAAGTCAGTGTTGTTGTCCCTGATCTCAGCTGCAGTGTTTTCAATGCATAAGTGTGGAACGTCTTTCAAAGTAGGATAGAAGAGAGAAAGGTGAGGTTGGTATTAGTGGAATGTGGTCCCATCCATCGTAAATGTCCGCCCTGACCAGGCCCCATCCACCAACCCACCCCTCCAACCCCTCTGCTGTCTATCCTCCACCCCCTCCGCCCCTCTTCTTCCCTGCTGGTTAGCTGGTCCCTTCAAGTGCGCCCTGTAATGATGGGGTTTTCCTGTAATACATGAACTGAGAAACTTGCATGGTGAAGTCAACCTACAAGCAGAGGAAAGGCGTCCTGCTAATGTCATTCTATGAAAATGATCTTTTTCTCTAACACTTTTCATCATTTAAAAACAAAAAAGCAGGCCATTTGTGCGCCCCCCTCCATGACTGTGCTACCACTCCCTTTGCCATTCACCAACGCCGCCCCTCTCACCGCCCATCGCCGCCCCTCTGCCGCCCCCATCCGTCCTCTACTTCCCTGCTGGTTAGCTGGTCACTTCAAGTGCGCCCTGGGATAATGGGGGTTTTCCTGTAATACATGTCCAGATAAACTAGGGTGGTGGTCAGTCTACAAGCAGAGGAAAGGTGTCCTGCTAATATCATTCTGTGAAAATGATATTTTTCCCTAAAATTATTCATCTTAAAAAAAAAAAAAACAGCTGGCCAATTTTTCCGCCCCTGTCGGTCGCTGCGCCCTAGGCGAGTGCCTAGTTTGCCTAATAGGTAGAAGCGGCCCTGGTCTCATCCCGTGACATTTAAGGAAAAACAGGGCATATGAAAGGTGATATTTTCTCATTACTTGTCGTATCTGTCAATTGATACAGTTTCACATGTATAAAACATGTCACTAATAATTACAACATTATTTGATATGTGAGATCAAGATAACAATAATCGTAACACCTGCACATTCATTTTCCTACAAATTTTCAATAAATAAAATCGCCAATAAACTTCTCTGGTTGAAAGGGACCGAAAGCCACCAACCATGCCCGAGATAAGTTGATGTACGCATGTCTGTGAGAGTGGATGGTATGATAACGGGAGTTAACAGCACTGTAACTTTGAAGTACAGATAGCACTGGTGTAAGAAATCATATATATGTACCTGCTCCTGCATGCGTACGACGAATTACAAATGACACCCTGACGAAGGAGAAGGAAAGTGGAAACAGTTGACTTAAATAGTCAAGATGGACAGCCATTGCAGGGCTACCGCCCGTACAACTTGTCTGAAGCCAACAAAGTTTCTTGATGGAATGATTACAACATCATCGACCAGGATAACACTAACAAAATGTTCAGATTATTTTAAAGAATTTTTTAAAATTATTTCTAGGTTAGACTAACCTAATTAGTCATGTAGGACCTGTACTACATATTAGCTTGTAGAGCTGAAGGCAATAGATCATTGTAGGAGAGATGATGCGCGTGTGCGTGCGTGCGTGTGGTCTGTTTATTACACGTAAACCTGTTATTAATATCGAAAGCATTTTTTTTTTGCATTAGCACTTTTATCCCTTATCATAACGAGTACGCGGGGATGACTACATCTGTACACATCTTACAGTTCATGGCGGACACCTGGATTCGCTCCTTGCCTCCTGCGTACTCTACTGGTCTGAAAAATCTGGTACAAATGCACTCGAAAATGAATGCATGCCCTTTTTTTATCCTTGATAATGCCGCACTGAGCGAAGCTGTCGTCGTCTGCTACACACAACCGACGCCAGACGTACGATGGCGACCTGTGAACAGCTCGTTGATGATGAGACCGATGTCATAGTGCCACGAGATGGAGTTCATGCCTTTTGCATGAGATGCTTGGAGAAGGTGGGCGCTGTTACAGAACATGCCAAGGCACTGGCCGATCTGATAGTAGCAGCTGACTATCGGGGCTTTTACAGCCATGGACTGAACAGACTGGGTAAGTAGCCCGGGTACATTCGTAAAAAGAAAGCTTTGTTGCTGAGTCACGGGTGCTGACAGGCCTTGTCTTCTTATCGCTGTTCGATGTTGATGAGTATACACTTTCTTCTGCCTTTAGTGCTTATTCGCTGATAGGTCTTTTTTGTACTTAAAAAAACGGCCATGAACGTGGTTCTCACGCCTTGGGAATGTGAAGTTAGTCATGCAGGGTCAGGTCAAGTTGATGTCTCGATAAGAAACAACTGAAAACAAAGACAGCTACGTGTGTTTCACACAAACACATTGCGGCTAACACACGTGCAGAAGGAAGAGAAAAATCATAAAGACTAACCTCCCTCAGAAGGTCCTCCATGTCTTTTTGTTTCAAACTCTCTAGCTCAGAATGGTGCGCAGATGACTTTAAATCAAGAAAGGGGTAATAAAAAGGGGTAAGTCGCAAGATAAAAAACGGTGAATTAGGGAAAAATTGCAAACATGATACAGGTAAGAGGAAATACGAAAGCAACAAGAATAAAAATGACAAAAGCAGCGTGAGCTTTAAAAAAAAAAAAGTACCGATGCGGATATAAAGGACAGGAGTTCACGCGCTTGCTTGTATATGAACCGGAAGAAAGTGTTCGGGAGATCTTATTATTAAGATTTACTGATTATTCTGTCTTTACTTAGCAAAATATTAATGAATTAGACAAATGTAAACATAGAACTTTTATGCTTGGCGTCTATTTTATAGCGCTTTAACTATTCTAGTTTCATGAAATTAAATTTTCAGAGCACCTAAAATATACGTCGTCACAGAACAACATGGATAATGGTGCTTACGATGGCTAAAGAAGCATGATTTCGATGATTGTAGGTTTTTATATGGAAGACCTCCGCAGTGGACAAGTCATCTCTAAGCCAGAAGTGCAGCCAACTATTGTGAAGGAAACAGTGGCTACTGCTTTGGTAGACGGCAACAACCTCATGGGTCAGTCACCTGTGACAGTTCTCTTTTGATAACAAATTTACGCTTCCTTATTTTTTATTTTAATAAAAAAAATCAGGATTTACAATTTGTAGTCTGTTAAACAACCAGTTACCGAATGAAGCTAGGAGCAAAGTATAGAGTCTTTGTCCAAGACCTGTCAACAAGCGCGTTCTGATTTCTTGTTTGCCTGGTAGATGTTGAGATGCAGTCATTAACCGTCTGTATCTTACATCTTACAGGTCCCGTGGTGGGTATTTTCGCCATGGACCTCGCCATACGCAAGGCCAAGCATGCCGGCATTGGGTGGGTCAGTGTCAAAGGTCAGTAGCTCCCTCCTGAGCAGAAAGTTAGTCAGTAGTATTCTTCGCGTGATCTTTTCTTCTGTGCATGTAACTCTGTTGACACAACATGTTTTCTTTAAAGCATAATATTAAATCTGATCGGTCAAGGTTTGGTACTGGTGTAGTACAAATTATTATTTTTAGATACAACAGCAACGACATCATCATCAACAATAGCAATAATAATAATAATAATAATAATTTTAACTCCTCCTCCTCCTCCTCATCATCATCATCATCATCATCATCATCATCATCATCATCATCATCATCATCATCATCATCATCATCATCATTTATCACAACCAGCACCACCACCACATGGCCTTTTGTTGGTGGAACTTTCGTTGACCTAAGCACACAGTTAGCCGGAATGCTTCAAGTTTTAGACTACTTAAAGCTTAGATTTTTTTATCATATTGCATTCGTATAACCCAGTGTCACTTGATGGTACTATTTTGTCTACTTTTATAAAGGATCGAACCACTTTGGTATTGCTGGGTGGTACAGCATGAGGGCCATGGAGCAAGAGCTCATAGTAAGCCTTCACGATTTTCATTTCATGCTGTGACTAGGGAACGATGTAGCGACTCGCTGTGCATTTCCTTAAAAGATATTTGATTTTGTGCAAACAAGCTCGAATAAAACATTTTGATAAGCAGCTTTAAATAGAATTGGAGTGTTCACACTTGTATGATATTATTTTTTTAATATTCCATATAAAAGATGATTTTAACGAAAAGTCAGTGACAAGTGTGCCACAGAATAGGATCTGTGTTATTTACAGGGAATGGCTTTTACAAACACATCGCCATGCCTGGTTCCAACACGTGCCAGACAGGTGAGTTCCAAACTATCCTGCAAAGCCAGTGCTAGAATGTTCCATGTCTTCCTTAAAGGCTAACCAGAATTCTTTTTTTTCAAATCAGTTGACTTAGTTCTTTGACCATTAAGCAGCCTTATCTCTTATCAGGCTCATCAGCCTTGACTTATCTCTACAGACCTCTTCTCCCGCTAACGGTCTTTGCAGCCGGTTCTTTGTTTCTGCCATCTTGTCTAAAATTCTTAGGATTATGGGATTAACTGTCTCCGCTTAACTACAAACACACACACACAGTCGCTCGCGCGTTCTCTCCATAAAGAACAAAACAATTGCCTATTGTTGCCCAAATTGTTGCCGGACCTCAGACAACAAAGCACAATACACTTCACAAAGCCCTTAAGTTCACAGCCACCCACAAAGCACACAGCAAATATTCGTAAGCAAGTGAACACTTCGGCAGGGTTGTATACTAAAGGTACAATCTAAAACATTGTACACATAGAATGTGAAATTTACACAATTTATACATCCCTTCGACTTAAGGCTAGATGTGAATTAAATTCTGTGTGGATAACGTAGAAGGCGTTTTTTTAGAATAAATATAAAATTAAATACTCCCGACGCATTTTTGGTACAAATAGATAACAACTAGCTCGCTAGCACCTTAAAGCTATTTTTCATATGTGAGTAGAGTTTGTCTTATAAAGTATTGCACTGCGATCGAGACAGGTGTGTTGGAAACGAGCACTGTAACCACTCCACCGTCCACAACAAATGACATCGCAACACCGCCCTACACCTCTGCTAAAGACACGCTTTCAATCGTTTCTCTTTCTTATGCCAAGTAGCCTGGAAATCTTTGCTTGGGAGATATTTTGGGTGTCACTGTAACCTTAAGAGTACTCCACCCGGCAATTATGCAGCTTGTCTGGTCATGTCTGAGTGTTCTATTGTGCCACCAGACATTAGTATAATGAGATTCGAGAAGGAATTGAGAACGATTGGCAGAGGTCGAGGTCATTTTTCTTCATTTGAATTTAGACAGCACTTGGGACAAATCCAATCTCAGTTGCGGCCCCCGCCAAGGATGGTGACAGTTTCGTCTTGGACATGGCGACGACTGTGGTGGCGCTGGGAAAGGTGAGTCACCTCTATAGTCCCTGGAGATGAGATTCAATGGCTGCTAAAAATAACCCAGACTTAAAGAGCAAGTATGGCATAAAATCTTGTCGAATTTATTTTCATTTATTGGACTACAGAAACGAGATAGTGTTGGAAAGTAGTATGACAATTGCTTTGGAAGCATTTTATTTACATTCGTCTTGCATTGCTCTCTTCCAGGTGGAAATAAAGCATACACTACAGCAACCACTTTCATCGGGCTGGTCCTTAGACAAGGACGGCAAAGTGAGCTCCACCTGTTTTCCTGTTGTTCTTTTTATTATCTGTGCTATTCCGTCTGACAATACAATACAACTTTATAAACCTCAATGAAGGGGAAACACTGGACACAAGACGCATTTTAAACATGGTTCCGGCCAAGAAAGCTTTTGTGATGGAGGTTGTTGTAATTCTGCTAAAGGTGATTGTAACTATAATGGTGGTGATTAGGAAATCGTCTGCTGTTTTATCGCAAAAGAGAACAGACGATAGAAAGAAGAAAGGAACAGACGAAGAAAAAAACTAAAGAAACGAAAGGGTCAATTTAATTATTTTGTATCTTTTCCCCCTTTCAATGCATTTATAACTTTTCACATTACCAAGGAATGCTAGACGATAACGATAGTTTACCAACACTTTCTACCATTGCAGCCCACAACGGACATAGAAAAAGCCATGGCAAGCTTCGCTCTATACCCCCTAGGGGGCGCTGAAGAAACGAGTTAGTGGGACTTTGATTTTCCTTTTATTTGTGTCTTTCCCTCCGTGGATTATTCAAACAGACGAAAGAAGAGTACAGATAGACGGAGTTTCGGAGAATAACCAAAATAGGATTGTTTGAAATGAAGCTGTTAAATTTAAACCTTCCGCCTGACATGACAGGCTGTTTTGTATGTGTTGTCTGATCGCCCTCTTGGTTTTGTGTATATTTGGCTGGCACTAGTTAATTACTAGGTATGGTATTCACTTGTACGATGACCGGTATCGCAGTAGAACGAAACTTTCTGGCGATGTCTTCAGTAGCTCGCTGGTCAGAAAATTTCTTTTGTAAGGACCTTTTTTTTGTTTTCCTCTTGCAGGTGGTTACAAAGGCTATGGACTGGCCATGATAGTGGAGGTTTTCTGCAGCATCCTTAGTGGAGCCACCTCTACACCGTTCGGTCGCAGGTGGGCCGAAGACAGCCCGTATGGTGAGGCCAATCTCGTGAGTGCATTTAGATTTTTTTTGTGTGCTCTGTTTTGGTTTCTGGAACCTGTATCGCAAAAATGAAGTCTAGCTAAGGCCAACGTTATCAGATTACCCACACTGCTTACAGGGACATTGTTTCGTGGCCCTGGACCCACAGGTCTTCGCTCCTGGGTTCAGTGAACGTTTGAGCGAGCTGTTGAACCACTGCCGCAACCTCCCACCGGTAATTTCACTTTTTTAGTTGCAAGGTCTGTGTGTGTGTGTGTGTGTGTGTGTGTGTGTGTGTGTGTGTGTGTGTGTGTGTGTGAGAGAGAGAGAGAGAGAGTGACAGAGAAAGAAAAAATATTATAGTGTACAGTCAGTCATCCCTTGTCTGGCACCTGGCGTTGGGGGGATCACATGGATAGACGTGGCAGCTGACAGGGCCCGCCACTCTTGTCTATTGTGGGCGATAGTCAGCAGTTCCTATACAGGACGACCAGTCCAGTCTTTGACCACCTCGGCGTCGGCCACCCTCTAAGATGCCTTGAAGGATAGTCTTCGACAAGGTGTCGTGCCGGGTCACGTGACCAAAGAAGACCAGCTTACGTCGCTTGACTGTAGAGGTTCCTGGTGTCCTACCAGTGTGGCCATCTTGTTTCGTAGAAAGTCGCTGGTTCTATGTTCTCTGTATGATATCGGATCTCATAGTATTTGCATGTCTATGCATGTAAACGTTTAATGTGTAAATGTTTCTGCAGTAAAAAAAAAAAGAAGGTAAATGTCGTTTCCTAACTTTCTGTTAGAGCGGGGCCAAATTTTAGTGAGGGCGTCCTCCATCTCCTCTCCCTCTCGCTACTTTACTTTCTCCAATCTGCCATAGAGTAAGGTATCCTATTCTCCTCAGCTGGTATCGAGCAATAGATATATTGATATGGATGCACAAGCAGTTTTCCTTAAAGTATGTCGATGCATATTTGCCTGTGTATTTGTTAATGTATACCTCTTTGTGGGCCTTCCTTTGTTATTCTGTGTTTTGTGTGTGTGTGTGTGTGTGTGTGTGCGCGCGCATGCACGTGCGTGACAGGCAGAGGGAGAGAGCGAGGTGTTAGTCCCAGGAGACCCAGAGCGACAGCACATGAAACAATGCGACGCCCTTGGGGGAATCCCCTACAAGCAAAATCAGATTCAATGGGCGGTAAGCATGACACGTGTGACATCATGTCCTATAAATACATACATCAATCAATAAATCGAAACTAAACCTAAAACTAACAAAACTGCCCATTGGGGGATTGTGCAAGTAGCCACTTTTTATCTTTATTTTTTAAATGAAGGTGATAGTGACAATCCAACAAAGAGTTTTCAAATGCTGTTGATGGTAAAGATGTTTGTCTCTTGGTTCTTTCTATAGGATAACCTAGCTCACAAGAACGAACTGGCGTCTCTTGCGCGACTCTCGGGGTAAATGTTTGAACAAGTGCGGATACTGAGCACTTAACAACATCGCAATATTCAGGTGTGAATGCTGACAAAGTGGTTTACCTGTCTGCCTTTATGTTTTGCTGTGCCCTCACATTCTCGCATAATACAATCTTCACGCTAGAAGCAGTGGCCTTGTAAAATGGAAATACAATCAATCAATCCTCTTTGTGCTATTTGCACATAAGGCCTCAACCAGAGCCCGCCACGGGTGTCGATCGGCTGAACCCCGCTCCAGGCGACCCCCTGTCCAGCCCTTTCCTTTCATCTCCCTTTCCACTGTTCAAAATGGAAATACCCCGATAATAGACCGTACGAGTTGTCTTTAATCCGTTTGCATTTTTTGCAGGTCAACACATCCTGTAAAACCTGTTCTTTGCTCAGTGGTGATGTGTTCTTAGATCTGTGGGTAAGAGAAAATATGTAAGCAGCGTTCTCTTGTAATACCATGCAAACAATATTGTTTACTGACAGTTCATGAAATGAAAAGCTCAACAGAAAATGTGAGTTAAATTGTGAAAGAGAATTGTTCATAAATATATCACACGAATCTCTGTTGTGTGTGTGTGTGTGTGTGTGTGTGTGTGTGTGTGTGAGAGAGAGAGAGTTTGAGAGAGAAAGAGAGAGAGAGAGTTTGACTTTAAATTAATTCATTGGATACCATGGCCCATAGCTGAATAGGTTGAACATAAAAACACACAAACATACAAACATATTGACATACATGTGTTAACTAGCACAGTTGGCATTCCAGTTCCATATACATATAATCAACGCACAAATATTGTAATTTAGCTGATGCCCTGATTCAATTAAACTCTTGTAGATATAGACATTTTGGTGAAGCACAAAGACATATATATATATATATACATGTCTCTGGATGTATCTTGTGTAACACATCAGTGCGGATGCAAGTATATGGTTTTATATATATATATATAAAAGATACATAAAGTAATATCCTTACTACACGCTCAGTGTCTTAGGTCTGACAATGAAACAGACTAATTAAACACACCTTCCCTCTATTATGAAGCTCAACCAGAATATTATACGCTGGGGTCGAGCCTCGTCAGGTGTAGCCAGTGTCGTATGCATGAGGCTTTGGAATGCACGAGGGCAGATCTACCCGTTTCACAGGAGACCATATCGTTTGGGGGTTTGGGGCTGACATTAAGTATTTTTTTAAGTGAAAGTAAGTACCATTTCTACTGAGAGCATGTCCCAAGAGGCTGTTGAGTAATGCATACAACTTTTTACGAGTTTCTGCTCAAAACTGATTTTTCTTTTGCACAATAAGCTTTCTGTACACTTTTCTCTTGTCGATGTACAATTGGAGATCACCTGGTGCCCGTGTCAGCCTAAATTATGTTAGCGCCCGTCTAGACATGTTCTTTGCAGTGAGGCATTCATTATCCAGAGACATTGAAGGAAAGGACAGCCAACACTGCGCACGCGTAGTGGCCCAGCGCTGACTCAACTCCCGTCCAGGTGTATACAAGCTGAACTTATTGACAGGCAGCGTCCGGTCTCTTTGTGGTGTATTCGCGAGTATATCATGGAATGCTTTGATATTGAAGAAATCCTCTTAGAAATTATGCTTTGATATATATATTTTTTAATATATGAATCATAATGTAAAATGTATTTGCTCAAACAGAGCGTTGTATCGTGATATATATATATTGATTTTAAAGTCAAGAAGATGGTCATGTCAGAAAGCTCTTGCTCTATACCTCATTGTCTTTCTGAGTGGTTACAGAAAGCGGTTTATAGCGAGTTTATCGTTTCTTAATGAATTTAATTCAGCATTAATTCAGACCAAGGCTCTAAGGAACGTACCTTAAACTCCATTTGTTCTGTAACACATTTAAATCCTTATTTATTGATTTTTAACATGTTGTTTTGAACACATTCACATCGTGCGTTGTGTTAGTTTATCTTATCAAATTATTTAACATATTACAACAGACTGCATATTATGATAGACCACTTATTATCTTCACACACACATATCTAAAAATAATTACGACAGTAGTTCTGTGACACACTGTGTAAAGTGAAACCGGAAAAAACGAAGCAATGGCTTAGTCCAGCGCATGCGCGACACAAGTTATCTGTTCCCGTGCTTGAGCTGCTGGTCCTTCTCTCTTTAAAGTCTCTGCATTATCAAACCATTCGTTCCTCACCTTGCGCCTAGGAAATCTTATGAGTTGTATCATGGCACTTGCCGTACACTCAAGACCATTTGTGAGCAAGTTCACAGCTGCGTGCACATCCCTATAAACAATAGTTCTGACTCTGTCTAGCAGGTCTCACAAGTCTGATGAGTGTAAACTGGACATCACTATAAATCATAGTTTTGCTCTGTCTAGCAGGTCTCACAAGTCTGATGGGTGTAAGTTGGACATAAACATTGGTTTTAAATCTGGGTTCCATTGTATTTTCTCGAAGGAGGTGGGAATACTAGCAGTGTCTAATGGCAGTTGTGATTTAGAGCTTATGCTGCATATTAATGGCCTGTGTTGCGATTTCAGAGGTTTTTCAATAATTAACTTTTGTTGTAAGAAATTAGAAAAGATAAAGTAGCCTACAACACTGCAGCCTTTGAGACCCGGGGTTGTGTGCTCTATCTTCTACATGAAGTTAACTGTTTTTGTAGAACGCAAACTTCCCTTCTTCTCGGGCCTGTGTGTTGTTGGCCCACTGTCGTCTGGTCAAATCGTTCGCTAGTCTGATGTGTGTGTGTGTGTGTGAGAGAGAAAGAGAGTCGTGTGTTTGTGCTTGATGGGGGTGGGGTGGAGTAGAGGAAGACTGATTCATCCTGCCAGGACTCACCAGGGGAGGTTCTCTCCCTTTGAGCGAACCGTCCCTGTCGTCGAAAACCTCCACGTCGCAAGAGTGAGTCCACCCGCCCTTGACCGTCCCGGCCACCACCCCCGAGTTACATCCCGTCCCCGCAGCGTGAAGGGCACCACCTTGCTCCACACGGATGCACATGATAAAGAAGATCGCACTCTAAGGGGAGGCCACCAGGGGAATCAGGTAACAGCGAAAAAATGCGATTGAAGGATTTTCCTTTTGTCCCCTTCTCGTGTTCTCAGTGGCCTGTCTTTGATTGATGTGTACAGGGCTTCAAAGAGATGGCTTATAGCACCTTTACTCTTTTTTTTCTATTTTACTTTTTCTTACTCCTTTTTGACAATTTTTGAAAACAGTTTACTAACAAGTCTTATCCGGTACACGAGAGAGCACGCGCGCGCACACACACACACACTCTCTACCTAGAGTCGATCTCGAAGTGGCGATTCAAGCGCTCCTAATTCTTTTACAAAATTACTGTGATAATGTACACGAGTACACTACATGTTAAAAAAGTTATTGCAGCTAAAAGATAATACGAGTTGACCGATGAACATTAAATTGTTTTAAATCTCAGACTTGAACAGTGCTTTCTCCCTCAACAGCCTGGACGATGTCGGTTATAATAATTGACATGCAAGGTCTTAGCTATTTGTATTCTATTTATATATTAAGAAATTATTTTGATGTTGTCAGATAGGCTTTAACATCGATGTCCTTAAGAAATATGGTAATTTCAGTCAAAAAGAAAAATATTTACAGTTTGAACAGCGTTTCAGAAAAAGTAGTAAGAGCTAGCCACACTGCCTCATGGTGTTCCTTTATTATTCACTGTTTGTTCAGTATTTCAAATTCTAGAACGCCGAACAGCAATAACTGTCTTTCTAATCTTGTCACAACACCTGCACTTGAGGTTTGTCCGACAAAGGTTTTGATTACCTGCTGTGTCACAACCTTAGTGTCACACGATGCTCACAGGTCTGTGAACGTGTTTGATTGACAAGCAAGAAACAGAATGAGGCGTGACAGGTGCCGTGTTAGTCACGTGGTACGACAAGGTCTATGAACCCTCCTTCTCTCTCAACACCTGTACGTGACGAACAAAAGTCAGTGACATCTTGTAAACCCGGATGTTACAAATCTCAGATATTCATGAAGATTGCTAAAGACAGTAACTGATTCAGATAAGCTTTAAAAAGTAGCAAGTGAAGATTGTGATTAACTTATTAATTGTGGCACTGTGTCGCACTGTATGCGATTTTTGTTAGATAGTATTGTAGTTTATTGTAATATATATTCAGTGCACTACATACGTCTACTTTATATATACACAAATAACTGTTAATTAATTAAAATTATTATTATTAAAGGTTATTTTTATAGCGCCATATCCCAGCCCTAAGAGCAGGCTCATGGCGCTTTACAAATGATACTACTCATAACACCAATAATCATGATAGGGAGAAATTGAAGAAACCAACCAAGACGACAGGAAAGAAAAAGGGATAACGCATAGAAACGAGAATAATAATAATAATAATAATAATAATAATAATAATAATAATAATAATAATACAAAATTGTAGTGCTATCTGATAAATAACTTCAAGAATACGGTACTTCATTATCCAACGAGTCTATGAAATTAAAATAACTGCATAAATTGTCTTTTAAAAAGTCCTGGAGACAGAAGAAGACTGGAGACCAGATTTGTCTGGGGAGACTGGCGACACGCTTCACCGCCGAAGATTTAGAGTTTAGATCTGCAATTGCTTGTCATCGGAGAAGTCATCAGAAAGAACAGATCAAGAATGCTGAGGATAAACCTCCACATGTCAAACAAAATGTAGACAGTTTTGCTGCCTCGAGTCGTCAAAAAGTTTAGCCACAATGAACCTGTTTCATCTCGCTGTCGACTGCACAAACAAG
Organism: Marisa cornuarietis; assembly: GCA_004794655.1. Lineage (NCBI taxonomy): Eukaryota > Metazoa > Mollusca > Gastropoda > Architaenioglossa > Ampullariidae > Marisa > Marisa cornuarietis. The sequence goes on along the minus strand of SMMW01000506.1, from coordinate 366,558 downwards.
AAACTGGACTGAGATGAAAATGGCGGCGTGGAAGGACGGACTGTTAGTCAGCGGATCAACAGAAGCCGTAGAAGTGAAACAAAATGTCAAAATCAAGAAACACAGTCCAGCACATCACTAGGATGACGACAGGTCAAATAATGGACTCGAAAATCAAAATCAGCTTATACAAATAACAAAATCCAAAGAAATCCGGAGAGCTTAAACCCCTCAAGCCGGTAAGACGAAGGGACATCACTCTAAAATACAAAGTGTATCTTTTTTGCATTAACTTTGTTCGTAGGCATACAGTATAGGATACATAGCTCATGATATCATGTATATGTTAATATGTATGTATTATCTCTTTATATCATGTATGTATTACTGCTAGTACGAGCACTATTTGGAATTGCCCTAGGGGATAAATAAAGTGGTATTGTATTGTATAAAAACACAGAATTTGACGTGTCCAGGGTTTCAGGCAGGATTTCCAAAAAAAGGCTTGTCTAGGAAAAGGAGTCACCTGTCCTTTGTTGCCTCCGGGGATTTAATGGAGGCCATCAATACTGCAGCGTGCACTCAAGTGCAGGGTATAAAAGACAGGAGGGGTCACAGTTTGTCAACCAGGCGGTTCAGGACCTTTGCTGAAGCGTGCCTGCAGACAGTTTTACCTGAAGGTAGTGTTTGCCTGTTTTGTTTATCGTTAATCTTGTGACATAGGTTTCACTCATGAGGTCATCATTCTTCATTAATTAAACAAATTGTCACTTTCTCAGTATTTTATTTAAACAAATACAATATAGACTTCAATGTGTTTAGGAATTAAAACAATCAGATTGAGATATATCTATAATTTATTTTAAATCATGGGGTGAAATGTTTTAATAATTTGCAGACGATGGCATTGAGATATCGATGTTAGAAACACTGTGTTTTAATGTGTTTATTAGTTTAATTTTGTCTTTCACTTCGCTGCGGTCAGAATCTTTTGTTTCTAAAATTGCTGTGACTCTTACACATACCCGTACAGGTCCTAAAGATTTAGTAAAGCATAAAATATTGTTATGAACTCAATTCAGTCATTTGAAAAAAAAATGTACCCCACTAAAACGTTCAACTAAGAACTATTTTACCCTTCTGTAAGCAAGCACTGTTCTCACCTCCATTTTGCAATCTTAGGTGCCTTTTTTTTCCCCCAAGCTTTTGCTGCTCATTCGTAGCTCATTTCTAACTCATTCGTCTAACGTGTGTAGGACACCTTCTGGGCAGACTTGTGTACCACGTGACGCCATGAGGTCCTTCCTGTGTCTCGCTGTCCTTGTCATTCTCGCGGCGATCCACACGCAAGGTCGAGGCGTTTACCGCCATTACAGACGACTTTCAGTCTCTGCTGCTAAAGGTGAGAACTAGGAAGAGTGTTTAGTCCTTCGTCCGAGCTTCTGCCCAGAACTCCATTCACGTGGACCTGACTGAATATTAATGAGTTCGGCGAAATCATCGGCTTTGAAGTGTCAAGAAGCTTGGCTGAGAATAGGCATTTGACAAGGTTGTTGTTGTTGTTGTTGTTGATGATGATGATGATGATGATGATGATGACACAGAAGTATCAATTGTAGGCTGTAACAGCCTCTCAGTGGGAGACTCGCTCGGCGTGTGTTACAAGCTCTTGAGCAACGGGAGACAAACCATCTTGCAGTGTCCTCTTGGCAAGCGCTTCAACCGCTGGTCCTGCACCTGCGACATCGCGTTCCCGACTGGTCAGTTGTGAAATAAAGGCGACAACGTCAATTTCTTATAGAGTGCAATTTTTTTAATCCATGGACTGAGCTCAATAGTATATTATTTTTCCAATTCTGAGTGAATTGCCGCCAACCCACACACCGACCCCTCCAACCTAAATCCCTTGTCGTGGTGAATTTCTCATTCCACATTTTGGGGAATAATGTTTCCCAGTGATCTCATCCATTCAAAAAAAAACATGTTTGTACCCTTGGAGATGTTTAAGAAATTATAGAAAATTAACTACGATGTCTTTAAGAGGAGGCTTGGCTCCCTTTTTATATAACTCGAATAACAGACACTTTTCTTTTACAGATCCCCGTCGCGCTGGGAGATATTTTTGTCCCCAGGGAAGGCCTGTCGCTGATGCCAGAGCTACTGCCGTGGCGAAAGCTTTCGCAAATGGTGTCGGGACAGCACGAACCAGGCCGAACGCTCTGGCCAACGGCGTGGTGCATACGAACACGCAAACGACGGCTGGCACGAGCACTGATCACGCTCTTGCTGTAGCTCGGGCGAGGGCACAAGCCGCAGCACAGTCTACGTCTGGCTTGACTCCACCTGGGGTCGCTAACACGGCCACTTCGCAAACCCAGGCTCAGGCCATCACGAGATCTCTCGGAATCTCACCGACAAACGGCTCGAACATCCGGGCTGGCGGAAACGGAAATGCGCTGACACCAACCAATGGCAACGACGGGAGCTCGTCAGGACCTGTGTTCCAGCTGGATGATTTAGTCGAGAACGGTTTTGATGATGTCTTTGGCGACATAGCTGACGATGACGGGATTTCTCGTGACGACGATTTCGATGATTATTTTGAAGATTTCTTTGATGACCTTTTTGACGGTGACATCGATGACACAGGAAATAGGAACCAACGCAGCCGAGATGATTTTTACGACGACTTGCTAGAGGATATCTTCGACAACGACGGTTATGATGACATCTTCGACAACGATAAATACGCCTTTCTTTTTAAAACTGATGACAAAAGAGATGATGGAGCAGACAGAAATGAGGGCAATTTTGACAACAGCTTTAGTCTCTAGCTGACTGAGACTGCAGCAGGCGACAATGACATTCTTTTTTTTTTAAACAAGTAGATCTCATACATTGTTCATGATTTGTCTGGTGGTGTTGAAACAGTCGAGCAAAATTTTAAAACTGTAAAGTTTACTAAAATTTTCGATACTGGGAAACGAAAGACAAATTTAATATCCTGAATTTCGATTGAAGAGAAACTCAAAATAAAATGACACTGATGATTATGTATTTCGTTTGGTTTGCCTTGTGGATTGTGAAAAATGTGCGATCCCCTAAAAAAGTGTCAGAGGTTCTTCGAAGATTTTCATTTACTGCCTATAGGTATAATATCTCTTTCACGCAAAACCTTTTAATACAATGACTATAAAACAGACTCCAAATTAATGCTTTTATCCGTAGATACAGGCGATATGAAACTAACCTGTAAATGTTAGCCTCCAAAACCCACCCGTTAATTAATTATCCGCTACGAGTCGTACTTGTGATCAACAAGCGTCGATAACAGTGTACTACGTCACACTAGTGCACCATTCACAACACTGGCAGCAGTCAACACCAAACAGTGTACTACGTCACACTAGTGCAACATTTACAACACTGACAGAAGTCAACACCAAACAGTGTACTACGTCACACTAGTGCACCATTCACAACACTGGCAGCAGTCAGCACCAAACAGTGTATACGTCACACTAGTGCAACATTTACAACAATGACAGAAGTCAACACCAAACAGTGTACTACGTCACACTAGTGCACCATTCACAACACTGGCAGCAGTCAACACCAAACAGTGTATACGTCACACTAGTGCACCATTCACAACACTGGCAGCAGTCAACACCAAACAGTGTATACGTCACACTAGTGCACCATTCACAACACTGGCAGCAGTCAACACCAAACAGTGTACTACGTCACACTAGTGCACCATTCACAACACTGGCAGCAGTCAACACCAAACAGTTTATACGTCACACTAGTGCACCATTCACAACACCAAACACAGAGAGAGAGAGAGAGAGAATGAGCGACAGTTCGGGTTATTCAGAGGCTGAAAGTCTGTATTTCTCGTGGTTTTGAAAAACTGTTATTTTAGCACGAGACAAGCAGACTTTAACGTCCGAATATTCCCAACTGTCGCTCTCTCTCTGTTTGGTGTTGACGGCTGCCAGTGTTGCGAATGGTGCACTAGTGTGACGTATACACTGTTAGAGGCGCTCGTTGATCGCAGGTGCAAATCGCGTACTTTGCTAGCTGATAATTAATTAACGGATGGGTTTTGGAGGCTGACATTTACAGGTTATGTTTATATCGCATATATCTACCGATATTTGCAAAAAACGCAAACCATTCAGGTTGGTCTTTAAAGTCATTCGATGGCAGCCTGCACAGTTTGGTTTCTAACATGCATCAGAAAAGCTACACTTGCTTGATAAGAAATACTAACATCTGCATTATTTATTTCTGTATTTAATTGATCAAACACGTCTGCTTTTATCAACGAAAATATAGACTTCGCCTAATAATCATCAAGGCCGTCATTGAAGCATTGACGAGCACAAAAAGGCCAGTAACTGCAACGCTTTAAAATCTAATCTCTCAGTACATTTATCTCCCTTCCCGGAAAACATTTTTATATTTTATAAAAATTTATTCTGTGTGTGTGTGTGTGTGAAGGGGGGGGGGAAGGAGCATAAAAATGTAGGTAGCTAGCGCTTTCAGATGAGGTTGAAATGTGTTTTCTTTTCAAAAGCTGCACCAAACAGAATTAAAATATACAATGGAAAGAAAGAAAAGAAAAAGTGCGTCGAATTAATAAAAAAGAAATGAGGAGGCAAGGACAGAAAGCAATCAAGCCGCAAAACTGCAGAATACAAGCAAAACAAAAACACACCACAGCTTAGTGGCATTATCTGTGTAACAAGAATTGTATCATAGCAATAATAATAATAATAGTCATAATAAAATAGTGCTTTATTCATACACTCACTCGCATACACAGATGCCAGATGTAGCTATATCACCAAGGCATTAACAATACAGCAAAAAGATGCATAACCTGGAGTTCAAACCTTGCCTTTTCGGATCTTTGTTTGCTTGGGGTCGTTGTTATGAATCAGAGTAACATCCTTCGCTTTACCTGTTTCATGCCTTCCACAGCCAAAGTATAGAACCCCGCAATGTTCGTAGCCAAGAACTTCAACCGTCTGCTTTATAACTACGGCCCCAAGGAAAATAGACAGCTTAACGGGAAGAGCAAGCCAAAATGGTAAATTATGTTTAAATGATAGATATTCACATTCTAAGTCATGTCCGAGCTTAATTTCGGGCTGTAAGACGATCGGGCAGAATTTTCATATAGGTGGTTTTACTACGTCACGGCGGGCTGTGCTATTTTGTGGGAGGGAAGACCGGGTAGGATCGATATTTGAGAGGGGTGTGAGGTTGGGCATTGGTTGGTGTTGTGTGTGATTTATGAAGTGGGGTTAGGGTTTGGGTTTGGGTTGGGGTTAGGGTTAGGGGTGTAGGTTAGGGGGAGGGGTAGGTTTTCTTGTAGAGGACAAATGTTGAGGACTGGTCCAGTGACGTGATGGTGATTGACATGGAGTTGTGTTAAATTATTGGCTGGTTTTAATCGTTAAATTACTGGCTGGTTTTAGTCGTAAATTATTGGCTGGTTTTAGTCATGTGGTATTTGGAAAAGTTTTGATTTGATGTGAGCAGACGATAGAAATTCGAGAGGATTGAAGATGGCGAGTGTGCGTGAAAATTTCGCGAAAATTTGTGGTGCAATTGTGGAATTCAAGGAAAGGTTGAGAGGTGCAGAGTCTAAATTCTGTATATTTTTGGATATTATTTCTCGGAAAAAGTGGAGGAAGGATTCGAAGAAGATGGGGAAGTCGACTTCAGGAAAAGTTTTGTTCATTTCTGGATATTATTTCTCGGAATAATTGGAGGAAGGATTCAAAGAAGACGAAGGAGACGATATCAGGGGAGTTTAGCGAGGAGAGAGAGCGCAGAAGATGAGTGACGTAATAGTGACGTCACTAATTTGCATAGCTCCGCCTAAAGGTAAGCCATTTTTGTTATGGCGTCGCAAAACCACCTATAAGAAAGCTGTTCCGACGATCGTTTACTTACAATTGCGTATAACACAGGTATGAAGCGGTTCAGGTAGGCCGCCATGTTATGTTGTGTTGTCACGTGCGAGAGCTGACTGACACTCACCAGAATGGAAGTCGTCATAACGCATCCCGAGTTCAGAGATCGAGCATTGATGAAAAGAACACAGTTTTGAAAAGTTGAGCGAACTCAAGAATACTGAGAATACAGAAGACAATGTTACAAACAGTAACAGAGTTTCAAAGTCGCTACCGCATGCTTTGATAGGGCAATCGCTTTGGGGCCGACACTCTGTGTGTAACAAATAGAAGAAAACCATTACAAACTGTATGAACCTCTTCAACTGTCACTTGCGTTGAGACGGGAACTGGCAGTACGATGTACAGATCCTCGCACACACACCAAGCCAGTGATCCCCACGCACCCAGCTTTCTCAAAGGTAGGAGACAACCAAGACAAAGTCTGTTCACATTGTTCCTAGTCTCACCTTTCCCTTGGTGCTTTTTGCAGCTTGCAAGCTCTAAATGAAGGTCGTGCTGCCAGTCTGTAAACTGCTGACATATCGCAGCATCTCTCGACTCTTTCTTTTCCAGTGGGTCCGCCTACGTCACGGATTAGAGTCTGTTTGTGTTTTTATCCGCGAAAGAGTACGCAAACATGGCGCCCTTCATGAATAGGCCCGAAGCTGTGTTTTAGACGAGATTGTAAGTAAACGGTTGGCTTGAAATACAAAATTTTGATTGGACATGTGTTAGAATGCTGGTATCTATCATTTAAGCTCATCTTTGGCTTTTTCCTGTAATTATTTTACAAACAAAACTATCCAAAATTAAACGTAAGAAGTATACTCGATGATAGGAAGAAATCCATCAATAGCAAGCAGTCAGCGAGTGGCAGTCCCAGTTTCAGTTTGACATACTAGGGTACTAATTATGGGTGAGATTGAACGACGGACCAAAAGAAAGAAAGAAAAATGGTAACAGGTGTAGACAACGCAATATATCTGCTCCTTTTTAACTACGTGAAGCATATTTTTGTACGGGGTTAAACCCTAACAGTAATATTTTCTTTGTCAGAATTTATAATCTTACAATGTCTACTTTACAAAGAAAAGTATCTGGAACATTAATCATAATCACTTAGCTTCTTTGAATGTGAAGCAACGACGAGGTCTTAAAAACACACTAAAAAAACTACTTGGAAAAGCACTACTGGACTGAGGCTATAGACCCTTGTAGGGGGTACCTACAGGCCTACCGTACTAACAGAGCAAGTATATGTACACCAATCAAAGCAAAACTCTTAGTCCACTTCGCTATTCAGCTTCTTCTCTTTGTAAAAGACGTTTGAGAATTAATAATATTTGTCAAAAAGATTGCATAGATTTCCAGCGCAGTACATAATACATCAACTAAATGTTGATTAAATAGAAAGAGAAGTAAAGGAGATCATACAGCTACTTTTTACATTCAGGCACTTTGTAGATTCGATTATACATGAGCTGTAACTGACTTTTTGTTACTTAAAACAAAGTCTCCCTTGGGTATCCATTAATGAAGGCTTTCATTCTCTTCGAACTGATACACGTGGATGTGGGTGAGCACGCATCATTAGAAGGAATGGGTTTTGTTCTACTCTCAAATAACCCTTGTTGTTTGTTCCTCATTCTTCGTTTGCTTCAGAACGGGTAGACTCGAAACACAGTCTAGCTGATGCAAATATCTGCTTTGTGTGGATGAGTGCAGTCTCGTCACCCCTCTCTTGGAACTGATTGTAAACTGGTTTTAACATCAAAAGTATTTCTAAGGAAGATGTGATTGACAACGCACTCCAGCGGGAAGACCACTCTCAGGACAATTCTCAGTCAGGAAGGACTCCACCCGGCAGGCGTCCAGGCGAAGCTCTGACCCTGTGCACGCCACACCCGTCACCCAGGTGGTCCTGTTCGTCGCACCCTCGTGAAGCTCCATGTCGGAGGAGTCAAACTCCCTCCCGTCACGGTACCCCATCTGCTTGCAGGCCACCCTGGCTTCGTAGCCGCTCCACCCCCGCGCGCAGATGGGCAGCCAGAACCCCTGGTGATGCCATTCTAGACGCCCGGTGTTAACATCACTGACACCAGGAATAGACACCATTCGTAGCATGTGATCTGGAGCAGATTGAAAAGCACTTTAGTCCATACTACCTTCATCATAACGAAGCATACAAGCAGCCCATGGAAAAGGAAATACTTTTAATCATAATGCGCTGTATTATTATTATTATTATTATTATTACTACTATTACAAATAATAATAATTTTACATAAAGAGCTGTCACCTATTTCAGATTATTACTAAATCTGTTATCAAACGCCACTTTCTACCCAAGTTTTCTCAGCATCTTCTCTCTCTCTCTCTCTTCTCTCACACACTCTACCGGAGTTTCGGGGGTGAGGTGTGAACTGTGCTGACAGCCTGTGCGGTCGCTGTTTGCATGTCCTCCACTTTAAATTGTTGTATTGATTACATAGTCATTGTAATCCGAGTATTTGTTGCACGGTTGCCTGTGTCGTATCAAACGCATTCGGACAGCCCTTGTTTTTCGGAAAGTCTGTTGATGTTTTTGCTCCCACATTGTCGGCTCCATGCTGAAGCGAGCTAAGCTGAAGCTGTCTGTTCATGTCACCATGGCTACAATTAAGTCCCAGACCGACTGCAGTGAGATTGCCTTAACAATGGCTAAAAAATCTTGTTGAAGTTAAAGACGATATTTTGTTATATTTTGCGAAGAATTAAGAATAATAAAACTGCAGTTACCATAGGATTGGTGACTTGCTATAGCATTCATGATGATAATGATGATGATGTCCATTTGTAATGCGCAGGTATCCATTCGGAAGAATGCTCATTGCGCAGCAAAAACAAAATAAATAAAAAATAAGAAAAAATAAATAAATAAAATAAAGTAAATAAATAGATAAATACCAGGAAAGTAAAAAATAAAGACACAAGTGTTGCTTGGTTGTTTAAGTTTAAGTCCGTCTTAAGTAAACAGATGGGTCTTCAGTCTTTTTCGAAACGTGGTTGGTGAGGTGATGGTGGACAATGACGACGGCAGAGCATTCCACAGTTTAGGTGCCGCGTTTGTGAAGGCCCTGGCTCCAGTGTCTTCTTGTTTGTGTCTTCCACTGCAGGGAGACAGAAGCGTGACTGGGAGCCAGAGCGCAGACCACGTGACGGCCGGTAAGGAGGAACTACCTCTTGCAAATATTCAGGAGCAGTTTTAAACATGCAGGACTGTGCAATCGAAACACTTTGTGGTCAATGCGCTTTTTTACTGGGAGCCAGTGAAGGCTCTGTAGGATAGGGGTGATGTGCTCAGTGGACGACTTTGCACGGGTGACAATCCTGGCGGCTGTGTTTTGAACTCTTTGGAGTCGATCCAACTGCGTAGCAGGTATACCCCACAATGCACTATTACAGTAGTCTAATCTTGATATGATGGTAGCCACAGCAAGTGAGTTGGCAGCAGCTTGAGTCAGCATGGGCCGTAGTCTACCTAAAGTCTTCAAAAAGTAGTAGGATTTTGCCACAACAGAACTAACATGGTTGCACACGGAAAGCTCTGCATCAATAAATAGCCCGAGGTCCCGCACACAGCAAAGGCTATGGAGGCGTCACCGACCTGCACGGCACTAATGTCGATCTGCTCCCTTCTGGCCCTGGGGCCGCACAGTAACGCTTCTGTCTTGTCGTCGTTGAGTTTAAGACGATTTCTGGTCATCCATGCCTTCACCGCGACACAGCAAGATTCAAGTCGTTGAAGCGCATTCCTAGCCACTGCTGGGTCGGGGGGAAAACTGTTCAGAATCTGTGTATCGTCCGCAAAGAACTGTCGTCCCATCTGAAAGCGTTCGATTACCTGTCCAAGCTGTGAAGTATATACAGAAAATAATAGTGGACCCAGAACGGATCCCTGTGGTACGCCACACACCAGAGGAACTGCCTCAGAGCTTGCAGAGCCGACAATCACTCTCTGAGATCTCTCGGCAAGATAGGAGTCAATCCACTGCAGCGCAGCGCCCTGGATACCAGCCTCTGACGACAGTCTCTGGAGCAGCAGGCGGTGGTTGATGGTGTCAAATGCACTACTCAGATCGAGTAATACTAACAGCACTAAGTTGCCAGAGTTGACACTGTAGTATACTCTAGTATAGGATATTTTCCTTCTAAAATTATTTAATTAACTATTTAAAAAGACAACTTTTCCAGAAAAAATAGACTGAATCAATAGTGATAACTGAATTTAAGAAAGGTGATAAAAATAACCCTATGAATTATAGAGGTATTTCCCTTTGTGATATTGCTAGTGAGGTGTATGACTATAAATAACAGTACACAGCATTGTATCTTTCTATGCATTTCCTTTTAGAAAATTTACAGTGAAAAATTAATCCCTGCACTTGATTAATTGTACTTGAAAGTCGTACTTATATACCTACACTTTTTGTATCTATGTAGTAGTGAGGGAAATGTTCAGGCTCGACTATTCTGTCCCTCTGTTTGTTGTTCTCCCTGACCACCAGCTCCAGACAAGTCAGAACGATGGTGCTCACATTGTATTCCGGAAGGCCGATCATGTGACACTGCTTCTGCGCGATCTGCACTGGCTGCCAGTTGGGGTTCGCATGGGATTCAAGACCACCATACTTCGCCATCGTGTTATTCACGGTCTCACCCCAGTCTGTCTGAGCTTGTGTCCCCCTACCCACCTGGCAGGTCAGTTCTGCTCAAGCCAGTTTTCTTACTGTCCTACGAATTAGACTGATGTGGTTTTCGCTGGCCCCAGTATTCGGAATGTCCTCTCTCTGTGTTTCCAAACAGTGAAGATGCTTCATGCTTTAAGGTCTGGACTTCAACCCCGTCTTTTATTGTTACTTTTCCCACCCTCTACACTCTGTGTTCTTTCATGTCGCTGACAATGTTCATTGTGCATGTGTATTTGCATGTTTGCCTGATCGTGATGCCCTTCTCTGATATTCGTCATCCCTACCTTCTGCCCCTTGTCTCTTGTAAAGCGCACTGGGCTCTCCTCCGTGTAGGGAAATGCGCTATATTAGTCCTGTTATTATTATTAGCTCCCCTTCTCTGGGGTGATGGCCTTTGGATAAACAATCTCTCTCTCTTACTCAGATGCACTCACACACATTCACACGCTCAAAGATTCTGTACCGATCAGCCCTTTGATTCCGGAATACTTCATCCCTGGCCCCACTCACCACATATAACAGAGAAGTCGTTGTCATGGCCACAGTCAGTTGCCTTATTCGGTCGAGTAACAAGCGGGCAGCGGAATGCGGTCAAACAACTGGCGTTGAACCTCCACTGCAATTCCCTGCCCTTTCCAAAGTGAGCATTTCCGGCAGAAATCCCTCCAGTGTAGCCAAGGGAACGGCAGATGGCCGAGGCCTCTTGATGACCCATGTCCTCCTGACACACTGACCCCCACTGGCCTCTGTAAAAGACCTCCACTCGCCCCTCCGTGAAATGTTTTCCGTCCACCAGGGCGAGTAGCGGTTCTGAAAAAAACATTAGAAAACTGACTTGACAAGATGTACCATCAAGACAACAGAATTTGTACTCAGGACTACTGCTCTGGACAGCCCCTGCGCGCTGTAACAAAACTTGTTAAAGCCATCATTCTGCAGTGTAACCACTCGTAATGTCATACAAGCCAGTATACAATGTGAACAGATTGACAGCCACCTCCTTCATTTTACAAATCAGACAACTAAAGCAGTTTAAGAAAACGAAGTGTATGAAATGTTGACAGTTCATGAAACAATACGAAAATGCAGTTGCAGGGAATCACTAATACCAAAGGATTGATTTAATATATCGTCTTTGCTAATACTAAGTATAGCATTTTACGTGTGGTAAGATGGAGGCCATCTGGCTTCAAGCCGGTCAGTTCTCTGGACAAATGAACTCACAGTCAAGAAAAAAAACCCTCGTAAACCACAAACCATATGAAAGAAGTTAAACATCCAACACATAATGTAACTGTTTTATTCTTTCTTCATTCCCTCTGTTATTTCAGCTCACACGCAATAATCAGCAACCTGCTTCGAAAAAAAGAGAGATAACCTGAAGACAAGCGACGACTGAGCCTGTAACATCGATGAAATACTTGGAGGTAGAGTAGCGAACTGATGGTAATGTACTCTCCGCTGTGTCGGCGATGTCGTTTGTACACGTCATTGGGCGTAACGGCTAACCCAACTGCAAAATTATTCTCGAATCATTGTGTTACGTGGATAGTTTATCCCCAGTCTAAACAAACGACTCAGAAGACACCAGCCATTAAACGCCGCAGTTTTACAAAGAGGTTAAGACACATTTTTTTATTTTTCGATATTTCACAAAGCAGGTCACTAATTAAGCCACGCCTTACTAGCGCATGCTTGAAGCTCGCGCATTGGCTACGTCACCTGTGACGACATAAATTATAATTTAGGTCAGCTCGTGCACTTTAACCTTTCTGTTGTATGTGCCTCGGGTCGGCCTTTAAGTCGGCAAACAGTGAAGACTGAAGAAGGTCCGACACTGGGGGAGAGGGGAAAGGGGAGAAAAGTTGGAGCCCGCGGTCACGTGACTGTGCCACTGCTCTCTCTATAGCCTGTAATGTTTACTCTCTGGCCTGTGCTGTTGGGTTGTTTACTCGAAGGCCTGAACCGTTGGTTTGTTTGATGTGATGGCCCAAACATTTGGTGTGTATACTCGGTGCTTCGTGCTGCTGGTTTATTTATCCCTGGCCTGAACTTTTTGTTTATCTACCAGACACTATGATAATGCGACATATATGCAATCATCATCATCATCATCATCATCATCATCATCATCATCATCATCATCATCATCATCATCATCATCATCATCATCGTCGTCGTCGTCGTCGTCGTCATCATTGCCATCCTCGAAAGAGGAGAAGAAAGATAAAGAGCAATAATAGCAAATAACAACATAGGACTCCAGAGAAGACCCGCCTACATCTTCCCTCCATCTGTTTCTGCTTTCTGTAAACACCGCAGCAGAAAGTTTCTGGCGTCGGCTTCATGCACAATTCATCAAGCCACATTCCAGAGTTTTCCTTTGTCATCTGCTTTTTTTCCTTCAGTGCTTTTTTGGGGGGAGAACAATTATGCAATGTCAAACGACCGCCGCGCATGGTCAAACCCTTCTTATTGCTCTGGATGATGTCAGAAACCCTTAAAAAAACGAAAATGAAAACCCTCCTTATTTGCATTTTGCTGATGTTAGAAACCCTCCTTAAAATACAAAACCCTCCCTATTTGCTTTTGTCCTGCGTGCTGCCAGACACCACCATTCAAACCACCACCATTTCCGGTAAGGAAAAGTAAAAGGATGGTCCGGGTAGGTGTCTCGTGTTCCAGACTCCACGCGTTTCTCAGGATTTACAAGTTTTGGGCGGGTGGGGTTGGGGAAATGGGCGAGGGAGGAGAGATGGGAGTCTGGCTTGACGCTGGTGATCAAGTGTAGTTAGTGTCTAGGGTGAAGTTGTGCTTTCCACCCTTCCTATCGCTAACACTGAGGCGCTCTGGGACTGACAATGGCACCATTGACCTATACACCACCTGGGGGGTGAAAGCTGGCATGCCGATCTTTGTAAAAACACCAGGCTTTTTTTTGCTTTTAGCTTTGTTTTATTTCATAGCTTCTGCACTGTTAAAAATATCATTGTCAGTATTGATTGTAGTTTTTTTAATATATTTTTGTTTAGTACTGGTTTTATTTCTTCTTAGGATGTGTTAAAACAATATTCTGCTTGAACATTTTGCCAAGTTGTGTTAGACATGTCAGCATGCTACCACATGCCCGATTTTTGCAGTCGTGTCAGGGACACTCTATACTTGTCATGCCTTTACAGCATGGTGCCAGAGACAATGGCATGCCATTGACATATCTCGACATTTCTACGCAGGGTCTATGTGACAGACGGACCACCTAAAATTGGAAGAAATGGACAAAAAGAAAAATGAGCAGGAGGAGGACGCTAAGATTACTCAGGAAGACGATATTTTTTTTGGGGGGGATGTGAATTTGTCTGGTTACCTAGCAACTTGCTTATCTGTTAGTCAACTGGTTGGACGGTACATGGGAGTGCGCATGCCCAGTTAAACACACGCGTACGACAAAACACACTGGGTAAGGTGGGGGGGGGAGGAAGAAATAAATAAAAAAGAGAGATTCTTCTATTCATGTTCCATAATTGTGTGACGCCTGACATTCGTCCTTTTTTTTATATAAAACATGGTGAGAAAAAGGACAAACATGGCAAGCACGGTTGTTGTTTTTTCAGTCGTCTGTTGGCGTCAGCAGCAATGAAACACCAGCCTCCGACTCATTCTCAGAGATCCCTTGTGGCTGATAAATTCAGATGTCACCCTCTGTTTGTTTTCAACGTGTCAGGCAGCTTTTTACAACCTCTACCAGCTCCTTATTACCCACAGCAGGACACTCAGCTGCGCCTACTACTTGCTCTCTGTGTAAGCGATATAGCTTATCTCTTGAGGAGTGGGGATGGGAGAAACCCCTGATATTATCATTAAGCTACTTTTAATCCTTTTACATCTGACCTTGTTTTCAGTTCTAAGAGAATAGAAAATTCTCAACAAAACAGGAAGAAAGTTCACAAACATGCATAAAACATTTGTTTATAAAGACATATCTTTTACAAAACAATTTAGTTTGGTCCTGAAAGAAACTATAAATTTGTGACACATCTATTTTTTCTGTTGAGAGTTTAGGTGCAGCATTGTGTACATTTAGCTTCCTAAATAAATATCGTAAACAAACGTAACAAAAAAATCTACATTTTTGCTGAGGATACATAGTTTTTCCCCAGCTTGATTTCTATTGCTAACTTCAACTCTTGCAGCTGTAATTTTATCGTCCACTTGTACATTTGATGTGCCTTCCCTAATTTGACAGGTTAACAGTTCGTGTCAGCAACAAGGGTACGGTATTTTGAGTTAAGTAGGACATAAATACAAATTCGGTGGAGCCTTGCGACACTTTCGGTCGCCTCCTCGCCCCATAACACACACACACACACACACACACACACACACACACACACACACACACTTTGCTTTGTGACAAAACTAGTCGCTTTATTTGCATCCTTAATTACCGGTAATCAACATGCGACTTCGCGATGGACGAACAAGAGAGTTGCAGATGTATGGCCGGAAGAATCAGAGACTGAGACAGAAGGAATACAACGGTGAAAAAGGATTTTCCTATAACTAGATAAGCGAAGTGAGTGAGAAAGAGAGTAAGAGAAAGAAAGCAAGGAATGCAGGGAGGAAACGGGTAAGCAGCAAAAACCCACGTCACCAGCTGCCATGACATTAAAAATAGAAGACTTCACGTGCCTTTCTTGCCCTTTCACCCCCTAGTGACGTCGACACCGTGCCTGGGAGTCGACAGACTGTTGCTACGTTTTGGACGATGGCGATGAAAACGAATATGAAGACACTGCAATGATAAACATGTTCATGCATCCTTGGAAGTGTCCTACGGCAACTCGGTGACCGCAAAAGTCAAGAACTTTCCGATGGTCAAGATGGCGGACGTACGCTATGATCTGATGAAGGAAGAAGATACGAGTCTTAGTAGAAAACAGAGAAAGCGGGATGCAGCGAAAAGGCTTAGCACTCTAAATTCTTATTTTGTCAGTTTGAGGTTCGATTCCCTCTGAAAGACGTTGTCTATTTTTTTTTCTACTTTGCGGTCAAATGGCGCAATTAGAGTTTTTTTTCATTTAGTATTTGCCTACCGATACTAGGAAGGGAGCGGTAGCCAAGACAACACAGGAACAGCTGATGAAAATTTTGCCGTCCTGATACGACTTTCTATAATATATAATAACTTTAGGTAGTAGGGATTTGATGTAAAAGCCTAAACATTATGACCAGTATATCAATCACGCATATTGGAAAATTTGGACTACATTGGTTCACACGGGCTGCTTACCATGGAAAACAAAAACATAACAAAGACATCAAGAAGGTACGAGTTACCTAGTCACTTACCATGGAGAAGAAGCCGTCCTTAAGTACAAAAGAAGGAGAAAAAAGGAAGGAAGGCGATTATACAGTGGGCTGGGACAGAAATGAGGGAGCTGAAGAGGACAAGGCTACAGAGAAGTTATCGTCATACACTGAAAAAAAACCCAGGATCCAGTGGTTTTCTGCCCAAATGGTCGACTAAGACATCCTGTAAAGAGGAAGACGATAACGGCGAGAAAAAGATCTGACAGTAACTTTAGGAAAAACTAAAAATAGTCTCAGGAGTATTTTGGAGAACGTCCAGAAAAACTTAAGATGGAAGCAAGCAAGCATGAAAGACTGTTCAAGGAATGGAAAGACAAAGATAAATTTTGGAAAATGTTAAAAAAAAATCCCTACACGAGGATTTAAAACAACACAGAAAAGAAGAGAACTTGGTGATTCAACGAATCAGCTGGAACATACAATCATCAAGACTGGGGAAAAACAGTTAGCAAGCGTGTAGAGAAGAGGGAAAAAGGAATAGATGAGCAGACTGACCTGTTGACT